>VBSM01003157.1:43722966-43903699 GCA_008086735.1 Cheirogaleus medius
GTAACTATAGACGTGGATCCCAAGGCTCCTTAGTCCTATGGCATCATTCACCTCTACCTCTCTTTTCATAGTCCTTACCTCAAGAGGGGACCCCTGAGAGCTGCCCTGTCCAATACATAGCCACTAGCCACATGCATCTATTTTAATTTAAATTAAATAAAATTGAACAAAATTTAAAATTTTGTTTCTGATATAGAAACAAAATATATAGAACATTTCTGGCTGGGCGTGGTGGCTCATGCCTGTAATCCTAGCAGTCTGGGAGGCTGAAGTGGGAGGATTGCTTGAGCTCAGGTATTTGAGACCAGCCCAGATTGCTTGAGCTCAGGTGTCCAACACCAGCCTTAGAAAGAGCAAGACCCTGTCTCTACTATTAAATGGGACGGCTGAAGCCTTGCTCAATTGCAGAAATCAAACACAAAGAGCCATAGAGTGTTAAAGATGGGGAATTCAGGGCTTGGGGCCTCTTGAAAAAATGTCCTCCCATAGAAGGGGCCCAGAAACTTCCTCTGAGAGTTACCTTTCCTGCTAAGCTTCCTTGTATACAATTTATCCCTGTGGAGAGAGATCAAAGGGAATTCTGGGCAATTGTTTTTAGTTATTAACTAAATGAAATTGATCTGCAGTTACTCTAACAGGTAACTGAACCATGGTCTAGAGAGAAGATAAAAGAAGAATCTGGGTTCACTGTGGTCTTTATTAATTTGTTATTTACCATGAATACCTCTCCTGTGTTCCTCTACGCTCCCACCCACCCACATGCAACGAGGAAATACAAAAGAGAGCAGCAGGGCATCTAATCTTGGCACAATGGGTTGTGTTTCTTTAACTTTGGGGCCTTGACTTGTTGGAGAAGATACCATGAAAGGCTCGTATCTCCCATGGATGTGATTTTATTGAACAGACCCTGAGAACTGGGACTGCAGTCTGACAGTCTTCTGGGTAAATTACATGATAAGAGGTTGTGTATCAGAATAACCAACAAACTTGAAAGGAGCCAGAAGACAAGATACCAAGTCCAGATGAGGCAAGGAGCATTGATCAGGTAACACAGATCTGGGCAAGTACAGTTAGAGCCCAGAAGTTCAGAGAATCAGCACACCCAACATAGTGCACTGCTCTCTTTCATAATTCTGCCCTGTATAAGTAAAGGCACCTTGAGTTTCCTGATAGTCAGGAGAGAGGGTGAAGGTAGGGCAGAAGGTGAGGCCTTCACGGTGGTACCGAGTGTCTGTCTTCCTCCTCTCATGGAGAAACTTTATCCTTCCTGGCACTCAGCCCAGAGATGTGCTCTACGGGTTTCTTGAGGGGTCCTCTTGTCCACAGCACCCTGTTTATTCAGGGGCTGGTATATTGGCCTTGCTTGGAAATAATTCTTGGTCAAACCAGGTATTTTTTCTAACTCCTGATCTCCTACGAAGAGGAAATGGGGACAAGAACAGCTGTAGGGCGGGCATTATCCCTGTGTATGTTGAGGCTACAGCTCAAAGCACTAGCTAGGGAAGCTAGGAAGAGTTTCGAGGGGTCCAGAGTCAGGGTGAGGGCAGTGTGTGGAAGATGCACAGGGAGCAAGAAGAAGTGAAACCAGAGGAGATTGCTGGGCTGTGGCTGTGGAGCTGGAGGAGGCTGAGCTTTGGAGGGAAGCGTGTCTGGCTACTGGACCCCCTCCCCTACAGATGATGGTCTTCCTGAAAGCTGGAGCTTCTGGATTGAATAGTGTGGATGGCTGGGTGCTGACTGCAGCAGCTGGTGGTGGGGAGGACCCACATGCCTGGGGAAGGCTAGACTTTACACACGTGGCACCATGTTGAGTTTGGCCTTAAGGGCCAAACTGGTGAACTCAGAAGGGGAATCTTGATGTAGTCGGAAAATTCAAACCTCAGCTCTGCTACTACTAGCTATGAGGCTTTGTGAAAACAAATTAACCTCTCTGAACCTCAGTCTCTTTATTTACTGTGGAAGACTGAATAATGGCTCCTCCAAAGATGTCTATATTCTAATCTCTGCAACTTATGAATATATTACCTTATGTGGTAGAATGGACTTTGCAGATGTGCTTATGTTAAGAATCTCCAGGTTGGGTGTGGTGGCTCGCACCCGTAATTCCAACACTTTGGGAGGCCAAAGTGAGAGGATTGTTTGAGACCAGGACTTCAAGACCAGCCTTGGCATCATAATGAGACCCTGTCTCTATAAAAAATATTTTTTAATTAGCCAGGTGTGGTGGCATGTGCCTGTAGTCCCAGCTAATCAGAAGGCTAAGGTGGGAGAATTGCTTGAGCCCAGGAGTTTGAGGCTGTAGTGAGCTATGATCAAGCCAATGCACTCCAACCTGGGCAGCATAACAAGACCCAGTCTCTAAAATTAATAAATGAATAAAATTAAAAAAGTTAAGGATCTTGAGATGGGGAGATTATCCTGAATTTCCTGGGAGGACCCAACCTAATCACAGGCTTAGGAGAAGGACGCAGGAGCAGCAGAGTGAGAGTGAGAGAGAAGATTTGATAACAAACGTAGAGGTTGGAGTGATGGAAGAAAGGCTCATCAAACACAGAATGAAGGAAGTCCCTAAAAGCTGGAAAATGCAAGGAGACAATTCTCCCCTAGAGCCTCCAGAAGGGACATAGCTCTGCTTACAGCTTGATTTTAGCCCAGAGAGATCGATAATATTCAAAATAAAGGTACCCCCCCCATAGGGCTGTGGCAGCAATCTACCTAAAGCACTTAGCATAGTGTCTGCCATGCACTAGGTGCCACGTAAAAGGTAGATGATTTTATCTTTTGCTTTTAGAAATTATATTATCAGAGCCAAGGTTGGATCCCATCTGAGTTAAAGTCTGCTCACTACATTATGCTAAAGACAACTTGGGGTGGTTGGAAGCGGATGCAGCTTTTCCAAAGAATCTATGGTAAAGCATTTTAGGATTGCTGGAATCCAAAGAGATGCTTCCAAGTCCTTTATTCCAGAAAGCTTTGGGGACCCCAGGGCACCTCTTGAGTAACCTGTTGCATCATCAGTCCTGCAGACATGTGTCTGAATTCCTGCATCTGATCTCTGCAAGTCCACGTCCTTGGTGGCTTTGGCAGGACCGCATGTGCACTTGAGGCACTCTCTCATATAATGTGGCAATGAAGATGAAAAAGTATCACCAAGCTGTGTGGCTGTGAAGTGGGTGAGAAGCACTCAGAATGTCATTCACAAGTTGCTGGGTGGCTGCCAGGGTGTGGCAGAAGTCCGGTGACTTTGTTTGATAATTTGCTGATCATTCCTGTTTATCCCTTTCTGGATTCCTGCTATCCTCACTGGCTTTGTTTAGCTCCAAGAGACTGAATATACAACTGGACAATGGCCAGACCCCATATGAAAGTAGAATCTGACTCACTATCTGCAGCAACCAGCCCAGAAAACCAGCCCATTATCCATGGTAACCAGCCCAGGAAGCCAGTCCGTGGGAAGTCAGATCACTATCTCTAGTAACAATCTACGAAGCCAAACAATAACCCCCGTAACAATTGGCCCCAAATGGCCAGGATCTGATTAATAACCGACAGCTTTCTTGACTTTTTCCTCCTGATTCCAATTTAGGACCAACCAGAGAAAGCCAATATGCTCCTCTAACTGCTCACATAGGACGTCCTGCTTCTGGTTAGCCCACCTCTACGTAGACTTCTCCATGCCAACAAGCTGCACTCAGGGCCTTATCTTTTTCTCATTATAAATCTTTCCCACTCTTCTGCCTGTCTTTGAGTCTCTGCTAAAATGCAAAGGATAGTGAGTGGCTGACTCCCTTGCTATATATAGAAAGCTCTGGATAAATTGCCTTTGTTCTTCTCACTTGATTGGTCTTTGTTTATTTCCATACACCGTACAACTATTGAATGTGCATTTGGAGGTGAGAACATGTTCTACACTCTTGGACCCGGACAAATGTGCTGTCATGTGGTGGGATCAGAGTGACCACAACTGTCGCTCATGAAGCCCAAGGTACCTCTTAACTCCTGTCTTTATGGAGTGGCCAGTTTGTGGAGTGGCTTCCCTAGGGGCAGGAGATGAGTGTGATGAAATAATGACTCAGTTCTATTTGAACTTGAATTAGTTATGGAACATAAAGGAAGTAATTAGTAAAGGCGAATGGGAAAAGTTCAAAATTGGAATTTTGTTTTTAAGTAACACTTGGGAGAGAACAATTTCCCAATATGAGAAGACAACACATTTCCCTATTCCCCAGCTCACAGATCTCATTTTAAAGAAAACAATGAGAAGGTAAGTTTTAAGTGGTGTCATAGGGAATGTTAGAAGCTAATGTTACTAATCTAAAAACTATCAGTACAAGAAAGTATACAGGTGGTTATGAGGCAGAGATATTGCAGGAACTCTCTGTGGACATCTCAAATTATTGGTCTTTGAAAACAAGGTCCACATGGGATGCTCTCTGCAGTGCCATTGTCAAGATCATAACTAAGTTTATTGCGAGGTATTATCAAGATGCTTTCTCATGATGTGTACCTGGCTCCAAGGACTACAGTTGATTATTATCTTGGGGAGTAATTTATCATTCTCTCGCACACTCGCTCACTCTCTGTAAATAAAAATGACAAGTCAAGGTTTGGTAGTGGTTAAGAAAATCATTGATGGTAATTAAATTTTGCTTCTTTGGTTCAGTTTCTTAATTTGAATCCTTATGCTGTCTTTGTAGTTATTGTGGGTTTATTATTTTCTGTAGCTGCACAGCTTTTAATGGTTTGGCATAATAAATAACATTATTTTCCATTTTATGTGGCATTACAACCCCTTCTCATTTACCCTTTTGTTCTCTCTTACCCCACTAACCCATGAGCTGGTAGAATATGATAGCACAAACCTCACACTCCCACTGAACTGAGAAAGCAAAGATTCAAAGAGGCCAAATACTTTGCCCAAAGTCATACTTAGCAAGCTTGGATTTGAACCCTGATCTTCTGATGTCAAGAGTTCCCTGACTGCCAAGAGGACTTGCGATACTTTCATTGGACACAATTCTGATCTAGTTTCCCCTTTTGTTGTCAGTTGTTGAACTGACAACAAATGTTTCAAAAGTACGAATTCTTTGGGGTAAGCTTGCAAAAGGAGAGTTGAGGGAGTTGGAGAGGAAGACTTACAGCTTAATTAGCAAGTATGGGGTGAAGTGGGGGGACACGGGGACATGCAGAGGAAGGCAGTTGACGGACACATTGCTTGTGTGTGAGCTGTAACACAGCTGTACGCTGAGCCTAACGCTGGGTTGGCCAACACGGTGTCACCACCCATATGTGGCTATCGAGCACTTGAAACGTGGCTTTTTCAAATTGAGATGGGCTACAACTGTCAGTTCCATACCAAATTCAGCCTTAGTTGAAAAAAGAATGTGAATTATCTCAATAACTTTTATATTTATTGTGTGTTAATATGATAGATTGGGTTAAATAAAATATATTATTAAAATGAATTTCATGGGGTTACTTTAAATTTTTTAAAGTCACTACTAGAAAATTTAAAAGTACATGTGCGGCTCACGTTTGTGGCTCACACTTTATTTCTGTTGGACAGTGCTGGTCTGGAGTTCTCCCCTCTGGATGCAATGGTTACTTGGTAGGTGACAGTAAGTGAGGCCAGGAGTCCTGCTGTGGGTCAAAGAGGACAGAGACTTGCAGTAGAGGGTGGAAGGAAAGAAAGCTGGTCCATCTGGCCCCAGGGAATGGGGCCTTCATTATGCAAGAACATTAAAGAAGGAGCAAGAGCTCCATGTGGCAATTTCAATGGAAACATTTTCACTTCTGAAACCTAAACTCCACCCAAGGCAAAACGGATTATTACTTCCTGGAAATCGAACCAGGGGACTTGAAAGTGTTTCATATTAAAAACAGAAAAACCCAAGAAGGAGAAAAATAATTATATTTCTAAAAGCTTTTAGAACAAATGTTTGCTTGTGAGAAATAGCTTTCCTATAAATATTTCATTTCTCTCTTTTTTTTCTTTCCTTTTGTTCTCCAGCTGAGAGGTTCCACATGGATATAGAAGATGATGTTCCCCTTGGGAGAGGGGATCAAAGCCACCCTGGGTCTACATGCTGCTGAGTTTCACTCACAGTCTTTGCAGTTTCAACCTCTACCTGCCTGCAGGGCTCTGAGATAGAGTGGGCTCGAAACTGTGGAAAAATAGACAAATAACATGGAGAAAAATCCATTGCTACATAGCATCCAAGCCGGTTGTTTCAAGGCTTGTCTAGAGAGTAAGAGAAATGTTTATGGTTTACCTATGGGAACCTGGACTGGGTGTTAATAATTCCTAAAGCCTAGAGCCCAGCCCACACCTGTACTCCTTGTGGAGCTTGACAAATACTTGTCAAATAACTAAATCCATTAATCAATCCACAAATTGAGGATAGAATGTGAACTGATGTGCCCAAGGTGTTTAACCTGAGGAAATGATGATACCATTGACAGGAAACTGGAAGCTAAGGAAGGACCTAGTCTTGGGAGTAGATTATAAATTTGATTTGGCCCATAGCTGGCCTTAGTTGAGATGATAGTAAATATTCAGGTGTCCATGGACAGCAGGTGGCTGAAAAGAGAATACTCAAACTTATCTTTGATGATCAGCATCATTGAGCCAGTTCTTACCTAGGGAACCAGGGATGGATTTGGTGTAATCCTTCTAAAGAGATGTTGATGAGTCCAGTTGGAGGAGCTAGGATGGTGTAAAGCTGGGATTGCAGCTAGAATATTCAGCTTCAAGGAGCAAAGCCTCCAGGGATATATATTTTGTGTCTGCATTTGGTGGCCTGAATCCAGCAGGGTAGACATGTTCTGTGTCACTGCTGGGAGATAATTCTCCATGGATCTATCTTGTTTCTTTGCAAGCAAGGCACTGATTGCTCTTTGTTCTAGACTATTTCTTTAAGAATATCCGTGCCACGAATAGCCTTGGAGGACAGAGATAATGTCTCCGTCCAGAATAATGGGCAGACATGCTTACTGCCTAATATAAAAGATTCAAGTTCCCTAAATTCCGACTTCCTCTCCTATATTACAACCCATCTTGCCTGCAGGTATCACCTGCCCTTCTCCATATTGCCCTGTGGGAATTAGGGCTTGGGGACTCTGCTTAAAAATGCTGATAACTCTGGCAACTGCAATTACTGTGAGTAATAAACTGTCCTTTGTCTCTGACCCAGGAGTCTCATGTTTTCAACCAGCATCCATAAAACTGTGGCAGATTGACTTGCTAGCTTGCAAGTAGGGAAAAATTCAGGCCTCTCAGAATTTTTGACAGTCACCCTCTGAGATTCTTATTCTAGGGTCCATGGAGGAGCTGTAGGAGACACTGAAAGGAGTCTGTAATTAAAGTCAAGCCAGAGAGAGTTCTCCTGTAGTAGGTGAGAGAAGAGAAAAGAAAAGAGCAGGCCCTGATTGCTTTGGGGGTATGCCTTTGACTGTGGACATGGGCTCAGATAGCATGTGATTAAGAATACAGACAGAGAGACTAAGGACAAGTAAGGCAAGGCGGGCAATGAGCTGTAGTTTTTTGGTTTTTTTTAATGCAAAATAACAAAAGGATTTTTGACATACGAGGGCTGTCCAGAAAGTATTCAGCCATTGTTAATATAACAAGAACAGTTACATGGCTGGATACTTTCCAGATAACCCTCCTATATTTGCAACAAAAAGAATATGGATAGGCACAGATAGGGTGATACTTACAGAACATACAGAGAAGGGAGAAATCTTAGCTCTTTGTTTGCCTTTATTCAGCAAATTATGAAGTGTAAAAAGATAAAAAGAAGAAACTACAGTCTACTTTTATTGGAGAAATATTAGGAGAGTAGCCCAGGGCTCTATTTTTGACCTTGACCTCTTTTGTAATGTTATCAAAGACTTAGACAGAGGTGTAGAAGGCTGTCTTATCGAATTTGTGGATGACACAAATTTAAATCTGGAGGGCTTGATGGTATGACAGAGTTAAGAACCAAGACTGGGAATAGTCACATGACTTGGCATGCAGGGCAGAGACCAAGAAAAAGAAATTTTACAGAAATGTCAATACTTGAGTTTGAGCTAAAAGAAATCAATTGCATAAGTATTTGGACACTTCCTAGTGGTTCATGGGAAAAAAAAGGGCTGGGTCAATGTCAATCCCAACTTATCAGACAACAACACTGGCTGAAACATGAATGTGGCTCCAATCTGTATTATCAGAGGTGTGGCTTCCAGGTCAGGAAGGGAATAGCCCCAAAGCAGTTGGAACAGGACAGTTGCTGACCAGGGAACAGTATTCTAGCTTGGTGTAATCTTCTAAAGGCATGTTGAAATATAAAGTGCATCCAAATGGGGCAACCAAGATGATGAAGGCCTGTGAATGGCTGAAACATTCAGCTTGAAGGAGAAAAGCCCCCTGGGAGACATTTTACCATCTTTACATTTGAGGATCTGACACCCAGAAGGGGAAGACTGCTCCTCTTGCTGTTTTGTTAGCTTCACATGTCTGCTAACCTCCTGTCAAAGATGATGGCATCACAGGACAGACAGAGGCTGAGTTCCCAAGTCAATTCTTGGATGAGAGGTGCTCAGAAAGAGTCACTCAACCTGTGTCAGATTATGGCATGAGCATAAATCATTTTGTTAAGGTACTTAGTTAGACTGGAAGGTTTATTTATACTGCAGCCTAATTTAGCCTACCTTAACTAATGCATTTCTCTTTGCCTCACTTACTACATCAATACAATGGGGATAATAACACCTAATTCGTGAGATTTAAATAAGATAATGGCACCATAATCATAATAAGATGTTTGCTTCCTCCTCTCTGGCCATACCTTCTCTGTCTTCTTAACCTCCCGCTACTCTGCTGCTGGCTTCATTTTGAAAGTTGAAATGGTCCATGGCTCTAGCCTCACCTGTTCTCTCTTTCCTCAGGTGACCTCATCTAGGTCCATGTCTGCATACTATCTATAGGCTGATGATTCTGATGAAAGTTCTCTTTGGGCCATACTAAGCTTTAGACACCTGCTGGTTACTCAGGAGGAGATGCTGACTGTTGGACATGAGTTTTGTGCTCATGACAAAGATACAGGATGAAGTTATCAACCTATAGTTTTCTCTTGATTCTCCTCCACCAGATCTGATCCTTGCCGACCTCACTTTCTCAATCCTTCTGCAGGATTGAGACCGCTATAAATGACACCATTATCCACCCAGTTGTTCAGGCTAAAAACCCAACAGTCATCTTTAAACTCAGCAGGGCAGATGGACAATGCCTTTCCAGGGAAGGTCCCCTGAGGGTAGTGTTAATGGCCAAAGAGACATATGCAGAAAAGTATGAGAGGCTAATCACTTTTAAACATTAAGAAATAGCATTTAGGATAAAACGGGGGATTGAAAATATGCATTTGAGGCATAAAAGGAATGATGCCAAATTTCCATGTTAAAAAAGAACTTGTTTCTGTATTTTTCTTATAGACAATGTTTGAGAGTCAAATCATTATGGTACTTAGATTCCATTGTATACATTTTACAGTTTGTATACAGTTGTATCTAGATTTTTCTCCATGTGTCTCTCTTTCAAAAGAGAATCACTGAATTGGCTGAATTGGCCCTGGAATAGTTCTGTCTGGCAAGTCCTCTCCTCCTGGTAGAAGGTTGACAGGGACCTGAGATTTAATCCTCCACTTGGTGGCATGTGTGGTGGGACACCAGCAAACACAATCACTCTAAACCCATTGCCTTCTCTCCTCTTCCCATAAACATGGGGCAGGAATACCAACTAAGTCCATTTCATCACTTTTAAAATGTATACAATTCACATTTTCACCCCCTATTTTATCCCAGATGAAATTTTTAAATTAATGTTTAAAATGATTAGCTTCTCATACTTTTCCGCAACAAAGGTTAAGTCTATGCATTTTAATAAATTTTAGTGACCTTAAGCCTTTACTTTTTTGTTCCCGGATTGAGTAATTATTACAATTATTATTACTGTCCAAGTACTTGTTTCCTTGGTACTGATGGAAAGATGAATTTAAATAAAAGGCCCTCTAGGTAGTATCTGCTGCCTCCCCCGCCCATCTGCTCTTCAGTTTCCAGTAAAGTCCAGAGGATTTGCCAGGAGGGACTTCCAGGGAAGTGGTCTTCTGACAGGTTGGCGGTGTGCCACCTGAAAGAAGTTTGAAAGACATGCTCCACCCTCACACGTGTTAAAGTTGGCATTTAATTTTAAAAATTTGAATGCAATTAGTTGCTAAGGATAATTTCCGATGCATTGTTAATAGTATGAAAAAGAAAATTGTCCCCAAACTGTCTGTGGCAGAACTTTTTTGTATGAGGTAACTTACAACCCCTTCCACCATGAAGTAATTGTGATTCCTGATAAAATGCTTGGGTAATTTCCGGATACACTTTAATGGGATTAAGAACTACTGAAACGTTAGGGTTCCCCACTCAGCTATCTTAAACCACGTCACCTAGGTTCCAGCCATTCTTTTATTGTGGTGCCATTTTTTTTTTCTGTATGTCTCTTTCAAAAGAGAGCTTCTGAATTGGCTGGCTTGCGGGGAGCCTCTTCCCTTGAGGACGGTTCAAAACAGAATTTTGATACATGCTAATAACAAGTTTGTCTGGAAAGTTATGTTAACAACTAACATTTTAAAATAGATTTGTTACATCATTTTTTAATAATACACAGTGGAACCTAAATACCATAATGAAGTGATACTCAACATCCTCTACATGAAAAATAAAGGAGTTATTTTTTCACACCTGGAAAGTTTACATTTTTCCTTTTGCTCCTTGTTCATAATTTTACCCCCCACTTTATCCTGATATGATATTTCTTACAACTGAAGTTTAAAATTGATGATCCTGTCATAATTTTCTACAGCAAAAGTCTAGGAAGTTTTGCGACCATAAGTCTTGACTATTTTGTTCCTGGATTGGTTGACTAATTATTACAACTATTTTTATTACTCAATTGATAAAAATGCACAACTATATTACAATTTTGACAAATAATTATTAAATATAAAATTTAAATTTTATTGGAAATATACCTCTTAAGATAAATGGGGCTACTTTATTCCCCCTCCACAAGAAAAACATGTATCCATAAATAGAAATTACTTATTGCCAGAAAGAGCTAGGGTTCCCAGCAAGTCTATTCATGTTTTTCATTGTTATGGATGAAAGCTCTGACAAGTGTTGTTCATATGACAACTACATGGGAGTGGAAGGAGTTTTGTTATAGTGACGTTCCTCAACTCTTTAAATTTCTGAGTTATATTCCCAAAAAAATCACATTAAAAAAAATCTGTTGGCTGTCTTGACTAGGTACTCTTTGAATTTTGTTGAAAGCAAAGTATTGGGAAAACAATTTACAAAAAGATTTTCTCCCCAGTCATTAGGGACTATTATAGCCCCAGGATTTCAAATCATGCCTTTTGGTAACCTAAAGATTTTAACACTCCAGGGCCATCCCCAGTGGTGTGCAGGTAACTTTTGCTCATGTCCATGGTGTAAATGCTTCTACCACGGCCAATTTCAAGCTACCAACCTGACTTCACTGACATGCACTTGGGAAGACATGTGCACACTTTTCTCTGCCGGCCAGTGCGAGGCAGTCCTAGCCACTACCGCAGTGCCTCACAGTAAGACTCAGAGAGGGCGAGCAGTGTGCCTCCCTTTTAAGAAGTTTGACAGATGACCGTGAAAGGGGAGGTGGGTGAGAACTGGTCTGATTCTCAAGGTGTTCTCAAGAAGATCAGTTTATGACAAAGTATCCATGGGTGTTAAGAACCTTGGTTCTTCTAAGCATCCCATGCCTAGGTACCTTTTGGAAACGCTGTGTGTCCCCAGGGTTTCATATGAAGCAGTCTGGAGACCATCGATTGAAAGCATGGAACAGGGCCGTGGAGTGAGACATGCCTCTATAACTGATGATAAAATCCAGCCTCTGTAACTTATTATGTTTGAGAACTTGGGTATATTAACTTCTAAGTCTTAGTTTTCTCCTATAAAATAGGAGAAGCCAGTACCTACCTTCCAAGGTTTGAGAACAAATGGTAGTACACACACGGTGTTGCATCCAGATGTTCAACAGATAGATGTTACTATCAGAGTCCTTTTAATTGAGTCTAAGAGAACAGACTTGGAATGTTGAGGCTTAGGGTATCAAGACACAAACTAAGTGGGAAACATTGGATCCCTTGTAATTTAGGATTTATTTGCTCCAAAGCAAGTGGCTGCTTTGGTTATCTAAAAATGTTAACTTCAAAATAGAAGTTTCAGCTTGTTTCACTCTATTTCATACGACCTTTCATCTTAGGGAATGCAAAGGATGAGATCTCCACTCTACAAGGAAGAACACACCCATCAACAACTGTGGGTCTCTCAGGGAGTAGAACTCAAGACTGGTCCATCTTGTACATAACCAAGAGGGTTAATTACCAAGAAACAAAAGGGTCTCCTTCTAAGGTGGTTTCACCCGTAAGGCAATCCCTTAGCCTGGTCCCTGAGGGTGGTGGTTTTACTGGCTTGTTAAGAAGGCTTTTCAAAGTCTTGTTTGATGATGATGAATGTCAGGGAAAAAAATCATGCGAACACATTATAAACAATTCCAGGGCACAACCAATATCTCACACTGTACTTTATTTTTCTTCACAATATTAACTGGAAAGACAAGGAAAGTTTAATGGCAATGTGACTTTTTCCAACAACACAAACAAAGTGCCATTATACTTAATGGTGGCCAACTGGAGACTTATTTTACCTTAACTATGTCAAGTATGCTTACCATATATTTTTTTTGTGTGTGTATAGCATTGCAGGATTATCAGCCAACCCTAAAAAGTATCAATCTTAAAAACAGCCATGGCAAGTAACAGTATGAAAATCTTGGTAACAAAAGATTTCAATACAAAAACACTTACTGTACACTTATTTTATTTAAAACAAAAATAACCCCAGTAACTCAAAACAAAAACAAATCTAGGTTGAGAACTTAAGAAGATATCATAATAAACACAATCACCAAAAGAAAGTTTTCCCCAAAGAAATTTAATCTTCTATCACTCCTTCAAATGCTACCCTGGAGGGAAAAACTTAATGAAATGAGCTATCTGGAGGGTCCACTGCAGATTTCCCAAAAGGTTTAGGTGTATGGCATTACTGAGTATTACACTATAATCATATTTATTAACAGTCCCAGGATTTTTTGATTAAGCTAGCCTTCATCTTCCACGAGTATTTTTGTCTTCTATGCTGAGCCTGGTAGGCAGAACAACTTTGTTATTGATGGGATGTTGGCTTTAAGTTATTTTTCTGGGGTAGTCATGATGAATTGGTGCAATACCATCTATACTCCATCTGGTTTTTTTTGTGCCAAGTGAGATGCATATTTCATGGTTGTTCAAAGACATAGAACAGAATGATTCATTGGGTAAGGCTAAGGGACTTGTATTATCACTTACCCAATTCAGTTTAACATTGTTTTATTTAATCTCATTTTATTAAAAATTTTTTTCCTGTATTGTGCATAATAAGCATTTAGAAACAGGTGTCCCTGTCAACCAGAAGGTTGCCATTAAATATCCTATTGGTTAAAATTGCAAATTTATTGTTTAAATACCTATTAGACATATCCATTTTGAAATGTATACCATTACACTGCCAAACTGCACTGCACTTCAGAATCTAAATGTTTTACCACAGAACTTCAAAATGTTTCTCATTTGTCACATTGACCCTCCTGAAGGTACCTCATACCCTACAGCTCTGGCTATTCTGAAAACTTCCACTTGCTGATCCAAATTTGAGAATGTTTTACTTATTTAAAAATTCTTCCTCCCTCCCATCCCTGCAACAAATGTCCTTTGTGCCATAATAATTAAAAAAAAAATTCCTTGAAAGATCCAAATTGAATAACAATAAAGATCTGATTGGAACCTTCATAAGCCTGACAATGTAGAATTGTATTTTTTAAGGAGTGTGTAACCACATTTGTCTGGGCTGCAAAAGACACCGCAGAAAAAGATCAGAATAGAATTTCAACTGACTCCCTAATTTCCTTAGAAGGGCTTATATTTCAAGCCTTTCCTGTTTTTCTCTGATAGAGTAGGTGTACATTACTAACTATAAGTGATAAGAAAGTATAAAAGCAACCACTCCCTTAAAAGTACAATTGGAATTAGTTTAAGTTCATATTTATAAATGATTTGTTTTAGGATAATTTTCATCACAGATATAGACTATTTGCAATTCTGTTCATTCAATAGATTCTTGATGTGAAAGTTAGACATGTGTTGGGATTGCCCTAATTATGTACATTTAATCTTGATTATTGTAACTCCTCTTGATTTATAATCACTTCCTAATTTTTCCCACTGGGCCAGAGCTAGGTCTTTAGATCTAGGTAAGTAATAAGCATTTACTAATGAAATAAAAGTCACATGTAAATGGAAGGCCACATCTGAATATTATAGATGAGTGAGCTGGGGCAGAGATGCTGGTTTTTAGTTTGAACTAAATTAAGGTGCTTCCTTAATTCCAAATGTGAATTTTATCCAAATTTTAAGACTACAGGAATTGTCAGCCCCTGAAAAATCTTCTGGGATGAACTGTTTGCCATAGAATCCGTCAGTTGCCGTTTTGGTCTCTTAGGGGACTTGTGCAGTGAGGGCTTGGGAGGACCCAGAAGGTTTTTAGATGTTCTTCTCCTTGGGGCTCTTTTTAGAGACCCGACTCCAACTTGGAAAGTATGTGTGCTCTGTTTAACTCTGAGCCTACCCAACACAAAGAGGAGTACTTACAGAGAGTCCCCTTTCATTTATAAAGAGGAGTTATGATGCAGGTTTGACCCTCTTCTCAACATGAAATATGGATGGCTCTCGGTTGCCCAGTTGCAAAATAATTTGATTCCATGAAAAAAAGGAGGAGGAAAAAAAATGACTAGTTGAGGCTTTTATATACATTCATTTCTTCTAACATGTTTTTAACAATAAGAAAAATGCAACATCAACTACTCTTAAAGCGAGTGCAGCCACAATACTGTACAGTTCTGGAGTCGGGTGGCTGGCACATTTATCATTAAAACCAGATAACAAAACCCCACAGCCAAAGAAAACCAGCCAGAAGTTAGCTCCCCCCATAACTTTTTTTTATATATACATTTTTCAAATACTCTGTGAATCCCATTTGAACAACAACAACAACAAAAGACAAACAGGCTTTATATTAAAAATGTCCATGTTCTTCATTGTTACTTCTAAAGCAGCTTGGAGGATCTTGCCACTTGGAGTGTACTGCAAACTGACTCCATTACTATGATCTTGGCAGGATAGCAGCACAGGATTTGATATTCCGTATTCATCACTTTGACAATGTAAACCTTTCATAAAATAATATTTTGCTTAAAAATTAGCATCATTCAAGGGTCTGATCATTCTGTTCCCTGAGGCCCGCCAGGGAGGTCTGGCTTCATACCACAGGTTTCCTGCTTTCTCTGTGGAGTGTAGCCGCCACTGTGGTTCAGGAAAGCCCAATAGGAGAGCCGTGGAGACCCCTGGGGAAGGAGGGCAGGAGGGCTCTAGGTGGGTCTTGCTGATTTTAGGCCACGTAAAGCAACTCTCTAAAGGTCAAAACCAACCATAGCCAGATTTTAATTCTCTGGCCATTTCCCATCTGGATTTTCAACTGAATGAACCTCATGGGTTTAACCAAACATGCATGTAATCCTAAGTAACATGAGTTAAACGCTGGATTGCCCAGGGATAAGTAAACCTTCAAGAAACAAGGTCAAAGGGACAACAGATATATCCATCACAATAAACAATTCTGTTGACATGGAAATGCATACTACTTGGTTAAAACAAAGCTCCTCAGTGGCCAGTGAAATCCAGGGTCTCTCAGGTAGCTGAGACTCAGGGCTCATCTCACCTTCTCAGAAATGCTTTTGAAGAATCAACAGACAAAAATCTCAAATGGAAAATGATCACTTTTGCTAATGAATAGTGTAGAGGCCATAACTAAATACAATTTCTTTAAAAACGCTGAGATGCATGTATCTTTTTTTTAAAAGCAGCTTTCGAAATATCAACCACAGCATTAAACAATGAACATAGTACATTCCAGAGTTAATACAGATAAATGGTATATAATGTGATAATGCCACAAAGTTAAATGCACAAATGTCTCAAGGCTGACTCTAAACTTGAAAAAAATACTTTCTAGTTTATTAGCTGGAGATTTCTCTTCTTTCACTACTTCTCTATAGTTTTCCACCTTTTTTTTTTTAATTTTTTTTTTTTTAATGCCCCAGGATGTACAGATAATCCCCACATTCCACACCTGGAACTCTTTTTTTTTTTTTTTTTCTGTCAAGTTTTCAAATAAAACCAAACTACAATGACAAGATAATGTTTTACATGTAATTCCATAGCCATAGGTCAATTAATCCATGACACCTCATTTCAACGCTTCCTTTAGGATTTATGACCCTCCCCAAAGTCACGTAAAGCCTTGCTTTAAGCCGCACGCACGGGCGGGCTGATGGCCGCACAGCCAGTGTGCCTGTGCCGTGGCCAAAATGGCGGCCGCCATCTCCTCTCATGTTTCTTTTCTGTGAGGCTTCTCAGCCTTCACTGTGTCCCTCTGCGAGGAAAGGCACAGTGCCTCTGTTCCTTCCTTCCACAGTGATAAATGTCTTAAGAAGAGCGTGGCATCCAGATTCCACATCAAAACGGGCCTACCTGGGGGGCCCCCGGGGAGCAGGCCCAGGCCTGGCCCTCTATTGCTCTTTCTTGGCAGTGGAATTCTGAACTCTGTCAGCTTCCAAACATTCAGAGACCACACTGCTCTGTTTAACACCCCTGGAGGAGGCCCGGGAGTGCCCAGGCCAATTTCCAGGACCAGGCCTCTGAGCTGGGACGCAGGGCAGGTTCTGCAGACTTGGGTCTCTAAAAGCAGGCACTTGTGGCGGCCTGTTGCTCTGGGTAACTCTTAGCCTTTCTGAAGCCGAAGATGTCGCTGAAACTCTCAATTCTTCAAGTTCCAGAGGATCGTTTCCTACTCAGACAGAGCCAGTATTGGGAGGAAGTGGGGGAGGAGTGTTGAGTATCTAAAATATATGATTATACACAATCAGGGCTTAAGGTACTGGATGATATTGTATAAATTGCTAAAATGCTTCTCGGCACAATTGGTAGCTTAAAAAAATACTTTCCTATGGTTTAAGGGCTTTTTTCCCATCATTGTCCTTCTGCGTGGAAATCCCGGAGGGTACCACGTTCATCTGAAATTCCCAACTTTTTTCCTCCAACCAGGTATGTACCACGTGAGTTATATGCAGAGTCTGTTCTTCAGGCTAGGAAAGAATGGACTTCCTCCCAGCACCCTCCCTTTATTAATATCCTAGCCTCAAGGGCAAAGAAATGCAAGTAAAATGAACACCTTCTCCCCAGCCATCCCCGACAGGTCCTTGCCCATCTGTCTGCTCTTCAGATGGTGAGTTAGTCCAGCCAACAACATGGAAAACAAATCTGTGTTTATCGGCACCAGACACCCAGGTGGAGCCACATGAAGTGGTGCTTTGCAATTTGTGGTAGGGCTTCCAAAGACAGGAGTTTCGATGGGACTATCTTAAATAAATAAATCTTTTTTCTTAATAATGTAAAAAATAAATGATATTTCCCTTTGGCAGTAAATAGCTGATTCGACATTTTGTCTGAAAGCTGTTTTGTGTGTGTGTGTGTGTGTGTGTGTGTTTATTGGTTTTTTGTTTTTATTTTTGTTTTTTTTAGAGAGAGAGCACAGCTTCTTCGTTACATGGTACATCACTGACAATGCATATTATTTCTACTGCTTTAGTGAACCTTTTGCATATTTGTTTGGGGCAGGCGTGTTGACTTCACTTGTGGCCCAGATAGGCACCCAGGGTGATGCAAGCTCCCACCAGGGCCAGGCTGAGCAGAGTCTTCAGAGACAGCCAGGAGAAATCAAACAGAGGCCGCATGTTGGGGCCATACAATTCCACAAAGGCGTCCTGCAGTGGGGGAAGAGGAGGGAAGAAAAAGAAAGAGTGTTAGAGAGCACGCACAGAATGCCACCACCGAGAAAGAGGCATCCTGCTACAGCAGCCTGGGCACCTTCACAAGGGCCACAGGGGAAAAGAAAAACACTCTTTGGAGAGCATGATTCAGAAACCACTTTTTTCACTCATTCAAGAGATATTTATTGAGAACCTGTTCACTTGCTAGGCACCTTAGTGATACAGCAGTGCATAGAATAGACTAAAGGTTCCTACCTTTTATCTAGTGAAGCACTATAGATAGCAAACAAAATAAATACATCATATCAATAGTGTGTTAGAGAGTGGTAAGTGCTAAGGAGAAAAATAAAACAGGAAAGGCAGTTAGGAAATATTAGAGGTTTTGCAATTTTAGCTAGCATGGCCATTCACAAAAATAATAAAACGCAGCAATGAAGACGACTGTAACTCCCTTTACCGAGTGCTTGCTATACACCAGACACTGTACCGAATGGCTGACATGCATTACATTATTTTACTGAGTCTTCATACCAATTTTAGGAAGTCATTTTATTTGTTCCTGTCCCCAAGATGAAAAAACAGACTCACAGAGAGGTTAGAGGACTTGCCTAATAAATGGCACAGCCAGCTTTGAAGCCAGATCCAAACCAGCCCCTTCACTCTGCTGATGCCCTGGGCATGGCTAACGGCAGCTCTGTGAGAGCGGGTAGCCTGGTGGGGTGCTAGCTGGTGGGTAAGGAAGGGCCTGGCCCCTGAGGTTGAAAAGACAGTTCTCCCAGGGAAATGGAGCTGTCGGAAGGTTTCTCTTGGGGGTGGCAAGACTGGACGCCCACCACTCTGCATTTAACTCAAGTTGTGAAATGCACAAAGCACGCGCTCTGTGAGGTGACCTGGACACGCAGGTCCCTGAGGGTAGCCAAGGGCTTCTGCTTTCTGTTCCTATTGCTGCTTCTGAAGTTGGGGGTGAAGTGTGTTGTAGCAAAGTTCACCCTCTGGATTGTCTTAGATTGAACAAATCATTGAGTGCTCATTCCCTAAAGTTTGGAGAGTTAATGTTTCACACTTGGGCCCAATGAGTATTTGGATGACTCCCTGCCTGGATATTTGAATGTATAAATCAGTAAATGGATTCTTTTTGCTTGCTATGATTTATTCAGGTATGAAGAGGAAGACAAGGCATAGTTCCAGATTATTCCCAACAACCCTGAATCAAAACACATGATTTTATTATAGGAAATAGTAACAATACTATGACTCTGGGCACTGCTGTGAGGAGGAAACTCTAACAATGTTCACAGTGATTTTTGTCTACCTGGGGCAAGTTCTGCAGCAGATGGACAAGGTAGCTGTGCATGGTCTTGGTACATTGTAGGTACTTAGTCAATGTTCAATGACTGATTAAAGTTTTCTGAATTCAGTCATTGGTTTGAAGTCTGTCTTTGGCCTAACACTTCACCCAGATGCTTGTTAATCTGTTTGAAATTATTCCTTCCCTACGTAACAATCTCTTGGAATCCTGCAAAAGCCTTGAAGTGAGGGTTTAAGGCATTGTTAGGGGAACGTCCCACATTATTACATATAGATTTAGACAGTTACTTTTCATGTGTGCATAGTAGTCCATCACATATATGTCATACCTTATTTAGCCAATTCCTTATTTAGGCTGTTTTAAAATGTTGCTATTATAAAAAATATCATGATATATCTTTGTATATAAATTCTTATCTACTTGTTCAGTTGTTTTTTGAAATAAACTCCTAGAAGTGAACTCAGTCATCAAAATTGCTTCCGGTGATGATGAAGGACCTGTGTGAGCCACCCTCACTCTCTTGTGGGGTGCCCTGTGACCAACGGCACCTTTTGTAAAAGGTGGGCAAGCGTTTAGGTCATCAGTTCACACTGACAGTGATATGCCTCCCATGGGACATTTGGCAATGTTTGGAAACATTTTGGTAGTCATGACTTGGGGTGAGGGCAGTACTGGTCACCAGTGGGTAGAGGCCAAGGATGCTGTTCAACAGCCTGCAAAGCACAGGGCGGCGCCCACCACAAAGAAGTATCCAGCCCCCAAATACCAATAGGGCCGATGCTGAGAAACCCTAGTTTAAAAGATACCCTGTGATCACAGACCACTGAAGAACAAATGATCCATCTGGTGTGTCACGCTCACAGGTGTTGGTCAGATCAGCACAGGTTGATTAGTTCGCCCAGACAAGTAACTGCACACCAACAAGTGGGCGCTCTGTATCTTCAGACATACCAGACTGACTTTTTACCAGGAGAGGGCGTAAGGGTTTTCTTCTTCTTTTTGAGTATCTATAGCTAAAAATTTTAAAATTTGAATCTTAGAAAATCAAGGCGATGGACATAAATGAGATATGTGTTTAGTGCTCTTGGCACAAACCTGAGGTACGATCATGACTGTTTGTGCAGAAACGCACCTCAAGGACTTCTTTACACGCAGGAGAAATTTCATCTCCTCCAAACACATGGCAGGATCCCATAGACACAGCTTCAAATGTCGAACAGCCCCCTTCCATGCTTCTCTCTCTGAGGGACAAGCAGGCCAAACCCTGTATCAACTCAGCCAAAGGACACCCCGAATTCTTCAGGGCCCTGGCACTGGGTTGTCTGCAATTTGGTTTGACATTGAGAGGGTCAATGGCTGGGCCCTGAATTCCTAGAGTCGCCAACAGAGTTTTCTGGGGCAAAATCTGAAATGGACTAAGCCCCTGGCCCTTTCTGGACCGGGAGCATCCTAGGGACATGCAGGAATCAAGACAAACTCTGGTTGGCATTTTCTCCTAGTCTGCCTGGCACATGTACTCGGGGGCAGAAGAAAGGCCTCCCCAGATATCCCTACCCCTTTGGAGCTGGCAGAATTCCCTTTCACAACCTGCACCCCTCACACAAATAACAGCGCTTCTAAAGGACCACACAGGCTGTTTCTGATGTGCATTATAAAGAAAAATGTCATTTCTAGAGTGAGAGGAGCTAAACTAGCATCTCTTGATCCAAAGTGTGAGCACAGAAGCGCTATTGCAGTCCCCGGGGCTGGGAAGGGCACTGGGCTTGGAGAAGTCTGGGTGAAGCCCAGGCTGCGATGTTTTATTCATTTACAACCTTGAGCATAGTACCCAACCCTGAGCCTCATTTACTTCACCCATCACCACAGAATTGGTTGTTGGGAAGATTAGTGTAGGTCACGCAAAGCTGTTTGTCAGTGCGATATAGAATGAGAACTAGTGGAAGGACAAACGCCTTGCTCTCGAGTCTGTGGTTTTGCACACCTGCTAGGGACCTGCTCAGCCCACACTGCCCCTCCAGGTTCTGCAGAGCCTGTTATTTCGCAGCAGCAATTTCCTAGCTCCTCTAAGCTTTTGGTTCTGAAGATGGTCAGTGATTTCTATAGAAATTATGAATTAAAATGTATATGTTCATGTTCTGGTGCAAGATAGGAAGTGACAATACAATGCCCATCTATAGATCTTCATAACTTATTAGTCAGGTTGAAGGACGAGGGGGCGAATCATTTAGCCCCCTTGAGGTTGGATCTGGCCCCTCCACTTTGCCCTTCTGTGATTCCAAAGTGCAAAGGAGACCCTGTGGCTTCAGGACGGAATGTCCTAAAAGCTACTTTTGTAGAGAGTCTTCTTGCTTTTTCAAACATCCTGATTAGGGTGATTTTCGAAGTCTGTTTGAACAGTCTGTCATTATTTGTTTAACTTTGAAAGCCGTTTTAAATAAACACATGCTCATTTTATGTATTAAAAGCAACCAAGAGGGACAAAGAAAGCCTGGGTCATCACCATGTGATTCAGACAAAATCCCAGGCTATATATTTAGGAGGCTCCACATCCCTTGCTCATGTCAGGACTGGCCAGGGCTTACACAACGTCAGTGATACGCTCAGGTCCCTCCAGGAGAGTTCTTTGTGCCCTTTGCAGGCCCCTCACATTGGGGAGGCAATGGGTAGGGCCCCAGCTCTGGCTGCTTTTTCGACAATGGCTTCTCCACAAACGTTAAATTCAGAGGCCACAGAGGCTCTACGTTCCACCCTGGGCAGGATGGCCAAACTCCCAGCCCAGCCTCTACTCTCTGCTGCAGAGTGGGAAGCAAGCCAGGAAGGGGAGGACAGGACAGACCCGAGTCAGGACTCCCTAACTCAGCAGAAGTGTCCTCATCTGTCCTGCACTGTGACTGTGACTCGGTCATGGGACCACTCTTACCTCCTCTCTCCATCTCTTCCTCTCTCTGCCCCCCTGGAGGCAACACGCCCTCCAAAATTTTCCTTTTCCCCTTTAGAACCCTTCAAGGAGTTTCATTTAAACCTGATTCCAAATAAAATGAGATTAGAAAAACAAACCAGTTAGATTGGCAAAAGCAGAAGGTATTGATACCGAGTGCTGAAAAGGATGAAGTTGGGGGTTCCCCAAAACCCTTACACCCAGGCAGAGGGGAGTGGAGAGACCTTGAGAATTGGGTTTAACACATATCCAAAGCCTTAAAAAATGATCCTTTGGTTGGTAATTCCACTCCTAGTTACTGATCTTGAAAAAATAATAAAAGGCACAGGTTATTTATAATAGCATAAACCTAGAAACAACTGAAATGTCTGAAATATGATTGGTTAAATGACTTACGGCACAGGAGTGCTGTTGACCCATTAAAAGTCATACCCTATATTTATTTATTGTCAAGGAAAGATGTTCCTAACATTATACTGAGTGAAGCAGGACAAAACAGTAAGCAAAACATAATTCCATATTTGTAAAAACCTAACGTGTGTGTGTGTGAGTGTGTGTGTGTGTACACACAGGGGAAAAAGAATATAAGGAAAAATGCCAGGATGTTAACAGTGGTTATCTTTGAAGGCAAGAGTGGGCGTGAAGAGATGGTGGTATTTACGAGGCTATTATGACTTTTGTTCTTAGGTGTATTTTCTAATTTTTATACAAAATATGCATTACTATTTATGAAGTATATTTTAGAATATACTATATGTAATAATGATATATGCTTAAGTGCTTATTGCATCTGAAAACAAAAAACCTAGACTCCATAATTTAACAGACAAAAATATTGGGATACGTGGGCTCCTAGGCAGGAGCAGTTTAGCCCAAATCCACACAGCGATCTTGAGGGAGGTGGACTCCTTCTTAGACCCAAGCCCAGAAGAGCTGTCAGGAACTCTGCCCAGCTATACCAGCGTCTGCAATAAGAGGTTCAGACTCTGAGCTCAACGCTGATTTTCAACTCTTTCTACATTGGGGAAATTTAATATGGCCTGGCTGGCTATAAACAAATTCGAAATTCAGCTACATTCCACAATCTTTGAGCCGACTGTGCACGCAGGCACTATACAATCAAGGGGAGATCGTAAGGGGGAAAAACCATCCTTCCTCAAAGAGCTTACAGTCTAGAGAGGGTCACACCTCTGTGTGCACATCTAAACTAGACTAAATCAACGTGTGCCGCCACTTTGCACCCTTCAGAGTGGAAAGTTCCATCAGAAGAAGAAAGTAAAAAGAAAACCAGATGGTGCCAACAGGAAATCAAACATTGCTACCAGACTCCTTTGATATTTTCTATTTTTCATGGCTTTATAATTTTGTCTCCAGGGGATCTCCTCTCTCATGACAATCTTAGGGTTAGGGAAGAAAAAGAAAGGAAAGGGTGAATCAAAGTAACAGAAAACTTTGAGCTGGAAGGAAGCTCTAGGTATGTTCAGATTTCCTGCCTTGGTTTAATAACGCCTAATAAAGAAGCAGATACGCGGTGGACGGGGAGTGTAAACTCGGGGTTTCACTTGCCCCCTGCAATTCACAGGTTAGAACACTGGTGAGCAGCTGGTTCTTCTGTCTCCCCGGGGCCTCTCCCTGTCTCCCTCACCTTGCTCTCCGCCCCCCCTCCCTGCCCTCCTCTGCCTCAACCTTGCCTCCATCCCACAGGATCCTCATCTGGGCTTCTGAGTGGTGCGTGTCCCGCCTTAACTGTTACTTTCTCTCTCCTTCCCCTCCTGGACAAGCTTCCGACCCACCCTTACTGGCTCACTTCCCACCCACCTGTCACCCACTCGCTCTGCTGCTTTGTCTCTTGTGCCTCTAAAGCCACTCCAACAGAGGCCACCAGCACCCTCCCTGTGGCTAAATTTGCCAGATGCTTTTCAGGTTGTGTCTTGCTAGGTGCTTCAACACACTGGACACTGGACCACTGAAGAGTCTTCCCTGCCTCCTGGACAACTTCCGCTTTGTCTCCTGCATGGGCACCTCCTCCTCCGCCTGCCCTGCTATGTACTCAGTGTCTCGCAGGCTCTGTCTGGATGTCTTTTCTCTCTTTGGCCAACCTCCTTCCCACTCCCAGTCAAAAATACCATCCCTATGATGATGTCTCTGAAATCTTTATATTCAGCCCCACTTTCTCCTCTAAGCACCAGATTCTTATTCCAATTGCTTTCTAAGACGTCCCCCAGGAAGGTATAATCAACCTGCCCCAAACTGAAGCTGTCCTCACTCCCTGCACCAAGCCTGCCTCTCTTCCTGCCTTCCCCGTGCCTGTGCCCGTGTCATCAAGTAAACTTATGCCCTGAGAGTGTCCCCCACATTCTTTCGTCGGTAAATCCTACTGTCTTCAGTTGGGGCCCCCCGAAGCAGACCCTAAGACAAAGATTTGCATGCGAGACAATGATGCCAGGAACTCTAGGGGAATGGGTAAGTGAGAGAGAAACAGTCATGCACCAATTACCTTATCAAGAAAGTTATTGCTACTGGCGTGGAGCTTAATCCTGGTGGGGAAATCTGAGGGCCAGTGTAGAACATGCACCTCTTATTATCCCACCGAGGGGCCAGGGAGCCGGGGTTTTTATACACCGACTCCTGCCATTCATGGGCTGGAGGTTGCTCCTATGGAGCGTCAATACTCAGCACTTCCGGCAGGCCATGTGCACAGGTGAAGTGGACTCTAAGGGTCAGAGGAAGTCCTCAAGAAAGAGATGCAGATGCTTTATCTCTTGTAGCTGGAGGTCAGCTAGTGAGCACTGAGCAAAGGGCAAGGGGACAAGACCGGGAAGTATATGCACCCTGGATTTTGCCACCTAAACATTTCGCTCTCTTGATTGCCTTGTCTCCCAGGATGACTGCTGTGACTTCCAATTTTATCTCTCACCCAGCCCTTAAATCTCCTCTTTGTGTTGCAGCCAGAGAGATCTATTCAGAATCAAACCTCTCATGTGCCCAAAGGTTCCCAATGCTCTGGCCCCAACTTACTTCTCACCTTCTGTCACTTTTTAAGTCAACTTCGGTTCATTCAGAGATTCAGGGCAATCATTTTCTGCAGGCAACTTTTTCCAAATCCCTAGGATGAGTTTAATAATCCTTGGCTGTTCCCTGTTCACAGTATTATATGAAGATCATCTGTTTACATGTCTGTCTTCCCCATTCAACTATTAGCACCTGGAGGTGCAGGACCATGTTTTATTTATCTTTGGATCCCTGGAGCATGCGTCTGTCATATTTTAGGCACTCAGCAAATGTTTGTAGAACTGAAATAAACTGATTTCTTTTACTACATAGCAGGTTTTCCAAACATATCCTAATAGATGATATATTTTTTTAGGGGATTATTCAGAGGCCAAATAAATGACTGGCTTAAACAAAATTCAGTGCCCTTTTTTTTGCAGTAGCCTCTGGTGTCTTTCTCCCAGGGACTTATGTTCGGCCAGTTCATAAGGGCACGGTGCACCACTCATTCATGGGCCTGGGATCTGACTGGTCAGGGTCCATGCCATACTGCTAACTAAATATTTTGAATATCGTCCCACCCATAGGCACTGTGGTTCTGCAAGGGAGGGATGAGCTGAGCAGTGTGCTCCAAACTCACTTGACCACTCAGCCCTCTGCCAGGGAGACTCCTGCTGTGCTTTGAGTGTTATGACATATCTTGATAAATGCTGCCTAGAGGTAAAAGAGCAATAATTTGGGGCATTTGGCAACAGGGGCAGCGTTGATGCTGGTTGTACAGGACAGGGGAAATGACCAAAGGTCAAGGGCTGTTTCTGGACTTGTATGCAAACATAAAGACCACCGGATGGGTCCTCGCCCTGGATTCTACCAAGGGGACGTGAGGCTCATTAGCAATACTACCTACAACGCCTGCAGCCCCATAGAGTCTGCTGACATGCAACTGCCCAGTGAGAGAGGAGGAGAAGGGAGGAGGTGAAGGAGGAAGGGAGCGAGACAGACACGTGCTGGCAGAGATGAGAGCTCTCCGTGAAGCTAAGGAAGTGGCAATTCTCATGACACCAGGCTTGGCCGAGAGCAGAAGGGAAGCAGCGGCCCTGGCTGCTGGGAGTGGTGGCCTGCAGAGCACACGCAAGGAAGTAAGGCCTTTTTTCTACCTGAATAAAGCAGCTGGTGAGGAAGTGACTCCATTTCCCCCCTTATCATTGGCTCAGCAGGATTTCCTCTGCAGCCACATTGTGCTGAATGAGTCTAGAGGGTTCCGTCTTCGGAACAGATTGGTGCTGGCAGTTGCATGCTTCTGTCCCCTGTGACTCCTCCTCCGTCACCCTCCCTTTACTCCCAAAATATTAATTCCGGGTTTAAAGGAAAAGGAAAAGGAATAAAATAACCCTCGAGCATATAACTGAAGGACACACAGCTGCCTGGCCCGGAGATTGTGAAGAGACACACACAAGCGTGAGAAGCACAAGGACTGTCCTTCCTGCACCCCAAAGCCACCTTCAGTGAATGGGGGTTGATCCTGGAGGAACTTCGGGCCCAGGGGGAGGGGCTCGTTGAATCGCAGGCCAACGACAGACAATGAAACCTAATCTGAGCGTCATTTGGATGTAACTAGAAACCTGCTAGAAAAATGGCAGGAGATGAAAAACCCAAACAAAACAAAAACAAAACTTGCCCGCCTACCAGCGTAGGTCCAGGGAAGTTTTGGTGTATTTTGTTATGCAAATTTAGCTGAGGATGCAAATTAGGAAGAGGCCCTCAGGAGCTTGGGAGGCTGAAAAATGAGAAGCCCCAGAAGCTGCTTCCTTTCTTGGGCAGGGCACAGTTTGAAAATAATTTGCAAAAGCGTCTGACTCTCCTAGGAACCTGCAGCCACAGGGCCAGATCAAAGGATCCTTGGCCATGCCCACCTGCTAGCAGAGACCTGAGCTGAGAGCCCACCATTCCCCAAGGCTGGTGTGCAGAGGACTCCTAGTCTAATTAGCATCTGGGCTGGGGTAGGAGGTGCTATCGGGAGGGAAGCACAGAGACAAATTCCCCACTGCTGCACTAGCTATGCAAATACTTCAGGGAGAGGCTACCCAGCCACCTGTGGGCTCAGGTCCCTCTTGCAAGCAAGTGTGACCAGTCCAGTATTCCAAAATGCAGATATACTTTTGAAATGGGCAAAGAAATGCATTTATAGCAAAATGTGCTAAAAATATGTTAATGATTATGCTATTCGATTCATCAAGTTCATGTAATAAACCATAAGAAGAAAGACGAAAGGCTGTATCTATGCTAGACCCTGAAATATCACCATTAGCTTGCTTATTCATTCAGTAACTAAAGACATTTTTTGTAAAGTGCCGAGGAATCTTAAAGCTAAACAGGACACAGGCCCTGCCCTCCAGTAATTGCTTGGTAATACTCTAATCCCTTTGCAGCCGCTGTATTGGCCACGAGAGTGTTCCCAATACTGAATTCAAAGCACTCTGTACACATAGGCATGTTTTTCCTGCAGCGCCCTGGCCAGGAGAGAAGAGACTGATGCTGTTGTCCTCACTTTACAGCACACCTGTGGATGCCCTAAAGAAGGTGCCGTCCTCAGGCTCTCACACATACAGAGGTCTCAGTAACCTGCCTTCCAGTGTTTTGGCTTTAAAACAAAGTTTCTTCGTTTTTCTTCCTTACCTTCCTCATTCCACTACCTTCTTTTGGCTAGAGCCCTTTCTTGCTTTGGGCTTATTCTATTTTACTGTTTTAGGGGAAATATCACATTATGATATTGTGTTGGGCATGAAAGTATGTCGTGCAAAAAAATCTTAACTATTACAACTCAACAATGAAAAGCTAACTAGCCTAATTAAAAAATTGGTAAAAGATTTGCATAGACATTTTACCAAAAAAAATATACAAATGGCCAAAAGTGCATGAAAAGATGCTCAACATCATTAGTCATTGGGGAAATGCAAATTGAAACCACAGTGAGATATCACTTCATACCCACCATTATGGCTGTAATTTAAAATGGACAATAACAAGTGTTGATGAGGATGTAGAGAAACTGGAACCCTCACACGGTGGTGGTGGGAATGTAAAATAGTGCAGTTACTGTGGAAAACAGTTTGGGGTTCCTCAAAAAGTTAAACAGAGTTACCATGTGATCCAGCAATTCACCTCCTAGATATATATATATATATATACCCAAAGTAATTAAAAATGTGTTTACACCAAAACTCGGACACAAATATTCACATCAGCATTATTCATATTAGCCCAAAGTGGAAATGACCCAAATGTCCATTGACTGATGAACAGATAAACAGAATGTGGTCTATCCATACCATGGAATATCATTCAGTTGTAAGAAGGAATGAAGCACATGCTACATACTACAACATGTATGACCCTAGAAAACATGGTGCTAAGTGAAAGAAGCCAGGTACAAAAGGTCACACATTGTATAACTCTATTTATATGAAAAGTCCAAAATAGGCAAGTCCATAGAGACAGAAAGCAGAGTAGTGGTTGCTGGGGCTGGGGAGCGGGGAGAGGAGGGAGTCACTGCTAATGGGTCCAGGGCTTCTTTTTGGAGTGATGAAAAAGAGCCAGAATTAGATAGCAGTGATAGTTGCACAACCTTATGAATATGAAAAAAACCAATGAACACATCATCTTAAATGGAATTTATAGTATGCGAACTATATCTCAATTAAAAAAACTTAATTACATTTCTTACACTACAGGAAGAGGGACCATTTTTATACTGTACAGAGTTTGACAGAAGTACTAGTTTGTTCTGTAACCCTTGCTCACAAATATACGGGGGATGGAACTCCTTTGGTTAAAAACTTTACGCCATTGTCAACCTCAAAAAAAGACAAACAAAAAAAAATGTATGAGGTGGCACAGTTTGTGTCCTGTATGTGCAGTCAGGATGGCTGAGCACCAGTCTGGGCTCCTCCTTACGAGATGAGCAGCTCACCTTACCTCTCAGAACTTTGATTTTCCTCATCTGAAAACTCTGCAGCAGCTCATCTCCAAGGACTCTCTCTCCGCTCCACCGCCAGGCTTAGAGTTAATCATCGTACTCTTTCCCCTTTCTCATGCACCCTTTTAGGACGTGATTTGGGATATGCCGATGCATGTCAGAAGCTGTGTTACTGTAACTATGGCTGATGACAGATCTCCTGGTTCTTCCCTGCATGGCCCATCTCTGCCGCACGCCGCTTCTATGCCCCCCTTCTCCCCAAAACGCACACCTGGCCACAGAACCTCCGCATGAAGCAGGAGAAAGCCGCCTCTGCACGGTGGCCAAGCTGCTGTGGCCTCTCACGTGCCTCTGTGCTTTTAATCTGTTTGCCTTTATGAGCATAATCCAGTTTATTTGTCCCATAGTCCCCACCCCTCATATTTCCACAGAGCCCTCTGCCCCTCATGCCAATTTTAATTAGACCTGGTGACATCAGTGTTCCTCGGAGCGAGGAGAAGGTGGGAAGCTTTGCTTATCCTCAGTGCCAAACAGGACTCTCCACTGCCTGACACGGGCTGGGGATCCCACGGCAGACCAGTGTCTGAAACAGATCCACCAACTGTTCTTTCTTGGGCTCTGCAGCCACAGGTGTGGCTCCCTCCCCAAACCTCGCCATTGCCCACACCTGTCTCCCTGGATATGAGCATGAAGAGAATCACTGCACACTCCCTGGGGCTTGGCAGCAGGTGACTACACTACCTGTAGGTCATCGTTTGGACCAAGGACACAGTGGTCCAGTGCCTGCCATATGACCTGGGAGGGTAGGGCATAACCAAGGCTGCCTACCTGTATCTCTGCTGCTGCAAGAGTTAATTCATGAAAATATGCCAAAAATGGGAACTGAAAGCAGATGCTTGTTAAGTTCTGCAGCTTGGTCTAATCGCTGTCATCAGGACATCACTGCTGGGGGTGGGGTGGGGAGAGGGAGTCCTTCATTTATTAAACATAGAGGGCCAGAGTTGGGGTCCAAATGTTTGGTTCTCACTTGTTTAAATCAGTAAGTGTTGACTGAGGTTGGCAGGAGGGGAGAGTACAAAGAACCTGCATTTCCTAATAGGAACCTGCTGAAAGTGGCCTCAGACCTGGCGGGGGATGTGTCGAAGTAAAAGAGCAAAGTAGACCGGGTTTGGCCAGTGGCATCCTCAGAGGGCTGGGTATTGCCAGCTTCCAGCCATGCTTCATCTGACACTTGCTTTTCAGGACTGGTTAAGAAATCAGCCTGGGTGTCTTTTCTGGAAGTTTCACACTGCACTGGCTCCAGGGCTCTGGATGACCTACCACAGGCTCAGACATCTGTCCAGGACCAGATCTGCCTGCAGACGGTGCTTGTCCTGTTCTCTGTTTGGTGCAGGTAAGTCACAGACTGCTGAGCCCTCACAGCCTGCTAACACCCCTCAGAAACACCCTGTAATAAGTCTCACCCCCTCCGCAGCTCCCCCATTCTGCAGCCCAGTGAGTCACCCCCTGATGGTCACAATGACCACGATATTCCCTGAGCAGCCCCCGGGAGAAGCTTCTCACCCACACTATCAATCCCCCCATCAGTAAGAGAATAATTATCTCCTCTGTGCTGGGGGCTGAGTCCGTGGCGTACTCTCTCAGTGTGCTCTATGTGGGCGCGCTAAGAAGAATCTGCTTTCATTTTGTAGTTTATGATTGAGTTCAGTTCACCTGGAAAGACTCAACACGAATAAAACCAGATGCATTTCAAGGCACACTGCCTGGCTCTTTGACAATCCTCTTCCTTCCTCATCAGACTGTCTTCCTGTGCCCAGAGAAGGCAGCAGACCTCTCTATCACGAGGAAAATGCAAAGTCTCTGTCAATGGCAACAGCTGTTAGTACTGAGACCTGCAGATGCTGGGCAAGGTCAGGGCTGTGGTTTGGGATGCAGGCTCGTTAGCACATGGGTGAGACCTGCCCGTGTGGCCTCTTCACTGTGAAGGACCTCTGAGTGCGTGATTGCCAAAATGATACGGCCCTATATGGGTGGGGGGAGACAGAGGGGGGGAGAGAGAGAGAGAGAGAGAGAGAGAGAGATATTGGGAAACACAGAGAGACACAGAAAGACAGAGAGATGCAGAAGGCAATCATGGATGCGCTTCAGATGAGCAGAGGGAATGAAAACTCTTCCATCAGCACAACCTCCGGGGGGACAGTTGACAGCTGGCTGACCTGACACAAGGACACCCTCTCACAGTGAAGCGAGCCTGCTGGGGGCACGAGCAAGGTCAGAAAACCACACGTGCCCACCGTACGAGGCCTGTCAGTGTTGTCGGCAGTGGGCACTTAAAACGAGGAAAGTCGTGCCCCTGGGAGCTCGACTTCCAAGGCAACCGTCAATTCCCGTCAAACACTCAGTATGGGTCAGACACATTTGCAGCTCACAGCACCGAGCCGGTGGGACCCTGCCTGCAGAAGGTACTCAAGTATGCACTGGCTGGATTTGAGAGGGGATTTGAATTGCACCACGGGGCCTTCCTACACCAATTACTCCTCAGGCACAAGGGCGGGGCCAGCACGTCCCAGGAGGGACTGGCAGCCCAGTGGTCAGTGCCCATGCCTAGGTGCATGGTCTTGGGGCACCTACCATGGCCAAAACCTTGGAGCGAGTCAGCTCACGTTGAATTCAGTGACACAAACAGTTAGTGAACATCTGCTTTGTGCATGGCATTGTGCTGCGTGCTGCAGGGGAAATCGGGCAACCAGGGCTCTGTATGACAATGCAGGGATGATGACATCCTCATTACCCAAATCAGGTACTCCATAAATGCTCTTCCAATGGGACAACTCAGAGATGTTCACCCTAAGGTCACAAGAAGAAGATCAAGTTTATGCTGGCGAAAGCTCCAGGAGGGACTGTGGGTCAAGCAGATATTTCCACCGAGGGAATCCCGTGGTCCGTCTTGGTTCCATGGGCAACATGCTTTTCATAACATTTGGTACAAACTTTGGATGGCTCTTCCTGGCACTGCATGGCTCTTCTTTCGCGAGTGTGGCCCTCTCTCCTCTTGCTTTGATCTAACCTTGGAACACATCTGGCTCAAGGGATCCAGTCGCAAATCAAACCACTTATCAAAGTATTTATTTAGTGTCTACGTCTGGCCAGGCACTGACTCTGGGATGAGAAGAGAGAACTAACTGTGGTGCCAAACCCCATGAGGTGGCTTTTATAAACAACACTAGACAGACGAGACTGCCATCAGAGAGGTCACACAGCTTGTTCCGAGTCACACAGCTCAGAGTAGCAAAGCTGGGATCTGAACCTAGGACTGTGTAAGTCCTAGAAATGTGCTTTTTGGAGGCAGAAAAGACATACAAGATACAGTCCCCAGGGAGACAAGCAATACATCCGAGAGGTTAAACAGGAAGTCCTGAGGAGGGACAATAAATGTATCAAGCGTTCTTAAGATGAGCTTGGCTGGAGGGGACAGAGAGGGAGACAGGAGCTGAGCCTTAAGGACTTTTGAGTAAAGGAGGAAAATGGAGGATTTCAGGGCGTGGAACAACACGGAGTTTGGGCCACATGTGGGGGCCCTAAAGCAAGCTGGCGGGTGCAGGCCGGGGCCAGTGCAGTGCACAGGGCTGCACCGGCAGAAAGAGGACCCATGACCAGGGAGAAACCACAAGTCACAGGATCCACCCGCCATCCCCCCTGGGCAGCTCTGCAGGACTCAATCCCATGGGAACATGTACTGCACCCTCCGGAGTCCCCTGTCTGTGGTTAGGCCCTGTCGGCTGGGGCTGCACATGCCTCCTCAGGAATATTTTAAAATGCTGTGTGATACGGACTCGCATCCCGACAAAAATTTTTTTTTCCTTATTATTTAGGAAAAGCCTTCCCATGTACAGGGAACTCTGGAATGTGAAAGCGAATAAAATTTCCTTGAGTCACAAGAACAAATCCAACTTTAGGCCTATTTAGAATATCAAACCATGTGGCCTTAGATTGTCCACGGTGGCCACCGGATTTTGATTCTTCCAAGGGACCAGCTCAGCCGTTCTGGCTGGATCACAAGCAGTTGTGTCTGCGACGCGTGTGAACAAGAGGGGCTCTCACGCCAGGGACAGGGCACGAGCCCTCAGAAGAGACGCAGAGGAGGAGGGAGGTGTCGATAAGCCACCTGCCACACTGTCCTGCTCACTGTGTGGTCTTCCTTCTGCAGTATCCCCCGTTATTCCTCATGACAAGTGGCAGTTTTCTCTACTGACTTACGTTTTTAAGATTTTTCATAATTTAACAAAGGCAGAGAACAGGCCCAGAAAGCATTTTACAAGAACCTATCTATGCTCACTATTTAGTCCTTTAATGTTCAGCTTGTTTCCAAAAGGTTGGAAGTTTGTGGCTGTTGCAGTCAGGAGTTGCACGCCGGGAGAGAACGAGTTCAGTGCAGTGTCTGCTATGCATAAAGAGCAAATGGAAGCAGAATTGCAGAGTCTGTTACCTACAAGAGCTCCATCCTCAGCACACACAAGGCCTTCAATCCTGCTTTGTGGGGTTGCCAAACAGCGGAGTTGGGGGGAGACAAAACAGGCTGGACGTGGGAGGTCCTCTGAGACCTTCCAACCTGGCTTCCCCTGCTCCACCATAATTCAGGCAGAATGCCACTCCTACATCTCAAATCCCTTTCCCCCCAAAATTCCAAATTCCTTTTTTTTTTGAGATAGAGTCTTGCTCTGTTGCCCAGGTTAGAGTACAGTGGCATCACTGTAGCTCACTGCAGCCTCCAACTCCTGGGCTTCGGCAATCCTCCTGCCCCAGCCCCTAGCCTCCCAAGTAGCTACAGGTGCATGCCACCACAGCTGGCTGATTTTTCTTTGCTTTTTTTCTTTTCTTTCTTTTTGTAGAGACAGGGTCTCACTATGTTGCCCAGGCTGGTCTCGAACTCCTGGCCTCCAGCAATCCTCCCACCTAGGCCTCCCAAAGTGCCAGGATTACAGGTGTCCTTCTCTTTTATTCTCCTTTGCCTTTGTCTTTTGCTTTGCTTTCCTGTTCCCTCCTTGTCTTGCATCTTATCAGCGGAAGTTCATTCCTCAGTTCTGATCCCCCCTCACCCTCCATTCTCCATTCGCCTGCTGTGCTCTAGGATAGAAAATTCAGGCTCTAAGTCCTCTGGAAGACAGTAATTCCCCACCCTCTCAGATATGTAAAGAAATAAACATTGCCTAAGTGGAACAAGTGGGACCTCAGCAGCCGCGGGACAGGCTTAGCTATGGCTGTGTGGGACCTTCCAGCCCTCCTCCCGGTTTGAAGGCCCCTGGCCGTGGGCACTGTTGGGAGAGTGTGGGCTGTACCCGAGCCCCCGGAAACGGTGTGAAACTCCGCCAGGCATCGTGGTTACCGTCTGACCAGGGAAGTCTGACAGCGAGCCAGGCCTGCGATCCGGGCTGCAGTTAGCCAGAGGCTTGCTCTACAAGCCTCCTTTAACCCCTGGGAGCTAAATACTGGCATTGTGGTTATGGGACAACGGGAGAGGGATTTGTGTTGGATAAATGAGCAGAATAAAACCGTCTACATTTCATCTTTTCTTTGTGTGTTTTCACCTCTGCCAAATTCTTGGAATTCTTAAGACTTCCAATTTTATGTGCTTTTCATTTCCTTTTGAATCTGGAATGTCATTTAGATGTCTTTTGAGGTAATCCTAACCTACTGAAGCACCCTTGAAAAACTGCGAAAAAATATTAGGGTTATTCCCCACGTGCACCTGGAGAGTTTTAAGAGATTTTTGATCCCCAGGCATAAATTCATGGTTGATGGATTTACAGATTTAAACATGTATATTTTACTAACTCAGTACATCACTTGGAAAAGGTAATTTTATTAAGGATAATTTTAAATGTTAAAAAATTATAATTTCACTGCCACACCATGTCTACAATACCATTTAATGAGAACAAGAGTTCCAAGGCTTTCATGTTTGGCAGTGGAACACATCCTTTCAAGGGCAAGAGTCCCAGCAGAGCTGTACCCCTGGCTCTGAAGCGCATCGTGTCATCTCAGATTCATAACTGTGTAAGTTGTTCTGTTTTGAGGTCCTCAGTTTTATCACAATCCACACAGTGGCAACCTGTGGGGTCTGAGTGTCCACAACTCCTCTCTCGGGTCCTCTGCTTGCTGTCTAGGGCTTTACCTCCCCAGGTATTTGGAGTCCCATTTGTAACAGGAAGAGAATGCCCCATGGTCCCCTACAGGCCCATGGCAGTTCTAAGGTAACATGATTTTTAGATTCTGGGACTCCGTTTTATGTTTGTGCATCAAAAGCAGGGCGAATGACAAGGGTTGTGCAACTGGGACACTAGCAGAAAGAGGCTGCTACGGCCTTTTTGGCTGTCATTAAAAATCATGGCGTTGCCATCATATCTATTACAGGTGCAAGCAGCGGCCTGAACCCTGCAGGTGGTTTTACTAGAGCAAACCACATGGTGTGCTGTGATCTAGAAGCTAGGGATGTGCCGGGCCGTCTAGACATCGAAAGAAACACGTGCCAAAGCCTTCAAGGCACCAGACATTAGAAACACCGTCCCAACTATCTATTTCTGCTTAAGAATTCACACAATAGATATTTAGACAGTTCAAATGGAATGAAAGCCATATTTCAATAGCACTGAGATGATTTTATGAAAAATTAAGGGATACCTTCCCTCCTTATCAGTCATAAATAATATTTATTAGTGGTAACTTTCGATGATAAGTTAATACATCAACCAAAGGAGTTTTACGGTTTTCATCCCTGGTAATAGAACTGCATGATACTCAAGATTACTGTGTTATTCCCTTTTGGCCCCTCCAGGCGATGTTTCTTGTGTTTCCCAGAGCGCCCTTGAACTGCAAGTTCCATCGTTAAGTCCTTTCTCAGAACATTTCCTTCTCCATGCCTACCCCTCCCCCCCATGGAAATTGCAGAGAAAATCCATCAGTCATTTTTGGGTTATCAGACTGTGAAAAATTTGTTTTTCAAGCTTCAGAAGATTGTTGAACCGCCTTTCCCCTCCCTGCCCCCCCATTTCAGATAACTCAAACTGGTTTGGCTCCATGACATCAACCTTGGCATGTATGAAGAACGAGGAACGAAGACTTTGCCTTGTTTGGAACCAAAAGAGAGGAATATTCACTTTCTCTCTGTCTCTTTTCCATTTTTATTAAGTCAGTATTTTTTCCTTTTAGCTGGATGATGTATACTTTTAACATTCCAGGAAAAAAGTGTCAGTGATATGCAAGTCATAATAAAAGAAAATCAAAAGAAATGCAATTACAAGGGACAGGGAACTATATCATTTTTAGTACGAAATGCCCAGAGGAAAATCTAATTTAAAAAATTACCAGCACCATATAAATGAAAAGAGAATATAAGAAAAGATTTGTTATTTTAAAAATTAGCCTAATCCTTAATCTTTCTGGCTCTTGGACTTTTATCCTTATTTTTTAAAGGCCAAAAATGATTATTTGGTACAGATCAGGAATGAACCTCACAATGATGCAATGCGATGCTGTGAGGTGGGAACGGATCTTCCTGGCCTCTAGCCTGCCGCCTCGAACATAGTAGGATGGAAAAACAGTTGTTAAATAAAAAGAGGGAACATACATTGAGGATGAAATGACAACCTTCTCTTTCCCATTATTACAGAGGTACCGATTATAAATGAAAACAAATATTCCCATGGCACACGATAGGTTGGTAAACTGCTTCCATATTTATGAACTGGTGTGCTCCTCATTACAACCCACAGGTAAGTTATTGCTGTTGTCACTCCTGTTTTACAGATCACCAAGAGTGTGTAACTTTCCCAAGGATGCATAATTAATCAATGATGAAACCACGACTCAAACCTAGAATTCCAACATAAAATATCTTCTCTTTCCACTCAATCCTGTGGCTTCCCTAAATGTAGCTGTGACTCCCAGCTAAATGGGTTTACACAGAGCCAAGATGTCATGAGCTTGAATATGACTTGCTTATTCATAACATTTATATCATAACTGTTGACTGACATTAGAGGACCTTGACTTGTTTCTGCCTGTTTCTCCTCTAGCACAGCGAGATAGAATTCTGCCACCCTCAACCCATGCTCAAAGAAACCGTAATCATTCAAATATTTACAGTGAGACTCCAAATCCAAATAATAATGCCATAACTCAGCCTTCCTTTAAAAGCCTTTTCTTGATGGAATCGCCAATTTTCCTTTCAGACATGAAAAATAACAGTGTTATGATAGTGACCTGGTGGTGCAGGGTGGCAGTGAGGAAGAGGGGAGATGTCACTAATAATATCGATTTCTAACACTTTCTCTTGCTTTTGTTTGGAATCAAGCACAATGATTAACTACATGGCTCTCTACAGAAAAGGTTCTCTTGACCAAAGCTTTCAGATTTGGGGAGAGAAGTTCCCTTTGTCCAGATGCAATTTTTCCCCATTTTGCTTGGGTCAGCCTGAAAAATGAAAGAAATTTGGTAGAAAGATTGCTAAGGGTTCTCTCCTCTCCCTTCAGCAACACCCATTTCAAGCATGGACTCCAGAGAAAACACTACACTCTCACCTTCTACCAAGAGTTATGGGCCCAGGAGAGCTCAACGAAAACAGAAAAATCACTTTTCTGCCCATTGGGCATTGCGATGATTTTTCTTCTTTTACTGCTGTGTATGTGTATCTACTCTTGTTTCTTCTTCTCATTGCCTTTGCTCTCACTGGTCCTCCTTTGAGTTACTCTCCCTCCCCTTGAACCCATCTTCCCTGTGGCTTCTCTGTGCCCCACAAGCCTGCCACAAACTCTAGATCTAGACTCTTTCTGCATGGCCTTCTCAGGAGCTGTTTTTGTCTTATATTCCGGCAGTCTCCATGTAGGGATAAAGCAGTATTACTATTTAATATTAAATTTGTTTAATAATAAATCTACTTCTTTATCCCTACACGGAGAATAAAAAAGCTGAAGCTTAACGAACACATTTTGGAGACTCTTCTGGCAGAAAATTGTCTAGAAATGTTGGACTGTAACATAAAATTTGATGCTTAAGAAAGAGTTATCCAGGTTGGGGGTGGGAAGGGATGCTGGATCTCCAACCTCCGCTAGGCGACTCGGGTTATATTTTTTGAGTTTGGCAGGCAACACGCCTCAAGGATCACTAAGCCATGCCTCCCCCTGGGAAGGCAAAAGGGCCTCGTTTCACCCTGACTCCACTGAGCTCTCAGCGAACCCTCAAAAAAGTACTTCTGAAGTCATCTTGGTTTCCTCTTCTATAATGCAGTCGGGGGCATTCCCTGCTTCTCTTTCACCTCTCTAATTGCCAAAAGGGATTTTTCCCCTTTTTGTGCTCTTTTCTATAAATTAGCCGTATAGATTGGTCAAATGGATCTGTCCAGATTTCCCCCCAAAATTCCCTTCCCCCTGCTGACAGTGACTGTCATAACCCTAAGCTACTTTTGCATATGGCCCAGCCACCCACCCTGCATCCCTCCCCCAAGCTACCCAGGACTGACTAACATCCATCCCAGCAGAATTTACTGGGCCTGGGCTTGACTAAACTCTGGAGTGGACTTGAGAGAAATACAACCTCCCCCTCTGCTCAGAGACAAACGTGTGTGAAGTCAGGAGGGATAGACACGAGAAGGAGTGTCCCACTGGCAGGAGGGGCCCTGAGGGTTCAGAGAAGGGCCAGTTCAGGCGACAGCAGGTGAGGGACTGGGGGTGCGGAGGGTAGACAGCAAAGGGACAGCATAGGCTGGAGGGGAGGGACAAATGTGTGCATAGGGGAATGCTCATGGCCTGGCCTGACTTCGTGGGCTTACAAACCAAATCTCATGGAAAAGATAATTGAAATGAAAATCGGAGCTTATTAAATTTCTGCAGGCCCAACCCAATTTCTCATAGTTCCCAGTCATGTGGATACATGCTAATTTCCTTGGCAGCCTAAAATAAAGCTCTTAATGTGATTTGAGTCCCTTAGAGATTAGCACTATTATAAATATAAATGTTCAAACACAAGCAAGTTGAAACCAAATGCCCCCCAAACACTGGCTTTCTGTTAGACGAAGGGTTTCCATTGAGCTCTTGGATACACGAGCTAGAAAACAGAGAGTTAAACGGGCTCATTGGCTAATTCTCAAGGCCAGGCTCCTTCACAGGAAGAAGCAAACTTAGTTGTTGCTCCCGACATATATAATCTGCAGTGGTTGGCGGGACAGTTTTGGATGACAATCAGAGAAACACTAATTCAGAACCTCAAGTAGGGGCTTGGGTAGGGGATGCGGAAACCCTGATCAAAACAGAAGGTCTTTACTCAACAGCCAACCTGCAGAACATCTCCTTCATGTACTTACTGGTCTGTACAGCTTACAAGAGACTCACTAACAACTAGTTATAAATAGACATCAAGGAGTTTGTTTATCTAACTAAGAGAAAACAACGTTCGAGTTCTTTAGAAACACGCATTTGACACCACACCAATGAAACTGCTCTGGGAGTAGAACCGGAGCTCGCCCCAGCCAGGCTGGTGTTTTGATGTGGTCATTATACGCTCAGCAGAGCCTCTGTTTGGTAACACCTTATTTGCCCAATTCTAGGTACTCAAAAATTTTAAAAACATACCTCTTTGAAGAAAATTCTAAAATGAAAGATTTTTTTCATTAATTCGTAAGAAGCTTCCCCAAAGTTAGTCTAAAAGTGCCTGAGATTTTCCAGGACCATTCCTAAGTCAAGTGAGGGCAAAAAGACATTACATCGACCAAATATATTCTTTAATTTTTCTAATATTTGTGCACAAACTAGCCAACCAACATACCTAAGACTGCAACTCCTAAATGTTCTCACTACTGAAAGATAAAGGACCAAGTATCTCCAAGAGGCAAAACACTAATACGTCATGTGTCTGTCCTCAGCACTTACTAGGGGTTCCTTTCTTTCTGGAAGATGGAATCACTCGGGTTTGGTGAAATTGTATTACAGCCATTATAACAGCATGGTGAAATGGTCAGGCGATAACACTTTACCATTTCTTCAATTTTAATATTTTCTACCTATTTGGTAACGGCTCCTTCAGCAGGGATTACCAGAGGCTGATATACCCACGCAAATTTCACTCTGATTTCAGGTGGCATCCAATTCACTTGCACCTCTCTCTCACCTGAGGAACTGTTTGACTCAGCTGTTGACTCTGCACCTCCACCTTTTACCTCCCTGGAATGCTCATGTCTAACTCCGGCTAGTGGTGCTGGGAAGGAACACTATTAGCCGTGTCAGAGCCCTGGAGGAGATACCTGTTCTCTCCTTCCCTGCAATGCTAAAATCTAACTCATGTTAGAGGTGTTCTTCAACCTCTCTGAGCCTCCATTTCTTAATTCATATCACAGGGAAAATAAAAGATTCTAGCTGTAGAGTCGCAAAGAGGATGAAATGACTCTGGGGAAGGGCCCGGCACAGGGAGTGGCATTCAGTAGTGGTGATTCTCTCTCATCCCTTTCTTATTTTTTCACTGAACTGTCAGAGATCTCAATTTCCCTTTCCTAGGGATGCTTTTTATTTAAAAGGAGATTACAGGGAATGCATATACAAAGGGAGTAGTGTAAAACATTTGAAAGCCGGTAAAGCTCTTTGTGCAGAGTTTGTAATTTTAAATTTTAGGATCTTATTTCCTAACATCATTAGTCAAGGTAAGTTCTTAAAGAAAAGCATTCAAACTAGACTCAATACCTGTGAGCTCTCCGCCTGACCCTGGGGAAGAGCTCTGGAGTCAACAGAAATGATTTCTTAAAGGCATCAGTGCAGAAAGGGCAGCTAAATTTTGGGCCTAATCAGGGTTGGTTTCCAACCCAACAGCAAGAGTCTCAGACCTTGTCCTCAGCCACGCGGCTCCCACCTGGAATGCTCTATGAAGAATGCTCTGCACAGAGCTGGCCACTCCAAAAAGCCCGTGCTGGCTCCAGAGGAGGACAGACAGCTGAAATTGGGGAGGGAGCCTTTCACAAGACAATAATATTTAAAAATGAGGCATCACCCTGGAAAGGAGAGACCTGGATGTGGATGTTGGGTACATCCATGGACTCGTAATGTTATGGAAAGTATTAAAACCATCTATTCCATCACATACCTAAATCTTTTGACTCTGGGCTACTTCTGTCACCTGGAGTAGGTAGTTTAGGGACAAAGACACAGGCAATACTGTTCTCCATTCAATACTGTTCTCTCAAATTTCTCATGAGCCTCAAACCCTCGTTTGCTACCAATTAGATCTGCGTACACATGAGGCACAGCAAACCCAGCATACCTCAGAGGGAACTTACTGAGCTTTCCCAAAATCTGCCCCTAAGAGTCCACCCAGCCCCCTTGACAACCTACAGCTTACAGCCTGGCTGAGCACTCTTCTCTTCCCACTGTCACACCGCCGCTATCATCCTGGACATCTCTTACAGAGGTCTCCTCTGTCCACCCCACTGCATCGCTCACCCAGACAGTGGCAAGAAGCTCCGAAGTGACCTTCCCTCATCTTGCCACATCCAACCCCCCTCTGCACCATTCCCAGGGGGTCCCCTTAAGCCACAAAGCGATTGGGTCCCCCCTCTCCTTCAAATGACCCAGTGGCTCCCGTTATCCCCGGCGAGCTGGCCCGGACCCAGGCTCCAGCCTCCCCTCTCCCCACACCTGCCTCATGCCTTAAACTCACGTGACTACTGTCAGCCTGACACCGCGCACCTCCGGCTGAGCACGCATGTCCTTGAGCTGCAAAGCCACTCTGCCTTTTGCTCTCAGACTCAGCTCAAACATCACCTCCTCTGAGCAGCCTTTCTTGACCAAGCCCCACCTCCCCGGCGCGCCCTTTTCTTACTCTGCTGTTGAATGCCCTGCTACCTGTCCTCTGTCTCCTCCCCGAGGGCAGCGCCTGCATTTTATTCATCACTCTTGTTCCAGGTTCTAACACAGCAAAGGCTGTGTTAGTGTTTGTGGAATGAATGAATGAACAAATGGAAATTAAAACTATTTAAACAGGTCCATAACGGTTGTGTTATGCTCAAGGAAGATGGACTCATTACATATTTTAAAGGAACCTCAGGACTTTCTGGTACTGGGATGGCAATTAGTGTGGGGTAGAGTCTAGGATGTTGAGTTAGGTCCCCAAGTCTACGGTGTCATAGCTTTACCTCAGCCAAGGTATCTAATGTCTCTGAGCCTCAGCTTATTCATCCATGCAAATAAGAGAAGGATACAGCATCGACACAAGGGCTAGGCGGGAATGTGCCAAGTGTCCGGCGAGGCTGGCACAGCGTCCTCCTTCCTCAGTCAACAGGACTGAACTGAACATAGACTCTGGGAAAGGAAAGGCACTGGCTGGGAGACAGCAGGGGCACAGTGGCGCTCCTAGCCTCAGGGGGCAGACAGTCAACTTGAAGAGGCATCGTATCTTTACTGGGAAAGGTGAGAAACGTACAGCAAGTCAACGATGTCAGATGAGTCACAAGGCAGAACAGGCTGGATGCCAGGTTGGCGTGGGACGTGCTGTGCATGGGTGGGGAGGGCAGGGGCGGGGGGTGAGCCTGGGGGAGAAGGAGGGTCTCAGAGGGTCCACCTGGGGATGGAGGCTATAGGGGCCTGGGGTTGAGGGGAGCCCGCAGTTAAGAGACTGGGTTTGTTGCCTTTAGACGCGTCTGCTGCTCTCTGCTGCCCCCTGTTGGCATCGAGCGGGAAGAGGAGGACTGTCGGTGAGGGCGGGAGGAGGGCGCAGGTGAGAAGAGGCACAGGAAGGAGCAAGAAATGTAGCAACTGGGAGCAGGTGCTGGAAGTGGGGAGAGAAGAGGAGGAGGGCTGCTTGGCCAGAGGTCTTGCGCTGAGCTCTGGGTCACCTTGAACCCTCCTCTCCTCCTTTCTTTCCCTGGAATGCCTGTCACATCCTGTCCCCCACCTATTTTCCTTTGTAGGTCTGAGGCTTGTTCTCTGTCTCCCAGGACCCCCTCCCTGGCCAACGTGAACCACTGGTGTGACCAATGTGAGGGGCACTTAGCATTCTTGGGACTCTTGGCACCTAAGCATTTCTTAAGGTCAGAAACCATTTTAGCTCTAAATACCCCCATTAATATGATGAGGTTTGTGGAGATGCAGAAAACAAAAAAACAAAACCAAAACAGCTGAGGGGGCATCAGACAGGGAAGGGCAAAGAGGTGAAGTAAGCAGGTGCTAACACAAATCTTGTCCAGCAATAGACTAGAAGACAGTGGCGGCCAATTATCCTTTGGGAAAAAAAGTTGCACATAACTTTTCCCATTTGCGTCAGTCCAGTGCTTTCAACTTACAAAGTGTTATTAAGCGTTAGGACTTAGATCCATTGACATGTCGGGTCAGATAATCCTTTGTTGGGCGGGGGGAGGGCTGTCCTGTTCGCTGCAGAATGTGGAACAGCATCCCTGGCCTCCACTCACTAAATGCCAGTATAAACCCTTGTCTAGTTGTGATAACCAAAAATGTCTCCAGACTTGACCAAATGTCCCCTGGGAGGCAAAATCGCCCCGTTGAGAACCACTGCCTTAGATTTTGTTAGGGGCTACCCAAACACCCAACACTGTACTTCCCCCACCAATCTCACTCCCACCTGAGCACTACGAGAACGCCACAAGCTGGCGTCCACCTCCCCATCCACTTGATGTTCCCAGATACAGCAATGGAAGCTTCTTTCAGAAGCCCAGGAATCTCTTTCCAAGTCCAGATCTGGGGGGGCTGGAAGGGGCCGTCTCTTGTGCTCAGAAACTACAACCCAGTGGACTTCACAACTGCCAAGGGGGCTCCACACCCAAAGCCCTGATCCCCTGGGCTCAGAGAACTTCCTGGGCAACCAGAGATCCAGGTTGAAGTGCTTGCCCAGAAGCAGATCTTAGGTAAACCTTGGAGATCTTTTTTCCTTTGCTGTCTATTTTTTCCCCTCATTTTCTCCTCCTTTTTCTCTCCCCTGAGCTCGCACAGAGTGAGTAGAAGCCACAGTAGCTACTCATGTGAGCAGGAATCAGGGTCTACCCTCCCTCAGATGTCGACAGCAAGTCCTGGAGCTAAACAAGAAAGCCTTTGCACAAATACACAATTAAGTTAATTGTGGGTCTGACAAATATTTTTTTCCTGAGGAATTAAATACCCATTTGGGGTTAGGCCTCCACGCTGAGCCTCTGTCTGAAAAACAAGACTGCAAGAAGCTGATGGAAGATGGTGAATGTTGTCAAAGTCCCTTATTTTTAAATCAAGGACAGTGAGTCCCAGAGAGGTGAAATTCCAGCCAGCGCTGAAGCCAGGACCAGACACACGATTCCTTGTTCTGAGTGAAGTTACCTGATGCTCCCCACCAACGCAGACAAGGATCAGGGATGTGCCAGTACCCGGGAGGGTGGTACAGAAGGGTGTCCTAGGAGCCTGCGTCACTGAGTATTTCTGTACCTGAAGAGATGACTTATTTCATGGAAACCCTTCACCTGGGGCTGTTCATAAAACCACACATGAGGCAACTGAAAGGAGTCCCCTAAAGGGGCACCCGTGCCCTGCTCCCGTGACATTGTTTTCAGTAAAAATTAGCATTAGCTGTTTTCAGCTTTAACCTTAAACTCCAGCTGGCTTTATCTTCTCTCACTTATTATCATTGTATCGCAGTGCACCGTGTAAAGGTCACACCTGTGTTTACACGCCATACGCCGTCAAAATACCATGAAGAGAACACTATGTGGTCTCTATCAGAAGATCAAAAAAGAAGAGGCGAGAAGCAGGCCTTCCTCCTAAGGCAGGGCCATTCAGTCTTTCCCAAACACTGCGCCGGGCCCCCGCGCACGGCTGCCACCTCCGGGGTGTGCGTCTGGGCGGGGTTCGTGCTGTTTTATTGACGGAGAAACAAACACGGCTCAGCACCTGTCCGGTTTCAGGGTGACTAGGGAGTTTCCAATCTGGAAATGAGAACACTTTTACACTGTACCCAAACATTCTTTTTCTTTTCTTCTTCCCCCCCCCCTTAAGCCAAAATTAGAACAAAAACAAACATATACAGGGCTCAATGTCGCAGGAAAAAGAAATTCAAAAGTTAAGACATTTCGTAAGAAAACCACTGACTAGGTCGAAACTCACCTGACCTAGAACCTTGGGATTCCTTTGACTGGGGAGGGGAAGAAGGTGCACCCCAGGAGCCTGAGAGGCATCGCTCTCCTTAGAAAGTTCCTCCTGGTTGCCCAAGCTGTTGGGGGTGTGAGGAAGTCATAGGGAAAGTTGATGGAGAAGGAAATTTTCTTGTCTAACCTAGTGGTGCCTTGAGGTGCAATTAATAAGTAACTGCACAGAGCAAGTCTGCAGTGAAGGCATTCAGCCCCTGACTCCCTCTGCCAGTGCAGAGATAACCTGATACTCTTCACCTGGCCTCCCAGTGACCTGACCCCAGCATGGACTTTGCTAATTAGCATAGTCCCTTACGGCCCAGCCTTGGGACTGGCTGTCACACACTACTCTCCTACACTCCAGCGTCAGTCTGTGCTGGGCCCTCGTAGCCTGCCAGCCAGTAAGCAGTCCCCAGGGGCCACCACCCACAGTGGACACAAACCTGTCCTAACCCCAGAATCCAATTCATCTTCAATACCACATCTCTGGAAACCACGTGGGGAAAAATAACCTTTTCCTTTAAAATAATCTTCAATGAAGCCAGGCTATTACTGGAACTGATCATATATAATAACACCTAAAATGCCAATAGAAATGTACAGGGCTGCTTGTCTACTCAACATTTAGGCAGCAGTAAGTCATTAATTCATGTGAGATTTATCAGTTTATAAAAGATGCTAGATAAATTAATTATTTAAAATCACGTGAGTATAGATTTATGCTCCGGTTATCTACCGTGAAAAGCATTTATATTGGGCTGTTCTCCCCAGAGCAGTGCCATTCCGTCACCCTCCCGCCCACCGCCCCCAGTGCGTACCCTGCAGAGAGCTGGGAGACTGCAAGACACACTGCAGCCCGACCAGAGGTGGGGCCGGGTGTGCTGAGTGTCACCAAACATCACAAAAACACAACTGAAAGAGAACTATTCTGAAAGACTCATGTACCATAAAAGGGGAATTTCCAGAAGCCTCTGATATTAGCAATTTGCCCTTCCATTCCCTTCCTCTCTAGTTTCAAGATGAGATGATGACAAAAAGACTGACTTGTCAGAAACAACACGAAACTCCATCTAGAAACGTGCAAACTGACATAGAACAACTTGTGGGAATTTCCACACCTGCTCTCCTGATTTGCCTCACGGAGAAGGAGAGAGAGAGAGAGAGAAAGGAAGGGGGCCCTACAAACATACACACGATCTCTGCTTTCTTACTTTAAAATGAACATCCCTGCATAAGGAGTACCTGTTTTATTTTTTTCCTCTTGGGCCAAAAGAGTTTTTCCAAAGTACAATTTCTGAGATGGATTTTTTAGAAGCAGAGATAGCTGGGAATTTTCTCTAAACTAGTACAAGAGTGGATGTTTCTCTTTTCACTTTCCATTTTTATGTATGCATTTAAGGCCAAAGGCACTGGCTAATTTCGATAGAGTGTTTCAGAGAGGAGACGCCCTCCACCTCGGCGGGTGAGTGGACATTTATGGGGCATTCACTTTTGACTGGCCTGAGACATTAGGTGGTGTGTGAGAGTTGCATTAAGGACACAGAAGTCAAAATCCAACAGAATAGGGAAATGAGCCAAACAAAAATGGATATAAAGATACATAAAAAACCCAAAAAACCCACCCACACAAACACAGATGAATGTACATCACTGGCTGCAGTTTCTATCAGCTGAGCCGAATCTGCTCACCTTGCAAAGATTCCCCGTATAGTGGGGACGACCCACACGTGCACATTTCTTAGTTTCTGGTGGCCAGCTCTGATGTTTCTGAATCCCTTTGGGGCCATTGACATCATATCCACTTTTTATATTTTCCCAACTCAACCCACTTTCATGTCTTAAAATTTTTCATTTTTGGTATCATTTACATAATGGCAAAATGAATCCATCTTATGTGTATAGGCTGATGAATACCGACAAATGCATACACCGCTGTAACCCACTCTCCCCATCAAAATAGGGAGCATTTCCATCCTCTCAGAAAGATCCCTTGAAGCCACTTTGTTTTTAAATTATTTGCATTTGAATGTTTCTGAGTGGAGATTATCAAGCCAAATGTGTGGGAAGCAAGCCCAATCATTAATCATTTGCAAACATAGGTAGGAATGGTTTTGAAGATGTTGCGTGAGCCTGCGCAGACCTGTCTGCGAGGAAGGGTCTTCTTGGGAACACCAAAGGGGCTTTTTAGGGACAGGCACGTGGGCCCCTCTCTGCAGTCCTGCTGGCACTTGATCATATAACTGAGTGGGTTTCTTTTCTGGTTTTTTTCTTTAGGCATCAGGATTTATATGTTTAGAAAGAAGGAAGTTGAGGCTGAATAGTCAAATCTACCATATTCTCGTAGGAGCAAATGCTCCAATGCTCTCTGATTAGGAGGGTTCAACCACAGCTCAGAGTCCTCGCTTCCAAAATTCTGTTGCAACACCAAAAGAGGAGTTCACATGACTAGGCAAATTAAAAATTTTCTTAGCATTTCCTGTTTCCCAGATTTCAGAGAAGCCCTTCAGGGAATGTCTGGCCCAGGGTAGCACATTCAGGATGAAGGAAAATGGTTATTTTTGGGCCATCACAATCACATTCCCCCATGTCGCCACTTGGGCACTGTGTTGCCCTCGTGGCCTGCCCAAGGGGAGGCAGACAGGGCTGGGAGGAATCCTGGGGCAATATATGCTCCCTTCAGGGTGGGGTGAGGGTACCCCTGCTCCAGTGAGCCTGCACTCCTCACTGTCCCTTCTGCCAACATTTTTGCAATGGGACCAGCAGTGAAAGACCTGCTGCGGAGCAGGTGCCAGGCACCTCTCGACTTCTGGGCATTAGTTTCTCATAAAAAATCAAGATACTTCACAGACGTCTGAATTGTGTATCTTCAAAGCAAAAACAAAATAAAACATGTCCCAAAATGTTATGCAGGAAATAGATTTTTTTTTTAAAATCACTTTTCCAAAATGGTACCCTGAGGTGATCCTTTCTTAAATCTCCCAGCAATCAAAACAATGCGGTTGAAAAGTTTACAACTTTCAACCCTTGAAAAGGTCACCTCCCTGCCTCACACCCTCTCGTATTAAGAGCATAACGGATATTTTGAGTCACATGTATTGTTCTTTGTTCATTTGCATGTGGTGAAATCCCCCCTTTAGACCAATTTAGTAAGCAGTGCGTTGGGCTTCCTAGCTGATTGTTCTCTTAGCTTTTAGGTATTTTTTTGTGTCAAAAAGTTTAGACTCCCAACCAATGACATGAAGTTGTGGCCTTTATCATTTATGCTTTCCATCTTGCTTGGGATGGAATTCCTCCTCCTTTGCCGTGAACTAAGACCTTCAGGCTCAGTTGAAGTCCTCGTGCTCCAAGACGCTGTGAGAGCTCTCTGTCCCTCAGCTCCTGCCCCTCTGACCTGCTGCTGATCTGACAGACTTCTCCATAGTTCCGTCTCAGGTGGGTTTGGTACCCACCACTAGACTGTGTTATTGAAGGTCTTAAGAGTCCTGGTGCCATTTACAAAGTGGCACTGTAAGAGAAACACTTGCCAGATGGGAAATTTGTCCCAAGCAGCCACAGCCGCAGTGCAGGGGCTCCCACTCAGGAAGAGCCTCCCCTCCAGACATGTTGCCCAGCAAAGGGTGCTCAGGCCCCAGGGCCCCTTCGTGCCGCCTAAAGCATTGTGCATCTCAGCTGTCATGGGCTGCCTGAGGGCTTTCAGAAGCCGCCCGCTCACTCTCCCACCTCTGTGTGTAAACCGATCATGCTGCTTTCAGAAACATATTTCTTTCTCTATGAGTAATTTAAAAGTGACTCATCCTCAGCCTCACCAGCCAGGACATGTGACCTGCAGTGCTGCCTGAGTGTATCTATAGATGTGTAAACCAAAGCAGTTCTTAGAACACAGATTCCCCCCCCATGTGCTGTTTATATCCCTTCACTTCACAGGGAGACAGCCACAGCAGAGAGGAGCAGCCGGGACTGCCCACTCCGCGCTCAAACCTGGGACATGCTCGTCAGGGGAGACCAAGGACATCACCCAATGACAGAAAATAAAAGAGACAGGCAAAAGGCCTAGTATACTTATTTTGATATCAGTAGACCATCAGGAAGTTCTGAGAAAAACCCACAAAATCTAATTCGATGAGGATCCATAGAAACAAAAAACTACTCTAAGTTCTGTCTCTTTCTACCCCAGTAGAAATTTAGACCTAATAAAGCAGCGATGACACCCACACCGACCGAAACCCCACTGATACGTCTTCATTTCTAAATCAGAAAAACGTCCCTGGGATCTGCTTGTGCTTTGTCTTGGTAACTCACATACACGAAAGAAAATGTTTTTATTTCTCCAACTTGTCTTTATTCCTCCATCACCAGAGAGTGGGGTCAGGCCCTGCCCGGGGACACTGCTGTTGCAGGAAGGCACGCGGGTGACACAGCTGGCAGGCATTCTAGAGAATGCTTCCTACCTCTTTCTCACTTCCTATTTTTATTAAACCGAAGCTGAACTCATTTGCCTGCTTTGTGAAGACCTTCATAATCTGGCCCCTCGTCTTATTTGCTAGCACTGTCTATGTCGATGGGACAATTTATCCTTGGCTGCCACCAGGGTGGCCCCTCTGAGGAAGACAACAGAGCCTCCACCCTGCCAACCCCCCTCCCCATGCCTTTCTTCCACCCTCACCCTACCTCCACCTTCCCGGAGCCCTCCTGTCTTCATCACCCAACTCTTACTCCCATTCTTCCAGCTTAGCTCATCCCACCTGAAAACGTTCCAGGAAGCCTTCCTTACCTGCCCATTCACACTGTCTCTACTGCCTACATCTCCTAAATTTCCCGGATACTTCACGATCTCTGCCCTCCAGTTTTATTTGCTACCTACTACATGACTTTTTATATTTTCCAATGCTGTTTGCCTGCAATATGGTTTGATTGCAAGTTCTTTCAGGACACATATCACATATTTCACTCCCATGTGGCCCCACCGTGCCTAGCTCCACAGCAACAGGCAAACTGAGCTTCAGATTAAGAGAAATAATATTTTATTTTTGCCCAAAAGGTATAATATGCAAGTTCTTACCAAACTTTTGGCCCTCCGTTAATTTTGACTGCATGCCACCTGAAAGATAAGCTTTACTTTTTATCCTAGAAGGAGCCTATGTGGAGAGGAATAAATCACAAAGTGACCAATACAGGCACTGATAGGCATTTATGTAGCACTATGTATAAACATTGATCTAAGCACTTAACAAATAACAATTCTTCTAAACTTTGCATTGACCCAAAAACATAGGCACTATTATTATCTTCACTTTACACGTGAGGAGATTGAAGTATAGTAGGTAACTTGTCCAAAGTCACATCTATGTGGTTGAGCTGGATCTAAACTCAGGCAATCTAGCTCTGAGGTTTGTGCTCTTGGTGGTCGTGCTATATCTCTGTTAGTGGGTGTATGTTTTTACATGGCTTCTTTCACTGCAGCAAAAAGGAGCCTGTCTTCAACACAGACACCTTGTCGCAGTTGTATATACTAAACCCATCACCACGCAGGTCCAGTGTAAAGAAAACTGGTGGTGAGATGTAATCTTCCAGGGATACTTCAAAAAGAAGAATGGCAATATGGGACCTAAATAAATAGAGTTTTCTTTGAACTGTAGGGGGTAAAATTTGCCAGTCCACCCTCGGGACCCTGCAAAATGGTACCACCCAAACACTCTCTGTAGAAATACCAGATTCGAACTTCTGGACAATCTTTAGGTAGGCTCGCTGCAGACAAATGTTACTACAAACAAAACAGAATCTTCCCAAATCCTTCATTTCTCAACATAAACTCAATAAAACCCAAATCATAGCTGCCATCAGATTTGTTTACTATATTTTAAATATGATCTTGAGACCCACACATGGTACGCTTGAGAACTCCAGATTATGTACAAGAAGAAAACCTCATCCTGGTGGTCAAATCACGGCAGGAAATGATGCCACCAACAATTATTCATGTATTAGCAGTTGCTTAAGTACCATAAGGCTTTTAGGAGAAAACACTGGGAGGTAGTGGTTGGAAATGAAGCCCCATTATTAATGTAGTCAAGCTATTCAGCTGGATTCAATAAAATAAAAAGCCCTGCCCAGACCAATGTCTGTAGTAGAAGATGCTAAGAGCTGTTTTTCAAAAATCTGGTTTTATTGAATCCAGGCTTTATACACAGCATTCCTTCTTCCTGGATGGCTAAAAAATCATCCCATGCATTTGAAACCACTCAAGGAGAAATGGACTTAAGCCGTGTCAAGAAAGCACAGTTTGATTTAAGGGAGAGAACTTCATAGTGTTCAAGGTGATTGAAAACTTGCTAGCCCTGTGGATAGATTGTCAAGAAAGGCTGTGAAATCCTCTTCTGTTAATTCAGGTCAGGTTAGAAACCATGACTGGGAGCCTACTACATGCCAGCCCTGATATGGTGCCCCGCAAGGCCCAGGGGACACCGAGAGGAACAAGCACAACCCCTGCTCAGGAGGAATTTGCAACCTGAGGGAGGGCTGACCAGCACTGGGAGAAGTGTTTGGTTTGGATGAACACCACCTAGTGTAACCATCAGTCTCTGGGTGTCTGTCCCTCTCCCTGGGCTTGTTGCTGTCCCTTTTCATGTCTCTGGCTCCATCTTCATTGTTCCCGGACTGTTTGTCCCCTTCTCCCAGGCCCCTAGCCGCAGACCTCCCCGGCCTGGGGAGCCGCAGGCATCTTCTGTGTTTATCCTCCAACCACATCCTTGGCCAACAGCTGTGCTGCCTCCACTGCCCTGCCCGGCGGCCTGACCCACGCTTGTCGGGGGTGCTGGAGAGACATCTCTGATCCCAAATCTCTCTCTGGCTACACGACCTGGAAGGGAGCCAAGGAGAAGTTGACTCCTCTGGGTTAAGAGCCCAGGTACAGAGGGGGAGATGAAGAAGATTATGCAAGACTCTGTCCTCAAGGACCTGATGAGCCGCAGAAAGGGGAAGGAAAGATCTAAGCCAAGGGAACGTCCCGAAAATAAACAAGCAATATGACAATGTTAAAAACAGAGATAACTCCCAGGGAGGGTCTATTTCAAGCAAACAGTTATTGTTGAACTCTGCCTTAAATGGGCAGAGTTCTTGTGCCAAATCACCTTGAAGCTGTGCTGCCCACCTTAGAGCAAGTCCATTGTCTTTTTGTTCAACTGCAGTCCTCAATCCAGTATCAGTCACGGGCAGGGTTGCAGCCCAGGGGACACAAAGCTGGGACACAAAGCCTAGCCTCGAAGCAGAAAGAGTGTTATAGATTGCCCAGTCCTGTTCCCAGAGAGAGGCAGTTAGCAGGGAAACCAGGGATAGCAGCAGGTGCTAAGGAGAAAGACCAGACAGCACCGAGGGAGGGAGAAGGACACGCCATGGAGGAGGAGAAACTGGACTAGCCTTAGGGTGGGCTTGGGAGTATGAGGGTTTGAATTGGGGAAGTCAGAGAGGGGTCATTCCAGATGAGGTGAGCTGCCAGGAGCCCTCCAGGGGCAGAGAGGACCATGCACAGCCTGACTGGCAAACGAGGGCATCAGCACAAGGTGCACGATGTCACCGGCAGGGAGGATGCCCTGCAGTTTGCCACACTAGCTCTCACTGGCCCAGACCACACAATGACACTCTATGTGTGCTAACAATGAACCCAGTGAAAGACATTTTTTGGAGACAAATGGTATGATAATGAATTGGTGTGTTCCTTAGCATGCTGTTAAATAGGAGTAAGCATTAACAAATTCCTCCAACACTGGGCAGATTATATAATCGTATTGGCTTTGCATGTGACAGCTTACCTAGGGGAAATGGGGAATCGTACAGATTAAGTTTGGGTAGGAAAACACCAATGACTGCAGCGTTAGGAATGATGTGCTCCTGAAAAGGGACAGTATCACCTTATATGAGTTTATTTCTCACACTGGTTGACTGACTCACCTCCCTTCCTCCCTCCTTTTTTCCTTCTATCCTTCCATCCACGGAGCACTTCCCAGGTGCTGGACACCGGGCTAGATGCTGTGACCACACAGAAGGATAAGACACAATCCCTGCTGTAGGGCACTCACGCTCCAGCCTGGGAGACCAACAGCTAACGGGTTCTAATGTTGCAACATGACAAGATGCTATAGCAGCGGAATGTGGAAAATGCCATGGGAGCACCACAAAACAGAAGGTGGCTTCTGTTTTGAACTGGTTTTAGAGGCCTCCTCTGCGTATAATTCTATAATAAATATGTTTCACTCCTCAGGGTTCAGTTGTCTCTCACAGCCACCTCGTTGCTCTCTTTTTCCCTACATCACCTATCTCCTACCTCCCCCCAAATCCATCCATCCATCCAGCATCTATCTATCTAAAACATTGTAAATGTTTTAGACATAACTTTCTTAAGACACATTTCTCTTCTTGCTCCAGGGGAAGCCTAGCTACCCAAGATCATTTGGCCAAAGTGAAAGCTGACAAGGGAGGTTTAGGTTTCCTTCTCCAGAGGCCTTTAAAAACAGGACTGTTCTCCTCTGGCTGGGATGGTTGGGTGGTCCTGCCTAAAGGGAGAGGGGTCTACTAGAAAACTCCTCATGAGTTCTCGTTCGTGCTTGCTTCCTCCATTCCCGAGAGCCTGTAAGTTTCCTTGGACCATGAGCAGCTCCTACCCTTTCCATATGGGGACTGATTTGCGTGGGACAAACACTGAGGTGAGAAACGGTGGCCCTGGAGGGCACATTTCCGCAGTCTCAGAGGTCACCACTGCTGCTGACTGCGGTTCTACTATGGACTGCCCACTCGGCACCGACAGTCACACCAGGCTACCGTCATCCATAACTGACATTAAAGGCCAAAAACCCATGAGGTGCTTAAACTCGGAATTTTGTTCTGTAGCTAGCATTTTCTAATGCCCTAAAGCTTCTGATCTGTTTCCAGTTGGAGGGAGATGAGGACTACTCCTTTTATTGTTAAATTTGGCCTCTGCAGCATAAATTTCCAAAGGTTCCTTTTTCTTCTGTAAGGTATGAAGTCCTCCTGGAATGCCAGGGCTCTCTAGGAGGGCTGCATGTTGTGGGGAGAGGAAAAGTAATCCGAGGGTAGTATCTGGAAACATTGCTTAATAACAGTTACTTCACTTTCCCTGTTGGAACCCAAACCAAAGGGTTAGCCACCCTCAGCAACAACCTGGATGCTATGCATTTAGCAGGCTCAGCGGTCATCAGTCTTTATCTTGGGGTCTGATATGTCTTTGATAAGAATTGCTTATTGGCCTAACAGCACTGAATAAATAGGCCTTTAGGAGGCTCTGGTTTACTCTCCTGAAGTATCTCCTGATTCTTAAAGTCAAACAAGGGCTTCACAGGTGCAGGTAGGCACCTGATAATCTCTAGTGACATTTATTCCTTAACTGATTCCATGGAGGGCTTCTTTTGGGCTGTCAAAAGCAGCCAGGTCTCATTTTCTAAACTAAATGCAAACAGAATAGTTTTTTTCCCTTTTGCATTTTCTTTACTGGGTAGATACCAATGGCCACCCTCAAAGCAATTTTAATGCCATTTTAAATTTTTATCTGTTGGGAAGAACAGAGATGATCCACTTACGTTCTTTTAGACATTTTTCGATGTTTTCTTTGTAATTATAACAACCAAGCTAATGTAATCAATAGCCACATGCTTTCTGTAATCAGTGATCGGTATACAAGAGGAAGCCCAACATGGCAGCTAAGAGCACAGGCATGGGTTAATCCCAGCTCAGCCACTTACTATTGTGTGATCTTGAGCAAGTTGCTAACCATCTCCATGCCTCAGTTTCTTCATCTGCAAAATGAGGCTAATATAGTACCTACCTCATTAGGTTCTTGGGAGGATAAAATGAGTTGTTACATATAACATGCTAAAAACAGTAACTGGCAGATTGTAAGTACTCTTATAATGATGAATGAATAAATCATTGAACAGATCAATATCAAGCAGATGAGGCAGCATCTAGGAACCTGGGTTTTAAATGGAGTAAAATAATACAGCAAAGAGCTTGGAACGGTGCCTAGTGCATAGTGAGTGCTCAGTGTTAGCGACTGGTAACTTTGGGCACCTGGGCCCCGTTTTTACTTTGAACTGTTTTTTATAACCTTGACTTAATTCTGCTCAAGCTCAGTGGTACTACATTACATTTTGCTTCCTTTCTCTCATCTTTGGTGCTCAGGGGGAAAAGGCCCAGCCCCTACCCCAGGTCAGAGGGAATCCTCTTCTAACACTGTGAGATGCAGAGTCATATTCTGATATAAGACCTTTAAGTTGAGTCTCATTTTCGAGTTCTTATCCCATTTCATTGCCCTTCTACAAATTTTCCCACACATTCCTCTTTATATGTCCTTAAGTCTTCAAACCTTGGGGCCACTTGCACCCTTTAAAACCTTCATTCACTAGTATTTCTATTTTTCACATCAGGAAACATACGCACAAATGACAACATGATAAATGGGCATGAAATTAATCAGGCTAGTCATGGACGGTTGCTGTGCTCACAAAGATGCAGGGCTCAAATGGGCTGCTGTTGGCGGTTGGCTGCGTATTGGTACAAAGAGATTATACCAACTGCATGTCTTCCTCCAAAGTCCTTAGAACAGGTAGAAGCCAATCTTTCATTAGGTATTATTCTTGGCAAATAGACTTTTTTGAGAAGATTGGAAGAGGATTGATTTATTTTTGCAATAACGCTAGCAAAATATTATAAATTGAGTGTCTATGAAATTCTCTCACCATTATAATGTTAATGTTTTCTTCTGTTCTGAATTCAAAGTGAGCTTTTTTATAGAAGTCTAAAAACCAAGCTTTTCCTAAGCATTCATAAGCCATGTGCGATGTGTATCCGTCATCTGACAATGGTCAGAGTTCACTGCTTACTTTTCAAGTTTCAGTCCCTCTGCCAGCTTAATGGATTTAAGGAAAAAAACCCACCTTAATTTCTAAGATCTGGCCTTTTAACCTTTTAGGAAATGAAAGGGTTTAAATAGCCCGCTGATACATCTCATAGTGTCTACCTTGCAATTCTACTAGCACGGTGTGAATGAGCCTGATTCACAGCTGGAGTTGGGGAGGTTAGGAGATCCTGATAAATTCAGATAAAGTATAAAAGAAAATGCTTAGCAACTGGTGGGCCAGCAGGGTTCAAAAGGCTTCTGAGAGCAAAGCACTTATAATCATGAGATGAGAAGAGAAGTTACTGACAATAGCCAACAGATTGATCACATCAGTTATTCTTGCAAGAGTCTCGCTAAGTGCTCTCACAAAACAGCTATACGATGCAACAGGTAAAGTGAAACTCTGGAAGAAGTCTGGTCAACTATATACGGTAAATATGCTTCTAGTTATAGGAGATGAAAGTAATAAGTATATTAGATAGAATATCAAATGTGTTTGTTGTATTTCAGAGTTAGATTTTAACTTGGACCTATAGTTGGGCTGTTACCTACAAGGTACAGATTATTCTAACTGGCTTCCATGGTGCAAAGCATGTTGGGCTTACCACAGATTCACATCATTAAAACACGCAGCAAAGGAATGCAATCCCAATGAACACTTTCTAAAGATGGATAGAACACTTTACTAGGTAATGACTTTACACATACTTTCATTCATTCACTCACTTGCTGAATGAGAATTATGTACTCACTCACGAGTATTATTACTCACTTATCTGGGCTTTTTTGAGCAGGAACAATGCAAACACTAAACATTCCTGGGACTGCCTGGCCCTAACGAACTGGCAAGATGGATCTTGCTTTTTAAATCGAAATATTATTATTTTCCCACTTGGATCTTTGGGGAGTCAAGAATCATGCTCTGAGAGTAGGAATCAAAATGATGAGCAAAGGGCTCCCATTTAAACTATCAATTCTGCTTGAAAATGTAAAAAGCTTCCTATGAAGTCATGAGGGCAGAAAAGTCCTGGTGCACTAACAGGTCTCAACTCAGCGTTCATTCCTCCTCCAGGTTATCTTTTTCTTCATTTGCACCATTCTCTGCATTTCTACTGACTCTACACAGGATGTCTATAAATAGTAATTAAAAACTAAAAAAAAAGCATCCTACTGTTTAACCTGAAATACTCTTTCAAAACAATAAAAAGCTTAGCTCTAACAAAAAAATTATGATTAATTATCCTCTTTGTTTTATTCCAGAAAGAAATTGGCACATCAAAGATGAAGGGAAAAAAATTCTGTTTTCAGGATATATTTTACCAGGCACACTATTAAAATACATGCAAGCCCCAAACACCAACTCTACCTGCATATTTTGGGTGTTATTTGTTTAAACCTGTTTGTTTTCTTAGTTAAGCTAAAACTGTTTTCCCCTGGTGTTTCTGAAGGGACAGTTAGACTAAAATAGAAATAAAAATAAATGACATTTTTAAAAAGTTACAGTCATCAGATCTGGAGCAAAGTACAGAAAATGGATGGAGGAAGTGAATTTTAGGATCTGTGTAGTAGTTTTCCTATTTTGGTTGCTCTAAATAGATGTGGAAAAACAAATTGCAAGAAAAAAGTACATCTCCACCCTGTACAAATGGGAATGAAAAATTATTCCTCATATGGAAGTAAGCTCAGAAACAAATTGATATATGTCCATATAATTTTTCCTGTTATTATAGACCAAATCCTGTTACTATAAGCTATAATAATTGTATAAGATCTCTTATTTGTTCCAGACTCTTTATCATTTGGTATATTCTTGACATGACTGAACTTAGAAATCTTAGGGGGTAGCAATCATAAAGAAATATTTATTGTAGAATACTGATTATAATTGAATTTGATTTGAAGTTTCCTTTTAAGTGAGAAAAACATAGTAATTTCAGCTTAGAAAAGGCTCCCCCCCTTGCCCCAGATAATAGACTCCTCTATCAGGAGGCCTATGGCTTTGGGGAACCCATAAATTCCCGGACAATATTAGGCTAAGTTTCTTGTATTTGTGAATTTTTCTGGGGAGAAGGTAAATAGCTTTAATTTAATTTTCAAAGGACACACACACACACACACACACACATCTATAACATACGTATATATGACTCTATAAATACACATACATATACATGTATATATTTTATCATTTAATTCTTAAAAACTCTATGAAATAAGAACTATTTTGATCCCCATTTTACAGATAATAAATTGAGGCCTAGAAAACAATTTGTCCTGAGTCATATGTCAATTTGTAGCATGGTCCATTCCAGAATACAGATCACCTCTTTTCTAGGTTAGCAGTTGTTTTACTTGACGCTAAGGGCCTCCACCAAGACTGTGAACCCAAAATGTTACTCACTGCCAAACAAAATTGCAACTTAGAATTCCCAGTTGGTGCATCAGCATGCACAGATGGGTGGATGTTTGGGGTTGCTTTTTGGTTTTGTGACTCTACTTTTCTTTTTCTCACGTGTGCCGATGGGTCTCTGCTCAATTCACATCATAGTCTAAAGTTAAACGCCAAATCATACTTTTCTTTTCTGAGACCCAATGAAAGAATGGGACATTCATTTCCATTATAAGCATCCTAAAGAGGTGCTATGGCCCTCCCTCAACCTAATCACACCTCCCCCAAAACTGAATTTCATGGCATTCCATTAAGAACCATATAGCATACTTCCTTTTAAAAACGTTTCTTGTCTGTCATTTTCATGTAAGATGTCACAGTGACCCACAAATCAAAGTTGAGGGGTATCTGTCTTGATACGCTATAGAAGTCTATCACATTTTGTCAAAAGTCACCTTCCTCAAATATCTTTAGTCACAAGGCTGCCTCCAATTACCTTCCAAGGCTCAGATATGGTTCATTTCCTAGAACCTCAGAGCCAACTCACCAATCTGTATGTATGAAAAAATCCTGGAAAAGAAGGTTTGGACCTAAAGGTTGCAGCACTTCTCTTTTGTTAAGCCTCAAAGGATACAGGCAAATTTGAAGACTTATTAATTTGTCTGTTGATTTAAAAAATGTGTATAGGAAACATAATTTAAGTTAGACTTGGAAGTGGTGACTTACCTAAATGCCATAGTCAAATCAGCTAACAGGGTGTTGTGCTGCCTCCAGACTCTTTCACATATATCATTTCCAAGAGTCATCCTCAAAATATTTAACAACCAGCGTGGTGAGCACCCAGCCCAATCAGACTACACTTCAGTCGGCTGCAAACAGCTGGCACAGGTGTGCTGGGGCATCCCAGGTGAATTCCAGCCCTGGGTAGTTCAAGGTCCCTACTGGTGCTAAATCTATTTTGCCAATGGATTTAAAAAGGAACCCAAAGGTGAGGAAACTCAGGCTCGAGGAAGGTAAGAGGTAGCCAATCAGCTGGTGAATGGTAGAGACGAAATTCAAATTCAGATTTTTTGAGCCCTGCTCTATCCTCCTCCCACTACATAGGTGCCCAAAAATGTCCTAAGGCAGACAAGCTCATCCGGAGCCCCACGCCACACAGGACAGCGAAGCTACTGGAACGACTCTGGAGAGTATCTATTTAGACGCCTTCTAAAGAGTGCCAGGGGCCCTCGAGACAAGTGCCATCCACCTCCAGCTTTCTGCCAGGCTTTCACCTCTCAGAACCGTGTCACTGTCATCTCTGCTGCCTGTGACGTGGGAGGCACTCGCCCTGGAGATCTGACTGAGGATGACGGAATGAAATTTGACTTGGGATGATGGGACGGGAGCTAAAAATTGTGGACGGCATTTTCAAGCAAAGGTAAATCTAAAACATGATCTCAGCTTGAACTCCTGCCGTTGTCGTTTGGCGCCGTCCGTTCCCAGATAAGCCATGCCGTTTGCTCCCATCAGCATTCCGCACGGCCCACTGACAGGATGTTACTTTATTACGACGAGAGCAGAGGCAGGATGAAAACGAGTGTTCTGAGAACCCTCAAGATAAAATCACTTGCCGACTATTTAGTACTTTTCTATTAATATAATGATGAGACCCAGCCTAAGAAATTGGTCTGTCTCTCGTCCTCTCTCCACACTTTTCTGACACTAGAGATCCATTGGGCGTGAGCAGGAAAGCCCAGGAGGCTGACTCGGGTGGACTGGCACCTAGGGACCAGAGTTCTAAAACCTTTTTGCTTTCGGCTTATGACAGGGTGTTTGTGTGCCTAGCACAGTGTTCAGTGCATAGTCAGCGCCCGTTCAGGGAATGTTTGTTGACTGAGTGAGTGAATGAGTGTCTGAAATGAACGAGTTAGTGAATAAGTGAGTGAATGATGAATGAGTGAGTGGTAGGTATGTGGATAAATGGGCAAGGACAGGAATACTCAGTCTTTTTTCCATTTTTTAAGTTGCCACATAATAATTGTACATAATTATGGGGTACATGTGATAGTTTCATACATGCATACAATGCGTAATGATCACATAGGGGGATTCAGGATCTGCATCACCTCAAACATCCATCATTTCTGTGTGTCGGGAACATTCCAATTTTCCAGCTGTTGTGAAATATACAATGTTATTGTTTACTACTGTCACCCTACTGTGCTGTCAGGCACTAGAACTTATTCTTTCTATCTGACTGTATGTTTGTACCATTAACCAACCTCTCTTCATGCCCCCTTCCCAAAGAACTTGACGTTTTTGAAGAGTAAAATATAAATTTTAAAAAAAGTCTTTAGTTGATTGCTGGGAGCCTGTGGGCAGGATGCACTAAAGGGCAGGATGCCCTTTCCTAAGGGCGGGCAAGGGTGAATATTCAGCCACCTTTCCATAGTTTACATAACTCCCCTCCACTAAGGGTGCCTCTCCACAAAGTGAAGAACAGCACAAAGAACACAAAACACCAAACCTAACCCAGGGCCTCTGGTTCTGGGGACAGGTCCCCTATGTGATGCTCTCCCAGAAGGGCCCGTTGCAGTCCTCTAAATATCCACCACGTGCTTTCTGACTTCAGCCAGGTCCATTCTCGCCTGGGAGGCCCTGTCCCTGGCAGCCAAGACCACTGATCCTCGTGCCCCTCTCCTGGCCAGTGCAGGGAACTGCCTGGGACTGGAATTTCTGCTCACGCTTTAAATGGGACGGATACTTCTCCAGTGCCGTGGAACCTAACACAAGATGCGACAGATCAATATTGGTGGATGAATAACAAAGACATTTTGGCAAGTTAGACTTTTCCCTTCAAATGGTTTGGCTTTTACATTTTGGCGACAGTCAGGAAATCAGAGGTCTGAAGTCCAGAGTAAGAAGTAAGTGATAGTGGCCTCTCAGAAGGTGACAGGACCCCGTGCGAGGTTTCCAAGCTGACTCTGCAGAGTCACTTAGCTGACTCGGGATGGCTGGGCCAGCCTCCCTGCAGTACAGGGTCCCCACCTCCAGGAAGAGGCAGTGGTGGAGAATTAGCCCAGCCCTGCATGGGGGGAGCATGTCCCTGAGCACACCTCCCAAGAGCACCTAGTCACCTGCCGCTCTCGGGGTGCACAGTCCCAACTTGACTTGAGCTCAGGGAACAAGCTCCAGCGTTAGCCGTGAGCCAAGTCCCCTGAGCAAGAGGCCTCATGATAAATTGACTGGAGACCAGAGGCCACCGAGTGTTGGCTGTGGCAGAAACTACCAGCTAGTCACAGTTTATGCTACTTTGCCTCGAAATGACACTGAGGAAGGGATTTTGTTCATTCGCATCCTCAGGAGATCATGCACCACCTGGACACGGCTCACTGCCGAGCAGGAAAGGACTCTGAGATGCCAAAAGACTAAAAGGCTCGTAGCTGTTGTTTAGAAATGAAAACGGCCCTAAATCATAGCCAGAGATGGAAACAGGTCGAGGGGGAGGGCGGGCCATTCTGAACAGGGGCGCCAGGCGGATGAGAACGGTTTATAGATGCGGGCGAAGGTTCTCAGGGCGAAGAATGTCCATTTCCATCAGATTAAAATGCAGTTTGGGAAAACAATTACCTGCCTGAGATCCTGGGAAAGTAAAACTTCCTGGTTTCTCTGCCAGGAAGAGCGATTGTAAAAGAAGGGCTGAGAATCTCCCAAACAAGATTCTAGAATTTTGTCCAAACAGCTGCAGTTCACCTTTGAGGAGCCCCAGACTCACTTGGGTCTGATGGATGTTGCAACACCAAGTTTGAGGTCTCCCCAGTCTGGTGCCAAGAGCCGGCCCCCGGGGACAAAGAGGGAACAGTTGCTCTCTTAATCGGAGCAGAAAACAAAACTCCCTCCCCTTCTTTCCCCCACCCAACCTCCCTGCTTTGTTGTGAAATTGTCACTGGGCCTTTGAGGAGCGATTAAAACCGCAGCCATGTCCAATTTAAAGGGCAGGTTCCCAGGCGGGGAAGCGAAAGGGGACTCGAGGGGAAAAAAGTCAGTTGCAATGAATTTATGGAGGATTTGGGGATCACAAAAGTCATGGGACCTGACTCAATTAAAATTAATGGAAAAGCACCAACACACAATTTAAACATAATAATAAAATAATGTGGCAAGGCTATTCTGTCTCATTCTCTGGTTCCATTCTTGAGCCTGCTTGGGAACCTCGGAGCAGACTTCCTGGAGCACAGCATGGGTGCCCAGTGGCTGTTTTTTACCTACTTTCCTGCCCTTAACACACAAAGATTCTGCAACAGAGAGTGGGAATGAATGGCCCACCCACCCCTGGACATTTCCTGAGAGGTGGGAAGGTGCTCAGCAAAGCCGCTGGGGTGGAGGTGAGAGAAAAGGTGTACGAGTTCTCAAGGCATGGGGCAGAAAAGGCTAGAGACTTTGAAGCAGGCTGTGAAAAAGCTGCCCTGGTTTAGTGATGTGGTCAGATTCTTGGACACACGGTGCACCCCAGCTTTCAAAAAGGGCCCCTGGGTCTCCTACCTGGTTCCAAATCTTTGGAACTGGCCATGCCTGCTATACATAGGGGCCCTCCACGTTTTCTCCTGGTGCTGTTTGCAAAGGGGAGGAAAGGTGGTGATGCCAATGCTTCTCTAATCCCATGGGCATGGTGCCGGAGAGCCCCGTGCTGGGGTCTGGGAGGCAGGTAAGGAGGTGACAGCCCCCAGCTTCACCTTAGGGAGAAATCGCCTCTTGGCAAGGGGCTGGGTCTTTACCCAGTCTGCATATTCCCAGCAGTCTTTGGATGGAGACTCACATTGAAGAAATATTCTTTGAGTAAGTCGAGGTGTTCTCATCAAGCCAGTTCACCCTCAGTTCTAAGGTGGGGGTAACAACAGTACCTGCCTCACAGGTTAGGGTTCTTGTGAAGATTAAGTGAGTTGACATGCATATCACTTAGAGTGCAACAGGGCACACAGTAGGTGCTCAATAGATGTCCGATTTCATTACTGTTGCAAGTGTCTCTGATCATTCATTTAGCTTCCTGTGTCCTCAGTGCTATTTCTATGCTATTGTGATGAATGTCTGTACCCTTCATCCATGGGAGACCCCAGGGTCCTCAGTCACACAGGCGTATGGCAACCTACGAAGTCAATTAAGCACCACGCTTCACGTGACTAAAACACCCTTAACTTTCTGCCACGTTCCTTCTTTCCTTTTTCTCCCCTCTTCTCCCGTCCAAATCCGCTAAGGATTCATAGCCAATATTTTATTAACCCCTGATAGGTTATGAAAAACAAATTTTAGTAGTATGAAGATAAATGTCATTTAGTAAAGTCGCTTTCCTGAATCAGATGCCAACTCCCCAGCCAAATCGTGAAGGGCAGGGAAGAGAGATTAAAATCCCGTGATAAAGCAGAAGCCCTTGGTGTTGCTAGGAATTCTTGTTCTTCAGTAAAAATCGCAGCCGGCATCCCCTCTTGCCCTTTGTGCAATGGAAAACAAACGGCTCGCCCGGCTCCCTTGCTCTGTAGGGGCTCCTAGGGCAGCACTGCTCCCCCGGGAGAGAGAAGGGGGAGGCGGGTGGCCGTCCAGCCCACCCCAGGCTTAATCTCCATGGCATTTTTCACTTTCCCAGGCTGGCCACGGCAACGTGAACTCTTCGCTGCCAGCCAGCCGACTGCTCTAGGGGTGAACTCTGCCTCGCAGAAGCGTGAGGGACTGGAGCCGCATTATAGGGTAGGCAGGTGTCCGGCTAACATTCCCAGACCTTCTGCTAGCAATGAGGCTCTCAGAACTCCAACGTCAAGGTCCCTTGGCCCTCCAGCTCCTGGGCCTTTCGAGCAGAGCCCCTACAGTAGCTGCTCCTCTGGGCAGACACATCCTTTTTCCTATTATAGTTACAACACAAACAATAAGCAGTAAATCCACTGAGGGGCCTTGCAGGCTCCCACGGACCAACATTCTTACAATGCCCAGTGGAAACGTGTCCATGCATAGACCATCTGATTCATTGTGATCCAAGGGGCTTTTCATGCCTTTAAAAATAAATAAATAAATAAACATATACACACACACACACACATATATATATATTTAACGCTGAGAAGGTGCTTTGTTTCACTACGCTCTCTCATGGCTGAGGATGGAGGCTCCAGATGAAAAGCTTTCAAGGCAAACCAAATGCAAAAAGCTACAGAGACAACTCATGTTTGCCTCGTTCTACGAGGGGTTACTAATTTGGAGGATGCCCGTTTTAGAGCTGCTCTCAGTTTGACTTGTAAATGAAAGGTGGCACCTAGCCAAAATTGCCCCGCTGTGCGGCTGCCGCCCCGGCACGCCTCTCAGACCCCTGTTCTCTAGCTGAGGAGGGACAGGAGTGCACTGAGATCACGAGAAAGAGAAACCAGGAGGTGTCAAGCAAGCAGCGGAAGGTCGCGAAGCCTGGTCAGTGGCGCAGAATCCCTCGCTCGGCTCTGCAGTCACACCGTTTGGCCCCTCCAGGTCCTCACCTGCGGAGAGGGTCCCAAGCATCCCAGAATCACCTGCAGAGCCTGAGAAAAACGAAGATGCCTGGGCCTTTCCATGATCCTGGGCCTCTGTGTTTTTTATTCGGTTTCCTAAACCAACCTTTCAGAGCCATTGCCTTTCAGGACAGCAGAGAGAACCAACAGATGGGAAGAGTTGGTAAAATTTTTGAAATAGAGATGGAAAATTCTTCTAGTGCTTATCACTGTCAACTTCCATTCGCAGAATGCCTGGCACGTGCCCAGTTTCACCATCATCCTGTCCAATCCACACGACCACCCTCAAGTGACTCCTCTGTTCTATTGATGACGGAACAGAGCTCAGAGGGGTTCAGGTGCGCCCTGAGCAGATCCACAGCTGGGAAGCAGCTCAGCCGATGGGAAGACCAGACACTTGCAGATTCCACAACAGGAACCCTGCCCTCTTCCAGCACAGCCCGTTCCTCACATGCAAGTCCAAGAAGCAGTGGGGAGCACGTGGCCCTTGTGCTGGGGAGAGCGCCGGCACCTGCTGAGGGCCCTGCCCCACTCCAGCATCCCCAGGTGGCCCTTGTTTCTGCTCTTCTTCCTGGTTCCATTCCTCTCCTCCCTCCTTGCTTTGCTTTCACCCTTTCTCCTTTCCCTCAGCACAGTCGTGAAATCACTTGGGGGGTTCTGGGTCCCAGCCCCCGGGCGGGAGTGTGGCAGAATTGGTTTGGGGTGTGGCCTGGGCATCAGGAATTTTAAATACTACTGAGTGAGTTTCACGTGCAGCCCAGGTTGGGAGCCATGCCCTGCAGAGACCTGTGAGCCACAGCTGCAGAATCGGGAGGTTCACCTGGACACGCTCAGGCCACTGGCCACTGCTTTAAACAGGGCACCATGAGGAAGCACCAGGCGGGGACCCAGTGCCAGTCCCGCCACAACAGCTGCATGCTGAGAAAACACCTGGCTGCCACCAGCTGACCGCATGGAGCGAGGAATGCCAGCACCTGGTGGGCAACCAGCATCCTTGGCTGGCCTCTGCAGAGACACCCTGGAAAAACATATGCTGCTCCCTTGAAACCAGGGGGTGACCACAGGGTGGGTGACAGGAAGGGCAGCAGCTACCACAGCCTCTCTGCATATTAAACAGCCTAAAACAAGGAGCGGCTGTGCAAACTCCCTTCTAGTGAGATCCATGCCATAAAGGAGATCATAAAACTGGCTTCATTGGCCCATTCTGCAAATCAGGCCCCCAGTTTATTACGCACACAAACACACACACCGCATGGAGGACAAGACATCCCGCAAAGAGCTCTGCTTTGCAATGATCTCCTTAAGGAAATATCACAGACTGTAACAAAACCTCATGTCCCTACCTGGGAAACTTGCCTGAAGATAAGCACAACTCATTGCAAAAGGATTCCCGTCGGGGAGAGCAGGCTGGACCAGAGGCCTACTGAGATACCGGACGGCTTCTGCAAACCGTCGGAGTCCCGGTACTGCCTGGAGCGCTTGGCACCCAGCCGGCACCCATAGGTCACCAGCAAATCTCTGCAGTGTATAAAAGAGCAGAGGCGAGTCATGTTGAAGGCGGGGCTTAGACCTACCACCTGCCACAGACAAGGAGATGCTGGGGAAGGGTGGTGAACACGAAGCTTTTACACGGAGCCAGGTCAGCTGGCAGAGATGGCAGGAAATGGCCCCTCTGGACACCCCCCCCCCACCACCACCACCACCTGGCTGTGGGCCAGGAGCGAGGGAGAGAAAGAAGAAAGGCAGAGGTGGGTGTCTGCTCCTCCACCGCCCCAGGTGAGGAAAATGGGCGTTCTGCAGGAGCTGGTGTTGTGCGGCACGCCCCGAGTCACACAGGCTTCATGGGAGCTGAGCCACCACCGCACGGACGGGGAGGAGGTGTGTAGAGCTGTTTGGGACACAGGCCTGACGCACTTGCTCGCCGAGTTCGGGACAGCTGTTCCTCACGAGAGACAGCTGCAGATGGGGCCCCCACACTTGGCCACTAGCTCAGCTGTGCCCGTGGGCACCTCGGAGAGTGGAGGCAGCTTCTAGATGACAGAAGGTTCAAAGACATCAAGAAGTAAATGCACTCTGAGAAAGGTGACTGAAGATGAGGGGTGGCAGTGGGATCATGACGTGTGTGGCAGGCGTTCAGAAGAAAGGGAAATCATGACATCGCCGTCCTCCTGGGGCAGGGGAGCGGGGGCGGGGACGACCGTGCCTGAGAACTGTATGTGGACATCTGTAACCACACAGTTTCAATAGTAAACACTGGCCTGGGGAGCATTCCTGTGCTCTCTTCTTTTTCCTATCTCTTGTGTACATTAAGCGGTGTAATTTATTTTAGCAAGAATAACTGTGCTCCTCTCTTACTGCTTTTCTTTGAGCTTCTTGCCACAGAACACTGGCACTCCATTCCTCTGTGTAAGACGCCTGCACTGTGGCCCTGGCCTCCCACACCCACCGTCTCCAGGACCACACAGGCACAGAGACAAGACAGGGCAGAAAAGAAAAAGGCACTTCCAAGAAACAGATCAGATCCCAGTCCTGAAATGTTTGATAACAACGTGACTGGATGCATTCAGAGGACGTCTGTGCCCATCAGAACAGGGGCCTTGCTGGCCAGTGAGCTGGGGAGGCCAACGCTGGCCTTGGCCGTGGAAAGGGAGCTTTGTTCAACCATCTCGGCAAACTTAGGAACTCGTGTGTGACATCAGCTTGACACCAGCCCAGTCTTCTGACTTCCTGTAATCAGATCCTGTGCTCCCCAAGCTACCTCTGCAGCACATCTGGCTTCCCCGGACAACCTGTCTGCAGAGAGAGCATGGGCGGGGCAGGTAAGCACACATACTCATCTGGTACGTTCTCCTTACAAATGAATATACTGGCGTCTGGTTTGAACACCTGTGCCGTGGGCTTTTAATAGGAGACAGATCTGTCCTCTGAGGGGGTGAACAGATCAGATCTTGGAGCATGCCAGAATGAAGCTTGGATCCCAGACCGTAGTGAACTCAGCAAGTAATGCCATCCTCGGAGGCTCTTGGAGGTCATACTCTTAGTATCCCCCTGGGGACACCCCAGTGCATTGTTGACAGGCCTCCATGGCTAATTCTAGAATTTCTACCATCTTCTTGAATGAAGACTGTAGACTCAGAATCAACCTGGGTTTTGCAGACTCTGGATGTCTGAGCATGATTGGTGTGGCCCCAGGAGCGGTGGACACTTCTGTTCCACTCCTTAGCCATCTTCACCGTTGATATCCCTTCTGACCCGTGGAATCCTTCAGCCATGCCCAATTCTGACCTCATCAGACTGAAAACCAGTCGAAAAGGTTAACCAGAAGGAGTTATGAGAGATGCTTGGGGAGACATAATACATACATATGTACATGAAATGGTGATATCAAACATATCCAATGTCACAAATACAAATATAGCCCAAACTGAGAAAGAAGTGAGTGAGCCAGGATTAGGTGGTGGTAATCTCTAGAGGCTTCCTGAAAGACATTATTTCTAAGGAAGAGCCGCTTAGTGTCGTGATAAAAGGCCAGGTCTTGAAGTCAAATGGACTTGGGTTGCAATGCCTGACTCTTTGTGACTTCACAGGGCTAAGCAGGGTGGAAGCAAAGTGCCTGACACACAAGAGTGCACAAAAAAATAGTCATTAAAAATATCCTTGCATATTTTTATGGATGAGGGGAGACACTAAGAAGAAAACCTTCAATGCTTCCTTCAGGGCAGCCGCTTTCCATATGGTGTCTCATTTGCTTCTCATAGTCATACTGTGAGGTGTTTTATTATTCTTTGCATTTTACAAAGAAGAAACCAAAGATCAAGAAGGTTCAGTAACTTATCTAAAGTCACTCTTCTGGTCCATGGCAGAGTCTAGGTAGTTAACCCTCACTCTGTGTCAGGAACTATTCTAAATACTTTATTTGTATTAGCTGTTTCAGCTTCACAACAACTTGATGAGGTAAGTACTATCCTTAACCCCATTTATTGATGAGGAAAACAAAGGCACAGAAAGGTTAAGTAACTTGCCTAAAGTCAACATAGCTAGTAAGCAACAGAGCCTGGATTTGAACTCCGGGCAATCTGGGCCCTCAGTTTGAAATGTAAACCACTTTACTGTCTTTTTCCCTTGCATATGCCACACTGCCTCTCCTTGAACCATATTTATTAACAGACAAAATTGTCAAAACAGCTTGGAGTTGGAGGATGAATATTTTAAATATTATAAATCCCTCGCTCATAGGGGAGTGGTTGTTTGATACAGTTTCTGCTGATCACTCAGTAATTTATCCAAGACAGTGATGTGCACAGACTATTTCTGTCTCAGTTAATATACAGCACCATATAAACATTGACTCAACTGGAGAGCCCGAACAATAAATTATCACTAGCCCAAGTGCTAAAAGAGCACTTGATTTTCTCTGTGCCTGAGCATGCTATCTATTTATACTTTGCTTACTTCTGTGGAGTTCAAACTGCTTTATACACATTTCATCACAGCTATACCTATGTAGATTTATTGTCTTTATTATACACATGTGACTAATATACCCCACAATGCTTAATATTTACTACAGGACTCTCAGTTTTCAACTAGTTTTTTTAATCTATAGGTATTACTGGCTGTCTTTAATTTATAATTAGTGGAAGTTTGCTGACTATTAAAACAGTAGCATTTTACTATTTACCTTTTAGCTAAATTCATTTTGTATGTTATATGACCATTCTTGTTCCTGAATATTAACCATATATTATTTTGGTATCCTTTCTTTACAATTGCATTTATGGCTGACCTTGAACCAGAATAAATCTGTTAGTTTACTTTCCAAAGTCCAATATATATATTTTTCTTTTCTCAGGTTGATATGTACGTGGGCACATGTGAATTTCCAAATTTGGTCTTCACCTTTTTAGTTTTCATGGGCAAAGAATACGTTTAGATGATGAAATAGTAGTCAGAGGAAAGAAAAGAACTCCAAAAAAAGCTTTCCTTGACTAGCTGGAGAACAGATCCCAAACTATGGCATATGTGAACTGGAAAACTAAGTTTATGCATTGTCAGGAATTAACAGAACTTAAGATTTGGTAGCACGCCTCAGTACAGGATGCATTAAGAGAGATGAAGAAAGAACTGTCATTTGATGTTTTTGTTCCTGTGGCTGGGGCATTGTTTTCTTTTGTCCTCTTCTCATGTGAATATCCCTCTTCATTATTGAAAACAGAAACTCCAGTTTTAAGCACTTCCCTGTTTTTGCAAAAAGGATATACCAACAGTCCCTTTTAAGAATGGGCAGTTACCACTTCATTCTGCTTGAGTCCCTGAAGTTCTCCTCTTGCCCAGACATATCATTTGCCAGTATGAATTTAGGAAGAAGAGACAGATATGACCAGATACAGGAGATAAAAAGAAGTCATAAATACCCACAGTCTCAGTACTGGTGCTGGGTGGGAGGGGGAGTGTTTAGAAAAAAGCAATTTATTTTAAGAATGTTTTTGTACCCTGGTAATACTGATATGATGAGCCTTTAACAAGGTCAAGTAACTAATCTGTAGTCAATATCCTCATTCAAGAGAGGTCAGATACTTGGGGACTCGCAGCTTATACAGAGGTAGACTGTGCTTTTATCTCCGACTTCTGCACACACTGTTCTCTCTTTCTAGATAAGTAGGCATCTCTATTATTTCTCTTTCAGGACTCAGTATAGTCATAATTTCCTCTAGAAAGCCTTTCCTTATTTTGGATGCTTATTGTGTGGGAATAGGCTCCCCAACTCACCCCATTTATGTTAATGAGTTGAAAATACTGGGAACAACTTCAGACCACGTCTCAGTAAATAGCAGAATGAGAGAACAGATGAAGGATATCTGAAAAGCAAGAAAGAAGAGAGGGACTTGGAAGGGTCTTCCTAATATTGTTATCATTACTTCTATGTGGCCACCCTGGGGGTACCCATTGGAACTGTGGAAATCTCTTAAATCGAAACCAGGCCAAGCCTTGAATTAGTTCAACTAATAAAAAGTATATTACTTAGCTCTTTTATTTTTCTTGGTTCTTTATCTCAAGAAAATAAACAATGGTATGGCGTTCTCATCTGAATCAGGTCCAACCCTGAAAGCTGGAGCGGTCGGTGTTCAGATGGCACGCTCCACTTGGCCCCTGCTCGTGGGGTTGGCGTTCACGCCGTGGAAATGTTAGTGCAATCGAATGGGCTTGGGAAGCTTCCATAAACTTCTCTAAGTATGCGATCAAAGTCTTGACAAAGGTGAAGCACGGAGTAATTAATAACAATGGTGAGTGGAAAATGCTAAAAAGCAATAATAACAGCAAACAATCCAAAGCATGTTTTCTGTTATATTTACTTTTTTTAAAAAAATTATCTGTTTTAACCTCAAAACAGACTCTGTGAGAAATGATTAATTTGCCTGCACCATATCTAAGGCAGAATGTCATATGGAAACAGTATGGCCTTTGGAACTGCAGCCGAGTTTCAGTGTGAGATCCGAAATTTCCTGGCTACAAGACTTCAGCAAGATCCTGAAGATGGTAGAACCTCTGTTACCACATCATCTTTCAGGACTTTGTGAGGTTTAGAGAAAAGATATGCACAAGTATTTAGGACACTACAGAGGTTCAATAAGTAATGACTAGTGTGATCACTGCTATCTTCAACACTACTGGAGAAACAGTAAAATCATCAATTTGGAAATTATGAATGACCCTAAGCTGGATCGAAGTTTAATTATATTGGTGATAGGAATAAAGATTTGAATAAGCAAAAGAGAATGTAAACTAGAAAATATCTAACAAATATAAGAAAGCAAACTTTTAAATAATTTAACTATACCCATTTTATCATAAACAATATGTTTATATCAACTCATCTTAATTTTTATTCATTTTTAATAATTATCAATTTTAATTTATGATATTCATAATACTTACACAATATATATTAACTGAACAGTATACTATATATCCTTCTAGAAAATGGTATGCATATATATGTGTATCTAATTTTTTTCCTCATTAATGAGATCATATTGTCCATACAGATTTCAACTTTTTCCCTCTCCAATAGATCTCGGGCATTTTTAAATGTGAGTTCATATGTATCTATCATCTTGTTAATAGCAGCATTTTATTTCATAGCATCAATTTACCAATTAGCCAGTCTCCTATACAGACATTTCTTTTTTTCCCCCAGTTTGTTTTTTGTTTCTGTTGCAGAATCAAAACAAATAATGCTGCCATGGATGTCCGTACACACATATAAAAAACTCTGAGAAGTGAAATTACTGAGTATGTAAACTTAGCATTTTCACAATTAAGGTCAAATTGCCCTCCAAAAAATTTACAAGCATTTACTCTCTCATGAACAGTGTATTAAAAAAGAAAAGAAAGAAAGAAAGAAAGGAAAGAAAGGAAAGAAAGAAAGACAAACAACCTGGGCTTTTTTTACACTTGCTTCTCCTAACTCTCTCCAGAATCGTCCCAGAGAAGGTACTATCTGAATTCATAATAATAACTGATCTCAGTATTTCACCATTCAGCATTTACTCTTAATTAACGGTAGTTCCTTGCAGTTGTCCTCTGTGGTTGCTTAGTTTAAAAATGAAACAATGTTGGGAGTCATGCAGTTTCTGCTTGTTCTGGGTTAGACATACCCAGTTCCTCCAGCTGAGGAGCGTGGACTTGTGTAGGAAGAGCTCTCCTGCCCCAAAAAGAAAAAAGCAAAAATAACCGAAACTAAGGACAGATGAACACATTAAAGTTCCCTTGCATTTGCTGACTGTGTCTCTCTGTGTTAGACTCAGCACTGGGGGCTTTTCATGTATTAGCTCATTTTAGGGTCTGTGTAATTTGAGCAAGCCTCCCCGATTGCCTGATGACACCTGAGAAAATAAGAACCGGTGTTGCTGTACCCAGTAAAGTGATGCTTTCAGTCAGCAGCAATAGGCGGCCAGGCTACGATCAGCCAAAAGTCCCTACTAACAGCCATTTCCGAGATAACCGGGGTTCTTTGCGATGACTCTGTGGCTTGGGGAGATCTTTAGATGTCTTCTAAATCATCAAAAGAGATAAACGTGTGTGTGTTCAGTGTAGTTTTGGCGTCAAGTATATTTTGTTGCATTTGAATTTTTAAAAAATCAGTCATAGAGAAGTTTGGTCAACCTCTAGATTAAACAGAATGTTGAATTAACAGGAACACTTCACTCTTCTTCTAGCTAACTGAGAATTTACTGTACTTAAGATAAACTGGGATTTACCATATTACTCAGCCCTGATCTCACCACGAAGACTTCACTCTCACTAGCACACTGAACAAAAGAGTGGGTGCCCTCCTCCCAGGGTAAAACATTTGAAAAAGAGTCCTTTCCCATCCTCCTCCCTAGAAAAAATCCAATGGAAGACTGTTAAATCCACCCTTAATCGTAATCTCCAAGTTAACAGTTACATCACTGAGATTGGAGCAAATAATCGGTCTGGAATGCAAAGCTTGACGAAATGATTCTACGCCACAGGATATGCTCTGTGATTTGCTAAATACAAAGCCTCAAATTTAGTAAAAACAAAACAAAGCAAAAAAACACTTTTCTAAAATCAGGGTATTGAAACTCAATCTACATCTTTTCCCTCCAAATTAATAACATTAGATCCCCAAGTACAAAGGTATGTTTCATAAAGTATCAGAAGCCGGACACCAACCAGGTTGTGGGATTTAAGTCAAGACTTATCAAAGTCCACAACTCATTTGCAGACAGCAGGAGCACAACCACCACCCACCCCATGCTTCCTGCAAGGGAAGGGGGTTCTCCTCCCTTTCTGAACGTCAAGCCCCAGCGATGGTTCTCAAACCCCAAAAACCATGGGGATGCCCCAGCAAGTGAGAGTCTTTATTTTAGTAAGTACAAAATAAAATAAATAAAATAGTTACTGATATAACTTGGTTTTCTACAACAGGCCTATCTTCAACTGAATTCCACTTTCTAGTCAGAAAAATTTTTTGTGAGTTTCCAGTATATTTAAGAACAGGTCATTTGTATTCAAGAGTGTCACTAACCTACTCAAATGAAAAAGTGGTTTTTGTGTGTGTGAAATACATCAAACTCCATTTAAGTAGCTGAGGTGGGTTTCTGGTGCGGTCACACACTGCACGAGCAGCTGCTTGCTAAAGAAGTTAAGCTAGCCTTGGAGTTCAGGATAAGCCCTAAAGGTTTCTGATGCATTGAGTGGATATTCTGAAATCGGTGCCAGAAAGTAAGGTTTTAGGCCAGTGCATTTGCAAATCGTTGAAAAGAGCAATTGGATCCCCTTAGGAGAGTTGTTGAATATGATTAATTAATCTCTGACCAATCAGAAGCAGCTAAGTGTTGAGGTGAAATATAAAATTAAAAAAGAAAATTGGCCTGGTCCTCATTTTTTTTGCATTGTTAAAAAAACGACCCATACATATATATGTTACATTTAAATCACCTACAACTTCAGTCCCTCCTTCCTACACTTGACACCTAATCATTCAACCGCTATGAGCTTGGTGGGCATCTAGGTGGTGGGGTCGTTGTGAAGAATAAGACAGGCAGGTCCCTGCTTTCACAGAGCTGAAAGAATAAACAAGCAAAGCACTGGCTGCATATGAGGAAAATATCCAGAGAATTAAAGGGGGGCAACAGGAGAGGGAGTGACTGGGTGGTCAGAAAGAGCCTTTCGGAGGAAGTGACACTTGAGCTGAGTTTTGAAAGGCAAGGAGGACCCAGCCCTGGGAAAATTAGGGGTAGGACAATGCAAGCAGAGGTCACAAGTAGCAGAAGGCCTCAAGGAAGGAGCGATCCGATCAGGAATTCAGCCTGACTGGTCCATGCGCAAGTGGCGAGAGATGAGGCTTGAGAATGCGTGTGAAGGCCATGTGCAATTTCGGAAATCACGTGGAGAGTTTGGATGTTATGCTGAGGGTGATAGGAAGTATCAGGGGTGATAAGACAAACGGAAAAGTGTGGTTCACACAACTCTTCTACAAAGACCCCAAACTAGCGAGATGGCCAAAGAGAGTGGGTAGAAGGTGTAGCTGAGGTGCACACACATCTCTTGGGACCTCTCACCCAAGGAGCGTGGCTCTGGGGAGAGCTGAAGACAGCTGGGTTCTTGGAATGACATCATCAGGTGACACCTGGGCATGCCATTACAGCCACAGGGCATGCCATTACATCAGAATCCACTTGGTCAAGACCTGAGTCAGCAAGATGTTCTCCCTCACCCCTCTCCCGGCACCGAGACTTAATCCAGCCTCTAACTCCTCTCCAGAAATGCTGCCCTGGTCTACTTTTTGTGTTTTCGATACATGGAAGAGTTTTGGTCCCCAAGCACTGGCAGATTCCATACTTCTCCTGTGTAACTAATCTTGGGAACAAAAATTTCTAATATCTTTGACATTCTTGACGAATTTCATTAAAGAGACGAGGGTAATTAACTCTATAGCCATACTTGTTTCACGTATGAAGACAAAAACTCCCAAGTAACAGCCTGTGAGGAATGTCATACTTGACCATTAAAGACCTATTTTTAGCAAAGTCAACCACTAAGTTCTGAGCCAAATGAAAGGTCATGTGTTATCTGAGAAGCACATGTTATTGTGGTCACCAAATAGCTAATCTGGGGTGAGGTGTTCTATGGAAGATGCTTGCTATGAAACTAGAGTATAGTATAGTGATTCCTGCTATTCAGAAATTTATATAATTCTACATAAATGGTAAGTGGAACATGGACTTAGCAACTAAATTTCAAATGATGTTTCAAACAAGTTTGATGAAATGACATTTTTGTGTGTGTATGGGAAGCACACTTAACATGAGATCTACTCTCTTTATACCCACTGAAATAGCAACTCCCCACTTCCCCCTCCCCTAAGCCCCTGGCAACCACCATTCTGCTCTCCCCTTTTGTGAGTCTGGCGATTGTAGACAGCTCATATAAGTGGAATCATGCAGTATTTGTATTTCTGTGACTGGCTTATTTCACCCAGCATAATGTCCTCAAGATTCATCCAAGTTGTTGCATATGGCAGGATTTCCTTCCTTTTTAAGGTTGAATGATATTTCATCGCATGTATATACCACATTTTCTTTATCCATTCATCCGTGAAAAGACATTTCTTGAGATATATTATTAATGGGCAAAAATGTGCCTTGAGGTTTCTCACCATGATAGTATGGTAGTCCATACATCAAATACGTGGCTCTAAAATAATATAATCACATCTAGCAAGGTACCGAAAACACGTATGTAGATTTTTATTTCCTTACTAGTGTAACCCTAAGCAAGATATATTAACATTCCTAAACCTTGGTTCCTCATCTGTAAAAAATAAAGATAATCATATTCATCTTTCATAGGCTTGTTGCAATGATTAAATGACATCTCAAATGATATCTTTATCAAGCACCCAACACAGCACATGACAAAGTCACAGATACTCAATGAACGTGAGTTCCCTTTTCCTTTAGCTCTCTGCTTCTATGCTAATCCAAATTTTGGGGAAGCTAATAGTTTTTATTTTTTTGATACAGTTCTTACTACTATCCAATGGTGTATAAGCCACAAAAGAACTGGAATTTTTGTCTGTTTGTTCACTGCTGTATCTTGAGCAGGCAGAAAAGTGTCTTCCATATCGTAGGTGCTCAATGAACAGTCATTGAATGAATGAATGGGAAGTTATAGTGAAATGTGGTTGAATTTGAAGGTCGGTCAACTATCTTTGCTGAATTAATTGTCTGATGAATATACTGTGTTTCCCTGATACCCATAAAATAAGCCCTAGCAGGATTTCTAAGCATTTGCGAAATATAAGCCCTACCCCGAAAATAAGACCTAGTGATGAGCGTGGCTATGCAGCGTATCTGCACAACCCATGCATTTTGTCGCAGAGCGGTAAAGAAGACGAGCAGCCCTTCTCATCTGCCCCATCGTGACAGCTACTATCCCAGAGGTGACCGGAAAGGTGCACCAGCCCCACAAACAAGGTCAGCTCCCCCTGTCAGGTCCCAGCCATCCTGTGCGTGCTGCAAGCTGAGGCTTTGAGGGGAAAATAACACATCCCCTGAAAATAAGCCCTAGGGTGTCTTCTTGAGGAAAAATAAATATAAGACCCTGTCTTATTTTTGGGGAAACACGGTATTTTTTCAAGACAGTATCTTACTATGTTTCCCAGGCTAGTCTCGAACTCCCAGTTTCAAGCAATCCTCCTGTCTCAGCCTCCTGAGTTGCTGGATTATAGGTGCACACCACCATGCCTCACTCACTGATGTTTTTAATGGAACACATTCTGACAGGGCATTCAGAGAATCAACTTAAAAATACAGCCATCTTACCAAATAATTAAGTATCAAAACCATCTACTAAAGAGAGCAGTGGTCCAACTATACACTGCGATACTCCAACCACAAATAAAGCATTAATGGGAAAAGTCTGGTCCCAAGGGCTCCTGAATCAGCAGTTTAAGTCAGCAACCCCCAGGAGAGCAGGAACCATGGTATGTATGACTTGCTTTGACCTCAGCTCCGGGATAGCTCAGAGTCAGCTGTGGGAAGTCCTGGTACCTACTAAGTCACCTCTACCAAGGAGTCATCAGTGGCAAGCATCACCTCTCCAGGTTTTCCAGCTTATTTTTCCATAATAGTATGGTGGTCCATATAGCCAATATAATTCTAGAATGATACAATCACATTTGGGGGCTGCACCAACATAGAGTGATGGGGAATCGACCAGTGTGAGCCCAGAACAGAATAAAACATCATGGCCAGGGAATAGAAGCCTACCTTGGTCACAAAGCTGGGGATGAGAAGCTCACTCTGGCACTGGCAAGCTGTGTGGCTTTGGGCAAGTCATTTAACCTTGGGTCCAGCAGGCCTTGGTTTTATCATCTGTTAAGTTCTCAGTACTGGCTTGTTTTATCTCTAGGGTCCCCTCAGTTCCGAAGTCCCATGCCCGGATGGTGGCAGCCCTGCCTGCTGTCTCTTCCCATGCCTTGCTGTTTTGAAAAATTACATGTGTAGAAACCACAGATGATAGTAGGGGGAGAAAATAAGGAAGAAAAAGTCACTCCTTTACCCTCTTTTCAAGAACTACTGCTCACAATTGCTCACATCTGGCACGCCTCAATGGCAGTCATTTGCAAGGTTCAAAAACCTTGAACCTTGAAAGTGAAATAAGGAGCTTTATCTTCAAAAGGAAAATTAAAGTCCTGGAGAAGACCACTTGGGACCTTTTTATTACACCTGGATAATGGCAGGTATTATTACTCTATGCAGCGGTATGTTTTTATGAATATGCTAACACTTACGGCTTAGACTGTAAAATAGTGCTTAGGATTTAACATGTTGATTCAGATACAAAATAAAATACTGTTTGTATTGTAGGCTTTTAATGAAAAGTCTAGAAACACACCTATTTAACGAACCTCTATTTTTATAGGGCCTGCCTAAAAAAGCCTGCTTTTAAAAAAAATCTAACTATGGGTGGCCTCACACCTAGAAGTGGCACAGGAATCCTTTGTCAGACCATGTGTCTTAATTTTTGGTATGGAAAATGTAGTCACCATAATTATAACCCAGAGAAAATAAAGGGGTTTGAAAATTCTACACAGGAGGGGTATAAGAGTTCTTTAGCATTCAATAAAACTATAATTTAACCAGCTTGTAGGTATATAGCAATCAGTAATAAAATTACAGCACTGGACAATTTTTTATTTTACCTTATAGCTATGTGTCTTATTTCCTCTAGCCGACATAAACTCCTTCAGAACAAATGTGTGTAACCTGTATCCCTGTAACCTTTACCAAACCTGGTACATGGTTTGTTTTTTGTGTTCAATGAACCACAAAGAATCTTTCAGGAAAATCGCTTGAGAGAAATATTTCAGAGTAAAAGGAAATCAATGCATAACTTGTTTAAAAACTATTTTTTTCTTAGGCTTAAAGATACTTCAAATATATACTTTAAAAGGTTCATTTATGGAAAAAGTTCATTTGTGCAGGTTGCAAAATGAGATTTAGCCAAGAAAAGAGTCAATACTAATTAAGTATTGATAAAGAAGGAGGGGAAAGTTTAGTCGTATAATTTAGTCACTTGGTTACTAAAACCTTCTTCCCGACGGAAAGACACTGTTAGGGGTTGAGCTACCCATATTGGAGGAGGAGAGAAAACATGATCATTTTCTCTCTTTCTCTATGGTCTTTTTTGGCTTTGAAATAGAAAGATCAAAGGCATATAAGCCTATGGAAAATTAATGAGAGCTGAACACTGCACGCAGTTAATATGCTTAGTTAACTCAGGCAGCAAAAAAGAACTGCAAGGCCCTTTATCACACAGGATAAAACACAAAAGCCTTTTATATATAATTTTTAATTTGTCAATTACAAATAAATAAACAAATAATTTAAAAATCAATATAACTAAAGAAAAAAGCCTTCCAGGAAGGCTGGAGTTAGAGAGCAACCTGAAGTTTTCCACACCTGGAAGCGTGATAGTTACGGGTTTCTCTCGGCTTAGATTTCCTGAATTTCTTGGATTTCTTAATTCCACATGACAACTTAACTTTCTCTCTAACCATGAATAGCCATCTAAATTCCATTTCCCTGACTGCATGTCACCACCAGAAGTGGCCCCAAAACCGCCTCTTCTTCAACTCTATCATCTTCATATGCTTTGATTTGGTGAAAGAGAAAATAGGAGGATTATGAACACAAGCGAGAGAAAATGTTTTCCTGAACTAGGTAAGAAAGTTAGCTCTTGTTGACACGTGGCTGCCAAATACATATGGGTTGAAATGGATTTTAATGTGTACCTAAGGGCTTGGGTCTTTGTAAGGATGCTGAAGTCACAAATTGTGGTCTTCGTAGTCCAACCTGGCTCAAGCCCTGACCTGCCACTTCCTAGCTGTGTGACCCCTGACAGATCATTCGCTTTCTCTGAGCTTCTATGTCCTCATCTGAAAATGGGGAAAATGCTCGTGCCTGCTAGAAGTTTTCCAGACTCAGTGCAAGTCAAGAGCTTAGCACTGTGTCTGTCGTGTGATGAGAACTCACTACATAGTGGCTATTTTTGTTGTTATCTTCTGCTGTAATCTGTCCTGCTTGAGTAGCACAAGACGCAATCCAATGCCAACCATTCCTGCGTTCTCAGTGATGCGCCCCGGCGGCAGCTACCTCAGAATAGTACTGGGAGGTGACGGTCACCTTCACAGTTGGCTTCTGCATGTTCACATTTGGTCCATCAAGGGAAAGATCACAAACCGGAACAGAGAAGAAGGGAGGAAGAGAGGGAAGGAGGGAGGGAGAAAAGGAAGGAAAGAAGGAGGAGAGAAGCAAGGGAGGGAGGGAAAAAGCTTTCACAGGACAGTGTAATATTCTGTCTCCCATCCTCATCCTTCTCCAATCATCACCAAATATTTTAAATCCAAATGAAAACCATTACCAGTCAGATGTTGAGTCAGATGCTGAGGCCTAAACGTGTGGCCTGAGAGAGAGCATTCTTTTGTTGGCAAATGGGGGTGAAGGGCATAAAAGAAATGGAAAACAAGCAAAAACTCAAGTTAAATTGGCCTGTCTTCCTCAGTCTGCTGTGGGATTTTCTCCATGGAAAATTTCTATGTTTTTTAATATTATGTCATAAGGTGGATTTTATTTGAGCTTTTCAGGTTATTTGGTCTTTGCATTGTTGTAAAAACAAATATATAATAACTACTTTCTTACAAAATACAGTGGCTTCAGGTTAGGGAAGGAGAGAACTATGACGCTGAATGAAGACAGTTCAGTGTGATTGTGCTGTGTGTCTTACGCACGTGTGCTCGCACACACACACAAGGATATGCACACAACACATGCAATGCATGTAGAGACATGCACAGATGCTCAAAGACACACAAACACACACACAGACACATGTATAAACACACAGATACAGACACACACTGGGACACACAGGCACAGGGACACACAGGAACACACACAGGCACAGAGACAAAGGGACACACAACACATGTAGAGACACTTGCACAGACACACAGACACACGTGCACAGACATATACACAAGACATGCACAGACACAGACACACGTGCACAGACATATACACAAGACATGCACAGACACAGACACACGTGCACAGACATATACACAAGACATGCACAGACACAGACACATGTGCAGACATATACATAAGACATGCACAGACACAGACACACATGCACAGACATATACACAAGACATGCACAGACACATGTGCACAGAGACATAACACACATACAGATAGGCATAGACAGAGACAGAGACACACATAGACAAACACACAAAAACAGACACACATGCACACACATAGATATAAAGACACAGAGACATACACACAGACACACAAACACATACAACACATGCACAGATACACACAGACACACACACAGAGACACAGACACACACACACGTGTGTACATTATAATACTTAGGCTCATCCCACTTCTCCTGTCCTGTGAGTAGCAGAATCTCTTATCTCCTCCCCGCTTTTTATCAAGAAAACCCTGACATTTCCAACCACACACGGGGTAAATATGGTAGTAAGGACCAAAACCAAAACCATAACAAACAAAACAAAGCAAAAACACCAAAAACAAAAAACAAAACAAAAAAAAGGATCTTTTCAAGCAACTAGGTTTCTAAGGAAGGCTTTGAGGATCAGTTCATAATCTTTACCGCTCCAGAAGCACACATCGTGCAGTTTTCAGACATATTCCTGTCTTGTTTGTTTGGGTTTATTTTTGCCTTCATTCTGCAGGAAGCCTCACAGATACGACTGGGTGATTTAATTCTGTACAAACCTCGCCTCCCTAAATTCTTAGAATGAAGATAGATACCACTACCGGTATTCTTAGAGTTAGAGCTGCACAGCCTCCCACACCAAACATAGTGAAGTAGAACCCACATTTCATTGGAATCCTTACTTTTAGGTATTTGCAGGTTTTTCTTGATGACACAGGAAACCAAATATGAGGCATTGCTGTAGATTCTGATAAATGGGCTTCTAAAATGTTCTCAGTGACTGGCAGAAAAATAATTGATTTATATCCCCAGAGGGGCTTTACTTCTGACCCCTTATGCCTTGTAGAGGAAAGTAAGATTCTAGACAGTCTTAGGCCAGGTATCAGCATTTATTTATGACAATAGATTTTATCAAATGCATCTTGGAAGACACTGGCAAAACCTACCCTTCCGGGCAGGAAGACAGTCAAGGATCAAGATGACAGAGAACTGACAGTGACCCGTGGGACGGGAACAAGTCAAGCTTTGAATGAAGGGGCGGCATTCAAATGAGGCCACTAGGTCTGAGGCTCCCGAAGCTCCACCCAGCAGAGTATATCTGGAAAGAGTAGGGTAACGCCTCCTGTGTTACCTGAAAAATGAGCAGACAGCCCTAAGGAGGAAAAGTCAAGTGAAAGGCTGGGGCCCTCTTTCTTCAAGATTCCTGCTCCTACCGAGACACTGACACCCAGCTGGTACATACAAGACCAATCTCAGCCTCAGGCTGAATTTCCCCTACCAGGCTATCTCCACCTTGAGCATATAACAAGTCATTGTTATATGCTCAAAGTCCGATTTTTTCATCCAACTCTGACATTTAAGACTTCCTGTAAGATGGCCAAAATATCTTCAGACCCAGATTCCTGAAAGTCTTTCAAAAGACACTAGTCAATTCATCCTATAAGCCCCCCTCTTTTCCTACCACCCCTGACAGACTGTACCCAGGGTGATCTCCTAGCGTTAAGACGGAAGTAAATTAAGTACATGATTATATGGGATTTTACTGAATTAGTGGCTTTTAAATAAGTTTCTCTAAAAGGAAATTAACTAATTCATTTACATAACATTGGTTAGAATATTAGCAGCACGATTTTACAACAACTAACTTGAGATTAGATTTATAAGACCTAGTTCTGCCTAGGAAAACAACCCGAGGCCACTGATCTCACCTGCCTGTGCCTCAGTTTACTTATTTCTAAAAAGGTGAGGCCTGGACAAGATGGTTTCTAAGGTTACTTCCAGCCCTAACATTTTGTGACTATATATTTATGTAGATTCTGGTCTGTAAAAGACACCCTGTTGGATGCCACAAAGGAGACAAACATGCAAAGACACGATCTATACCTCATCCTGTTTATGGTGTCATTGCTTGGCTGTATTTCCAGACTTCCATCATAGCTTACTTTGATTAGGCATCAGATTTCCATCTTTCTTTAAATTTATGCCTCTCTTTGATGTTTAGATATTCTCACTCCTATTTGCACAGGCTTTGCCTAAACATCCTTACATTCACCTTCCCTCTGCATGTCTCCTGCAGCCAAAGTTTTCTTGGCACCTTTCACCATCAGGAGCTCTCTCAACAGGGACTACATCGGCCTGAGATGCCATGTCCCAGTATTCTAGAATGTGGGGTAATTCCTGCTCCCCAAAGTGAATCCCTTCTCCTCTTTTCTCCTTCAAGCACAAGCATCCTGGCCCACAGCCTGCAGCCCGAGGACTAGCGACCTGTTTTAAAATCTGTGCATGTCGGACCTGTCAACATCCCAGCTCGGGAAAACAGGCTGCCCTTGAGCAGAACAGCTTTGCTAATCAATCACACTTCAGGGAAGTGGGTGGTTTGTACGTGGGGCTCACTTCGCTGTGACCAAGCCCCTGTGAAAACGTCTGAGTGTGAATTAAAAGAATTAAAACAGTCTACTTTCCGTGTCCACTGCAGGAAGGCCAAGACAAAGTTTTATTTAAAAATAACTCCTCTTTTCTGAAGGCTGAAATTCCTGGAGGCTGAAAGCAAGTCTATGAGCTTACAGTGAATTCCTCCATCGAGATTTACTAGTGAGTAAGATTGGGAGATGGAGCTCCCAACTTGGATGATGATATCATGTGCAAAACAAGAGAAAACTTTAGGGATGTTCTAGGTATTCAGAAATTAGAAATAATTTTTTAATAAAGAGTCTCCTAAGAAGAGATCACATGTGATCGTGATTGGATTAGTGTGGCGATGAGCAAGTTGAGCAAATTTATGTCATTTGAATCTAAGCCAGATACAAGACGCAGGTCCCTACTAATAAGATACAATAAATGGGAAGAAGTTAAATGTGTTGTCACAGGCTTGGGTATAACTTGCTAGCTGGGGAAGTCATGTACCTTCTGTAAGCTTTTAAATATATACATATAGATACACATATTTATAATATATAAAATGAGGCCAATTATACCTTCAACTCGTAGAATTATTCTGAGAATTAAGTGAGATACTATAAACAAACAGTGTTTCTATGCTGTAAACACAATAGAAACATAAAGCATTGTTATAATAATAGACATTTTTTCAAATAATATACACATGTTACTTTATTCCAAACTACTTTATTTCTAGTCTAGCTTTCATCTTTTTTGGTTATTTTAGGGATGAGTTTCTAATTAATTCAGGTTATACGCATTTCCTATCTAAACTCTTTTCACATTTGCAAAGCTCCTGTGCAAGTGACATAAAAACACAAGCTTAAAATAACCAGAGAAACAGTGACACATAAATAGAATAGATAGATAATTTAGGAAGCATTTGCCCTTTGACCCAGCCACCCACTTCTGCTCGTTTATTCTGCTCACATATGAACTGACTTATGGACAAGGTTACCCACTGGAGTATTATTTCTAATACCAAAAGACTGGAAATAAACAGATGTCCATCAGTGGGGGCTGGTTAATTACACCATGTGTAGTAGTTACATAATGGCCTCCAATGAATTGCTCATCCCGACATTATCCCAATGTTCCTTCCCTCGTTGACTCTGGCTTGGCCCTGTGACCTGCTTTTGCCAAGAAACATTAGCAAACATGATGCAAGCAGAAGCCTAATAATTGCCTCCACAATGGGGCATAACCCCTCTTGGCTTTGGGGACCCAGGTGCCATGTAGAGCCACTGGGGGAAAGCCTTCTGGAGCCACATATTCCAGCTGGGGTCAGAACCTCCCGCTGACCTGTAACTTAGCTCATCTAGCCCCAGATGACGGCATCTATGTGAATAAATTCAGGCAACATCAGCAGAAAAACCACCCAGCTGATCCCAGGCCAAATAGTTCACCTATGGAATTGTGACTAATAAAATGGCTGTGGTTTTAAGCCACTATGTTATAGAGTAGTTTGTTATGCACCAATAGGTAACAGATACACTCTGATATCTCCAAAACAATGCAATACTAGTATACTACCTGTGAAGAAAGGAAAAAGATGCATTCTATAAACTGACACAGTGGTAAGATCTCAAGATGTACTGTTACATTAGCAGGGCAAACAGAGGGCTACCTTTTCTGTAAGAAAGAGAGAAAATTTTAAAAAATACATACTTTTCATTTTGCATGAAGACACACTGACATACACTGAAGAAATCAGCAGACATGGTTACCTGTCCCAATGAAGGAGGGCACTGAGTTGGGCCCAGAGGACAAGGGTGGGAGTAAAACTCATCAAGAAATACCTTTCTAAATTGTTCCAGTGTGCAGACCATGTGAATATAGTACCTGTTCAGAAATAATAATTTCTAAAAAGTGAAAACAAGGCTGATACAAGATACAAATAACAAAGCTTGAAAAGCTGAATTTCAAACTGATGATTATAATTCTACTATGAAGCCATCCTTCACAGCAAATGGCCCTCCTTCGGACCACAATAATCCATTCTTTGTAACACAGATGGTTATTTTTGCACATATTTATCTACTCTACTAGATTGTAAGTGCCTTAAAAGCAGGGAGCACATCTCAAGTATCTTTGTTTCTTTAGTGATTGGCAAGCGTAGTGCCGGGCACAGAGAAGTGCTTAGTAAATGCTTGTTGAGTCAGAGAAATAAGTAAAAGCATTCTGACATCACTAAAAGTGTGCATTGTTAATGATGGTGAGCTCTATAAAATCTTCAACTGCCTAACTTCTGTCTGTACACACACGCCACATGCCAACTTTCAGGAAAAGGGGGAACCTTCATTACAACTTCAGGCTTATGAATGTACCCTGAACTACTGGGGAAAGTATATACAAAAGCTAAATTTGAATGCTACAAAAGGAAAAATGCCAAACAAGCTCATGTACTTAAAAAAAACAACATTTGACTAGGAGTCTTAAAAAAAGAAAGGAAGGAATATCTTTGATTATTTCTCACAAGTAACAAATTTGACTTCTGTGGTTGGAATAAGCGGCTCCTCTGCAAAGCAAACGTGGCAACCCAGGAAAGTGGACCCTGGGAATGCGGAGCCAGAGGCTCCCCGCCCATCCTCAGGCCTCAGGAGAAGTTGACACTCAAGCCACCATGGAGAGCTTGTCAGTTATGACTTTAGCATTTCTGGGAAAGAGGAGACCACAAGCTTTCTCCGAAACCCATTTCAAGGGTTTGACAACTCTCACTGGCAATCTTCACTAACCCTGAACCTGTACCTTTCCTACGCTGCCTCAAGGCCTCTCCCTCTCCATGTCTGGCCCCCATGCAAGTGCAAGCTCCTGGAGGAGGAAGTCTGGGTCACTTTCACAGCTGTGTCCACATCTCTTCCTCAAGGACGTGCAGAGCCATCTCAGCCCTGTGCATCCTGGAATGCACCATTGGGCAGCATCACGTAACCTTGGTACCATGTCTGGATTAACACAACAGAAGATAAGCACCAGATGCAGTGACTAGGGAGACAGTAAAGTACTAAGTATTAAACGACATGCCAAGGATATGCATGCCTGATGCATGAAACTAAGGATGTGCCTACACTTGTCTCAGGAAAGACAGGGCACTTCACCTTCTTACAATCTCTCGTCGTCTTTGTCTCTCTTTCCTACGTCAAACAATTCCAAGTCCTTAACTTCCCTCCTAGATTCCATTTCCCAATGTTTTCACCAGTTGCACTATTTTCTGTGACACTGCATTTCCTCCACAACTAAGGCAGAGGAGACTGTCATTGTGGAGATCACCATTTGGAGGCTCTGGGAGGTGACAATAAGACGGAAGCAGAGACGGATCTAAAGCCCAGGCATGCTTTGGCCGCGACAGCCCAACTAGCATTACTGATGCGCCCCCTAAGTGGCAGGTGCTAGGTCAGATGCTGCTGGAGATATAAAAGGTTAAGACATCATCTCTGCTGCTTACGTTGAGTGACACTAATCAGACGGGATTCAAAGAAGAGAATCTGGCTTGGGTATGAAGGGCAAGTTGGATGGGGTGAGGCAGGGCAGCGGCCTCGAGACCAGGGTAGGATGAAGGCAGCGGGAACCAGGAAGACAGAAAGAATGAACAGGCAGGTCAGAGGAAAAGCTCAAAAGCTGATTCCTGGACACAGGGAAAAAGCGGCAGGATGACTTAAAGATGGCTTCCAGATGAGGGGGTCTGGCAGAGAGGGCTCATGGAGAGCTGGTTGAATTTGGGGAAAACAAGAGGAGATTTCATCCTTGACCTCAGATGAGAAATTAGGACTGGGAACAGTTTTGTGGGTGAAGCCATGAAAACAAGTTTTTCAGGAGCACAGGGAAGCAGAGAACAAGAGAAGAGTGTGGGGGCCGCACAGAATCACAGGTGGAGGTGGCAGGAGGGAGCCTTGAACTTCAAGGCCCTCGTTAGATGGGCGTGGGCTTGTCTCACTTGTCTTTGTTCAGATCCATGGAACCCAGCACAGCCCTGGCCCCCAGTAGGTGCTGAATAAATGTTTCATAAATGTTTGCTGAAGGAAGTGGAAATGCAATAGTCAGAGTAGCAGAGTTATGCTGCGTAAGTCACAGAATAAGAGTCCAGAGATGGCTACGGGCTAACTCTGCATAGAAAGTACAGTATTCCCTGAAGACCAAGGGCAGTACCGGGTTTCCGACTGCCTGGGTGCACCGGAGGGTAGGGGCAGTGGGGGGGTGGGGGGCATGAGCCAGCTCACCTGGAAATTCTGCCTTGACTATACTGAGTCGATGTGGACCCCCAGGACTGACACTGCCTTATTTGGTAGGGAAAAAAATCCTTGGGATATATAGTGTTTTCAATTTAAATTCTGTGCTGTTTTTATTTTGGCTGTGAAATTTGGAAACTTCAAATAAAAATCTGAAAGGAAACTTGGAATATTCATGATTGCACAGACTCCACTGACACTGTATGGTTATTCTACCCTTGACTTTGGAAAAAGGAGAAACTGGCATAGGAATATGCTTTTTTGAAAAAAGGCTATTCAAAGATACTGGAAGTTTATTTAACATCTAAGGCGTGGTACTTAATTAGAGGGACATTTAACAAGGAGTACTGAAGATCTTAGTAAATATTCCCCATCTGCTCCTGGTCTCACCACCTGGCCATTATTCCTTCTTCTTCCCTGGTAGGTTTTAGCCAACCAATTTTGTTTTATTTGTGCAAGTTGAGAGGCCACCTGTTGTGCAATATACTTACACATTAAACAAAGTGAATATTTCATATTTCTGTGCTTCCCATATGATTTTTTAAACACAAAGCACTCACTTTCCACCTTAAGCAGATTTAAGAAATGTTGACTCTGTTGAACAGGTATAAACAAGGCAATCTTTTGTTGACGAAAATTGTTAACGACCTACCCATAGAAAGACATGCCCACCCACCCCTGCTTCCTCAACACTGGAGAATTAATCCATCCACACGTTTTTGCTCACTTCCCTGGCTGTTACAGGCGAAAGTGAAGAAAAGAAGTTTTACAAGGGGACATGGTATATTTGTGCCAAAAACAGGCACAACACGAATCCAGAGAAAGGGGCCAAAAAGAAATACCAGGTACAGGGAACATCGTGAATAAAAGCAAACACGAGAAGAAGGTAAGCGTGTTACGCTGAGGGGTAAGGGGAGCAGAGGACAGAGAATTGGGCGGAGGATTTATAGCCAAGAAGGCTGGAAGGATACTCTGTGGAGGGTTTTAACCATCAGGCTAAGGCATTGATAACTGGGCACCAGTGCAAGTTTTGAGCCAGGGGGCTATAAATGTCACCGAGGTGCTTTGGCACTGAGGAGGGGGAGGGCAAGTCTGCAGGGAGCCCCTGCAGCAGTGGGGGCCCAGCCATGCCGCCTGCACACGGTGCTGTGGCACCACCTGACCTCCGTGAGCCCCTGCTCTGACGGGGGGACCACGGTGATGTTTTGGGTCTCCTGGGTTCAGTGTCAGCTCAGAGCCAGCGGCCAGCAGTCCCTGGAGGGCTGATTGTTTCCTTTTCCTGATTGTTTTCCTTTTCCTTTACCCTGGAAAGGCTGTAGGTCCCGTTGGGGAAGGCTGGGAGAAAGAGTAAGAGTACACTTTTGGCAGTGTGGCAGGGTCCTTCCTCAAGGGGACCTGGCCTCCCCTTCATTCAAGGGGTTCTGGTAAAACTGGCTCAAGTTTGGGGATTGACCTAGGGGCTGAGACTCTTTATTTTTATGGTTCATGTTGAACTTTTGTTCCCTTGTGCTAGACATCTTCCACTACAGAGATCAAGTAAGGATTCAGCAAACTGCCCATCTATGCCACTTCTAGGGTCACCAGGAGGACAGTTTGAAATGGGAACTATGGGGTGTTAGTGAGCATTTCGATATAGGAGAAAGTGGGACAATGGAACCAAAGATGACTGGGGTGTGGGGACCAGGACTGGGTGCTCCCATTACCAGGTGGCCCCCACTGGCAACTCGAGGGAGGAGGTAATTTGGGGGAGGAAGAGGAAGAGCTTGGTTTAGAGTGGTGGGGGGCGTCCAGGGTGATGTGGAAACATGTGATGGAAACAGGGTCTCCGGGAGAGAAAACACAGAGATGAACAGAAGGCCTGGGCTGGGGCCAATGTCTGGAGAAGAGAGAAGAGCTGGCGTGCTAGGCAGAGGTGGGCAGGTCAGCAAGACCGGAGAGGAATCAGACCGTGTGACAAGAGCAAGAGGGTCCAGCATTTAAAGAGAGACAAAAAGTAAAACGACATGGCTACAGAAAAGTAAAGCGACGTGGCTCTGGATGCCAGCTGACATTGGTGTGTAACCCCCCCAAGACAGCATTTCTGTAGAACGCTGGGGACAGGAGACCCCTTGTGTGCCGGAGGGTGGTGGCAGGGGGCATAGGGCGTGGAAACATGGAGTCAGAAAGAAACGATCCAGCCTAAAGAAGCTAAAAACACAGGGAGAGACCACGACAGCCCAAAGGAGCATCATGTTCAAGGCAACCTTCTTCCAGGATGTGTGGGCAGTGGAGCTGCTGGAAGGGTCTGGACTTTTCAGATGGAGACAGGAGGTAGAGGGGACAGAATGAAACATACAGAAGACTGTGGAGGTCTTGGGGAGTGGGACACCTTGGGGTCTGCCCTGTGGTTATAATCTTGGTGGGGGACGGGGAGTGTGGACTTCAGGCCCAAGAAAGAATAATCTTTAATTCTTTACAAAATAGTGCACGTAAGATTAGCACTAAGTCTTCATGATCTTATCATTGGCTTAAAATTTCATTCCCATATTATACTTTCCAAGTATATTTTGTTGAAACTCCCTTAATTCATAATATTCTAATCAGCAATGAGTTTCTATCCACAATTCTATGAGCAAATATATTAGTTGAAATCGACACTGCTCTTTAATGAATGAAATATAAAGAAACTGAACTTCTTGCTAATGAAAGACACTGAATTAGAAGATAATATTTTATCTGAGTTTCAGTTCAGTCATATGTTGAAGAACAAGCTTATCTTATCCAGAAGCCTTCTGCTTTCCTTTCGGTTCTTTTCTTTTTTTTTCTCCTGCCATTCATAGGTTTTTCAAGAAATTTCTTTCCATTCACTTCTGCAGGACTCTGGGAACTAACTCCGCTCTTGGTGCTTGGCCTTGCCCTGAGGACCTGACTCGGGGCAGCCCTGCGACCTGCGCTTTCACCTCCGCCCAGATCTCATTGTTCTCTGACCCACTTCCGAGTTCTCCAGCCCTTCTCTTTACTTCATCTCTCTTAATCCCAAATAGCAAGCCTCATGCTCAGACACCGCTCTGTTCTCACTTTCCGCCCCGAAACTGTTCATTGGTCTTTCACAGCTTTTATTTCTACACATCTTTCCAAAGCCTGCAGAAAACTGCCGCTTGAGAGAGGCTGGTCTTATGTTCTCTTGACCTAAATCTTCTTCTCTTGGTTTTCTGAGCCCACAAAAGTCTCTGCGTGGCATCCTTTATTTTCAATTTTAAGCCATCTATATTTTTAAAGTCTTCACCTTTAAACCTCAACTAAATCCCTTGCTTTCTGCATTATGTTTGGTGTGTATAGGGGAGACCTGGCTTCAGGTTAGTCCTTTAGACATGTGCTATGAAATCAGTACTTGACAATAATCTATGTTGCTGATGACAGTTCTTTTTCTCCTGAATGACAAATAGCATGGCATTTGGCATTGTTCTAACTTGGCTGCAATCTCTCTTTCTACACAGGTAATGATGTATTTGCCAACACACAGGAGCCACACCGTGCAAAGGCCCCACCAGAGTGATCTTGAATCATGAAAATCAGGGAACACATCACTGCTGATCGTCCTGGTCCCTGCACAGATTTTATCAGAATGCAATCAGGTTTTATCAGAAATGTAATTGTGTGACTTCTTTCTCTACATGGTGGTAGGATGGTTTTAATGAATGCAGTAACAGAACATATCATTTCTAGTTGCCCTCTATTGTTAGGGGCAATTTTCCAAGTGGCCCTATTTTTTTTTTTTTTTTGCATCAATAGTTTTGAAAATTCTAAGTTTCTCCAAAGGAAAGCAGGAAAGGAAGTTATGATGTTTTAAACAGCCACATGAAATAGAGTGTCCCATTTTAGAGATTAGAAAACCAAAGGTAGGGAGTGACTTTCATGGTAATGAGTGGCCACAAGCCACAATGGGGACCCAACTGTCTTAAGTCAGGATTCCAAGCTTTTTCAAACAGAGATGGCTACCTTTACATGAAGGATGAAAAAGTAGGAAAAGGATTCAGGAAGCGGGTGTGAAAGAGAAAGAACATAGAGAAATTCCACATTTGTTAATACACCTGTCCTCCAATTTGTGTGCTGCTCTTGACTTGGACTAAGTGCTGAAGCCAGAAGCGACTTGAGTTCTTATAAGCAGAGGAAGAGGAAAGCAGGTGAAAAGATCCATGCTGGCCGTATATGTTACTTTCCCTCCCCTAACTATAAAGGTTGGTTTCAGATTCTCCCATAAAAATGTATGTAAAAACTGTAAAAACAATAAAACAGGCAAATCTCTTACACTTGCAGCCAACTGTTACCACGTAGGTGTTTTTCTTGGCAAATATTCAAATGTCACATGCCAGCATCACGTGCTTAATACTATTTTAGTCAATATGATTTGTGTTAAAGTCACCTGAATTGGCTGATTGCTTGATCTCATTATCACCGACAAGTCCTCACACAACACCCCTCCCTACTGCTGATGAACTCACAAGAAATACTTTAGTTTAGGAAATTAGCATTTTCTTAGAAAAGGAAGGGAAAGAAACCAGTTCTTGGTAAAAGACAACCACAGAGCCTCGGCGTTCAGACGAGTTGTACACATTAAACCACACACACACACTCTCTCTCTCTCTCTTTCTCTCTACCAAAATGACGTTGAGGCCTTATCTAATCCAAAAATGTGAGCAAATTCAGAATTAAGGAGTTAAGTACAGAATCCTACTCATGACTTTCCCTGACACTGAGAACATATTGAAGGATGATGAAGTCACATTCCAGATTACTCCATCTGTTGCCCTGACAGTTCTATGGACTCATTATAACCCAGCGGCTCTTTACTTGGTGGGACATTGAGTAACAGGCTGGTTGGAGTTCTCTCAGTGGCAGAATCTACCTGGCCTATCCCAGGTATAAGGAGCTTCAGACCTCAAGGTCCCAAAATGGCATCAGATAAAAAAATCAAAAGGGGGCTGGGAGATGCATTTCGGTCAGAAACAAAGCCCACCAACAGAAAAATTGTGGATGAAAATAGCTAAGGAAAGCCAATGACCTTGAGGTTGCAGCCAGAAGGATGCAGGTCGGCGGGTCTGCTGGCCAACAAATGGCATCGCCACGGCAGTCAGTGGCTGCGAAAGCCAAGCCTCTCGTCGGGAAGGCAGAGATATTTGGGAGAAACGGAAGGAACAAGGGTAGAAGAGACAAGGAGAAGGGAAGCAAGAGGGTCACCAGAAGTGGTGACAGATACAGGCAGCGAGGATAAGGGCAGAAAGCATCACTTAGAGGAAGGCACGCAGCGAGGAAAGAACAGGTCTACACTGCCCCGGGAGAAGGGGTGAGACAAACATGTCCACACAGCTCAGGAGATGACCTGTGAGACCCAGCCCTTCCATCTGCTTCCCGACTCCTAATGCCACCACACATACGGTTATTTTAAAAGCATTTAAAATATAAACCATGTTCATAGGAACTTGCAGTCAGCTCTCACCTTGACATTCATCCATCTGTGTATTTTCAAGGTCTACACAAATGTTCAAAAATTGAGTGTGCCGTGTTTTACCTTTTGAGTTTTTGACAAAAACTGTAAAGAAACAAATTAAAGCCAAGAGGGAAATTTCTAGCTGGCATGCTAACCAAATTATGTTGGGTAGTTAAAAAAAAAAAAAAGTCATCCTAAAAATAAAATTATACTTCAGGCCCTAGTGCTCATTTCTATAAATAATACTTCCCCAGAACCCAATTCTAGTAAACCATAATCATCTTAATGAATTCTCTTATATATATTATTGCAATGGTCTTATTATGGCCCCATATTTGTCTTGATGTTTTGGATTTCAAAGGCACAAGGAATCCCATCCTCTCTTGCAATTTAGAGGCACTGTTGTCCCTTGGCAGGATGTACAAAGATTCCTTGCATACACTGAGGGTAGCAATACTAATTGCCATACCATTTAAAAAGCAATCTTGAAATATCTATCCCAATTTAAAAATATATCCTGTTCTTAATCAAGTCATCTCATGCCCACATAAGCACAGGGATGTTTACTCTGGCATTACTTGTAGTAGATTAGTTCAGTAAATCATGCCACAGCCAACCACAGAATAGTATGCAGTCAGGAAAAAACCAGTAGAGGGATTTCAACAATGTATCTTTGTTAAGTGAGATGAAAGCTGCAGAAAGGGACATATGACAGTAACAAAAATCACGACACATATGTGTGAATATGTATCTTTATACATCTCTCTTTCTCTCTGTCTAGAAATGTTTGGTGTAATTGTAGGAGCATGGAGTGAAGTGTGGAAGGATATATACTGGCAACTAGGGAAGAGGGATTATGGTAGAAGGAGAGAAGGGAGTGGGAGGGAAAAAAAAAAAACAAGTGAAAAATGAAAGAAGGTATCGACCATAAAAACCACATGGGTGCTTAGATCTCATTTATAGGATATCATGTGTGTGTGGACTTATGCACATATATATAGACAGATGATGATGGGATGGTCCCCCAAAATGTCAGTGGTTTTCATTTCAGGATGGTGAGATGTTTTAAAAATATTTTTTACTTTATTCTTTATCCTTAGATGTATTTTTGGAAATATGTACAACCACATGTATTATTTATGCAATCAGAAAAAATTCATTGAGAAGAAAATATGAAAAGTCCTACACAAGGCAACATAGGTACGCAGAGCAGAAGCAAGCAGCCAGGGGAGGCTGTAAAGTCAGGTTAGAACCAGACTGGGAAGGTTCTAACTAGGCAGAGACAGGAGAAAATCAGCTTGGAGGATGCATAGCAACATATTAACAATAGGGTTGTGTTTTTGTTTGTTTCTTTCAGCGGGGTGGATTATGAGTGACTTCTTTTTCTTCTTTTTGCTTTTCTCTATTTTCCAGATTTTTGGCAAAAACCAATCTTGCTTTTGTAACCAGAACAAAAGTATTACGTAAAAAATAATGCAGTGAAGGTTTTTAAGTGGAAGTGGATGATCATCAAAGTGATGTTTTGGGATATTAATCTGCAGTGACCTCCAGAGAAAGAGAGAAAACTCCATTTATGAAGCAGTGGTGGCAGTGTAAGTCCATAAGGGATCCAAATAAAGAAGAAAGAGTGGAAGTGGAAAGGAACATAATAGGCCTTAAATGCTTTATAAATAAAAGGGCTGGGTGCTCATGCCTGTAATCCCAGCACTTGGAGAGATTGAGCCAGGACGATCGCTTGAGGCCAAGAGTTCAAGATCAGCCTGGGCAACATAGTAAGATCCTGTCTCTACAAAAAAAATTTTTTAAGTAGCTGGCATTGTGGCATGGGCATGTAGTTCTAGCTACTTAGGAGGCTAAAGTGGGAGGCTTGCTTGAGCCCAAGAATTCAGGGTTACAGTGAGCTGTGACTGCGCCACTGCACTCCAGCCTGGGCAACAGAGAGAGACCCCATCTCTAAAGAAAACAATAAATAAGTCAGTAAATGAATAAAGGAATAGATGAGAGAGACACTGCTAAGGAAGAACTGCAAAGGGTATACGGATGCCTGCAAATGCAATTTGCCTTAGCCAAATGTCAAAGCTGGCTGATTTGATCCAAAAATTACAAAGAACTTTAAACGTTTTAGAGACTGGCCCATTTTTAATATCAAGCCTCTAAATACAGCTACATTTTGGAACCCATATCAAGGAAAGTTATAATACCTAAGGGAAAAGACAAAATAAGTGTTAGAAACCATAGAAGATACAGGTGAACTATGTGCTAAGTTGATGTAAAAAGGCTTCCTCCAGGCAGAAAAGACGCACATCATTGAAAGCTTTGCTTCAAAGGTACACTGGTATCCTGTAGATCAAATAAAAATATTCCAACATAATTCTGGCTTGATTCATTTTCTACTGTAGTCCACATAACATGTTTATGATCAGTGTTAGGAGAAATTAATTTTAAAGTTTGTGTTTGCCTTTTTCTACCAGTCTGCACGTTCTGAGAACTCCTCTTTGTTGACACATTCGGGGGAGGATGGTGGCACAGTGCTGTCAAAGGTGGCACTGCCCAGGTTCAAGATCCTCTGATCCAAGATGATCCAATTGAGATAGTTTACTCAATAAACAGTGTTTATGTTTTCTAGCATTCCTGAAGGAGATGTAATATAACTGAAGGCAAACAATTTCAGTAATACAATTCATGCATCGCCATCTAAACACCATGTAATCACGAAACTAAAATGTTTACCAAATAATAAAAGACTGAGACAAAGAAACCAAAAGGCATTTTGTAAGTCGAAATACTGGCCAGCACTTCCAACAAGAGAATTTATTGAAGGTTGTCCCAAAGTGCCTCATCAGAAAAATTCAACGTGACTTGGTTTCTAATCACAAAAAGGATTGTCCTGTTATTATTCCCAATGGTCAGGAAAAAACGAGGAGCAATTGGGTTGGTTTTTGTAGAGAAATCGGGTTTTCCTGGTAGAGTTTCAAGACAGGCCAATCAGAAAGCAAGCAACGCCCTCCTTTAGGTGACCCCGTCATTCACCCAGGACATTTCTCCACATGCGGAGCCAACCTCCAAGGTCACTTGGCGTCCTTCTCCTCCTGATCTCGTGTACTGGGGATGCTCGCTCCTGCCTCATGCCCTCCTGCCGCGTCTCTGGCAGTCTCCGCACGGCCTCTTCTTCAACCCAGTTCTCTCTCTTCCTTCAGACTTGGCTCAAAGCTCCCCTCTCTGTCTGATACCAGCAAGTTCTGATCTTTCATTCAGTCTGAGTCCTCTCCTGGTTTGTACACTTAATGAACATGAAGTCATCAGCAAGTCTATGGGCAAGAACCGCCCCAGTGCACGACTCCCCACTGGACCTCCTAGAACCCTCAGTCCCTCCCCTTGCCGTGGCACAGCGGGGAGAGGGGAAAGCTCCTTCCTCCCTTTTCCCTTCCTTCCTCTTTATTTCCCTTTAATGTTTATTGAACACTTACTTTATGCAAAGCACTATTCAAGGTTTCATCACATACCATTTCATATAGTTTTTGTTTTTGTTTTTTTAAGAGACAGGGTTTCCCTCTGTCTCCCAGGCTGGAATGCAGTGGTGTGATCATAGCTCACTGCAGCCTGGATCTCCTGGGCTCAAGAGATCCTTCAGCCTCAGCCTCCCAAGGTGCTGGGATTATAGGCAGGAGCCACTTTGTCCAGCCTTCCTTTCACCTCTCCACAAACCTCTCTGGAAACCCAGAGTTCTCAGCAGTTGGAATTCTGCTCCTCTCCACGTCTCCGGGAACCAGCTTCTACTCAGCCCCATCCACTCTGCCCCAGGTGTTGTGTTTGGCGCTTCTATCTGCCTTGCCCTCCATCCAATCAACTGCCAATTCTGAATCTCATTTCTACCTCCTCCTTTTTATTCTCCTGCCTTTATATCTCTCCTGAACACCAAAGCCTCTTCATAACTGGTCTCCCTGCAGCCAAGTTATCATTCTAACACATGAGTTGGTTGACATCACCGCACCCATCCGAAACTTTATGTGAGTCCCATTGTCTACATAATATGAGTTCCTTCAGTTGACTTTCCCCATCCCACCATCTATTAAATCATAACTTCCAAATACACAGGACTTCTTCTGATTCCCCAAACACACAGTGCAATTCTATTCTTGGGGTTTTTGTTCAAGCCATTCTCACCATGTGAAATGACCTTCTCCCACGTCTGTCCTAGAGAAAAATCCTACTTTTCAACCCTAGCTCACATGCCACTGAACTCCCCCAAATCAAAATTGATATCTCTTTCTCCTGCACTTTCTAAATTTTAGTGGTTTACAGCTCCGAAGCTGCCTCTAGATCATAAAATGCTGGGGAATGGAGATAGTCTTGATTGTTCTTTGCATTCCAACACCAGGCCTCAGCCACAGTCATACTCCATAAGCATAGGCAGAAATGAAGTTACTAGCACTGATGATGAATTCACCAGCCACCACAGTCTTTCAAGTGTGCCTTGGAATTTAAAGTTAATAAGCATTTGTGAAGTGCCTAGTATGTATGAAGCACTCTGGCAAGAGTAGCATCCAGCGAGCTTGGAAGCAATGGCATTTATATCGCATCTGTTTAATGACCTACCTCACCTCACTGTACACCAAATGTACCATCATGGAGACATAATCCAGTCTTGCGAATCACCAATCATTCACAAACCTTCCCTCCTCACTGAATATATGAAGGATAAGATCTCTATGGTTCAAAATACACTCAAGAAAAGCAGGCTCAGAACTCTAGAAATCAGAGCTTCTCTTTCCTTCCAGGAGAGAGAGTGGTTGGTACAGAAAAATGAAGGCATTTGTCACTCAGCAGTACTAATCCTGAAATCCATAATCTACTTTAACTTCAGTTATAATGAACAGTGCAAGACATAAAAGTAGCTGAGAAAACAAAAATGTCTGGAAAAACTAAAAATTTTATTAGCTGTAAAGTTGGGCTGGTGGATGAAAACTTTTATAAGGGATGATAATTTTTTGTTTGAAAAACTAGTATCAAGAGCAGCTGTGCAAATTCTTCTGAAAAGCTCAAGGTGATCTATAACATAAGGTGACCGACCATATGTCCCAGTTCATCAGGGAAATTCCCAGTTGACACCTGTTGTCCCTGAAAAATTATTAATAGTACCCCCTTTTACTCTTTAAACTGTCCCAGTTTGCATGATAAATTATGAGACCACCTATCAGTGTTACTGTCAGACATCAGTGGTCTCTCCTTGCAAGGTTTGATGATTTTCTCAGGTACTCTAGGAGCAGAGAAATTAGGCAGAATGCAAGTTTCCTGATGCCAAGCGCTGGCTCTATCCAAAAGAACATATCTCCTCTAGGTTGTTTCTTCATCAAGTAATAAACAGAAAAACACTTTGGAAAATGGTAAAGATATTTAAACCATGGCTTCTACAAACTTGCACTTATAATCTTGTTCAATAATTAAAGAGAATCAGATAATTTCAAAATATGGTACTTAATTATGTGGTTCAAATGACAATTTCAAAAGGAGGAAGAGAAGGGAAAAAACCTGCTATGGGTTTCACCCTTCAGGGTAGGTTTCTGGAAGGTGATGGATCCTGAACTAGTCTTTAGAGGAAGGGAAACACAGAAAGGGGAGGAAAAGGCATTTTTCTTTAAAAATAGAAAACAAACAAAATTGGGACAGGAATAACCCACTTGAATAATTCTACAAGCATTTTTACTCCATATTCCAGAAGAAAAAAAAACCCAAAATACAAATGATCTGGGGGGGCTTTCCCAAAATATCACAGTGATTTTGAAGCTCAAAAAGCATTGAATCTAGGTGTTTTGACAACCAAACAAGGGACAAATGCTAACTGCTAGATGACAGTGTTTCCTCCTCCTTGTGATGTGGTGAGAAAAAAGTGACCACCCTTTGCATTCTATCCCAGCTTCTCCATTAACTGGCCATGTGTCTTTGGGCAAGTGGCATCATCAGTTTTGAGCCTTAGTTTCCTTAATTAAATGCTAGGGTTGGACAAAGTGATCTTTACAAACTTTTTCATTTCTGGCAATCCATGACCCTCTACAATCAATTCCAGATTTTGTTTAGTATGTTGTAGGTTTAGCTCAAAAGTAGACATGAGCATTCATTTCCAGCAAAATGGCAAACACTGGGCTGATCCTATGGTTCTACTAGAAAGATGTGACATTCCCAAGAAAATATCACAGAGCTGAGCTTGGGAAAAAAGAAAGGAGGAGGGAAGGAAGGGAGGGAGGGAGGGAGGGAGGGAGAAAAGCATAGGCCCCAGAAATAAAGATAAAAATTGAAGCCAGAGCTTTAAAAAAAAGTTGACTCCATGGTGCCCAAGGGAGTTTCAGACCCACATGAATGCCCCTAGGGGTCTGGAGATAGTGGTTAGATTCTAAGACCCACACAGGGACATGACCTTGGTCCTGCATGAGGTAGGGGGGCCAGAATTGAGCTTTCTTCATAAATCTCAAAACCTCAAAAAGTCACCCTATCCATGAAAAGGGGACAAAAACACTCTGCCCACTGGCTCAGACATAGAGAGCAGAAAATTCCCTGATATTCATAGTTCAGGACACCTTTGAGATATCGAAGCGCCAAGCATGAACCACGTTCAGTTGTAGAAACAGAATTTACACTACTTATGTACCTGGGTATGGAAATCCCATGACTAGAAATTAACATAAACACTATTCCAGGGCCGTTGAAAATTTTTAGATCTCCAGAAAAATCAAACATGTGGCCACTATGTAGGGACAATTTCACAACTCAGGACTTACAAGAGTCCCATAGAAAAGAAAGATGTTTGAAGATAAGCTTGGCAAAACACACACACATGGGAATAAACTACCATGAGGGACAGTCATAGAGGGAAAAATTTAAAAATTAAATCCTAAGAACTGGAAAAATACAATAATCTGAAATGGACTACAAGACTGCTTAAAATTATGAAAGTGATAAAAGAAGACTAAAAACCATGATGAAAAAATAGAATTAAATGAAACACAAAAAAGAGTAAGATTTTTAAAAAGAACAGAACAGAACTCCCAGAAATAACTCAGTGGAAAGGTTAGATAGTAGAGTAACACAAAATAGACAACCAGTGACCTGGAAGACAGATGTGAGGAAATTAAACCAAAATATAATATAGGACTTGCAAGCAAAAATGGAGAATTGAACACACTGTATCTAATATTAGTTTCCCCTGAAACTTCACTAAAACTAGGGAAGGTGACCTTTTAAAAGACAGAAACCCAGGAGGACAAGGAGAATGGGTGAGGAGATAATAGTAACCAGATTATAGAAGATGGAGAGCAGATGGACAAATGGGAATAGACCAAGCACACGAAAGGAAGGTGAATCCCAAGTTAAGAGTAGGGAACGTGAGGAACAACCAGCAGATACTCAAAGGGTTCAGGAACAGATAGCACTGGTGATCTGTGGGACTGTGGATGGGGAAGAAGGAGTCACTAAAGTAAGGAGAATGGGATGGGAGCTGTTTAAGAACCAGTTAGATCCCTATATCCCTTCTTCAACTCCACCCTGCTGGGCAACAGCCTCTATCCCAACCGCTAATAACTGAAGGCTGGTTTCTGAAGACAGGGTTCCTGGACTGGGAGATGCCATACATCCAATAAAATAGGAAATACGCATACTGAAGGCCGAACCTTCCAGTCTTGTTCCTTATCTCAGCTCTCAGCCCTGGGACAGGCAGGTTTTCACCCTAAGGTGGGAGTTTGGAAGAACATTCTCTGGAGAGTTTGACGATCCCCTGGATTCCCCATTAGGAGACTTTGGGGGTTGACATTAGGAATTCCCTCAACAAATGGTATCAACATATCATTCTAGAGATGCTCAGAGTTCACAACACACATCCTCAGAGCTTCCAGTAAGTTTATTAGTTCTTCATTCCCAAATAAGGTCAGACAGCCAGGACTGCCAGACATGCAAACCCTCTCTCTACGTGAAAGACAGAGTTTGCAACAGACAGACAGACAGAAACAGGTGACGTGGAGGAGACAGAGATGATGGAGGGTGAAGAAAAGTTCAAGAAAGAAAAAATATTTTGCAGAAAGCTAAGAGAATGTCATGCATCCTGAAAACAGAACAGAATGCTTTAAAAAAAACCTATTTATAGATGAAATGAGGAAATTTAAAACAATAACAGAAATGAACCCAATAGATGGGTTGAAAATTGAAGTTAAAGAAATTGTCCAAAAAGAGTGCAAAAAAATGGAAAAATGGGAGAAAATTAGAAGACTGTCCAGGAAGTACAGCACCCAAATAATAGAAGTTCTGGAAAGAAAGACTGGAGCTTGTAGAGAGAAGCAAATATTTTTCAGATTGAAAGAATACATCGATTGCTCAGCACAATAGGTAAAAACAGACCCACCATAAGGACAATCATTGTGAAATTTAGAATACAAGGGGAAAGGAAATATTCTACAGGTTCTAGGGGGAAAAAAGGTCAGGTACAAAACATCAAGAATCAGAACTATTTTAGCCTTCTAACAGCAATACTGGGAGATAGCATGCAAGACGGCAATATCTTCAAACTTCTAAAGGAAATTGATTTTTGACCCAGATTTTCTTGCACAAGACAGACAAGCCATCACATAAGATAGTAGTTTCAGACATTCAAAGTGTGAATGTGTGTCTCATGGATCCATTTTCTACAGGCTGGGAGCCACAAAAGCAAGAGAGGGAAAGAAGGGAATTTGATGAGCTCCAACACAGGACTGACGCAGAGATGGTGGCGCTGAAGTGAGATGCCCCAGGGTGACAACTGGGCCCAGGCACAGAGAGCAGTCACCCAGATCAAACTTCTTAATCAAAATTCTTAATGTATATTACGAGAAAAATAATCTACTAAAAGACAGAAATTCTAAGATTAGATTATTTATTTATTTATTTATTTATTTTTAGAGACAGGGTCTTGCTCTGTTCACCTAGGCTGGAGTGCAATGGCACAATTATAGCTCACTGCAACCTCCACCTCCTGAGCTTAAGTGATCCTCCTGCCTCAGCCTTCTGAGTAACTGGGACTATAGGTGTGTGCCACCACACCTGGCTAATTTTGTTTTTTTAGAGATGGGGGCTTGCTATGTTGCCCAGGCTGGCCTCAAACCCCTGGCCTCAAGCAATCCTCCCCCCTTGGCCTCAGAGGTGCTGAGATTATAGGTATGAGCCACTGTGCCCCGCCCAGATTGAATTTTTTAAAAGTACAGATGTTTACGAGAATGAAGCCTAAAACATAATGTAACAACAAGGATAAATGTAAAGGCAGAGAAAGAAATATCCCAGGGAAATAAATGCCCAGAAGAACCTGGTATAGTAATTGCACTAGTTGTCTCAGGTTACCATATCAAAATACCATGGACTGGGTGGCTCAAACAACAGAAATTTATTTCTCATAGTTCTGGAGGCTGAAAAGTCCAAAATCAGAGTGCCAGCTGATTTGGTTTCTGGCGAGGGCTCTCTTCTTGGCTTGGAGATGGCCACCTTCTTGCTGTGTCCTCACATGGTCTTTCCTCAGTGCACATGAAGAGAGAAATCTCTCTCTTTTCTTCTTAAAAGGCCACTAATGACATTATGATGGCCCTATGCTCATGACCTAATCTAACTCTAATTACCTCCCAAAGGCATCATCTCCAAATACTATCACACTGGGAGTTGGAGCTACTTCATATAAATTTTGGGGGGACATAAACATTCAGTCCACAACACCAATATAAACATCAGGTGGCTTACTTCCTTTAGGTCTCTGCTCAAATGTCATGTAATCCAAGAGTTGTCCCATGACCACGTTACATAAAATGGCAATAACTCCCAGCATAACTCTACCTCAACTTGCCTTATTTTTCTTTATAGCACTATACCACCTGAAAAATTTTATATCTGTTTATTTATTGTCTGTGATCTCCAAATAAAATATAAGATCTGTCAGATCCAAGAGAGTAGGGGCTTTCTCATTTTGCTCACTACTGTATCACTGATGTTTAGAACAATCTACAAATAATAGGTGTTCAATAACTATTTGCCTTAATGGAATAAGTGAATGAATAAATGAACGAATCTGATAAAATAGACTTTACAGCCAAAAGCATTTTGGGGGATAAAGAGGATCATTGCTTAATGACAAAAAGGTACATTCAACAAAATCCTTTTGTATATACTTCACTATACAATGTCAAATTTATATAGTAAAAAATTTATTTAAATATAAGAAGGTAACAAATTCAAAATTATAGTGAGAGATTTTAGCACACATCTCTATGAAACTGATAGATCAAGTCAAAAAAAAGAAAACAATTGAAGATTTAGATAATGTATTTTACAAGTTTCATTTAATGAACATGGGAAGAGAAATGCTCCACCCAATAGAGAATACACATAAAATGTTTATAAAAACTGACCAGGTTCTAGGTCACAGAACAAATTTAGAAAAACTGCTGTCATACAGACCGCATTCTCCAACCAAAATACAATAAAATTTGAAATCAATAACAAAACCACAGCCTTCAAACTGTGCATTTTGAAATTTCAGAAACACATTGCTAAATTATTAATATGAAATCAAAATGAAAGTAAAAAATATTTAGAACTGAACAACAATGAAGCTCTAAATTTCAGAAGAAAATGTTTAGCATTGAATGCAATTTCAGTAAACAAGAAAAATTTAAAATTAGTAAGAGAAAGACCGAAAATGTAAACTTAAAAACAATAGAAGAAAATTATTTTTCCACACTTATAAAGTGAAAGTAGTGGAAAAGCAATAATAAAGATAACAAATCAATACAATTGAAACAAAGAAATAATAAAGAGTAGAAATAAAATACAGTAATTCTCTAAAAAGACTAATAAAATAGGTAAATATTTGACAAGATTGAGCAAGAAAAAGGAAATAAGGAACAAATAAACACTATTAGGCATGAAAAGGGGCTATAATTAAATATAGTAAAGATTTTAAAGTATGAGAATTCTATTCTCTGCTTTAAAGCAATACAATCTAAACACAGATGAAATGAAAAGTCTCTTGGAAAAGTATGTTACCAAACTTGACACACAAAAAAGAGAAAAAACCCAAAGGCTTCTGAATGTATTTTTATGAGTCCAATCTAAACCTAGATTTTAAAAGAAAGCAATAGATCAATCTCAGTTTAAAAATCAATGCAAAAATCCTAAATAAAATGTCAGCAGACATTCCAGTCATGTAGTGTGTGCATAAATATATAGAATTTCTTTAATATATATATGTTTGAGATGATATATATCATATTTATCACATGATAAATATATGGGATGTGTGTGTGATGACCCAGTAAGGTTCATCTCAGAAGCTCAAAGAAGTTTCAACATTAGGAAATCTTAATATAATTCACCACATTGACAGATTAGGAAGGAAAAGTCATATAATCATCTAAATAGGTGAAGAAAAAGCATTTAATAAAATTTAACCCTCATGTACAATTCGGAAATACAATAAAATGCCTAGCCAAATGAGAGCAGAAGAACGTTTTTACTAAGAAGTAGTTTCTCCTAAGAACCTACAATAAACTTGAGGAACGTTTCCTTTCAAGACAAGAACCAGACAAATATGCTTTCTCTCTCACGCTCCATTCATTATTATGTGAGATATCTACCTGATGCAATAAAACAAGAAAAAGGAGTAAGAGAGAATCAGGATTAGAAATGAAGGGGGAAAGGTGCCATAATTTGCAAGCAATAAGATTGTCTACTAGAGAATCCATGAGAAACTACAAATAATTACAAGTAATTAGAGAGTCTGGTAAGGATGCTGGAATCAGGATTAATATGCAAACATCCATGGCATCCTATACATTAGTAACAACCAATTAGAAAATGTAATTTTTAGATCATCCCATTAGCAATAGCAATAAACTGTGAAGTACCTAAGAATAAATCTAAATAAAGAGGTGCAAGACAACATGAAAAAAAATGATAAAACAACATTGAAAGTCACAATAGGTAAGACCTCAATAAACAGAGATATATATCATGCTCAGAGGTGAGAAGATTCAACATCAACATCAATTCCCCCTAAGTTAATATATAAATTGAATGAAATTCATATTAAAATCCCATAAAGGTTTATTTATAAACATTTTAGCTGGTTTTAAAAATTCACAGAATTAAGGTCCAAAACCAGCCAAAATATTTGAAAAAGAATAAGATAGGGACTTGCCCTACTAGATATGAATACAGTGATATCTGTAAAAGCCATATAATTAAGACACTGTAGTACTGGTGCAGATACAGATAACTAGACTAGTGCCAGAGAAAGAGCCCCACAGTGTGTGAGAACGTGATATGTGACAGAGACTGAACTATTTAATAGGTGGTTCTGGGACAACTGTTATCCATATAGGAGAAAAAATATATCTCTAACTCACACTGTATCCAAAAACGAATTCCAAGAGAATTACAGTTCATTTTAAAACATTTAGAGAAAAATGATTTTTAGACATGGTTATGATCTCAGGCTAGGAAATGACATAAACACACAAACCATAAACTCCAAACATATAACCTCATGAGTAATTAGAGAAATATAAATCAATACCATAATCAAAAGCTTTTTCAATTCATCAGATCAGCAAGTCTTAAAAACCTGACAATGCCAAGAATTGGAGAAGATGGCAAACAATAAGAACACTGATGCTGAAAGTGTAAATCGAGAACAATTTGGCAATACCTACCAAAATTTACAACGTCTGTACACGGAGACCCAGTAATTCCATTTCTGCTTCTATATCTTTGAGAAGCTCCACATGTCCACATGGAAACACATCCAGAGAAGTTCACAACAGTACTGTTTGTAAAATGAAAAACTGGAAGCAATCCAAACCCCATCAATTAAAGAGCGGATATATTATGATATATTCACAGAAGGGAATTGATATATGTCTTAAGTCTGTTGAGGCTGCTATAACAAAAATACTATAGGCTGGGTGACTTACACAACATTTATCTTTCAGTTCTGGAGGCTGGGAATCCAAGATCAAGACACAGGCAGACTTGGTGTCTGGTGGGGACCCGCTTTCTGGTTCATAGATGGCCTTCTTACTGTGTCCTCACATGGTAAAAGGGGTGAGAGGCCTCTCTGGGGTCTCTTTTATAAGGTCATTAATCCCACTCATGGGGGCTCAACTCTCCTGACCTAATCACCTCCCAAAGTTCCACCTTCTAAGAGTATCACATTGGAGGTTAGGATTTCAGCATATAAATTTTGGGGAGGCTGGCCATGGTGGCTCATACCTAAAATCTCAGCACTTTGGGAGGCCAAGGTGGAGGATCACTTGAGGCGAGGAGTTCAAGACCAGCCTGGGCAACACAGCAAGACCTTGTCTCAAGAAAAAATTAAAAAAATAAATTAGCCAGGTACAGTGGTACATGCCTATGGTCCCAGCTACTCGGGAGGTTGAGGCAGGAGGATCACTTGAGTCTGGGAGTTCGAGGCTGCAGTGAGCTCTGATCGTACCACTGCACACTAGCTAGCCTGGGCAGAATTTTGGGGAGACACATTCAGTCTATAGCAATAAAGCAGTTAAAGGAACTAGTTCTACAGAAATTACTTAGAATAAATCTCAAAAACATAATCTCAAGGAACAAAGTGCATTGCAGAAAGATGGATTACTAAGACAGAATATTACTGTAAGTTTTAAAAAATACTACTAGTTATTGTTTATGAAGAATAGGGTCATCATGGGATATAAAAGAAGCTTTAACTGTAATATTTTCTGTTTAAAAATCTTTTTAAAGTGTGACTAAATGTCAATATTTATCAAATCTGAGTTGTGGATACCTGATTGTTTGCTATATAATTCTCTGTAAATTTTTTGTGTATTTTAAATAGTTCATAATTTTTTAAAGTTGCATTTATAATGTGGTTGTATGTGATATTTATCTGTTCATTTCTCCCATCTTTCAATCTAGGTATACAGTTGTGTTAGCAGTCTGGGGACCTGAGGAATAGTCCTGGTTTCAATGCTACCATACTATGTGACCCAGAGAAAATCACTGAACCTCTCTGGGCCTCAGTGTGCTCACCTGTAAAACTGGGATAGTCATAGAGCTTATGTCTTAGAGAGCAGTAGTTAAGAGCATGGGCTCTGCAATTAGATCTGGACTTGATTCCTGGCCCCACTCCTTACCGGCTGTGAGACCTTAGCCAATTTGTTAAACTTTCTAAGATGTCCTATCCTCATGTATAAAATGGGAACAGAGATAATATCTAGTTCACAGACTTGTTATGAGAATAAAACAAAATGAAGAATGAAAAACTCTTAACATACCACCATCAACAAAATAAAATTACAAAACCAAGGGAAGATATTTGCCATGCATACAATGGACAAGAAGTTGGTATCAAGTATATTGACACAGGGCAATGTCAATTAAAAAATCAACAAACCAATAGAAAAATGGGCAAAGGATAAAAAGATCATGGAGAAAGACTCCTGACTATTCAGTAAGCAAATGCAAAGATGCTCAAACGCACTGGTATTCAGGAAATTGCAATCTAAGCATTAAACAACTATCAGGTTGGCAAAAGAAAAAGTTTAAAAGATGACTATAACAAGTATTGGAGAAAATATGGAACAACAGGAATTCTCAAACCCTGCTAATGAGAAGGTGAATTAATACTTTCATTTTGGAGAGCAATTTGGCAACATCTAGGAAAACTGAAGATGTGCTAACTGTATCACTTTGCTATTGGCTACATACTCCAAAGAAACCATCACACATGGTGCGCAAAGAACATGTGCATGTCGTAGCACTGCCTGTATTATCAAAAAGCTAGAAACAACTAAAACGTCCTTTCAAAGGACAGTTTAAAAGTTAGAAATGACGTTAATATCCTTCCTAGGACATAACACCACACAGCAAGGAAAACAAATGAAGTGGAGGCAGGTGTTTTGCAACACATAAATCTTACAAATATAATGTAGAACACAAACTCCATGATATCATTTAGATAAAGTTTAAAGACATTTTAAAAAATACATATTGTTTATGGATATACATACATAAAAGATGAAATCATGCATGGTGATAATGAGCATCACAGTTAAATTGATGCCTGTGATGGATGCTGGGGAAGGAAGAAGGAGGTGGGAATGAAGGAGGGCTTTAGCTCTTTTTTACCAAAAAGAGAGAGAGAGAGAGAGAGAGAGAGAGAAAGAAAGAAAGAAAGAAAGAAAGAAAGAAAGAAAGAAAGAAAGAAAAAAGACCTAACACTTTGGTAGGCCAAAGCAAGAGGACCACTGAAGCCAGGAGTTCAAGATCAGCTGGGCAACATAGCAAGATCCCATCTCTACAAAAATAAAAAATGAAAAACAAAGTAGCCAGGCATGTTTAAAAGTTAGACTATGCACCTGTAGTCCTAGCAACTGGGGAGGCTGAGAGGGGAGGATCGTTTGAGCCCAGGAGTTGGAGGTTACAGTGAGCTATGATCAGGCCACTAACACTCCAGCCTGAGCGACAGAGCAAGACCCTGTCTGAAAAAAATAAAAAATAAGCTAGGTTGGAAGATCTGAAGCTAACACGGACAAGGACATGACAAAATAGTGGAGGATGCATGCGTTCAAGATCTGATTCTCTATTTCCTGTTTGCTGGAGCTATTTCATAATAACAAGCACTGTATTTTGCACATTTATAAGATGTCAATAAATATTATCATTTGTTTTCGGGAGGCCCCTATCGTAGGCAGGCGGGTGTTACTATCATCATTTGGTAGATAATGGAGCCCGGCGAGGCCCGTGACAAATTGTCCCAGGACTCAAAAGCCCGACTCTTCGCATTAGGGTGTTCGTTCCCCTCATTGAGTGGATTATCTAACTCAGGCGACGGGAACTGGACGCCACTTAGGGCAGGCGGGTGAAGGAGAAGACAACCTCTTCCTTTCTGGACCAAACCGCAGCCCGAGGCAGGGCAATGACATAACTCCTTAAAAAGGGAAGAAGCTAGACTGCTCTGGTCATCTGACGGCTCCTCAATGAATGTGAAATCCACTGGAGGAGGGGCTGACCGTTCACTGCGCATCTGCCGAGGAGGAGGAAGAGGCCGGAGGAAGTGAGAACAGTGGCCTCGGGTCCAGCATCCTTCAGCCCTCGGAGCACGCTGCCCAAAGCAGGGGCTGCGCTGCCGTGGGCGCACCAGACCAGAGACCGTGTCCGGGACTGGTCTCTTTCCTTCTCCAGCGCTGACCTCTTCTTATTTAAAACGGAGGCGTGGAATACCATCTCCAGGCCAGTGAAACGCCAGACTGTCCTTTCTGCTTTTTCAGGATTTTTTTTTTAAATCTGAAACAGGAGCTTCCGCATTTAATGTGTGCCCGTGGTTTCGAGGCTGGCCCCGGTCGTGTCAGCGCTGTGTTCTCTGGCCGCTGGTGAATACAGAAAATGCCTAGCAACAGTTCCTGGTGACTGCCAGTCCCTATAAACGCCACCGCTTGGCCCCGCCCACCCTGCACCATTCCCACTCCTGGTGCCTGGGGACTCTTGGCCACGGAGGGCCACGAGATTGTCGTTTTAAGGAAGCAGCAAGAAATATGCTCCGTCCCATCGAAGGAGCAAACGTGGGCAGGTGGGCGTGGTCTCCGTCGATAACTTACCCCGGAGCAGCACCACGTGCACATTTTAGGCTGGAAATAAGGAAGAATTTCCTGGCTGTAGGCATTGCTAAATAATAGGGTGGATAACCAAGGGAGGTTCTGGAATCTCCTCTAGAGATCTTTAAAAACACGATACAATCTCACATCTGAGATGATTTTTTTGCAGTCCTGACTAGAGACAGATGGACTCGGTGCCTTACTGACCCTCTTTTCGGGCACATGATCCTGACTTTTGCTTTCTCCTGCCCTTGGCAGTCTTCTCTGTGCCTTCGCCCCTGGTGGAGAACACTTACTGCCTTTGCTTCGGCTTGTTTTCATTCAATCCCTGCCTCCTTGCACCTTTCCTTGTTATTTTATGGAAAGCTGGTCAGAGGTCAGAGTTGCCCAACTATCTGCACATAGTTTGGTGGTGGCATCAGATACCCAGGCAAAACAGAGACAGTTCCAATGCCAGCCTATCAAAGCCTAAACTTCAAATCTGGATGGAAACAGAGAATTAGCTGTTGCTAACAATCCATTGTAAATGAAAATATGATCCCAGTAATTGATTTTAAATAGATTTTTTAAAAGAATCCTTGGCTGCATTTCATCGAGAATACAGAGTTTCAAAAGCGTTCATTCCAGGGTTGGATTCCCCCCCCTCTTTCTTCTGGCTTAAACCCCAAATGGCCAAGATCCCAGTCTGAATAAACAGTGTGGGTGGTGACTGTTCTGTGAGGCCCAGTAGAGGATGCAATCACTTTCTTATTCGGTTCAGCATTAAATCATGTGAAACTAGCCTGATTACTCCACGTAACTTTTACTAAGTAATGGAGGGCAACATAACATGTATTCTTTCTCTGCTTCCCTAGGAGAAAAAAAAAAAGAATTCTCCTAACTGCGAGTGTTTAATTATGTATAAAGTTCGTTGACCTCACAGGCGGCTGTCAGATGATCTTGCTAAGGCCTGTGAACGGCATTTCAGGAATGCAGTGATGTGGGCAGAAACCGAGTGTGTTCATGCCACCGAATGCTTTAAATGGGACCGAATCAGCAGCCGTCCAGAAAGACTCCAGTGAAAACAGAACTTTAAGACAATCAGTAATTTAATCTCACCTAAGCATTTCTAGGTCTTCAAAAGTGATCATTATAAATCAGAAACTTAGGAAAATGCCACTGGGATGGGGCCCATGACGATGACGGGGGGAAGTAATTTTGTTTGCTGGTTGCATAGCTGGTGGGAAATATATGTATTTGCAGTGTTCTTTCCCCATTTTAGAGGTAATGCTTTCTGACTTCCCTGCCTGCTACTGACATTAAAAGAAAACGATGAAGCAATCTCATTCATAAATACACAGTGGGGCTTGAAGGAGTGAGCAGAGTCTATGTTTATTTAGACAGTTTTGATATAATACAGCCCTCACATGGGTATGTAGTAATACACCTACTGTCAGTAAATGCCGTGAAATGTGTTCTTCATACACAGAGGGCTGGATTTTCCTCCTCTGGGAGTGGAAGGGAACCAGCAAGATGAGCTTACAGACTGTGTCTCCCTCCTTTGTCTGTACCTGGGGCATCCTCCTGTCTGTCTACGGTGCAAGTATCAGGGAACACTGGGAGCCAGGCTGGTGTGTGCTTCCTGGTAAAGGGAGAGCCCTAGGGGACACTGTCGGAGGGCTAACTGCAGGGGTCTCCCACTCAGAGGGAGCAAATGTGAAACATTAGGGCTTGGTGCTTCCTAGCACATTTAAATTACCTGATGGGGGGTCCGAGATTATTTTCTTTCAGTAGCTTTCTTGCCAAACACATTCACACTTTATCCATCAAAATATTATGCTTTCAGTGGGTAAAACAGCACCAGGCCATATTCTAAAACAAAACTACGCTGCATTAGCTCTGGTACCATCATTGTTATGAGTCTAAGGAATGGGTGTCTGGAATTTAGCCAATAATTTTGCTACCCTGCTGAAAGCAAAATGGAAGGAGTCTCACTAGTCTCACTCCTTTAACCTGAAATTCTTTAATTCTTCACCAAATCAGCCACCTAGATTTTGAATGCAAGATGTCTGTCTGCATCCAGTTCAAGTTAATTCAATAGATATTTGGAAAACACAAATATTGGACTAGGCACTACCGGTGATACAAAAATCAAAAAGGCATGAACCTTCAGGCAGGTCACAAATGAAGGGGCAGACATTAATCCCAGGATTCAGGTTGGCTTCCTGCATGGAATCCTCCTGGGGTTAGGGGGCCAAACCCTTAAAGGGTTTCAACAGGCCAATGGGAACTTACCAAAAGTTCAGTTCTTGCTTATGCACTATGGCATTCTGGAGAAGAAAGAGATAGCTGTCACTGAGTCATGTTATTTCCTGGCTGGTGTTCTATAATTTTATCTTGTTTTTATAATCCATGTGATATTTGAGGGATTCCCCCTAGAGATCCTTTCTTTAAGGCTCGTAGCATTTAATATTACTTTGTTCTGTGAACAGTCATTAAAAAAAGAAAAGGAATTCTGTCTTCTCACCCTGAAGAAGGAAGCCTTCCTTCAAATCTTCAAAATTTTTCTATAAATGTAATTATCCCCATAGTTACAGGGGAAATATGCTTCCAGATAAAGGAATTTAGACAAAAACTAATATCCTGAATCATGTCCACCCTTTGGATACTACAATGTATAAAATCTATGAAGGAAATGACTCTTATTTCTCATGAAGTTCCTACTGGGAAATCACAGAGAGCTACAGTTATGGAGGCAATATCTTTGTGCACGTCCCAATTTCCTCCCACTGTCAGTGACCCTCACCATCTCTGAGCTACTACAGCAATGTCATCATTTCTTGTCTACAGCATGTGTGACACTCTGCCTCATCATACAGCTATTGGAGGACATTTCTTGTCTCTGTTACATTACAGCAATAAGTTCTTGGACATCAGAGACTGCTTTATTCCTTTTTACATTCCCCATTAACAGAGTTGGTGCCCACTGAAAGAATGAATAAATGAATGAGTAAATAAATATCATGAAAATGTCTACAGCAGCAGTTGGAAAACTTTCTCAGTGAAGGACCAGATAGTAAATATTTTAAGCCATATGATCTCTATCATAATTACTCAACTCTGCTGTTGTAGCATAAAAACAGAGATAGACAATATATAAACAAATGGGCATGTTCCAATAAAACTTTATTTACAAAAGCAGATGGTGAGCAAGATTTGGCCCACAGGACATAGTTTTCTGACCCCTAATCTTTGCCATAAACCTTGGTATATTCTTCAAATTTTCATTTGGCATTTGTGTTTTTCAATAATTAGATATAGAATAGAAAACATAAATGTTAAAGAGTTGTTTTGTAACTTACAGTAATAAATTCATTTTTAAAAAAACAACAGGAAAGCACACACAGAAATTAGCTGTTCCACCAGGCATATTTCATGGTCACTTATTTTGTATATTGTATGCCTTTAAAATTCGTATCCCCAGAAATAAGGGTAGTAGTTTTGCCATTTACATCATCCTACTGAGCTAACTTGATATGATAAGATCTCGGAGTTACTGAGTGAAGGGTCTGGTGCTAGGTCATGCTGAACTTGACACTCTTCTGGGAAAGGGGGAATAAATGTTTCCCCATCCTGCTCTCCATCAGATCATATGGTCTCAGATTTTACTGCTAAAATCCTTCCCAAGGTTATTAATGCAGAAGATACTCCTTTTTCTTGATGACCCTCTGGAAAACATCCAGCTACAAAGAGCACAACAGAATCTCAAAAGCTCAGCAAACACACAGAGAAGTAAAGGGTAACTACGAGAATTTGATGAAAACAAGATGTCCCAGCCTGCCACCCCGGCCTGATTGGAGGACGCCTCGCCGTCATTACTCTTTGCCCCACTATCAGGTCATGTAACACACAATTTAAAAAAGAAGCTGGATTTGAATTGTGGCTGACACTAAACGGATGCAAAGTCGTAGGTCAATCACTTGGCTTAGAAAAATTCAACTAGTGCTTTCCGAGGAATGAGAAAACATATAGCAAACATTGTCCCAACAAGCACCCCAGTGACATTTCCTGAGATGGGCTACTCTAAGGTGGGGATCTTCAAATGGCATCAGCCATCCCCAGGTTGTGATGAGACAGTTCCAGAGATTTCTTCTAATAAAGAAAAAAGTGAAATGTGAGCCCTTCCATTATGCTATGTTTCTCCAGAACACCAGACCAGGTTAAAAAACTTAGAAGGATTCTGTGCCTTAAGCAAATGAGCTACCAGCAGCTTAGAGATGAGAGGTGTCATTACGGGAGGCAAAAGACCCCTGTTCACATCTACCGCTTTCAACCTATGCAACTTGAGGCAAATTATCTGACTTTAATGTAAACAGATGTGCTAATTTTCAACGCAGGGTTAGAATATACATATTATTGAGGAGAAATCAGGGAGACAGAGGGCACATAAAATATGGCCCAATTTATTTCAACATATGCCGAGAGCGCATCACGTTCTTGTGTTGGAGAGAGGGAAATGAATGTCACAGACTCCGAGCACAGAAAGCAGGCAGGCACTGTGTCGTCGGAGCATCACACAGTGCTTTTTTTGCAGCACTCCAGTGCCCAACCATCTTGGGTTCCTCTCTTCTGCTTATTAAATTTCCTCCCCTTCCAGTTTACCACGATGTCTAATTACCAGTCACTCCTCATTAAAAACATCTCCTCCTCCTCTCTGCCACAAAACAAGAAAGGCATTCCCACCGTATTCACAACAGGGCTCTAGCAAACAACATCATGCACATGAAGCAATACTATTTATACAAGCTTCATTCATTAGGCAATATTTCCACTTGCTTAAATCAAACGTGGCAATGGTACATAGGGATCCTACTGCAATCTTTGTTTGAGGTAAGATGTATACAAATAAAGACATACCAGGTGTGGAGGCTCACACCTATAATCTCAGCACTCTGGGAGGCCAAGGTGGGAGGATTGCTTGAGGTCAGGAGTTCGAGACCAGCCTGAGCAAGAGCAAGACCCCCATTTCTACAAAACATAGAAAAATTAGCCTGGCGTGGTGCGTGCCTGTAGTCCAAGCTACTCGGGAGATTCAGGCAGGAGGATGGCTTGAGCCCAAGAGTTCCAGGGTACAGTGAGCTATGATGATGCCACTGCACTCTAACTGGGGTGGCAGAGTGAGACTCTGTCTCCAAAAGGAAAAAAAAAGACAAAAGTTAAAAAGAGGGATCGTGTGGGGAGGACAGCGAGAGGGACTAAGAAGGTACAGATTATTAGGAAATCCCCCAAAGTTGTTTATGATAATCAGGACAACTGCGTCCATCTCAGTTATGGTAGTCTTCAGATAACACGGATTGGGTCATTTAAGTTCTTCAAGGGGAAAATCACTGAAAGTGAAGTGTAAATTCATCAGCATCCCACTGTGAAGACTGTGCAAGGAGAAGGGATGATGGCCAAGGGTGAGGGATGAGTCTACTCATAATCCTCTTTTGCTCCCACTGAGAAATTGAGAACTAGCCTGTCTACAGAGAACACCTGATCTCTATTTCCCGTAAATTAGCCTCTTAGGCTTTGTCTACAGAACACAAACAAATGGCTCAAGAGAAAAAATATATGACTAAGTCCAGGTACTAATGTGACACATTTTAAGTTCACTCCAGCATTGGGCTAGATGTTTTCATCTCCTCTGAACCTTCATGAGAACATTACCTACTGCTTTCTTCTGGTTTCCAACTTCATTATTGCTGAAAACTTCTACTTGAAATACAAAATACTTGAAGAGCCTGTCCCAAGATTTCCAGAAATTTCAGTAGGCAAAGTAAATGGACTCCACTGATCAGTGTGTCTAGAACAACAATACAGGTAAAAGATCTTTTCAACTAATCACTCTAAAGTTAACTTCTAAGGCATGCTACTTCAGCATCGAGAAATAGGACCAGATGAGTTCATTTCTTTAGTCCCTGGCAGCATTCTGGGCACAGCAAACAGAAAATCTCGAGGAAAAAAATAATCTTTCAGAGCCCGCATTGGGCCCCTTTGCATTCCTTTTTTAAGCATTACAAGATTGGTCCTAGGCCACAGATGCAGCTTTTGGATGTCAGATCCAGTAGACAGATGTTTTCTCTTAAATCTGTTGTCTCTCTCTCAATCTGTTTATAGCGTGTTTCCATTTCAGCCTGCACCTTACTTAAGTTCTCACTGCTAACTGCACGTCCTGAAGGTTTCTTGCCTCCATACACAAAGGGCTGTTTTTCTATCATTTGTTCTGTTTTCTACAAGGGGCGCACCCACTCTTCAGGTAACGCGTTAACCCATTGCTGGTGTGTTTGCTTCCTCAGCCATCTTCAAGAAATGTAGTAAACACCCCATATAAACGATTAATCCCTTACATTATGTGGCACCAGAAAGGGTTTTGTTCTTCTTAGAAGTAAACCACTGGGGCCACATGACTCGTATTAGCTTCTTAACCCAGCTGGGTGTCCACGGATAGGCTCCCGTGATGTGGTCAGAGTTACTGACTCAATCCTAGATGTTTCTGTTCTGGGCTTGTGGATGGTCTTCATGTAGGACAGACCAAGAAACTTCCCACGTGTATGCCAGGGAAGCAGATTCATGGTGGCCAAACCAAGCAATAGATTTCAGAGACGTGTCCAACCTCTCTCACTACAGATTCATCCAGAATAGGATCCAGACCAGAAGCAGGATAACATTTGCTGCTATTTCTCATACACAAAAGTACGATGAGACAAGGGAGTTTCTGGGTGGTGATGGAATAGCTCTGTGTCCTGATGGCAGTGGTGACTACAGAAATCTAGATATGGGGTAAAATACACACACACACACACATACACACAGACACGGATGAGTGCATGTAAAAACCGGCAGAATCTGAATAAAGTCTGGAGATTATGAAAAATTTCTGTGAATCTATAATTATTTCAAAATAAAAAGTTAAAAGTTTTTTGTTTTCTTTTTAAGTTCTAGAAGAAAGTTACTTCCAGTCTGGAAGTAGCTTATGCAATTTATCCTGATTGTATTTGGAGCTCTACACTGCTTCTGTCTTCTACTCACAGTATTTTTAAGTATTTCCTACAATCTTCCCCTAAGAAATGAAGTCGACCTACTTTCTGATCTGTAAAAGGTAGTTTCCCTCAATATGAGAGCTGTAGAGAGGGGATGGAGAGGGATAACTAGGTTTCTGAAAGGTTCATACTAGGTTCACCAGTGTCCTGCATTACAACCAACATTCTTTCTGTTGTTTCATGAGTTCCCAATGACCGCGAGAGGTTTAAAGAGTAATCAGCCTGCAGCCCCGGTGGCAAACATATACATGAGGTCATTCAGTAAGAACAGGAAGGAATGAGTAGTCTAACTTAGTCCATGACTTTGTTCTTCCTTCTGTCTCGACATTTTCCCCAGGACTTCTCATGTTTGGATCCTCATCTTACAGATCTCAAAGCAAAGCACCATGTCCTGTGAAACTCTGATTTAAACCAGTCTTCCCCTTCCCCACTTATTTCCTACATTATCCTTTTTGTTGTCTACCACTACCTTATTTTTTGGTTTACTTATTTATTGTCTATATCTATTGACTGAATGAAGAAACAGCCCATTATTAGACTTTGATAATTCCCAAACACAGAGATCATTATTAAATGACACATCCAGGCTAGTTTATGTATGTGATGATCACTTTATGTTTGGCTAAGAGAATGAACATGACAAATTTCAGTGATGTCTTTGACACCAGCAGCCGAGTTCAAATGCTATGGGGATCCCAAGGAAAAGACATGATTTCTGTTGAATTTTTGGACTGGGATAGAATGAGATTAGTAGGTAAGTAGATATATGGGGAGGTAGGAACAAACATATATCTAAATACACATACACACACACACACAGTTTTCTTCTTCAAAGATACAGTGAGATCTTGATATGTCTTTTACCTTTGTAAGTCAGTCTGCAGTGAATGAAAATCCTCTCTCATGGAGAGAGATACAAAAGCACCAAGAGGACAGGTTTTCTGGGCACAAGTAGGCAGAGAGAGGGGAGCAGCAGCCCCAGGGACGCTGTTGTGGCTGACAGAGGGTGTCCTAAATGATGTCATCACCTCAGTGGTCTGGACTCAGAAGGTCATGAGAAGCTGGGAGTGAGTGCTGTCCTGTCACCAAGTCACCAGCCCTTGGAACATGCCACATCAGTGCTCAAAACAGGTGAGGCTTCAGATAACCCACCACGCCCAAGATGTCATAAGAAAATCTTAGAGGGTTGTGTTTTTAGACGTGGTGAAATGTTTTAAACAAATTACTAACCTTACACACATCTGCTTTAGCAAGGAAAAAAAAATTCGCCAGAAGACTCCTTAAAAATCACGGGAATAAGAAACAAGGAGGCCAATGACCCTGTAACTTTAAAAGTATACATGGTGCCAAGCAGCCCAAAAGTTAGCCTTCTGATACCAAAGTCAGCATGTGCTGACTGACTCCCCTTCATTTCACGCTTCTCTTAAAAGAAAACAGGCTGGACTGTTTCAGTAAATAACAAAAGGTCAGAGAAATGCTACTCACAACATGAGCAAAATAACTGCTCAACCTGCCAAAACGTTTCCAAAGGCCTAACAGGCAGAAAAGTCCATGGTGAAATAGTCCACAGATCTGACCAGTGAGGGGAAAAAAAGGTCCTTCGCAGTAAAATCCGCCATCAGGCCTCGTTTCTAATTTGTCGATGAGAAATAAAAATAAAAATTATGCTGTCAGGTTCAACCATCATTGACTTACCACGTCCGTCATGAAGAAGGAGGTTGCCTATGCATATAGTTTGTTTTTTCAGGCTCCTCTCCCTGGAGCATATTTTGACATTAAGGTCAAGTATAAAAATGGTCAATGACTATGTATGCAAAATCCAAAGGGTCCATTTTGTAAAATCTCCTCCTGAATGAAACTTGCAACTGGTTTAATTCCAGCCACCTGATGATGGGCGCTGCACGTTCATTTTATCTGCAGAATTTCTCCAAGGTAAATAGGATTCTAATACCATTCTAGGAGCTGTGTAGAGAGACAGAGAATAAACACATCCAAGGCAGAAACCTGGGCTCTGCACCCTTTGGACACTGTCCCACCTGATTCTGAATCAATAATCCTGTGGGATGTTGTTTCTCCCCAGCATCGCTGCTATTAGCCATGCAGATAAGACCACCCTTGAGGTTTTGTTGCCAGACTTGTTGCAAAAATGGGATCTTACGCGTCGTCTCTGGCCTCCACGGGACCTCTCAAGTGACTGATGCTCAGCCTATTCAACAGGTTGAGTCATGGCACCCATGTTCTACTACGTTCCTGGTTTAAAACCGTAGAGCAGCATTTACAGAATATTTCTCATGAAATACTAGTCCTGTAATATGCTACTTGGGTGTAAAATAATTCTGATTCCATGATGAAATAAGTTTTAGAAATGCTTCATACAATCGCTACGTTCCCCAGTTTTGGAATCATAATGCATGTGAGCATAGTAAAGAGTCTGAGAAGTCCTGCAGGAAAGAAACCTGCGTAAGTCAACATTTCCCAAGTGATTTTCAGAAACCTTTAAAAAATTAATACCTATTACCATCCTCAGGAGCTAGTGTTTTGTAGAAAGCATATTGAAGAACACTACCTTAGAAAAGTTTCTAATGCACGTCTAATCACAGCTCACATGTTACCAAGTCCAAGTTGTTCTTCCTTCATGACTTATTATTGTGATCGGTACCGCCCATTTCACATCCTATTGTTAATCTCCTAGTCTTTAACTTATTGCTTCATAGTAGGTTGGATCTGGACGTGCTCTTAGAAATAATCACAAAGTAAAAGTCAACCCTGAATTTAAAGGAGGAGTTAACCAAGGCCCCCCAAGGTGAAGCAACTGGCCCAAGATGTCACAATGTGACATGTTTGGCTCACCTAAGACGAGGGTGGTTTCAAGTGCCTCCTCCCTGCCTCCCCATCTACTCTGTGGACAGGAGTTAGCACAGTGGGCCCCAGTGTGAAAGGAGAGGGAAATCTGTGCTACGGAGCACCCACTAAATGCCGCACCCCACACTCCCACATACATCTTCCCACTTAACCTTCTCAACAACTCTGTAGGTCAGGGATTTCACAGACCAGGAAGCTCGAGACCACATAGTAAGCAAGTAGCTGTGCCAGGATTTGAGCCAAGAACAGTCTGACTCTAAAACATATACTCCTGCTAGTGTATTATACTCCCTCTCAACAAAGAGGCCCCCGATAAAAAGCATGCGGAATTACATATTAAACTAGGAATTGCATATCTGAGGTTGCTGGCAGCGACTACGACCATGACTTCAAAGAAGAACACAAAGTGAGCCTTTGTTTTTCTGTCAAAATAGTCTATCATTTGTGAATGTGGGGAAGGTAGTGAATTTTTACTATTAATGAAAAATGAATCAAGTTAATGAAGTAATGAAAACTAATTTATGATATTATTAAATCTCACAAATAATATATCTGGGAAGTTTTACAGGACCATTTAATGTTAGAGTTTATTGGCTTCTCCTGTCAGGTTATTATCGATGGTTGGTTATTTTTCATGGAATCTATAATGGGCACAGTTAATATGATGATGGTGGTGGTGGTGGTATATTTTCATTTTATACACAAAAATATACTTTCAAAACTCCTGAAATCCTAATGGGAAACAAAAACTTTCCCCAGGGATAATCAATTGATAAATTATAAGAACGTTCTTTTTAATATTCATCTTTCCATAATGCAAGTCAAGCTTCTTTATTGCATCTTTTGAGGTACTCTGAATACTAAGTGATTTTTTTTCACTTACTAGTGGAATTTCTGTCTTTTAGAGAATTTCTGAAGTAAACATGTGGTCTATAAGTCCAAGTAAAATATTCACAATGATAACACAAACCAATAAATAGCAAATAATGGTCATAGACCCATGAATAATCAAATAAAATACTGGCATAGAAGGATTTATATTGCTCATTACAACAATTAATATGCAACCCAGCTTATGAATACCATGGAGTTTCAATTGATAGAAGAGAACATTTTTAATTTTAGTACTTAAAAGTTGTAGAGGAGAGAAAATTGGCTTCCCTCCACCCTTCTAGCTTCTTTGGCTGGGTTATGAATTAAACTGATATAAGACAGATTAACAGGAGAAAACCCATATTGAATTATGTAGGTACTTATGGGAGTTTCACAAAATATGAGACTTGAAGAAGGGTCGGATGATTGAAGCTTACACAGTATCCTGAGCTACTGAAAGGAAACGGGGCTGGGGGCTTCTGGGGATGGTGGGGACCCAAGTTATGGGACTTTGAGGGGACGAAATGAATAAAGGTTGTCTTGTTAGGCAGATGAAGTCTCTCAGGTAATAGAAGTTATGTCGGAGCAGCCCTTGGAAGAGTAGGTGATAGTCCATCTGAGGTAGTGTGTTCTGAGCTCCAACAAAGTCAACCACCACTATGTAACTTAAGAAAAGGAGTCACTAACACAAAGAAGGGTATTTTATATTTAATTATCAAGGCAAATTTTTTAGTCAATCTTTAGTGAACTTTAGCTTTAGGTTAACCAACTGAAAATAAAAACAAAAACACAAGTCACAAGGATGAATTTACGTCTCTATCAATCTTTTACTCCTTAAATACAAGTAACGCAAATTTTCCTAATATCTCAAAAAAGGCGTCAATGAGATCTTCATGCACTAAGATTTTTAGCTATAATGAAGAAGTGAATGTTTACAAGGACACAGAACTCATCATGGCTCATTGACAGAAAATTTGCTTTCAAGTTAACCGACAGCAAATTGAAAGTCAGCATCTACTTGGCTTTGCCACTTGCTTTTTTTTTTAACATTCCCAACTCCCTTTATTTCCTCACTTTCTGCATATGTCCTCATGTCCTAGTGGGAGAGCTCTTGTTTTTTTTTTCAAAAAAATAGTATTTTTCTTCCTCCTGTACTCAAGTAAATCTGATAGGGTTAGTTCTGCATGGGAGAAATTCTGCACAGAGGAATATCTCAGATCTAGAACTGGAATAGATATAGATAGCACACAGAAAGTAAGGAGGAAGAACAAGCAAAATAAATAGCTTCCTAGCATCTGCTATTTCTTGATATTTTTTAAAGTGAATGCACAGACAACAGACACCAACTCTTATAAACAAAAAACATATTTTACTGGTAACTAAAATTATTCCTGGGATGCACACAGTTTGGGTTTGTTTGCTCACTATGCAGCTGCCATTTACACAGTGTTTATTATGTACCTGGCATTGTTCTAAGCACTTGGCTCATGTGAAGGCATTTAGAGCTCACAACAACCCTATGGGGAAGATGCTATTATACTTGGCACTTTGCAGATGAGGAAAAGGAGCCATGAAAACCTCGAGTAGGAAAGAGCAGAGCTCAGGTTTGGCTCCAGGCATGCCAGCTTGAGTCCACGCTGCTCACACCTGACACCACCCTGACCATCTACAAAGTTAGCTGTGCTCACTGTTCTGACATGCTTAGATAAGAAGCATATTCAAAGTAGTTAACAATCATTTCTCACATAAGAATATACCGTAACACTAAAAACAGGGTTACAATATTCTATGATCCTACCACTATATCACATATCTGGGGCAGCCTAATCACCAAAGAGACTTCACAAAAGAGGCTTCTGAGTCTGATTCCAAAACATCAGTGATGAGGGCAAAAACCCCTCCTTAAGAACCTAGCCATTTACAGCATAAATTTGGGGAAGAAACTATTTGAGATGGACATTGGAGACTTCTATTATAACAATTTGATTATTTCTTTTGCAGTCTATGTATGAATAATTGAATCATTTAATTGCCAGAGTTAAAAGACTTGTCTGTGTTTAGGAAAATGAGATTTTTATTTGGGATTCCCTAGTATATTAGAAAGATGATTCTCAGTAAATTGTGGGCAAGAAGGAAATGATAGACATATTTGTGGCTATGAGCAGCTAACCAGAATTAAAAAAAAAAAAAGAAAGAAAGAAACTCTCTGGACTTGTACAGTTCCAAAAACTGCTGAATGTTTTCTTTTTTTCCACCCTACTAAGCATTTCTCTTTTATCAAGGAGGATTCATTTCCCACCTGTGTCTTTTACGTCCTTGAAATACATATAAAAGTTAGTGTTTATTTTCTACCCACTGAAAGCTTGTTCAAGTTATTCTTTCTTTGGTCTTCGCTTTCAGGAGTCACAATTTTGTTTGGAAAACTTGGTGTGAGAAAAAGCTTCCTTTTATGTACAGCAAACTCCCAACTACTTAGAATGTTTGCTCAGGAGATAAAGAGATGCCTGGTGGTTTTTCAGCTTTATAATAATGACCACATATAACATGACTGGACAAAAACTAAAATGTGCTTAGACTGAACTTCGTCTTCCTTTGATGATGAGTACTTCTCAATGCAGTCATGATTATCAATGCCAGTATTTTATGGTCCAATGTTATTTGAAACCTCCAAATGTTCATGTTACAAATGAATACATATACTCAAAATATGGGTTATGGAAAAGGTACTATATGTAGTGGTCTAAACCTTTGAGTTGTACTGCCCTTATTCTTCACACTGAAGTATTAGATTTCAACTAAAATGAAGACCATCATCTTCAAGTGGGATCACCAGAGGCACCATCCTGGCGGCACGCAGGTAGTGTACTCCCGGGATCTCAGCAAAAACCATTTCATGAAAACATAAAGACAGTGAGGCACGAAGTCTTCCAAAGGTCAGGTGGGATGAAGGCAGAGAAGAAATGTAGAGGAGACAGAATGCAAAGTGGCAAAACATGGGCCCTGTCCTAGACTTGGCCCTGGCCCTTGGGTTGTGAAGTCCAACTGTTGAGTGCATAGATCTAAAGAACATATGGTTCAATTCCTATTAATGGCATTTGGAAGAATCAAAGAATCAATGGGAAGGGTCTGGCAGTTAACATTATCCCCATTTTACTGATGGCACAGCTGAGGTCCAAAAGAGCTAAGAAGCACAGATCTAGAGCAACACAAGGCCAGCACTTGTCACCTTCTCCAGCTCCATAAATTGTAACCTGACTTTTTCTGTAGTATATGCTACTGGTCACCAATAAAATGGGACAACAGTGTGGACAGCGCCATCTAAACCATTACTTCTGATCACAGGCTAAACTTGGTGATGCTAGCCTCATTCCTCCTCTATGGGGACTGGCCCGTGTCCCAGGGTCTCGGCAGCTATCTCTACCTTCATTTCTGGGCACAATGAACCTTCCAGGGACATGACTGTCTAGGCTTCTAGTTGGAAAGCCACATCTGATTCAGTCAAACGTTGAGGTCTTCACAAACCAAAGTGGCCTCGTGTGAAATCCTAAAAGTCAAGAATATGGATTCAGAAGGATGCCCTTCCCTAGTCAGGACAGGCGATGTGGTTTTAAGCTCCTGGACTTCCTTTTCTCACTTTGCAATTGACCTACAGAGTAAACTTGGGCTACTCACTTCTTAACCCTGGTCTGTCTTGGATTTCCCTGTGTGAAAAATGTGGGAAGGTAATGTCTGTCTACCTCTCAGGGATATAGAGGTAGTGGTTCTAATGAGTCAACTTAACCATCCCCAGAGTAAGTAGAGTAATTAACAGTTATAAGTTAAACCAAACTTATAACTAAGTTTCACTAAACAAGGTTAATCTAGGACAAACGCCATCCAGACTACCAATCTACACCAAATGGGAAAAATTAAAGGCAAGTAGTGAGTTTCTGTGAAAGTTAAATTTATTCAATTTTAAAACTGTATAAATTATTCTGAGACCTATTTGGATTTTTTTTGGTGTTAAATGTTCTTTATTTTACCAATGAGGGTAAATAATAGATGATTTATTGATATCCCATTTTAGCAAACAAGAAGTTAGCATTCCTATATTGGTGTTTAAATTAGGGAAAAAAAGAGCTTTGAAATCCAAAGGTTTGGCTACCACTATCTAAGAATGGGTTACCTGTTGCTAAAAACTCATAAAGAGACCCATGTGGCTGTTATTTTGTGCGATCAAACATTTCATAATAAGACAAAAGCACAAGCTTCATGTCAATATGCAATGCAAAAGGATTTAAAGATATACTAATAAAAGGAGTTTCTAAATTCAGAGCTAGAAAAGTATCCTGTCATCTAAAATCAAATGCAATATAGATTCTAAGGTACTACACAAACAAATTACATTGCCATTTTTCAAATGGTATAAAGTATTTTAATTAAAACCCAGAGGGCATGCAAAGGCAATGTAATCCAGTATACACAGTCATAACAACAAGGAAAGAGAGAACACTGTTTATTGGTTTTCAACTTTTAGATCCTATCCAGAGAAGCTATAGTCAAATATCGATTCTCCATCTGAGGACAAACGACAGAGGATTTAACCATTCAGGGAACCAGAAAGAACGCAGGTCTTGTCAACCTTGGCACTGGTTGACAGAGGCTTCCAGGTGGAAGAAGGGAGCTGAAAGAGCTAATGTTCTCATTTATTATAGGTAATTAAATGATGCAGTCTATGGTTAATACGATGAGAAATGAGGTTACAAGAATCTGTTTGGGATTTAAGCAATGTCCTTTAAGTGAAGGGACATACCATGGAGGGAAGAGGCTTGGGAGAAGAGAGGGGACTGAATAAGGGAGAGAAAACTCATTTCTACAAAAGGAAGCCAACAAAGTCAAATGTTTATAAACTGAGAAACGATGGTATTATGGTTTGACTTATGTCCCTTTAAAAGTTACGTTCAAGTCCCTGGTATCCGTGAATCTGACTTTAGTCAGAAACAAGGTCTTTGCAAACGTAAGTTAAGAAGTCATTAGGGTGAGCTCCAACCCAATACGACTGTGTCCTTATAGAAAGAGGAAAACACCCCGTAAAGCCAGAGACACGCAGGGACACACAGAGCAAGCCAAGGAACACCAAGGATTGCAGGCTGCCACCAGCAGCGGGAAGAGGCAAGGAAGGGTCTGTCCCTGCAGCCATCGGAGGAGCGGGCCCTGCCGACACCCAGACTTAGGCCCTCCAGAGCTTCGAGAGAATAAATTTCTGTTGTTTTAAGCCACCCCATTTATGGCACTTTGTCACAGCAGTCCTAGAAGACCAGCACAAATGGTATACATATATTATTTAAAGATATGGAAGTAACCACCCAAAGAACTTTAAACAAGCGTGGGAGGGTTAAAGGTGTTGCCTCCGGGAAGTGGAGCAAAGGGAGGAGAGGATCCCGGTAGGGCTGTTATTTTTTCATTAAAAGGCTTACATGCTATTTGGCTTTTTAACCACACACGTATGTTACTTTGATCTTTTAAAAAAGGGTAAATAAAATATCCATGTGATGTGATCAGAGCAAACCCTGGTCAGCTTTCTCCATAGTGGAGGATGTGCTCTGATGACTGATAGCCCCCCTCCTCCTCCTCTTATCCCCTGACTTCGCCCCACTGGATGCTGCCCTGCCCCACCCCCACCCCTGCCCCATCTTCTGGGAGAGTGGAACTTAGCCAAGAGGGCCTCACCTGGACCTCAAAGTAGCTAAGTGTCTGGGCATGTGGCTGCTCACATGCCTGCTATCTCCATCTCAAAATCAAACACAAATTATTTTTAGATTTTTTGTGGGTTTGAAACAGCGATGATGGTGATTTTCTCTATTGACTTAGATGATTAAGTGTCGACTACATTGAAAACAGAGAACAGCAGAGAGCTTGTCAATGGCTTCCTTTGTAGATTAAAAATGCAAAACAATGCCCGGCAAAGATTTCTGTAATTAGGTTATATATTATCAGAAAACCTCACAATAGAGCTTCATCCTAAACGTTTGCTCATCACATATTATTGCACCCACAAAAAGAAATTCTAAGTGTCCCCATGGTCTGCATCAAGCATTTTCGCCCTGTGGTACAGGCGGTCACCTTCCCAGCCATCAGAAGTCCCATGCCCTTTGCTCATTCTAAGAAGAATGTGCACATTGAGCCCAGCAGCCTGTAATGTGGCAAAATGTTGTTGTCACCTCCCATATGAACAGGCCTATTCATGACTGTGGGGACCTAGTGCAAAGGCACCAGCCCCCATCACGGAAAGAGCGCAGGGGAGCGTGTCAGTGTCCCCAGCACGGCCCGGAGAGAGAAACAGAATGCAAAGGACAAACACAGTTTGTGTGCACAAAGGGCTTTGCCGAGGTCTGTTTGTACACGGCTCCCCGTGGCAGCTGGGGAGCACTTTGCCATTTGTTGGCGCTGAAGCAGTGCCAGGTGGGTGAAACCTGAATGAAATGCCGAACAGCTATCATATGGATGAACACGCAGGAAGCAGAACAAAGGGGCGGCATTTTATCAGCAGCAGAATCCTGATTGCAGTCATTGCCCAAGGGGAAACCGTTTGCTTTTATTTTCATCCTAGCCTTCGGTTTCCCTGGGTAATACCTTCCAGCCACCCAGGTGATTACCTTACCTGCCTACTTGGTTATCAGACGTCTAGACTCAGCCAGTGTTTTCCCATTCCATGTTGCAGGTGGCAAGGTCACCCTGGAATGGACTTCCAAAGGCAGGTGGGAATTATGCCAATGAGAAAGCAAGTCACAATTCTAGTACCCACTGCATGTGCAAATCTATATTAAACAGAAAGAATAAAATGATTCAATTTTTATCCCGTGAACTCTCCCTTCCGGTCCCTCATACAGAAGAGAGCATGGATCCATTTAAGGCCAACTACACTCAGTTGCACACTTCTGCTTTCTAATCGTCTCAGCTGCCACTCCCCACAGCTGGCTTTTTCTCCTTTCTCGAGTTTAAAACATCACCTCTCAACACATCATGAAGAAGACCAAACCCTTCGACTCAGATGTTCCAGAAACCTGATGTATTAGTTGTGCCTTGAATGCGCCTGGCTACTTCTCATCTGCTTTTTTTTCTTGGTCACATGAACACTGCTATAAACAAATTCTGTATTTTTAGTTATAATATCCATCACATAAGCCTAATAAGGTTTTCACCATAGTGCCTAAACATGAAATAGCTCATTTTTCTCATTCCATATATACACGCACGTGCACGCACATGCACACAACACGCACACACAGAGCGATGTATCATCTGAGGACAGAGATGGAGTTCCCGTAGCAACATAACCAAAAACATGTCAATACCCTTTGGATCTCCAGGTTCTGGATTTATTATGTAAATTATTTGGGGCACATGAACGAAGGCTTCAAGACCTCATTTTACCAAAAAAGATTTTCCTAGCTGCTAGTCTATAGAAATTTGTCACACAGCAGGGTACCTCTGTGAGGAGGTGCCCATGTCATGAGCCTGGCTCAACCTGGTCATGGCACAGACCACAAAGGGACAATCAGGCCAGGACAGTTCCTTAATCCCTAGAATGAATATAATCCAACTTCTTCAGAGTCGGATTTATAACTGAGGCTCTGCATTCTGAAACACATTCACTAGGGAAAAGGTGACTATTTCTGAAGAAGTCCACCCAATTGATTTTAAAAATAAAATAAAAGAATGGAAAAAGTGCCCCATTACTTCTCCCATTCCCCTGGCAGAGGATGGAGGTTGATGTAGTGGGAAAAAAAAAATAAGAGGAACAGCAACTGCCTAAACAAGAAGAAATAAAATGAAAAAGAAAACAAACATGAGCTGGATCAGAAAAAAAAAATACGTCAAAACAAGCAGAAATGATCTTTTGATAAGAACAGTATTACATAATACAGCACCCATAACATGTAAAGCCACTTTGCACTACAAATCACTTTTCCAAAAAGAATTAAAAGAAGCAGAACGAACAAAAAAATCAATTAAGTTCCAGAGAAGGGCCCCATTTCTCCTCGAGGGGCTTCTTCTTATCCAAACACGGGCTGACTCAAGCAGGTACTGTCAGGCAGCCTCGTGGAGGGTATTTTTTATTACCACTTGAGCTTGTCTTAGTTTGCAAGGAAAGGTTAAATAGGAGGAGCAGAATGTTATTCCACTTAGAAAATAATCCAATCCGTCCTAGGGCCTCAGGCTGACCGCACCTCCCTTTGGTGTACCAGTTTGCCAAGAGCAGCGTCCCAGCTCCTGGGCTACGAGTGCGACAAAACATTGTCCCTTCCTCCAGGGGAGAAAACAGCACCACCATCCCAACTGCTCCCATTGGGAACAAGGCAGACAGGGAGAAAACCAACACAATGCTTGGTCCACAGGAAGCAGGAAATAAATATTGAAGGAAGGTGGAGCAAAAAATACATCTCTGTCTGACCCGAAGTGATTAAACACCAGAGCCGACATGCTCCTGTCATTAGCCGCAAGAGAGCCATGTAGGGCAGCCTTCCCTCCTGTAGGACAACTTATATCATGTATTTGTTGAATGAATAAGAAAAAGGAAACTTACAGAGAAATAAAAACATTCTTAGGAGATGAATCTTATTTTTATTATACTACCTATTCCATTTAAGGAATGTGGTGATAAATTTTCTGAAAAATAAATAAAAACGTCCTACTTTGTCTTACAAAACTGGACATGCATACTATTGAGTTTGCCTAAAGATGAGAGAACATATACTTATTTTCTTTGGAATAAAAGTACGAGTACTTTGTACAAGTACAAAATAAAGGAAAATAAATCAGAAATACTTTAATGTTAAGGGTATTTGTTAGCAATTAGTTGTGGCTGATGTAGGTGATCAAACTCCTTAGGATGTGCAAACGTGGTTGATGGAAATAAAACTGGAAGTAGGGCACTGAGACCAGGGTCCCAACTCAACCTCCTGTCCAGAGTAATTGCCAGGTCACTGACCAAATTCAGTCATCTTGGACTGCTGGAGCAGCCCTTCTGCATTTCCAGGAAGGAGGTGGAGAAGTGGCTATTTTGGTCTGTCTGCCCATCTGGTCTCTTTGTGGCTAGCTGGTTTAGCCACTCAGCTCATGGTTAGGGCCAGTGGATTAGGTACGCTTGCTCTGACCAGTCAGTCATCCCACTATGACACAGGCCACTCACTGCAGACTGGAACAACCCAACAAGAGAGTCGCAGGGGGTAGGAACACTAACCACTACTACATAAAGTACAATTCCAGGCGATGGATCTGTTGCATCCTCCTCATAGGGGAAGGGGAAAGGACATCAGAATTTGACAGAAGAACAAGCACCAAACTGTTGTCCCCAAATAAAGAACTCATATCAACAGGGAGTATAAAAATGTTATTTAGAACTTCTGTTCTCAGATGTTTAATACAAAGGAGAGATTGTTGTGCCAGGGAACAAAGTGATCCAATATCCACAAAGCTAGAATTCTCCCACTGCACATTTTGTTTCCAAAACACTAAGGAATACAGCAAGATTTCAAGTTGGGGTAAAGAAGCTACTTCTGGAAACAAGAGAGGAGATAACTGAAATCTTTCACAGAGAGGCTGAAATCCTTCCAAGAAAGCTCCACGCTCATAAGTGAGCTTCAGTGTACGTGGGCAGCCAGTGCGGATGGTGAGCTGATCGATTCCCGAATATGTGTGATAGGTATAGAGTGGGGGAAATGAAAGCTGAGAGTTCTTAAAGCTACAGAACATTCTAGTAACATACGAGAGGAACCCAACAACCTCAAGCATTTTTAAAAAATTAACCCCTTGGGCCCAGGGTCCCAGGCAGTCCAGTGTAGTTTTACTACCACTGGGATTGTGGCCAGAGAGGAACAAGCGGTGCTGCAGAGCTCCTTAAGCACCTGTTTTGTTACCTGCAGGTGCGTCAGATCGTAAGGAGACTTCTTGTGTCAAGGTGGGGCTGGGGGAAGCATGATCACTGATGGGTGGCTTCTCTCTTGTGAATGTCCACCATTTTCAACTGCATTATAGAACACAGAGCCAAAATCCCCAGCCAGAAAGAAAACTCAAGGGTACTACGATGTTTTTCTTTTCCACTGACAACAGTCACATCCCTGTATTATTGCCCTCTCCCCTTTACTGGACTGTAAGTTTCCAGAGGGTGATGCAATGTGGCTGAAGACCTGGGGCTTTGGAGCCAGGTCCACCCTACTAATCCTGGCTCTGCTACACTCTGGGACTCAACTTCTCTTCAAAACTCAACTTTCCCACCCATAAGATTGGAGTCAACATGTCCAACTCTTAGAACTGTTGTGAATCTTACATGTAACTGTATAAATAAAATGCTCGGCACGCAGTAGGTCCTGCCTTTGAGTGCAGGGACTATGCCTTACCCTTCACTGTATGTTCTGTCATACCTGCCCATAGTAGGGGCTTATGCTACATTTAACAAAATAGTAAAATGTTTTATTTCCCTTATTTTTTTTCCTTCTGATAACATGTCCTCTGCCTTTGCCCCCAAACTCCCTCCCTGGCACGGCACTAGCATGCTGCAGATCAGTCATGATTAACATTTTATATACCTCCTGTAAAACTTGACACTTATGCTCAAGCATTATTTTAATTAATGGCCAGGCTAGTGGTAAAATTAAATATGAGATGACCTTACTTACTGCTCCACTGCTTCTCCTACCCCTGGAATTTCAAGGGGCCTTTGTGAAAATTAAGTGTACAAAGGAAACACTTAAAGAGGCAAAGGAGAATAGAAGGGAGCAACAGAAATAAAAGTCAGGAAATTAAAGCCTAATTCTCGGCCCAGTCTCCAAATGACTGGTGTCTTTGAACAGCTTGAATGATATTAAACATTTTTAAGTGAGTTACAATCTATAGCAACTGAAACTTTTAGTAAATAGTAACAGAAGCTGACATAGTAGAAACTCTAAAAAACATAATACTTTGGGTAATTTCTTTCTGTATGGCCGATGGGAATGAAGGCAGAGCCAAGTGATTTAGGGCTCTTGCAGTCAATACTACACACTAAACCTCTGACTTCTCCCAACCCATTTGCTCAAAGATATTTACGGAGCACCTCCGAGTGGCACACACTGTCTCAAGTCCTCTCAGGACGTGAAGGAGAACAAGGTAAGGCACCAGCCCGCGGAGCTATAGCAATGGGAGAAGACGCGACTGTTTCCAAGACCACAACAGTAATGTCCACAGAGCGGAAGTCACAAGGACAAGGGGACCTCCAGGGCAAGGGGCCACAGGGTGGCTCAAGGGAAGGACATGGACTCTTACTGATGCCCCATGGCAAGTGGGGTCAAGATCTGGCAAGGCACCAGGGTCCTCGAAGGCTGGGGGTGCAGCTACATGTCAAGTGGAGAAGCACCTGCGGCTCTCCAGGTGGCTCCAGACAGAACTCCAGGCCTTTCCGTCTCCGATCAAAACAAACAGTGAAGCGAACACAATGAGCTCACAGTGAGCACTCAAGAGCAAGCAGCAGAGCGCCACAAGATGGTCACTTCGGGACTTGGGTTGGGGCAGGGAAGAGCCAAGGTGGCTAGAGGAACACAAAAGAGAGAAGGAAGAGCTTCTGTTCTCGTGGAAGTATTACTGAATTTGGAGAAAATAATAACGCTATAAAAACAGCTATCTATAATTGAATATGGGACATGTTCCCATATTGTGGCATTTGATCGTCATAGTATCCCGTAACCCTAGGATGTAGTTATTACTAACTCATTAAAAAATGTCATCCAAGATTAGAGAATGAGTTAGAGATGAGGCCAGGGCAGTTAGGTCAGTCTGACTCCAGAATCTATTTTCTAAGCTATTATGTTCCACTAATTCTCTATTTGAAACAACTTCGCACAGGCATGCAAGCACAGAGAAGAGAATTTTATAATCTAGGCGTGGGGAAAGTCAGTCTAACTATGACTCAAACCCCAGAGGCTATAAAAGAAAAAAACTGATAAATTTGATTGCATGAAAATAAAAATTTTCTGCAAGGAGAAAAAAATACCATAAACAAATGACAATCTGGGGACCTGTTTGGAACATAAATCATAGACAAAAGACTAATTTCTTTAATATATAAGAAATGCCTATAAATCAATACTAAAAGAGCCAACAAAGCCTAATAAACAGCTAATAGAAAATAAAATAAAAATAGTTCATAAACACATTGAAAGACACTTAACTTTACTCATAGTAAGAGAAATGCAGATTGAACATATTAGGATGATGAACATCAAAACATTTTATTATCCACGCAATGGTGAGATTATGAGGAAAGAGGCACTCATAAATTACTAATGAGAGAATAAGTGGATACATCCGCTAGGAAGGACAAGCTGGCACTATCTATCAAAATTATAAATGTGTTTACCCTTTGACCTAAAACTCTAATTCCAGGATTTTATCCTACATATAAACTCATGAATGCGAAATAATGTCTGGAGGAAGCCAGTTTTTGCAGCATGGTTTGTACTGCCAAAAGTTTCAGAACTACCTAAATAGCCAACAAAAGGAGACCAATTAAATAAACTATAGTACATCCCTATAATGGCCTATTGTTTAGACATAAAAGAGATGAGGAAGTTCTTAATATTAATAAGTTGATATGGAACAAGCCCCAAGGTATACTGTTAAGCAAACAAAACAAATTAAAAACAGCAAGCAGAATAATGCTATCACAAATGTAAAAACAAAATCATACAGTGTCTACATACATATTGTATGTACTCTGGAAAGATACTCAATAAACTGGTAACGGTAGCTGCTTCCGAGGAGAAGAGGGATGCAAGGTTAGGAGAGAGACTTTCTTGTCACTGTATACTCTTTGTATATTTTTAATTTTACAGTATGTGATTTTATTACCTATTCAAAAAATAACATATATATAAGATATATATATAAATGTATATATATAAGATATATATATAAATGTATATATATATTCTGTATCACATACTAATCAAAATCAAGTGCCAAACTGTGGCAAAAGTGGCTTCTGGCCCACAAGGCTGTGTGATCTTGCACAAGTTGCTTTGCCACCCAAACAAGGTCTCAATGTCCTCATTCATAAAATGGGGATTTTAATCCTTCTTTCCTCCTAAGGTTTTGAGGAGTAAATGAATGAATATATGTAATGCCCTTAGGTCAGTGCCTGGCACACAGTAAACCTATGCAAGTGTTTGCTAAATAAGTTTGTTTGGTTGGTCGAGGACAACATCTCTGAAAAGTGCCATCACAGGTCAGATCAGAAGGATAAGTAGTAATCGGTCAAGGAAGAGGGAAGTAGGGAAACAGAATATGTTCCTCAGAAAGAAGAGCCTGTGCCAAGGTCAGGGGGTGGGAGGACACTCTGGTGCACCACGGGAAGGGCCTGGGAGGGTGGGGACAGCAGATACATGGCTAAGAAGTGAGCACAGATGGGTCTCAGCAGGGTCTCAGTGGGTGGTGGGCAGTCAGTGGAGCATTTTAAACAGGGGAATTCCGCGATTGCACAGGCTTTCCTAGAAAGATTTCTCTGGCAACAGCCTGGAGGACAGGTTGGAGAGAGGCAAAAACGGGGTGGCAGAGAGGCCAGCTGGAGACTGCTGCAGCAACTTAAGGAAGAAATGATGATGCTGTGAACTCAAGTGGTGGCAGTGGCCAGCATGAGAGGAAGGATTCGGAAGACACAAAGGAGGTGGAGTCACCCAGGCTTGCTGACCTGGATGGGACCCGATGGGGGCAACAGAACAGAAGATGCCATCAAGGATAATTCCCAGAGTTCTGACCTGGACCATTTGGGGGACTGTGACACAGCTCACTGAGATGAGGAGTTCAGAGAAAGGAACTGGATGGGGGGAGGGGTGTGATGCCGGGTTAAGTCCTCAATCTGTTGAGGTTCAAACATTTCACAGGTCATCTGTAGTTAGCTGTAGGTGTCTAAATTTCAGATGACAGACCTGGGATGGATATTTGGCTTTGGAAGGTATCAGACAAGTTTTTAATATTAAAGTCCTGGACTATGGTTAAGGTAGCTGCCACCAATGGTTCCTTTGGTCCAAGCAAGAGACTCTGGAGAACATATATTACTTGTCATGCAGGTAAATCCCACTCCCTCCCTCCTCCTCTCTCTTCTTATCTTCTCACCTCTCTCTCTTCTTCCTTATCATTATCTGTTTTTCTCTCTTCCTTCCTTTCTAAAAATACAATAAAAGTCCGTACAAGAAGTTTCCTTAGATGCTTCACATGAAATAACCTGTTTCTGACCAGTCCCAGCTAATTAGTGGCGATGTCTTTATTTTTTTTCCTCATTATTCCTGCATTCCTTTTGTGTCTCTCCTCATGCATAGCAGAAACCACTAGAAAGTTGACACAGTTGTGTAGGCACATCTCCACACCACCATGAGCAGCCTGAAGACTTTACTTTTCCAATAGGGGAGTATTTACAAACTACCAATTACAAAGAGAGAGAAGGAACACCATGTGCCTGACTCGTGTGTGCTGTCTAGGTGTTTCTTAGAAAGAGCATTCTGTGGTTTTCTCTTCTTCTCTTCAGCAAAACCAACCCTCACTAAAGGATGACCTACCAAAGTGTTTGACTAAGAGACCTCATGACTTATTTCTAAAAGAGCATACATTTTCTACTAGAAAAAAATGTTTAAGCAAGATTTCTGGAACAATTTCGCCAGGCGAGGTCTGGGGCCAGGATTCCAGGGTGTCAGCTTTGTGACTCAGTCACTCACTCAAATGATCCCAACTTTTTCTCACCTTCAGTTTTCTCACCTATAAAATGGAGATTAATAGCTGGACCATCTTCAAATCTCTTTCTGGCTCTAAAACTTTGTGAGTTTAGATCCAGTTTAATTTGGTTTGATTTGGTTTCATGACAGTAAGGAATATTTCAACAATTCAAAACCAGCCTTACACATTCAAGGCAACCTCATTTTGGAGACTGGTTGATTTCCTGGCTGGGCAATAGAAACATTATCTTTTATTACTCACAAACTTGGTTGCAATGACAACTATATTTATCCCAAAGAGAAATCCCTACTATTATAATTCAGAAGATACTCAATTTTCAAATTTCATATTTGACAAAGAAGCCATCTCTTTTCACGGCCTGAAGAAACCACAGGTGTGGACTCCCAGTGGAGAAAACATGGCATCCAAGCTGTGGAATTAGTACTCAGTCTTTAGCCAGGCAAAGGATGGGCTTACAGTTTTAAAATATAAGATAAATAGTTCAGTGTACCAAGAAATGGACAACTTATTTTTCCACTTATAGAAATTTATGTGACTTTTGTGACAGCAAGCAAAGAATACGGACAAGGAAATAACATGAATGACAGACCCTGACTTCTCTCCTGATGGGGGCCATGCACGGGGCCATCGAGATGAATTCAGTTATTATAGCAAAGCAAGTCATTAAAAATCCCCACAAGGGATTTTAATCTAAAGCTCAACACAAAGAACAATATTGAAGAGAAGGTGGTCATTTTTATCTATAAGAATATTTTTGTTTCATCATGTCAGTCAAACTGTGATTTCCCTATAATCTGTGTGCTTTCAGTAAAAAGCAACATATGTCAGAGTTTAATTGAATTAAAATATTGTACCTTGAAAGATAGCATGTAATGTACCCTTACAAATCAAAACCTGATTAGATTAGTTTGAAAGGCATTATTCTGAAAAATAATTTCAGCTGAAATCTGATTTCAGCAATACGTTTTTGGTAACCATATGAAGGAGAATATTAGGTATCTTCTAACATTTGTAGTGTATTTGATGTTAATAACACAGCAATATAGAAATTATCTGTCTAATTTACTAGAACCAGATATAATTTACTAGTGTTTTGAGGGGTAGAGGGAAAAATGAACAAATAGTCTTCCATCTTTGATATGTGTATATATATACACATCTAGCTACAAAAATTTATCTCTTCAGAGTGTTCATTAAGCTCAACATCACTCAAAATAAGAGAAAGGACAAATTAAACTATAAGCTGGAATAGTTATTTTACCTGTTATTTTCACAAACATGAAAAAGGCTGATGACTATTCATACTGTTGGCGTGACTGTAAACTGTTACCTTCTATGGAGGACAATTTGACAGAATCAATCAAAATTATAAACATACTCACTTTTCAGCTGCAGCAATTCCATTTCTAGGATCTTTTTCCTAGAGATTTACAAAATAATGTGATACAAAGCTATTCACTGCCTCACTGTTTGTCCCAGCAAAAACTGGAAACAGCCTAAATGTCTATCAGTCACGGACTAGTGAGTCAGTCACAATATGGTAACACAATGTAGCCTTAACAAAGAAAAATGAAGCTCTTAACTTACTGATACGCACTAAATTCCAAAATGTATTTAAAATGCATATGCAGAACAGCATATATGTTTGCCACTCTCTGCATAAAAAGGGAGAAAGTAAGTATACACACATATATATGTACATATGCATATACCCATCTATATACATATGTATATTATACATAAGTACGAATATACCTACACACAAGACCCTGATAGATTCTGGGAAAGGAAACCAATTGTCTGGGGACAGTAGTTGGGAAAGACTTCACTGTATACCTTTTGGGACCTTTTGAATTTTGAACCATGTGAACATAATACTTATTCAGAAATAAATTTAAAAATGTGACTAATAAGTTGTCACTGGTAAGCAGTAAACACATACTTAAATGTATTACCATTTAATAAGAACTTGAAGGACTATATCTTTTAAACAACAAAACATTTAGGCCAAGCTTGGTTTTTTAAAAAGAAAAAAAAACCATACAATTAAAGTTATGAAGAATAAAAATGAGGTACTCTTCCTTTTTCTCAGTCTCTTGGAGTTCTTATAAAATAATGAATTAAATATAATAGTTTGGAGGAAAACCAATTAAAGGGACATAAATCATCATTAACCCCTTCCCCAGATGAATGACAAAGAGACACATGTTCTAATTAACACCGAGTAACATTGTACAAAGAGCAGTTTGCAGTGGAAATGAACAGATGGCAAACATGCATAAGAGGTACTGAGAAGCAAGAAAGAAAACTTGATCCGACACTGAAAACTTCAAGCAACTGAAAAAAATTATACCTGAATGAAAATGGCTCTAAAATATGGATGAAATTACTTAGTCAACCTTCTCTAGTTTTTAGGAACGTTGGGTTTTGCTGTTTTTTGTGTTCAGTCCCCACAATGCATATACTACTCTGAACCCCATCCCACTTCCTACATTTGCAAACACACCCACACGTCAACCAACCAACCAACCACCTTTTTACAACAGAAAGATTTCCTATCCCCAGGCAATGAATGGCTCAGTTATTTCAAACCAATCTAGCATTTCAGTTCAACAAAAGGTTTTGAACATCATCTTGAGTTTGATGTAACAAGAGCTGACCTGGAGGTTTATGCTTTAACAACCATCCCTTTTCTTTCCTTTGAAGCAGAGATTTATGACAGGAGGCAGAGAAAGGGGCAACGATCCCAGGGTTGATGAAACCTTCCTATGATCCACAGTGCAGGTAGCAAGAGCTTCGTGCTTCTGGCTCTTCCTTGCTCAAAGGCAAAATAGAGCTAAAGTGTTGAGGAGGAATGGCACTGGTACCTCTTGTTTTCAAGTTCATCAAGTTCTTAGGGTCTTCTCTGTGGAAACAAGGGTGCTGTAAGCAGTTCAGTTTCATTAGCCAAACCCTCAGCAAAGAATCAGTGACTGATTCCACATGCAGGAGACTTCAACCCAGCTGACAGATGCTACTTCTCTCTGTCCCCACTGACCCAGGCTAGGGATACAGCACATTTCAGACAGGATGCCCTCCCAAGAGTCATGATGCAACCTTGAACAACAAAAAAAAAGTCTGTTCCAGATCCAAAACCAGGATCTGGTTTCTGCCAATTCTGAATTTCTGCCAATTCAGAGCAATAAGGATTGGTGGCTAAGACACTGGCCATTCCAGAAGGTATGCTGAATTTACACATATTTAATAATAGTAGACTCTTAATATTCCCGTGTCTTTTATTGTTTAACATATATATGTTATATATATATACACACATATATATGTATATATATATATAAAGTTTTACATTGTACATTCTGTAGCAAATAACAATTGGATATAAAACAAAACTTTTGGTAAACAACAGAGACAGTTTTTGCTTTACACATAAAAAGCAGAAAAGGTTTTTTGTTTGTTTGATTTCTGAACTCCAAATAAACTGCTCAAAGAGAAAGGGTAGACAGTCGGCCAATCAGATTATCTTTAGCTCTATCAACAACATTTACGGCTGCGAACTGTAAGTACAAATGGTACATGCAATCTGAATCTTTGGACTTAAACTGACACTTGAATTCACGTGTTTAGGGAGGAATATATATATATCATAAATATACACACACAGCATATTTATGGATATATTTTATACAAAACAGGCGATTTCCACTAAATTGTTTGAGGTATTGGGATTCAAACTCAATTTCATCCTCTATCTGAGACAGCAGACTCCTCTGGTTTGAGGATATTTTGAAATATAAAAACTAATTATCCTATCTCACTGCCTATAAATTCAATTTCTATTTCTGAGCCTGTTTCTGTTGTGCATTTCTTGGTCATCCCTTTGCATTATGGCTTGTTTACAACCTAGTCTGAAATCTCAGGAAAGATAGAGATTTAAAAGAGAAAAAAAAAGCTTCCTAACCTTTTAGGAAGATTTGGTAATGCAGCAAGATTTCCATAATGATATATGTGTGTATATATATATATATATATCAAGTCCATTTCCTATGAAAGGATAGTTCTTAAGTGGAAAATTTTATAGACAAAAATGCAGAAAGTATAAAATGGACGCATGAAGAGGGAGGCTAATGGCAGGGTCAGAATGCTTTCTCTTGGTTAGGTTTTCCAGCAAACCCAATCAATCAATGAACATGGAAAATGCACCCTGCAAACTTTTTCAGATCAGAGCCCGGACTTTGCCTTGTGTCAGCCGACTAAGAACTTCCAAGGCCGTTCTGGATGGAATCTCGGAGTAGGGGTATGTAATGTGCAACAAACACTCCTCCCTTCTAAACCCTACTGACTCCTTTAGAGGAGAGTCCTTCAAAAACAGGTCAAGGGAAGCAAATTAAAAATGACAATTTATGTTTCCCAGCTGGGGTGGTGAAGGTCAAAGGCAAACCCAAGTAAACTGACACTGATAAAGAATTAAAACAGCCTGTGCTTTAAAAAAAATATATATATATATATATACTCAAGTCCTTTATACTCTCTCCGTGTCAGTTATGTGAGCCTATCTGAAAAACTTCAGAAAGTTCCTCATCAAAAACTGTCCTTTCATTGCTAGCTGAGCCACCGAAGAGCTGTGCAACCTTCAGCAGTTTCTAATGTTCCTTTTAGCACTAACTGTCCATGGTTTATGATCAAACACAGAGGCTGTGGCTACCCCCGACTCTGAGCCCTTGCACCTGACGTGTCTCTTCTAAGGCTCTGTCTACACTGTGTTTTCTGGACCTTACAGGTGGAGACACGAGACCTTTTTCATCAAGATGCTTCCTGTTCCTTGGTTTGCATAAGCATCTCAGAGCAAATGAACAGTAAAGGGGGGAATACTAAGATGAACTAAGACGATTGAGATGATATTCTTCACAAAGGAAGAAAAACACATATTCCTCAAAAAAAGGAGGAAAAAGCACTTTTGGAAACTCTCTGGATCCCTTTTTTTTTCCAAGAAGGGATCTAAAAAGCCATTTTTACATTCTACTTGCTCAACCCTCATTCTTGAGGCTTATTCTTCTTACTTCCTGTCTCCTTTAAGATATTTTTCTCTTTATCCTTTGATTTGGCCAAATCTGGATCACTGTCCTGCATGCCTCTACGGTAATTTCATACGTCAGTTTCTGAGACTTGCTGGTAAACTTTAATTAGGCCCATCTACCATGAGGGCTGACCTTTTATAAAGATTTTCCAAGTAACACTTTTCCCACACTGGATATGCATCAAGGTCAATATCTGAACTCTTTCCACCCATATTTTTGAAGTGAATGGAACGACAGGGCAACAAGATCTCCTTCAACCTGCCACTTGGGAGCTAATAAAGCCCTTGGTGTGGAGTCTGCAGTGATTATTTCCGCCTCCAAGCCCACCTGCCCCCAAAGAAGAAACATTCAGGCATTAGGCTGAATCCAGGTATTTGTTGAGTGAATTGATAAATATAAATAAAAGCTTAATTTTTTAAACAGAAAATTCTAAATCCAGCTATGCACATGCTGTGGAGTATACCACTGCTAAATTCTTGGACCCAAACATTCATTCTCCAACACATCTAAGGACAAAAATAGATTCTGCCTTCATAATTTTGTGTGGGGTCCCTGAGGAAGTATTTATTTGACCACTATGGTATACGTATGCACTATTTTGCTCCATTATATGGATAATTTAGAAACACTGGGAAATAATATTCGATCATCGAAGTTTGTGTGACTTGAACAGCAAGTTACTGAGGCCATGTTAAATAAGGCTAGATTAACACACACACACACACACACACACACACACAGCAATAATAATGCCCATCACTCCTGTCACTCCTTCACCAAGCACGGCGAGTCACGGTGGCTCTACCCTTAGTGTCCTCCTCAGCACCCCTAAACCTGTTGGTGGCCAAAGGGTAGAAGAGAACTTGGAACAGGCGTTTCCATTCTGGTGCTAAATGCTATGTAGCCCTGACCCTTTTCTTAAGCATATTTTGAGAGTGCCTCTGAGGGTCACAAATAATGAGCTTCATCGTTCATACGTAAACTAGCTCAGAGTAGTTTATTGTTGTAGTTTCCAGTTCAGGGTTTGTACAATTATCTATCTACTGCAGGGGTCCTCAAACATTTTAAACAGGGGGCCAGTTCACTGTCCCTCAAACCGTTGGAGGGTGGGACTATAGTTTAAAAAAAACTATGAACAAATTCCTATGGACACTGTACATATCTTATTTTGAAGTAAAAAAACAAACGGGCAAAAACACCCGCTTGTGGCCCATATGGGCCGTAGTTTGAGGACGCCTTATCTACTGTCTGGAAGGCTGGGCACAATGGACCCCAGTTACAGGAAATGCTTCTACCATGGCAGGCGCCACTGGCCCAAATCAAACCCTGGCCCAGATGGCAGCATATCCTACAGTGGTGCCTGCGTGTTGGGGAGGGTCATGATGGGAGGGAGAGGTCCCCAGGCAAAATAACCCAAGTGTAAAGTTTAACCACAAAACTTCTTCTAACCACTTTGCGAGGATCTGTTATTTACTGCAGGAAGGGGAGTGAAAGCGGATTGGGAGTGTGTTTGGAGGGAAGGGAGTGATGGCTGAAAACTGCTTGCAGTGACAGCCCACACCTGTATTTGTAAAGGGCCTGGGCACAGTCAGAGGACACCACGGGGTGCCCCACTGCGGTCTGCATCAGAGGGAGGACTTGGGCGGGTGATTCACATGGCTTTGGGCAGACGGACAGACTTTTGGGTGAGTCTAAGCTTGAGACAGACAGGGAAGATGGAGGTCTGTTTGGCACCTCTACATCTCAGATTTGGGGCTGGGTCCTCGCTGAGGGACACAGAAACCTCAGTCTCCACATCATTCCTTTTGTGGACAGCAGATCCCTTTAAAACCTAAGCAGATCACTTCACCTCCCAGCTCCAAACCATCTGTCGGCTTCTCATGACGCACAAACAAAATCCCGAACCCTTGGGAGGGCATTCTGGAAATCTGTGGGGACTGTTTGATAGTCACCTGATAATCGGGGTTTATTAGTGGCATTTAGAGGGTGGGGGACAATCTGAAATGCATAGATGGCAATGGTCCGACACAACTCAGAAATGTCCCCTAGGATTTTCCAGCATCCACAGGATGCGGCTGAACAGCCTAGTGCCATTTTCCATGTCAACACCAGGGTTCCCTCTGCTCTATTAATAAACGCTGAATTTCTGGGAATGCAATAGGGATGATGTACTTTGCTTTGTTTCTAGCTTTACTAAGAAGTATTCATCGTTTCAGAAATATCACATCACTAAAGTCAACACCGATTATGTCATTTGAGTCGCCAATGTAACACATCTGCAGCCATCTGTATTTATAGCTGCCACGTTCACAGTGAGCCCTACAAGTGGGTGCAAAACATATGACCACACCGTTAAGCTTTCCAGTGTAGTCACACCTATGCTGACGTGCTGAAATACTTCTTATTTCATTACAAATTTCTCTTCTTTTGTACTTCCTTTGTATTGCAGTTAAAGTATTATGTTGAATTATGTGGGTAGGTAGGTTACATTTCCTACAAATTTCATTGCAGAAGAGTAAAAGGAGTGCTACTAAATATCTATCATAAAAAGTGAGGTTTGGGTCTGGCCAGCACTGCTTCCCTCCACCTCATTTCCTACCACTTCCCCGCCATCACCCTGTGACATCTCTTTCTTGTGTGTCACCAGGCCAAGTGCTCCTGCCCTTGTCTGGAAGGCACTGCTCTCAGATACCTACACAGTTCCTTCCTCGCTTCCCTTCCCCTCTCCCCTGACCTTCCTTTTTCTTTCTGCAGAATTTATCACTGCCCAACATTAAATTTTGTATTTAATTATTTACCAACTTTCTCTATTAGTAGAATTAAGCTCTATGAGACCAAGGGCTTTGTCTGTCTTGTTTTCCAGCACCAGGAACAAGGCCTGACACATAAAAGACACTTATTAACATCAGTGGATGAATAAAAAAAGAGACACATAAGCAAATGGAAGTCTGGCCATGCAAAAGAGCTCAGCTTCCCTGGGAACCAGCACATTCTACCCCCACCTCCATAACTGCTATTGCCAAATATGCTTTTTCTTCCACTGTGCTTGTTCTTCCCCATCCTTTCCCAGATAAAAGAGCAGTTAAAGGGGGAAAGGCCCATGAAAGGGAGGGGGACATAATATTTTAAATAAGCATATTTCCAGGACAAGCTCTGTGTGGGATACACTCTAACATGGGGTCTCCCTCCATCAGGACAACCTTCCCGTCCTCTCTGCTCACTATATAGAAACACACTGTGGAGGCAAATATTTGATTCTTGAAGGCAAAGTCTCTCAAAAAATAATAAACTTCTATAATTCCATATCCAACTCAAGACAAAATGCCACTCAAAAGCAAAAACAGATATTTTAAGATCATAAAATATTGGCTTGTGATGGCAAAAGTTCCTTATTGTTTTTTTCATTTTTTTTTTTATTGTGTCACTGACCCACATGCTTCCTTGAGATGAATTTTATTCAGAAATGATCAGGAAGAAATGCTATTAAAATCAAAATCTCAATAGGTATTTTTGTGGATCTTGATAAACTTACTCTAAAAGTCATGTTAAAGCCTGAAAGGCCAAATACTAATACACTTGAGGAAAAGAAAATGAAGTGAAAAAGTTACTCTGCTGGATATTGACAAAGACTCTCTCCTCTGACCAAACTCAAGTCAGGCTCCTCTGAATCTTCTTTTCGACTTAGACCCCGACCTTGGGCATCCTTCTCTGTCCTTGTAGAATCCACTTAAGCAAGAATCCCACTAAGTCAATTTAGCAAAACTCCTCCACCCTTGTACTAGTCCTCATCCCCCACCCTCAGTGCCTCATCACGCTGGCCCACCTTCAGCAAGAGTTTGGAAAGTTGGTCTAGGAAGAATCCTCCTCACCCCTGATGTTTCCTCGTAGTAGTTTTCCATCCACTGATTCCCCTTGCTTCTTGGCTATGACTCCCCACTAGTCCTTTTAGAAGTTAGAGTCGAGCCCAATCCCTCCCCCCACTGCAGGACTCCATGACAGTGTTCCCCACACCTATCTCGACGGTCCCTTCTGGAATAAAGTCTCCTTTGTTCTCTTTAGCAAGTGTGACAAATAATTTTTCCTTTAACACTATCAAGACTTACTATAAAGCTGTAAGAAAGACACTGTGGCATTGGCACAGGCTTAGGTAAACAGACCAATGTAATGGAATAGAGCCCATACATAGACCCACACACATATAGACACCTAATTTTTGAAAAATCTAACACTGCAGAGGATTAGGAAAAAGACGATTTCCCCCAATAAATGTGGCTGAGTCAACTGAATATCCGTGTGGGAGAAAGGAAACTTGACACAACCCTTCCCAAACTCACACCATTTATATGACTCAATTCCAGGTGCATTAGATACATGAAAATGTAAAGGCAAATGACCCAACTTGTAGAAGTTCACACAAGAGAAAATCTGCATGACCTTGGGATAGGAAATGTTCTCAGACAAGACACACCAAGCACTAACCATAAAGGAAAAGAGTGATAAATAAGAATACATTAAAGTTAAGAAATTCTTTTCATCAAAAGATTCTGTTAAGAGAGTAAAAGGGCTAATCATGGAGCAGGGGAAGGTATGTGCAATACAGAAAACCAATGAAGGGTCCATAGCCAGAAGCTGCAGAGAACTTCTACAGATCCACAAGAAAAAGACGACACAGTTGAAGAATGGGCGAGAAACTTGAATAGGCATGTCAAAAGAGAAGATAATCAATAAGCATATGAAAAGATTATTAGTAATCAGTAATTAATATCAGGGAAATGCAAAGTAAGCCCACACTGTTACACTATGATGAACACACCAGACTGGCTAAAATTAAAGAGACTGACAATTCTAAGCTTGGAAAGTATGCAAAACAAATTCTCACACATGGTATCACATCTTCCACCACTTCACTATTTGGTATGTACTCAACAGAAATATATGCATTATGCACTGAAAGACAGGTACAGTAATGTTCAGAGCAGCATTATATATGATAGCCAAAACAATAGGATGGATAAAAACAGTGGATGAATTTTTACAACAGAATACAACAAGGAAAATGAGCAAACTTTAGCTTCACTAAATCTCGCAAACATACAAAGAATATATAATTTCATCTAGGTAGAGTTAACACACACAACCAATTTATATCATTTAGGGTTACATACTTAGGTGGTAAAAGTATAAGGCAAAGCAAGGAATTGACTACCAAAAAAGTTAACATAATTTCTGCCTTTGGTGGGAGGTACAAGGCTGTAGTTATCAGGGGACATGAGGATGCCTTCCAGGTGCTAGCAATGCTCTGATTCTTTTATCTGGATGATGGTTACAGGATGTTTACTTTCAAATAATCCAATGGGCTATACATTTGTATTTTATGTACATTTTGATATATTTATTATACTTCTAAATTAAGAAAAATTTTAAGGAAGGAAAATCTAAAAGATAGCAGAGTATCCACCCCAAACTACATAAGATCACAGGTTTTGGAGTAAGACATACCTGGGTTCCAAACCTAGCTCTGCCGCTTACTAACTATATGATCTTGAATAAGTATTTAAACTCCAAAGCCTCAGTTTCCACATCTATTAAATGAAGATGATACTACCTAACTCTCAGGTTTACAGAATGGATTAAGGTCCTATCTATAAAGCACTTAGCAGAACATCTGGCTCTATAAGTCTCAAGAAATGGTAGCATTTACAAATCGTTTATCTGATAAGGGATTAATATTCAGAATATGTAAAGAACTACTACAACTCAACAACAACAAAACAAACAACCTGATTAAAAAATGAGCAAAGAACTTGACATTTCTCCAAAAAAGATAAACAAATGGCAAATAAGCACATAAAAAAGATGCTCAACATCACTAATCAGTAGGGAAATGCAAATCAAAACCACAGCGAGGTACCATTTCACACCCATTAAGATGGCTATTATAAAAAAAAAAGAAAAGAACAAGCATTGGTTGGTCAGGAAGTAGAGAAACTGAAACACTAGTACACTGCTGGTAGGAATGTAAAATGGTGCAGCTGCTAGGGAAAACAGTATGGTGGGGTTTCTCAAAAAATTACAAATAAAATTACCATACAATCCAGAAATTCCACTTTTGTGTGCATACCCAAAGGAATGGAAAGAAGGACTCAAACCATTATTTGTACCCTGTTCACAGCAGCACTATTCACAATAGCCAAAAGCAGGGAAGCAACTCAAGTGTCCACGGATGAATGAATGGATAAACAATATGTGGTGTATACATACAATGGAATATTGTTCAGTCTTAAAAAGGAAGGAAATTCTGACACATGCCACAACATGGATGAACCTTGAAGACCTTATGCTAAGTGAAACAGCTGGTCACAAGTATGATTCCATTTACATGAGGTACCTGGAATAGTCAAATTCATGGAGACAGACAGTAAAATGTTAGTTGCCAGGGACTGGGGGACAGGGGGTGGGGGATGAGGAGTTATTGTTTCATGGGTACTGAGTTTCTATCTGGGAAGACAAAAAAAATCTGCAGATAGGTGGTGGTGATGGTTTAATGAACAATGCGAATGAACTTAATGCCACTAACATGTACACTTAAAAATGGTTAAAATAGTAAATTTTATGTAATATACATTTTACTCCAATTTTTTAAAACACTTAAAAAAAAAAGAAGAAATGGAAACAACTGTGATTGTAAGATGCCTCCACAAACCAGAGAAGTTAATGTTAACATGTTTAGAATATAAAGAAGCCAACATGACCACTATAGGCTGATGGTTTATTTGTTTTGCTGTTGGCAGTTGGTTTTTTTTTCTGTTGCCCTATCCAATGCTCCATTAACAATTTTCCTAAGTTATTTCATCCTTCAACATAAATACAAACAGGAATTTCTTATGGTAAAGACCAAACTAAAATTAGTCCAGAGCAGTAATTAATACTAATAAATATCAAATAGTATTACTAAGTATTTTATTTGTAGCTTGACTACAGCCCATCGCACTTGTTAGTTAAAGTGAGCTAATGCTGATCAAGTTAATTAAGGATTATAGTTGATTAAAAGAGCATTAATATTACCTGACTTAATAACTCATTTCAATTAGGGCTGTTATCTCAAGTTCTTGACATGCGTAATTAAGAAAGTTAAGTTACAGGTCACCCTTTGATGATGTTTAAACTGCAATTCCAATCCATGAGTTGTAACTAGTAGTTATTCTCTCCTGTGCCAAATAATCAGAATTTACCCTGGAAGTTTATCAGAATTGCTTTCAAGTTTCAAAAAGTCATATTTGCATGCAACAGCCTACAGTGGCCTTGAAAACGATCTGCCCAAATACCCAGTTTATCCCATGGTTCAATCAATAAAGAAAGTTGACTTCATTTATTTTTCTTTTTTTCCTCCTAAATGGCAGTCCGATTTGTAAAGCATGTCGATGGAATGCAAATTTTATTTTCAAGGTTAGCTTTAACATACATCTAAACAATATTTCAAAGGCCATTACAGATTTTACCTACTGAAAACACCAAAGAGAACATTATGACCCTTCCAAAATTTACTAATGACTTCTGTGAAAGGTACTGAATCTTTGTAATCATCCAAAGTAAGATTGTGAATGTCGAAACACAGGTCCCAGCTCATAGAAAATGCTTAATAAATGGTGGTAAAAAATATAATAATATCACGAGTTGAAGAGGCATGGTCTACATAGGCTAAATTTATTATCCCATTTTAGCTGAACAGATTTTAGAGCATTCAATGATTCCACTCCATTTTGTAAATTACTGAGCTGAACCAATTCAAAAATTCTGAACTCAATTCCCAGGCATTTGGCTTTTGTTCCTGGGATTTCCACTTCTTTAGAGAATCCAGCTTTAATGGGCTCCTTTCTGAGAAATCCTACATCAGTTCTGAGAAGTACTTTTATTGACTGCTTCATTTAACTTCATTTTGCAATTAATGAAACTTTCAAGACATATTTCCTCACTTTTTAAAAAAATCTTAGTTATTTTTCCTTGCCTTTTGGATAATTAGGAGCAGAAAACTACTCCCACTAGGAACTAAAAGCAGTTAAGTATGGCAACAAAAATGCCAAATGCCAAAACAAATGTCATTTGCAGAGCTCTGAAAAGCCCATCACTCAGAATTCAAAACATTCCATGTCACCTCTAAGGGTCTTTGGTCACTGGCTATCAAGTGGATCACTTTCTGATTTCAGTAAAATTCAACCAATAGTAACGTTTTTAGAGTCTTTAATCTTCCTGGAGAAAAATACTTAACCTTTTCCAGTCTGGAAGGTAGACTCTTTCTAGCCTGTGAAACTCCACCAGTTTGGTAATAAAATAAACCACCAATTTAGTTGTTTATTTGCTTAGCCTAAAAACATTTGCGTGGTTAACTGAGTACAAATGTACTGTATCTGCTCTCCTTCTTTTAAAGTTTTAAACAAATAATCACTAACGTAATCAGCCGGGAATGATCCTTTGCCAGGAGATACCTATCCCAATGCAGAACTGCCTTGTAGTTTATGGAAATTGGTGTCTCAACTAAAATCACTTTTCAGCGTGTGGTGAAAAACTGGTTAAGTCACTCTCCCAGTGATCCTAGAATTTTCAGTTCAATTCTATTCCTCGTAAGTCACATGGCCCCTTCAGTGATGGATAAAACCATAAGGTTTGGTGCAAAGGAAGCAAAGAGGCATTTAAATGTGGGAATAAACTGCTCCCAGAGGATTCTTTATACTTCCTAGTTTTAGGTAGATCAAGAGTACTTTTAAAATAAACTTGGCGTTTGTTTCCTATTCCAGTGGAAAATGTGACTTCAGACTCTACAGCGACAGCAAAGAAGCCTTACCTTTCTGGGCAATCAGAATGTGGCTTTTGTCACCTCCACTGCAGGAGGTCAGCACAAGGGTACTGAAGTGCTCTGAGAGCTCTGAGCTGCTGTGGGCAGCCTTGGCCTGGAAGAGCTTTTGGGAGCTTCCCTAAATCCTGATTCCTGGGTCCTACCCTCCACTCCCAGATATTCTGATTAAATTTGTCTGAGATGTAGCCTGGGCGATTTTAACGGAAGCCTTGCAAGGTAGAAGAACAAAGACAGGACTGAGTTGGAGCTTCCGATCAGTCACCCCTCTGTCCCCACTAAGAAGCCTCAGAATTCCTCAAACTGGAGCAGGAGGGTCACAAATAGTTTTGCATCTCTCGTGCAAGGACCCAAGTGCTGTATTGAGCAAAGTCTCCCCTATTTGGGGACCCTGGAAGTCCGTATTCCCAGGATCTGACATGTACCAAAGGTAAACAGAGTCTAACTGAGGGTCGCTGACAACAAGGCGGGCTTTGCCTGCCCAGGCCGGGCCCAGCTAGTCCACGTGCACCAGATACAGCCCCCACCATGCCCAGATGGTGGTAGGTACTTAAGCGGCTCCCAGAGTTTGACCGGGAAATTTAAACAAGTTCATTATTTTGAAATTTTAAATCCAAAAAGAACATAAAACTTCAGAGCAGAGAACTCCGTGCTGCACTGGTAGGTGGCGTACCTTATTTTAAATTGGTGTGGGGCACCTTGAATAATCTTTGGTCATGGTGTATTCTAGGGGGCTTCAAGGGAGAGAAGCTGTGGGTTTTTCCTCAAAACCACCCTCCCCCGAGGCCCAGGTCGGGCCCATGCAGCTCTGGCTCCAGACTAGGAGAATTCTGGAAGGCCCTAGGGGCTGGCTCCTCGCAGGCTCCACTCCAGACAATGTAGACGCCAGGAAAAAAGGCAAAGGGGAGTCAGGCAGGGAAGGTTTCAGACTTGCTGCTGGCAACAGGCTGCAGAGCACCCCCAGGGAACGGAGGTCTCCAGTTGGGACCCCCCACCTCGCCACCTTTCTCCTCATCTTCAGGGCAGCCCAGGGCCTGCTCGCCTGCAGCTGCACCACCAAGGGACAGGGACAGCGAGGGCTCACATGCAGCAGCTGGAGAGAGGGGCTGGAACAGGGGTCCTTTGTAAATGGAAAAATAAAGATCATGGGGGAACTGCTCACTCGTCCAGCAGTTGTGTGTACTCAGCTCCCCTGGCAGGGAGTGAGGGCTTGTTGTTCCCTGAGGAAGACATTGCCCTGGAGATGGAACGGGTGGGAAGAAAAATGTCAGGGGGGCTCTGTCCTTGCTGCCTTCCCTCTCTGGCTGACCTCTGGAACTGAGTTCCAGGGGATGGAAGGGGCCCTTGTGATTCTCCTGCCGTCTCCACAAGGATGCACGGCCTTAGCTGGAGCTGTCTCTGCAGACTGCATCCTCCCCACAGTCTCGTGAAGGGGGAACATATGCAAATGCAAGATGGGTAATTGCTGGCGAGGTACTGGATGGGAGAAGTGTTCGGAGGCTCGTGCGGGCCACAGACTGAACATATGTCAGCCATGTGGTAGGGCTGTTACACAAGAGCAGAATCCTGAGCTTGGGTTTCACAAACAGGCTCATCTCTTCTCCTCTCTGAGTGCGTACAGGGAGAGATGATTGTGTGACGGTGGCGCAAATTTATGTGCAAGGCAAAAGTGTCCATGTGGGAGTGGGGACCTGCATCTCGGCAGGGTTTGGAAGGTAATGGAAGTGCAGCTCACCCAATCTGATTTAGCAAGTATGTCTTTGTGTTCTGTGCCTTCTGTTGGCAACTGAAACTTGACAGCACACAAACTCTTGGATGGGGATGGAGGGAATGAATGGTGACCCCACTTCCAGAAGGTGGCATTCTCTCCCTCCTTTCTGCAAGAGTAGCTGGCCAGGTTTTCAATGCCCTTCCTTCTCCTGGGTATATCTGGATTGTGTCCTAATCTTGTGCACATAAGAGGATCACCTGAGGAGCTCTGACCATGGTACAGTTGTTGGGAAACAGACTGCCTTATGCGCTTGCAACTTTCAAACAGTGCAGGGGAGAGAGGAATAGAGACATATGTGAATAACCATGATACAAAACCTATCGTGCTTTATACAACACAAAATGAATGCAGACAAAGAAGAGGTTAGTTTTGGTTGAAGGGGAGAGAGGAGGGCTCAACAAAGGAGTTGAATGCAGCTGGAATATGAGATTTTGGCAGAAATGGGGGCTGGGGCGGGACCAGCCTGCTGCCTCACGAAGAAGATGAGTTATCTCCATTGTAGATCTGGGTCTCCAGCCTCCCTTCTCAATGTGAAGACCCATTCGAAAGACATCCCATTCAACAGAGGTTGCTACTGCAGGTTTCCTAAGGCCACTGAGGAAGGATGACTGGGACATTCCACAGCAAAACTCCCCCAAAATATCTTCTACAGACATCTGTCCCTCTCCTCCACTTTTTGCTCCTTGTCATAATTGATCTCATCTCTCCTTCTCTCTCTCTCTCTCTCTCTCTCTCTCTCCTCTTTCTTTCCTACCCCATTCCTGGATGTCTTTTCTTCACAATAGCTCCAAGCCACCAATTCCTACGCAGAGTGACTTCCTGCTTCCCCATCAATTAGCAAGGCAAAGAGTCTTCATTAGGAGCTAACCTCCTTAGAAAATATTAGAATTCCTTATATTCATCATTTTATACACCTGCTGAGTCACACACTAACAAGGAAACTGAAGTTCAGAGAAAATAAGTATTTCTCAAAGTCTACAACACAGATGTGTTTTAGGAAGGTAGCCTGGCATTGAAGAATAGCATGGACAGGCTGGGAACAGGTGCTCAATGAGAGGGAGACCAGTTTATGACAATTTGAAAATACAAAACTCTAGGCATAGAGAAGACAGAAGCAGTTGTTGGGGCTAAGGGTCTGCATACAAAGGGGGCAGCACGATGGAATTTTTTTAGGGGTGAGGGACCTGTTCTATATCCTGATTATGGTGGTGGTGATTTCTCTATGTATCTATCAAAACTCAACAAAACTACACACACAAAAAATTAGTTTTACTGTATGTAAATTTTAAAATAAATTGTAAAAAGTGACATGGAGACCAGCTGGGAGGTTACAGAATAGGCAAGAAGTAATGAAAGGTTGAGTTAGAGCAGCAGCAGGATAAAAAAATAATCGTAATCAGGGATGTAGGGGAGATTTCAGAAGTGGGATTCAGATATGCAGGGAGTAAGGGTGAAGAAACACAGACGCACAGATTTTCAGGACTGGAAAGGACCTTAAGAGACCATCCAGGAAAGTTCTATCTCACAGATGAGAAAACTGAGTTGAAATGATTTAAGAGTTTGGGGTTTTGTCTGGGTGGACGGTGATGTCACCAACCAGACAGAACAGACATTGAAGAACAGGCTGAAGGAGGAAGCTGATGAGTTCACTTTTGGACATCTTGATTTTGGAACATTTATGTCATCAAAATTTCTTTTTTTAGTTTTTAGGAATTTGAAAACAAAATTGTTGGGTTTTGGCATTGAAAGCAATATCTTTCCACAAATACTGTTTCATTGCAGCTACAGTAAAAAAGAACTTGTGACGATAAGATGCCTACATGAAGATGACACATTAGATTATTCTGAGTTGTTTTTGTTTTGTGACTGTCCTTTAACATCACAAAGAAGGAATGACACTGATCCAATAAAGATTTTAGGCATATTCTCCAGTAATGCATTTGCCATAGACACGACCATAGTTCCACATATCTATACAACAAAGCTTTTTCTTCCTTATTAATAATAATACAAACCAAACTACAAAAAACAGTTGTTTTCCATTCTTATCCATGTCAGTTTTGTTGCTGGTTTGTTTTCATTTTATAACCTGTGGCAAATAACCCGGCGAAGACGGACATTGACTTGCTATCAGTCAACAGGCACCAGCCTAGTGAAAATTTCCATGCTGCATATAGGATTGAGACTAAGGAGGCTTCTGTCCATATTTTGAAGCAATCTGGAAAATGACTTGGCTTAGTAGTCAGGGAAGGAAAAGAATTAGAGATTTCAACCACCTCACAACCACTGGGATACATGACCCATTTTAAGAACCAGAACCTCAAAGATGCAAACTACCAAAAAGGCATAATGTTCTTGGCTGCAAAGTTTAATAGCAGAATAACAAAACAGAAAGCGAATCATGTTTAAAATAACTGCCTACTGTTTCTTCAAGAGCTGAGGAGGATGGCTACAAAAATGGGGAATCTTAGGAAGGAGCTAGAACATTAGTGCTTTGGGGCAGGTTTTGGAGGGATGATGATGAGTTTAGTCCTGAATTAAATATTTTGATTATATGTTTAATTTGAGCCGCCAACAGGAAATCCAGATAGAAAGGGTCGTCGGGAAATAGTATATCAGCAAAACTGGAATTTGCAAAAATGCCCATTTGAGAATCAGCTGCGTATAGGTGACACTGAAGCTTTGGGACAGAGAAGGTCCCTGCAAGAGAGAGTCAGAAAAAAACAAAGGGTGAGAATGAGTCAAGGTAAGCAGTATTGAAGGAACTTGCAAACCATATACTCAGCACAAAAATGGAAATGAGGGTAAGTTTAGTTCCCTCAGAACACGTTTTTTTATAGCAAAAGAGAATTCCTAAATGTGGTTTTCAACTTGAAATAAAGAAAACACCTCAGCACCTCATTGGTAATAAGGGCAACAGCAGGAATCCTTCATGACAAAGCTAAGGACAAACGCCACTGCAGGAATTTCACTTGCGAGAGAGCAGGATGGGATGGAAGGGGATGGAAGGAGGGAAATAGAACCCCTTGCGTTGTACAGATTGCCTTTCGTGGACTGAGTTCATGCTTCACTCAGTAGGAAAAAACAACCCAGGCTACAGTCAGTACTTCTATTTGGTAGAAAGCAATGGAAAAGAATAGCCTAATTCATTTAATCTGCATTCGCCACAGACACAAAAACAAGAGCCGATATGAGCACTGTGTGGGATGAATGTTTCTTTCCTACTCCCACCCTCATGGCTCTCTTTCCCAGGTCGTTATCAACACATTTCAAAAGCCTCTGAGATGTTGATAAAGCAGCTCAACATCTGCGCACTCCTCCTCCACAGCGATTCGGCTCAAGACCGAACCTTTCCACCTTTGCATGGAACAAAAGCCTGAATTCGACACTCGGCACCCACAGCTGTTTTCCACTAAGAGAAAGAACACAGCCAACCCAAGTGGCTCTTTGAAGGTACACCATCCTTTTCCTGTGGCCTAATTTAGCTGCACATAGAAAAGTGCAAAAAAGCAAAAAAAGGATGAAGTTTTCACGAGAGACACTTAGCAAGATGAAGCTGATTTTCTTCCAATATCAAATTCTTAAGGCACATAGGCTTGGTGTCCACTCTTCTGTATTTGTTGAATCTCTAAATTGTTCCCCAAATGGATTATTATTTTGACTGGAGAGAATGAAGTTCATGGTTATTATAAAAGAAAAAAAAGAACTACATTATTCAAAAAGTTATCACTTTTCTTACCAAAGATTCACAGTACGGTGTTGATGGGAACATTACCTAGTTGGATGGTGACCTTCACATACGCCTTCTGTTCTTCAACAGAGCATCATTAGCGCTGGAAACCAACACTCGTCAAGTGTCAACTAGTCCGCAGCCCTGCACCAGGGATCTTTCAGAGAAAGTTAAACAAACAGAGCTCCCACCCTCTTAGAGTTTGTAATTTAAACCAGAGAGTACTATCCCAATCTGTAAAAGCACACACAAGAGTACATTAAAGAGGACAAAGGTAAAGCAAACAAATAGCCTTCAATTACTTAGTTGAGCTGGAACTATATTTGTCACACTATCAAACAAGGCCCTGGAGTACTCATGAGTATTCTCTTTTTCCCCATCAATGAAATGGAAAAAATGGCTGAAAGAATTCTTTAGATGTATTCCTTTCTCATGGCAGAAAGGTGGAAAACCACCTTACTGAAATAGTTAGACAACGACTCTAGCATATGTCTCTTCTTCCTATTCTTAGAATCCTACACAAAGAAATGAATGTCTAGAAGGTGGTTTGGGGAAACAGCTAGAAGAATCCCATGGGAAGGCAGTTCAATTAGAGTCCAAGAAGGCTAGAAAACATTTTAAAGCAGTGCTGGGCTCACAGGAGAGCTATGTCATAGGAAAAAGGGCCAACAATGTGGACAGATCATGAGGACACCAATGAAGGGTGTCCAGATAAGACCTAATGACAATAGCTCAACTAGAGCGGTTCTAGTGGATATGTTTGCACGTTTATAATGGCAAAGAAACTTACAAAAGGGTTTATTGCGTTTCAGGAAAATACTGGAAGGACTCATCACAACCACCAACACCCCCAGGAAAAAAAATCATGTCCAAGCCTTAAAAAGATGTTGTTATATGTTTAATTTGAGCTTCCACAATAGTGGGACCATCCTGGTTTACTTTGATGTCCCAGTATAATGATTAACAACACCTCTTTTCCCTCTCACAGGTATCTCAGCTTGGATGATACATCTGGTCATCCTAGATACGAAAGAATTGCAACCTGATAGGTTAAGGTGAACATCAAAACAAAATGCTTTTAGAAGGGTTTTCCTTCTGAATTGTGATTCCCAACTTTATATACCACATTTCACATACAATTCTAGTCCGGGAGTTGCGCTCTGATACCAAAGAGGGCTTGTGCACAAAAGGAAAAGGGCTAGTGTGTGGCACCAACCAGGTGCTTGGTAAATGGGCAGCAACTGAATGGTCTTTGAAGGAAAGCCATTAAGAACTCTTTTCACCAATGTTGTGAGTGAATGGTTCTTTAGCCATGAGATATAATTCTGAAGAATGGCTTAAAGTTCTCCCTGTTTCTGTGGATGAAGTAGGTATGGGGGGCATAAAGTGTCAGAAAAGGTTTCTGCTGCAGAAAACTCGTTGAATAAAGCATTTTCATACACCGGCATTAGGAAAGGCGCTTAGGAGCTCTCTCCAGGATGCAGGAGGCAAATGGGCCAGAAGACAGAAGACTTTTCTGGGCACTCTTCCTCCTGTTGCAGGTGACAAGTAATGGTGATGATGGCTCTCATACCCAGCCTGGCGGCTGCTGGCCCCTCACTTTGGTTGCAGGGTGTGCTCTGACAGGGGAAGTTCAGAAGAGTCAAGCTGGGCTCAGAGCCTCAAGCGACATGCAAGATGTGCACAGAGATGCCCTCACCCCTGGCTGGACCCAGCCCCCCGTACAGCACTCTCACCCAGCAGGGCCCAGCCAAGTTCTCAGCAGCCACCCTGCCCCACCCCAAGAGAGCACACTGCAGCAGGGACGGAGAAAGGAGATTTAATATGAAATCGAAATACTCCTCCAGCCCTCTGCACTGCCCAGAATGAAATTCTCTCTGATCCACTGAACATTTTAAACCAAAACATACTCAAACCCTGAACATCAGCAGTGCTCGTACTTCTCTTTTTTTGGGGTTGTGAAGGGAGGGTGGAGTGCTGCATAGCATAACAATTTTCAGCATAGGAAAATCCCCAATACACAGGCTGACACCTGCTTTATCTGCTCTCCTCCCAACCAAGTTAAAGAATCACAAACAGCTCTTTATGAGACACCCTCTGCAGGTTTGCAGACATTCAAGGAGTGACCAGCAAAAAACTGTGGAGTGTTGGGGTGTGGGGGGTGGGAGGGGTTGGGAAGGGGGTCAACTCCTGGAAGAGAGAACAACAGGCTCCAAGGAAATGAAGCTTCATGAAAGAGCATGGCATGTGCGGAGGACCCGGGCATCTGGAATATTCACCAGTGTGTGTTGTTCAGGGGCTAGGGGAAGATAAAAACATACAGAAACACCAGTATCCACACTAACACAAAGAGAAATGGGATCAGCTTGAAAAGTCCCATTTCAAAATTTAAAGATTTCAAAATGGAAAATGGCTTCCTAGACTATGGAAATTTATGGAAATGCTTCCTCACCCTGTTCCTAACCTTTTCACAGGTACCAATCATGAAACAGTTTGGCTTCAGATCTCTTTTAAGAACCAGCTGGCTACCAGAGATCTTCACTTGCAGACTTTTTATTTTTTTCTTTCAAATCTAGCATCTCCTTTCTAAGTGATGCACTATGCTTGGAGCTGGCAGAGCCAAAGCCTGTCATTCTTAAAACATGACGAGAATAATTCAGCGCCTTTTTTGTGATCACAGAGAATGCAATTAATACTTTGGCTGCCTTGGTATGTAGACCAAACCTTCTGCCACAGTGTTTTGCGGTGCTGTTGTCCAGGGCAGCTCTGCCAATCTTTTCATTCCAATAGAAACGATGGCAGACTTCTCAGCGCTAAGCAAAGTATAATGAGGCGGAAGACGTGGCTGGAACCCTCAGTGAGGGAATGTACTCCTGGGATGCTTCTCTACAAAATACAAAGCTATTCCAAGATCCAACGGTTTTTGTCTCTCTGCGTTTTGGAAAACCAATTAAAATAAAATCTTTAAAAAAGTAAAATTGGTTAAATTCTTATATTATTCATCAATGGCCCAAAAGCTTTTTTAATTTATAGGAAGTACAGACAGACAAAATAGTTCACAACAGAGAACGAGCAGGGATTCACTGAGGCATAAGATCAGTGTGGGCATTACTACCTGTGCACACTAGACTCTGAAGATGGAAGATAATTCACGGAGAGTGTAGGGATAAGAACAGAGAGAACCAAAAAAGACAAGTAGGTATAAATGTTTTTAGATATTACAATATAATATGTGTGTATTGACGCTAGTTGTAAAGAAATACTGGACCCAACCATGGTCTCGGTTAGGCCCAGTGAATGGTCCAGGCCAATAGTCTCAGTGCCCCCAAGAACAAGAGACAACACAAAGAGCAGCAGTAAGAACCAAAACCTCTGCATGGTAATTGATAGCTTATTAATATTATTTTTGCTGATCCTCTGGCATTCGAAACTCATAGGTTCACAAAATGTTTGTTGAGAGATTCTTCAACTCAACTCCCTCATTTGCAGATGAAGAAACAGAGGCTCAGAAAAGTATGTGATGTGCCCAATGGTAAGTTCCTGGCGGGGCCTGGAGGATACAACCCCGGGTCCTTGTCCTGAGTGCCCTCAACCCCTACAAAGATCTCCACTGCCGTATGGACCTCTGATTCTTGGCCTTGATTGTTTCTCTCTTCTTCCCTGGAAATGCACCTTCCTGTCCTTTGTCCTAAGCCATGCCCCATACTGGGTGACTTCCTGGATCTGACTTTTTGCCTCTTTGGTCCAGGGTACCTGCCTCGTCCTTCCATGCCATCAATGACTGAAACTCAGTCTCAGGACTTGCTGACAAGGTGGGACCCACCGACCTTGATTCAAACTGCCTGGAATTTGATATGATGGTAGCTGACTCCCAACAGAAGAAAACACCCCTTGTTGTGATGACATGCCTGCTACTAGGAACCTGCCCTTCCCTTGATGGGCCTAAAAACTCAACAGGAGTGGTACCTTTACATTCAATATTGGCTATAACTTTTGACTAATGTGTTATTAGCCAGCTGCAGGACATGTTTGTGCAAATCTATACACACTTACACACATAACCACTTCTAAATGGGCTGTGTTCTACTATCTCTGGTATAGAAATAAAAGTATTTCCATGGGTAAGTTTCAGTATATTTCCAACAGGTATTGGAATAGAAGTTGAAGGGCTGAAGTCTGATTCCCAACCCAGCTCTAACTGTACAGGTTGGCAAGAGTTGGAGACTACTGATGTTCTGCTCCCAGCTCTCACTCTTAGAGCAGGCTGGCAAGAGTGACCTCTTACACTTCCTTATAGTCACCTGTAAAGGTATGGTGAGGCCTCTCCCACCCACCTCAGCAGACTGACAATGGAAGCCACAGCAACCCAGACATGGATGCACTTTGAAAACAGTTATACAACTGTACCCTACCTGTGGCAAAAAGGAAAGGTCTTTCTATCCTCCTATATAACAATATCCAAATATGAGAACACAGAGGTGACCACATTGTGCAATAAATAGTTAGCAGCTTAGATGGGTGCTGTCCAACAGCAATATGATGGGGGACACATATGTAATTTTAAATATTCTAGTGGTCACATTTAACTTATTTTATTTCAACTATCATTTCAACACATAATTAATATAAAAATTACTGAAAAAATATTTTTGCATTCATTTTTTCATAGTAAATCTTTGAAATCTGATGTATATTTTACCCTCCAATCATATCTCAACTCAGATTAGCCAAACTTCACGTGCCCAATAGCCACAGGTGGCTAGTGGCTACCATCCTGGAGAGTGCAGGAGTAGATTTCAGACACAGTGTTACGGTGTCCCTCTTTGGTGGTATGCAGTGGCCTTTATTCAGTGCCCAGCACAGTGCTCTGTGGTAACTAAATGTGCAATGAGTATGTGTGGGATGAATAAATGTTTGGATACATAATGTGCTCACGAAAAATCTACGGGATAAGAGCAGGAATAAAGGACTCTGCAAAAGCATTAGTCTGTGTTGACCTTTTCCTGTTTCCAGAACACGGAAGTCTTGGCTTGTGGGCTGCCTAAGGGAAAGCTGCCACCAGTGATGAAATTCCAGGCGTGGTGTCTATTGATGGTGTGAGCTGTTCCTTCGCAAGCCGTCTTTAACCTGCCTTGCTGCAGACTTGCCCTGCCTCTAAAGTGGCTGCTTCTAAAAGCCCAGGGACACTACTGAAAACAGATGAGCACGTGTCCCTAGGATCCGTATTACTGTGAAATCATTTGCATTCTGTTAGGCAAATTTGCATAAAATTGGAGCCAAGAGAGCTTGGCTGGGTTTCCAGGCTGTGCTCTCTCTCCGTGCTGCTATGGCCACCACTGTTTATCACCGTTTACCAGGGTGGTCGAGCAAGGCACACCCTCCAATTAAAACCAGCTTAAAAATGGAATCTCTTTCCTATACTGACATGAAAATCAGGGGCCTCTAGGGTAAACCAGTAAAGGAACTCTGAGACATAATCTGGCTGCTGCATCCTTTGTTATGACAACAGTTTATTTTACATGACTCTGACCTATGGCATGAAAACACAGCTTCAGTCGAGGTTGTCATGACCCATGACGGCACACACACCTGAGCGCCAAGGAGCTCAGATTCCAGCCCATGGGCCATCTGGGAAACCAAACTCAACAGCCTTCATTCCAGAAAGCCATGGGCTTCCATTCCCACAGTCACATTTACCCTGAAGGATGTCTCCTCCTTTTGGTCAGGTATGTGGAGGGCAAACTCCAGGTAGGGTGCAAATAACTGCCTCTAAATGCACCCTCTCATCTCTCTTCCCATGGACCAAGGGACAATCGAGTCAAATTACAGTGAGGCCCAACCTATGATGGCAAGAGAACAAGGTGCATCACACAACAGAGAAGGCCAAGGGTGGAAGGGAAAACACAGAGAAGACACTTTGATGCTATTTTACATTTTGTTATTTGTATTACTGCCTAACTCTTTCTAGGACTATTCCCCAGACAAATTCCATTTTCATTACAAAACTGGTTTCTCATGCCAGGGAAAAAGGCTGTGGCACTATTATCACTGCCATTGTTATTTCTGCTAAGGTCATCTCAGATGGCATGTCTACGTGAGATAAATGGTTTCCTAAACAGGCTTCTCTGCATCCGGCCACTGCTTATGTTTGCCCCAAGTCATCACTTCTGGGGCCTTGATAGAAGCAGCTTCCTGGCAGCTCCAAGAGCAGAGCAGCAGCAGAGCAAGGTAAGTAAGAGCACCATGTGCTCTGCGACTACCCGGGTTCAAATCCCAGCTCAACCACCAAAGCAGCTACAGTCACCTCTCTAATCCTCAGTGCCCTCATCTGCAAGACAAGGATAAAAAACCGCACCAACCTCCCTTGACTGTTGTAAGAAAGAAGTGCGTTAACAGAGATAGAACACTTAGAAAGTGTCAGACACAGAGTACACACTGTATAAACCTTGGCTTTGTCATTGTCACAAGCATAACAAGGGTGTCCCTTTAACACTTGCTAGTACTGCTTGTAACATCTACCCAGCCAGCTGTCCATTCATTCATTCAGTCGGTATTTACTGAGAGCCTCCTACGAGTTTGCCTTGTGCTAGGCACTGAGTATTTAGTGATGATCGAATTATATCCATATTCCTCAACTCCTGCCCACAGCCTTGTTGGTTCGACCTTAGATATGCCTGTTCAGGTCGTCCCATCCTGGCTATTCCTACTGCCAGGCCTTGGGGCAGCTGCTCAGAACCTTTTCTCAGACACCTGCCCCCACCTTCCCAACTGGCCTCCCTGCCGCCCTCTCTACCGCCAACATGCTGCTGCCAGCAGTATCTTCCTCAACAAAAAATATGGTCATGCTACTCAGTATCCTGCTAGAAACCTTTGCTGGCTTTCCACTGCAGCGAAGACCAGATCTAAACTCCTCAGTGTGGCACTCAGTGCCTTTGTAAGTGAGCCTCAACTACCCTCCCAACTTCATCTCCCTCCATTCTACCCCCAAAACCCTATATTCTGGTCACTCTGACCTTTTGCCATTCCCAAGCTTGACAGGCTCCTCAGTTACCCTGTTTATTTGCATGTGGTATGCTTTCATATTGTCTGCAGGGCAAGCTTGCTTGCTTGCTTTCTCTTTTTCTTTCTTTCTTTCTCTCTTTCCTTCCTTTCTTCTTTCTTTCTTTTTTTCTAACAAACTCATACTTATCCCTTAAGATTCAGGCCAAACAGCACCTTCTCCATGATGTCATCCTTAACTTTCCCAGGAAAAAACTCACTGGACAGCGACATATCTGTTCGTGTGTCTGTTTTGCAGGACCTTGCCCTCCCCAGGCCAGAGATCAAGTCCAGAGACCTAATAGGCACAGAGAATGCTGAGTGAACAAATGACCACGTTTTATTGTACAGTGGTTTCAAAATGAAGGCATGAGGCAGAGTTAAGGCTGCAGAGCAGCTCCTCCCACGAGCCCCTCTACGCATCATGCGGCAGGGCAGGCGGCTATTCTAAATGCGGGCACAATTTAGTTTATGCACAGGCAGAATGGTTTAGATACAGCAGTGCAGCCAGAACTCCCCCAGAAATAACATCCACATCCACTTGAGTCAAGTTTCTACTAATTCTCTACTCTAGAAGGTGAAGCGGGAGGAGAAAAAGAACGTAAGAGGTAAGCAAATGCCATGTTAGGTCTCTTAGTCTATTTATTTATTTATTTTTATTTTTACATTGCTATTGCTTGCTTCCTCTCACTGTATTCTGGAATGAATCATTTCACATAAGTAAAATTTTCAGATGACTGAAGCCTAAACTTTTAAAAAATTTTAACCATTTGGAATGGAGCTATTTCTGCAACTTATTACCCGCTTTCCCTGAACTCTTCAACTGTTCCTGGGGACCATAACCCCATCTTGCTGACTCAGCTGCAGCATTAGGGATAGCTGAGATTGTCTTGTGCTACACCCCAGCGACACCCTCAAGAGCTGTTGAGATCTTCATGACTGTCTGCCCTACGCAGAAGAGCCTCAGAGGGCTGCGCTTTGTGGTGCCTGGGCTGGTATTAATAGCATTTTTGTCTCTTCCTTGCTGTCAGACTCTAAAATAATGTTTCAAATAATTTGCAGGCCTCCATTACCCCCACTGCCAACTCAGTTCTAATTTAATGTATCTGCTGTTTCTATCGGCTGGGGAAAAAAATGATAACCCATCTTGTGAGAAAAAAGCAAACTGTATGGAATACTCAGCCTTAAAAAAGGTATATATTCTGGCACATGCTACAACGTGGATGGACTTTGAAAATATGTTAAATAAAATAATCTAGGCCACAAAAGGACAAATACTGTATAACTCTACTTATATGAGGTACCTAGAAAAGTCAAATTCATATAGACAGAAAGTAGAATAGTGGTTACCCAAGACTGGAGGGGGGAAAATGGGGAAATTTTTGCTTAATAGGTAGAGTTTCGATTTGGGATGATAAAAAAGTTCTGGAAATGGATGGTGGTAATGGTTACATAACAATGTGAATGTGCTTAATGTCACTGAATTGTACATTTAAAAATGGGCCAGGCACAGTGGCTCATGCCTGTAACCCCAGCATTTTGGGAAGCTGAGGTGGGAGGATTGCTTAAGGCCAGGAGTTCGAGGTTACAGTGAGCTATGATCACACCACTGCACTCCAGCCTGGGCGAAAGAGGGAGACCCTATGTGTTTAAACAAAAATTGTTAAAATGGTCAATTTTATTTTATGTTATATATATTTTAACACACACACACCACATATACATACATACATGTGTATGTGTGTGTATGTGCATGTGTGTGTGTGTGTATGTATGTTTTTTAAGAAAATAAACTGGTTGAGAACGATGGCCAAGCTCTTATGAGTAACGGGTGGTGCGAACCTGAATTCCGTGACATCCTTCTGCACAGAAGGGGTTGAAATGACTTCCTAGTTCCCAGTTGTGTTTAGGATCATCAACATTAAACAGAGATCTCTGAAGGTGTTAATGTACTTTGCAGGCATAAAGGTCTTTTGCTCACAAATTACAGTGTTGGTGACACACAGGCGTTCCTTGCTTCTTGGTGGACACTATGAATAATTCCAAAGAGAACTGAGGCCAGAAAGGGCGGGGAAACCAGTGAGCTCTTCCAAGACACAGAATCCCAGTCTATTCTTCCCTTGTCCTGAAATCAATCTCTGTAGCTAAGAGGTCACATATAAAGCTGTTCAAAGAACAAGATACCTATTATCTGAATTCATTAGGATTTTAAGGATTTGTAAAAATACATAAAGCAGCCTTTTAAATATTACAATGTTGGGTTATATAGCTTATAAATGAAACATTTTAGATTATATTGGACCAACATTTTTTAAGCAGTCTGGTCCATAAAAGAGAGAGGAAATAGTTGGTGGCTTGTTCAGTTCAACTAACCCAGAGCCCAGGGTTTGGGGAGCCTGGTGGTGAACTCTGTCTTACTTAATGAAAGGTTACTATTGTCCCTCTGCCTGAATAATAATTTCTCTTCCTTTTTTTCTTCCTTATGAAATACCATGAGGGTCTACTCTAAAAAGATATAATATGTTGTGCCTTGGAAAAATGTTGAATTTAAATTTTTTAATATATGCTTTATTAAACCACTTAAAATATTAGCTTTTTTTCCTTCTGAATTTGAGTTACCGATTCTGCACATGAACTTAGTTAAATATTCTATCTATACATGTCAAATAACACAAGACAGTATATAAATTAATGAGAAAGCAGGAAAAAAAATAGGCTTAATAAGGAAGTAAGTTTCCTATTTTGTCAAACTTAGTGTTTAAGTTTCTTTTAAGAAAACAGTTTCCTGGCCCATGCTGAAACTCCTTTAGCCCTGCAAATCAACACAACGGCATCCTGTTCAAATGTTATTATGGAAACACTGTGCTGTTCTAGGCCAGATGTATCCAAATTAAACTGAGGGGAATGGAAATAACTCTCCCTTGATACACCCGTGGTTGCTGAGGTGGGTTTGTTTAGAAGTAGAATAAAATTTACGGCTAAATATAAAAACAGATACATCATCATCTTGTAAACTTTGAGGAACATGTCATTCCACCTCTGGGCTCTGGGAAAAACACTAAGGTCATGCCTAAAATAAGAACAGCGAAGGGATGAAGATAACACCAGAGGTAAAGCCGCAGACTTTTCCCACCTTTTTATTAAGGCATTAGGCAGGTTACAATTTGACAGTGAGATCATTTCTCTAAAACCAGGAAAGCACTGTAGGTTTGTTATTCCAATATACTCTCTGACCCTCGCGAGAGCTTCTGAATCAGGTGTCTGGTGTTGGTATGAAGCAGTGATTACTACTTATTTTTCAAAGGCTATTTAGACAGACTCTTGGAATCAAAGGGGAAAGAGAGGGGAAAAACAAGTTTCACTTAAAAGTTTCATTTATTTTTTAACTAAGAAAAAACTTTTAAAACTCCATGTTGTGAGAAAGATTTCTCATCCTAGTTACTAAAATAAAGATGACTAATTGGCTTCCTAAAGAAACCAAAAAGTCACATGCATCAAATTGTTATCTTTAATAGATGTGTTTTAAATTTTTAAAAATTTCTTTAAGTTCCAGAGGACATTAATATCACTTGCACTGCCTAAATAAAAGATCCTGATTTTTGACTCTTATGAGAAAAGTTACTTGACTTTGCAGAACTGTTTCCTCATCTATAATTCCACTTCCTACCCTCAGGGGGAGGTCATTGAGGTTAAATACTCTATCCCTAAAAGTGTTAAACCCAGAGTCTAGCATTTATTGGGGTTCAATAAATGCTAATTTCCTTCCTTCCTGCTGATTTTCGAGGACTGAGGCCAATGATCATTGATGGGATAAAAGAAGTGGGGACAAGGAGAAGGACAGAATGATTTGTAGGTAAGGGAAAGAGTGCTCCAAACATCATAGCCAAAAAGAGTAGAAGTCTCTTTAATTCTGTATCGTGGATGGTAACTCATTTTAAACTGAGATGGGGGCTATTTACATTAATACATATATTGATTTTAAGGTAGAACACTGTCTTCAGCTGTTAATGAAGAAAAGCATTAAACCTCCTCTGTGTAAACTGCCATACTGCTAGGAGGACCTCAAACACTAACAAAGAAGTTCATATCCCCCCATCTGCACCCTTGTATTGCACTGCCCTGTTTACTTCACTTTGTAGCCTCATGTTATATTGTTAATTATTTCCCTGACTGTTCTGACTTCTCCACAACCTTAGACTCACAGGAGATTATGAGAGTTCTTGACTGCCATGTTTTCTGTTGTAGCTCCAGCTCCTAGAATATTGCTTGGCGCAGAGCCTCTTTATATTAAATATTTGTTAAACGAATGAAGTTGAATGTGCCTTTGAACACTGTGGAAACCCTATGAAGGCTCCACCATTTTTTAAATTAAATATATACTGGCCAGATTTTTACTGGTCACCTAAAGAGAGGAGGCTGGTTTTATTTATTTATTATTTTTTTTTAATAAAGGAAAACGGTGTCTCAATGCACTACGAACAAATCTGCAGCAAGGTGCTCCTCTGCTGCAAGCATGGAAAACACTTCAAAGGCTGAGTCAAAGGAGGGAAAATAACCAGAAACAAAAGACTACATTGCAATTTTTCTGAAAATTTTTGAGATTGAAAGCAGTAGAGTATACTAGTTTTCAAAATTAAATATATTTGATTAAGTTGTTATTGAGTGACCTCGTGTCCTCATAAAACATGCCCAGAGAAGCAGCACAGGAGAATGAAGTATGCACTGGACTCCAAGCTCGGGAGTGCACACCAGCTCCTCTTTCGCTTACTGGCTCTCACATGACTTTGTTAGCCAGACTTTTCTCTTCACGTGGGAATAATCAAATCACAAAAAGTGTATGGGGAGAGGAAGGCAGGGAGAAGTTGGAATATAATACCTGCCTTGCTCAGGATTATTGATTATATCAAAGGGGCCAACAGATATGGAGTTCATTTAGAAATTTTAAAATCCTAAATAAAGGCAAGAGACCCTTGTAATTTTTTCACTTGGGGAAAAATTCTATAAAAACTGCCTTTCATAATGGAATTATTTCTTCAAATATATTTTTGCTAGCTGATTGTTAGAAAACAAACTAGGGTTTTCAACCAGGCATTATTAATTTTAAGAGAATAAGAAATAAGAAAAATAAATACTTGTATATAATCAGACCAATGACCACATTCTTTTCAAAATAATTACAGAAAAAGACCACTGAAGTTGAAGAAGAAATGTGCCATGTTTTGAAGCATTTAGTCGATCATTACATCTTCCTAAAATCGCTTCAGTCTAGTCCTAATCGTTGCACAAAGCTATCAGTTTCTTGCCATTCCCACTACCACCTGGTCTCTTGCTCATTTACTGAAAGAGCCTCCTATCTGGTCACTGATTTCTCCCTAGGCTCATTAATGGTCTGGCGGGGAGTCAGAGTGACCTATCTTACTTAAACCCTCCCAAGGGGGTACATCTCCAGCATCATCCTTCTGACCCATCTTCTTGCTCTCCCTACTCCAGCCAGGCTGGACTCTGCAGTCCCTGCAACCCACCACGTGGTCTCTGCTTCTGGCCTTTGTTCTCAAAGTTCTGTCTGCTGGCCACACTTGGCTCTTCCCACCCACTTCACAGGTTAACTGCTGCTCATCCTTTGGGCTTCCGTCCCCTTCCTGGGAAGACTGCCTTGATGCCAGTGACTGCTCTTACTATTGTGGCATTTTTTCTCCCCTGGCTGTAAGCATGCCCTTCTGCAGCTGCTGTGGCGTGGTCCCCACCCCCCTAGACTATCAGCCATGCCTCTCTGGCTCCCACTTCTTCAGGGCCTGGCTCACTAAAATGTGTGGTATAAATGAATAACTTATCTCCTGTTCTGTCTGCTTTAATCGTGTGACCCAGTGCAAAAAGCAGTTATTCACTAAAAAATGCAGAGATGCAATGGGTCCTTAAAAATACAATGAGGACACTCCTCTTTAATACCCTGACGTGCCAAACAGATAGAGAGGTTTTAAAGAAGAGTCAAGTGTTCCAACTCATATTAAATTTCCCTAAATTCTTCATATTTTGAAACCACTAATTTATTCATTGGTCATGCCCTTTAAGTATTCCTTACAAAAGGTATTTTCAAATTCCAATGACATGTACTTTCATCAGTTAATTTTTAATTGAGCCAAATATCAAATACTCACATTAACCAGACAAAGTGTGTTTAGCTACTGATTTGCAGTGACAGCTTGTGTTATTCTCACACACAGGCCAAGCATGAAATAGAAAACTAATAACCCCTTAACTGTATTCTCAAAGTATCATTTATGGGAAAGAAAACTACATTCAAAGAAAACTTGTGCAATGGCTGTCATTTTTTTCCCCCGAGCCGCAAGCTGTTACAAAGCAGGGGAGCTCATTTTCTCACAGATACAGACCAGCTCAAGAATCCCACTGTCACTGGATGTATTCATTAAGAAGGAATCTGGCAGCAGCACAGGGGACAGATACTTTGGAGAACAGGCCAATTATCTGGGTGTCCTTTATAATTTGAAGTTTCTGAATTCAGTCATAGATAAGCCACTTGAAGAGGGGCCGGCAATGGGGACATAATGCACAGATGGCCACTGAAGAAACGAGAGGGAGGAAGGGAGGATGGGGGAGAGAAGAGAATTTGTTTGTGGTTTCATTCATGGGGACAAATCTGCAAGCTGACACATTCATCTTTTTAAAAAGCCCCTGGAGAAGTGTGGTCCAGCTTCATTATAAGTAAACAAATCATACAATCTTTCTCAAACAGATGACAGAATACAAATTCCAAAACACAAATTCCACCAGTTCTTACAATCACAGATAGGCTGCGATGCTTACTTGAACCAGAACAGACAACTTAGCCAAAAGCTGCCAGGCCGATAGTTTTATCCAAGACAGCTCTGGTGGTTTTCTTGATGAGCGGTGTCTTTAGAAATAAAATCTTAGGCTTTCTCACCTCTGGGAATGCTTCCACCTTCAACTGGCTGCTTGTGTTTATGGGAGAAGAATTGGGGAATCCTCTATCTTTGTTGAGTTTTATGCTGTAGTTCCTTTCATATTTGAGCTACAACACCAATCAGGGGTAAAATCCACCTCGCTCCCACTCTGAGGACCTTGGGCAAGCCCTGCTTTCTTTAATAAGGGGACAAATAATCTCAGGCTCCAAGACCTTCTCAGTCTGGGTTAGGCTTCAGATGTAAAACACGAGGAATGAAAGCAAGTAGGCACATATATGTAGATTGTGTGTGTACAACCTTTGTATAAACAGATACAATGTGACAAGCAGCAGGCTGGTGTCTAATATTAGCATTAAGAACTAATAAATGTTGAATGTTTGATATAAAGCAAAATATAGAAGATTTCTCTTCAGGTATGAATGACAAATCTCTTCAATTCAATGAAAAGGATGAAATCAAAACACTTACTAGGTATTTTTCTTTTTTCATTTCTACTGAATATTAATGAACCTATAGGATGGGATATTCGAGATATATACACACACTGTAATAAGAGAAGTGGGAGAACATTAGCTGGTTTGTGTGAATTAGATGCCCAAAGTCCCTCTAACATAATCAGTCTATGAATTCATTCATTTAATAAAGAATCATCATGTGTGCCTATTACCTGTTATGCTAGGTGCCAGGCTGAATTTAACAGGAGAAATATTTTATTAAATGAGGACATCCCAGTTAAGCAGGACACTTTGATTTTGTAAGACCAAGAGCCACAAGTGGAGGATACTATCAGGATATTTTTTAAGAATAATTTGACTCAAGTGTCATTATTTGTTAAGTTTGCAAACTGATGGTGGGAAGCCAAGCTTTGAACAGTAAAGCTTCAAGTTAACTACATTAATCCCATCCATACAAGTCTACAGAGGACTTTTGGGGGAAAGGTGGTATGCAAACAGCAAAGAAGGCAGAATCAGCAGTAGCAATTAGGCCCACTTTTGGAAATGAAAGAAGAAAAAGGGAAATCTACATGGTTTTGGTGAAAAGGCATATTATATTCCAACCTCAGTTTGTCTTTTGAGCTCCAGATCCTTATGTCCAACTGTTTACAGGGCATTTCCACTTGGATATCATACTGGAAGCTCAAGTTGAAAATGTCCAAAATTAAATTAATTGCACAAAACAGTAACTGTTCTTATCTTTTCTTTCTCTCTGAAAGAGAGTATCATTCTTTGAGCCAGCTGGGATGGCACTTGAATCCTCATCTGTACAGTTAAACACAATCGTACCTCAGTTTCCTTGGGGGATTGGCTTCAGGACCTCCCTCGGGTAACAAAATCCAGAGATGCACAAGTCCCTGATATAAAATTGTGTAGTATTCACATATAACCTATGTACATCCTCCTGTATACTTTAAATATCTCTCTATTACTTATACTACTGCTTATATAATGTAAATGCTATATAGATAGTTGTTATACTGTATTGTTTAGGGAACAATGACCAAAAAATAGTCTGAACATGTTCAGTACAGACATTTTTCTTGCCCCAAATATTTTCCACCCTAGGTTGGTGGAACCCACAGATGCGGAGGGCCAAATGGACAAACCTCTCAAGTTAGGACCCAGTGATAAGTTCTCAAACTACATTCTTATCTCATGAGAGTTCTCTACGCCCCAGTCAAGGCAGACTCTTCACAATTCTCCAAATACACCTCAGACATTACTGCTGGTTCCTGCTACCTGAAATGCCCTTTCCCCACATCTCCTACCTGTTCTCCAAAGGTTGTCTCAAAATTACCTCCTGCAAGAAACTCTTCAGATACCCTGCTAGCTGGATCAGATCTCTCTGTCCACAAAAGATTGTTGAGAATGACAGCAATTTATATACTTGTCTTAGTCTCCTACTGGTTGGCAAGTTCCTTGAAGAAAGTTATCTTACCCATTTTTCACTTAACTAAAACACCTGGCACAGAGCTTTGCACATGGTAGGCCCTCAATAAATGTTTTTCTCAATGGAAAAAGTTAGTGTGTGTGCTTTCCAAAATAACCAGATCCTTACAATCCTTTCCATTCCCATCACTGCCCTGGTTACTGAGAACTCAGGGTTAAATTTCATGGATAATTGCTCATTTTTTCAATGAAGACTTCTTCAAATCATTTTCTTCTTACACTGTCACTTTAATGTTTAGCAAGTGGTTCTGTCTCACCGTACTTATAATTTTGTTATAAAATACCTCCAAACTTCTCTCTGTGTTTTTGGTGTTTAAAAAAATACCTCCAAATTCTCTCTGTGTTTTTGGTGTTTAAAAAAATGTATGCTGGCTGGAATCCATAAATAAAATGACCAGGAGATAGCACTAAAATTTGAGAGCCAGAAGTGCCTATGCAGCCATCCTTATGGAGTTGCTTTTTCAAAAAAGAGATAACAAATCAATATTTAAAGCTGATGATAGAATTTGTAATTAACTGTATTCCTACTATAATTGTAAGAAAGATATCTATATGTATATAGAGATATATCAGATAGGCATTGAATTAAGAGGACTAAGTATCTGTCCCATATTCTCATAGAAAATTCTAATGAAGCTGAGAGGAATATTTGACTGCAGTTCAATTTCAGGGTGAATACATAGATATAACATTCATCATGCTGTAAAGCAGAAGGAATCTTAGTTATCTGCTATGGAGAGCTGGAAAAAGTCAAGAAAAGACAACGTGCAACATTGATCCTTTGTTTGGTGTTCTAAGCATTAGAATTCATAAACTCTCCATACTCCTTTGCAGCTTAACTGTCTTTTCAACAGTTAAAAATAGAGAAATACAGTAATTGGAACTGTCACAAAAAAAGACGAATTAGTCTCAATGGAAAAAAATCTCCTTTGAAAAATTAAAGCTTCACTTGACACGGTGGGTTCTCGGGTTGTTTTCGGGAAACATAAGAACGAACAGAGTGGAGTCGGTCATAAGCTTCTGACTCATTATGTTGAAGCCCCAGAGAGCTGATTATTAACTAAAAATGGAATATGGTTCTATCCCTGAAATTTGGAAGGCAAAACAAGCAGCAGAATGGAAACGCAAATGTCCCCATTGAGAGCATGTGCCCCGGGTGCAACGTGTAAGAGAAGGTGCATCCGATAGTTAACCTGCTCATGGAATGTGGCGAATCCCCCAAGAAAATCACCCAAGGAGCTCTCAGTATATTGCTACAAATGGCCACACCAGCATAGCATGTCAGGGAGATTCCCTATCTAACATGTTTAAGAGGGTGTTTGGGGAAGTAGTCTTAACTACAAGCTATTTTAGTTTAGTTAGTCAAAATTTATCTAAGGCTCAAGTATAATCCCACTATGATCTTGCAGTACAGAGACTGAAGCAAGTAAAAATTTTGCCAGCAGATACTACCTTTTTCCTGCACAAGGTTTAAATGTTTAACCTCTGGAGGGAAAGGACAGTTTCTGCTAACAGAAAGGATAGTTTGTGTAAACAGAAGTTTTTTGGTTTTTTCAGACAGAGTCTTGCTCTGTTGCCCAGGCTAGAGTGCAGTGGCATCATCATTGCTCACAGCAACCTCAAACTCCTGGCTTTGAGTGATCCTCCTGCCTCAGCCTCCCAGAGTGCTAGGTTTACAGGTGTGAGGCACCACGCCCGGTCATGTTAACAGAAGTTTTACTTGCCCAACTGCCTGTAGTAAGTCTAGAATAGGGATTATACTCTCACCTTGGTTAGACATCATTTTACCCTCTTGCTGGTATCTAGGCATATTGCTATTTTCTTCACGTGAATCCCACCCTTCACGTACTGGAAGATTAACAAGGAGCCACACCTAGAAGGTCTCCCTTCGGTGGAATGACAAGACAGGGACAATCATGGCAGTGGTGATCCTTATGAGAAACACTAAACAGCTTTGAAGAGATGAGAATAATAATTCAATCCTCATTCTCACCAAAGAATAGGTGGGTTTATCTTTTGTCCAGCAAATAAAGAGCAGACAAACTGTGTTGGTACTATAGAATTGGGCCTATATCAGAACAAGTGGCAACCTACAAAAATATGTTTTAAAATGAAAACAGCTTTGTTGTCATTTTAAAAGTTTTACAATCTCCATTTAAAGAAAGAGGACCACAAGTGCAAGACGTCAGAAGATAAACACCTGCTCTTTAGGAACATAAATGGTACAGTGGACTGTGAATTTCTGTAAATAGCATTGCGAAAGAGAGGCATGTTGATAATTAGAATAGTAATATAACCTAAAAACAAAGCAAAACAAAAACTTTTTTTTTCTCCCAAAGCAAGAGCCCCTATTCTGGTTCCAAATCTACTTGTAATTTTCTGTATACAAGAAAGAGTTATTTAAGAAAGATAGTTCTTCAAATTACCCTGTTCTAATTGGTCTAATCAGAACCTTGCTTGTCCTTTACTTTAAAAGAATTAATGAAATACTTTAGAAACTGTAGACTGGTGTTTATTAAGTCTTCTTAATGTGCATAAAGAGTGCTTAGTGGGTTAATGTTTAACAAGGGAACTCCCCTTCCCTTTCAGTTCTGTTAAGCATATGTTTATGTTTTACAGTATTTTAAAAACTAATCTATATTTTGCACCCTATTTAAATTAGGCCTAATGCACACATGAACAGCCATATGGTTAGAAATAACTTTTTAAGGCAAAGATCAAAGTGCATGCAAAATAACATATACCCAGGAATTTTCTTTCTCCCTCTAAGGCTCAGAGTCTAGGATGATGCTTATTGGGCTGTGTGGTAACTGTGTGTTTATTAAGACGCCTACAACACTAGCCTGGGAGTTCGTCCAGGGCAGGGGCAAAGCTCTCCTTCCCATGTCCCCAACCTCACCCAGGGCCAGACACATGTAAGACTTGCAATCACATCTAGTCAAATAACTGTCTCAGTCCCTGGATGATTTTCATCATTAACCTTGTTTAGATGTCGAGCACTAATGTCTGAACCAAACCAAGAAGAAGGAAAGACAAACCTCACAGTGAAGTAAATTCTCTGAGTGGTCTCCTACATGTAGTTGGGGAAAAGGGTGCCCAGACTGAGAGTTTACTGCTATACTTGAATAAGGTGATATTAGATTACCTTAAAAGGGTTTAGCAACCTTTGAACCTCAAATACAACATATCTCTGGGGGGAAAAAGAAAACTTTCTACTTGTACACTACAAAGACAGTGTTGTTTTCCAGCACAAATGCACTTCTGCTGAGATACTGCTTTGCTAAACTACTGCTAAGATACGATGAGTGACCTTAGAAACAGGTGGGGAGGTGTGTTGGGTGGTAGACACCCATTATTAACACGCGCAGCACCCACACACTTGGTTATGAGTGAGGTTCTCATCCCTCCAAAAAGTAGAATAGGACTGAGAGCAGAGATAAGAAAAAAACTACAAGAATTTGGCCTTCTTTCTTTCTTTCTTTCTTTTTTTTTTTAAATCTGTGGCTTTCTGTTACCTGGTATGCTGTGCAGCCTAATGACACTTAAGCAATCTGAAATGTACCAGTTCAATCAAGGACTGCTAAAAAGAGCAATCAGTTCTTGTTAGAAAGCACAACTAAAAGTAATAGGATGCACAGAAGAAAAGCCATGTTTTCAACAGATATTAAATAGCAACTAAGGCCTTAAAACAGAAAAGAGAACTGAGTGAACTATAAAATTTTACGAAGGTCCAGAAATATAATCACTCAACAGCACATGACTGAAAACTCTAGGAGACATTATACGTTTTTTCTACAAAATAAATTATTGAAAGGAGTCATATGATTCTTAGCAGACAGAAAGATACACTTTCCCAAGGAAAGTTCATCATTAAATATATTATTTAAGACTAGATCATCTTCAGACTATTTTTAATCTTATCATTTTGCTGCCAAAATTGGCCATAAGCAACTGATACTTAAGCCACCAGAAAAATGATGCTTTTTCATGTAATTTGTACACTGGCATGAGTTAATCAAATGTTTTGCTGGATGTGGACTGCATTCAGAAAAGAAAAACTGCTTGCTAACTAATAAAAAGGAAGCTGACCTCTACCGAGTGTGGCGAAGTTCCTATCTTCCTAAACTAGCAACATCAAAAGACCAAAAATAAATAAATAAAAACAAACAAACAAACAAAAAACCCATCAGACTACCATCTCATCAACAAAATGAGGCAGATCTCCTCCAATCTCTGGTTGAATCATCTCTTTCTTCTAGTAGTCTCCATCTCACTGCCCCCTAAGACCTGAAGGTGAATGTCATCACAGTTCTCAGTTTGAAGGATGCTAACCATTTTCAGTCACCATCACTTGCCCGTATCTCAACCCTTTGCCTGCAAGAGTCCCTTTGTCCCAAAGCAGTGGCAAGGTTACTAATGTTGCTTACAGAATTTAAATTGTGTTATGAGGGGACAAAATCATAACTTGTAGAGCTACTAAAAGAGCTAACTCTCTTGCCTTTAATTGAAGAAGAATAGCTATCTTACTTTTTAATGGGACCAATGATGCCAATACAAATTGTGTAACTACCATGAAAAACATTAAGACTGGGCATACAATAATTACCTCCTATCTCTCCTTCATTCCAATCTATTTCTTCCCACAGTCAGATCACTCTGGACATCTGGGAAATATTCAGTATCCCAGGTAATTCTATGGACCTGTGAGGCCACTGGAAAGGGACAATGCAGAATCTATCCCATGTTGCGATTCTTCCAAAAAGATGCCTCAGGAATCAAGGATAGTAGTCAGCATCTCTAATGCACACACAAACCGCAGATTCTGACTTAATAGCTCTGGGGTGGAACCTGGGGTTCTGCATTTCTAAGAATTTCTCATGAGATGCCCATGTTGCTGGTCTGTGAGTCACACTTTGAGCAGCAAGGTCCTCAACATTTTCTACAACTGCTGCTCTCTTGCTGCTCCCTCTGTCCTTTCTCTGGATGCTGCACAAAGCCTTATTCAGGCTTAGGAATAAAGCCACACCCCACTCTACACTCAATTACTTCTTTAGTCTTTATTTAATTTGTAGGCTTCTGGGACAATCTATCAGAGGCTGATCATTCCAATGACCTTATTTCTCCATGTTCTGGAACACGGAATGCAAACAGTGTTCCTCAGCCTCAGAAGGTTCTGATTTTGCAGGAGCAGCAGCAAAGAAAAAGAAGTGACTTGAAGTCTAAAGCCTGGAGTATCCAGGATGTGCTGATCCAGTGAGCTCTGGAACAGTGCAGATTATTCTCCCATGTCAAGAAAATATGCTAGCTCTCTTCTGAAACTTTCCCATTAAGACCACTTTACACTGTAAGATGCAACATATTATTAGAGATGCAAACCTGACCGGTACAAATTTTGAGGAAACTCTGTGTGTATGTCAAATACCTAAAATTAAAATTTAGATTAATAATGTGCATGTGAAATGATAGGCAAATCATTCATAACTCTCAAATGCTACCATTTTTATTCCAGTGTCCACATATGATTGTATTTCCTGGTTTGCTTTTTGCCTATCAAAAAGAATCAAAATTCCTTTGTTTTTCTATATAGTCATCAACCTATGTGTTGTTCTGAAAACTATTACACACTTTACCAACAGCCATGTGTGCTTTTATATGATTTATTTTTACCATAAAAGTTTTTTTCAAAATTTTTTATCCTGTTCTACAGTATGTCATTGTGGTTTGGCATCATAAAATGCAGCCTCTACATTTATCAACCTCAGATACCTATTGACCACAAAGATAAGCTCTACTATGAAAACTCTATTTTGAAAGGAGGAAAAAGTGACCTTTTACTTAAAAAGAAACCTCAGTTGTATGAGATGTTAACATTCTACAACTCGACAACAAAGAGCAAGGTTATATCTTAATTTCTATCATAAACATGTCACTGTTTCCCACCTTTTTATTAACTTACTTGATAGATGACCATTACCACCTTGGATTTCTTTCAACTAGAAAGAAAATTTTTAAAGATGAATTTTTTCCCATAAAAATATGAAATAGTAAAACTATTAAATCAGTTTTACTTTGGATTTAAAATGATCCTTTTGGAGTCTGGAAGTCCCTATCTCTTTGGTTATGGCGGTTAAAAATCAAACCACCTACTTAACCAAGTATTTAACAAAAATATTCTTTCCACCCTTTGGCAAATTCTTCCAGAATTACTAAAGATCTGATAATGTGTGATCTCAACAAACAAACAATTCACAAAGAACATTCCATTTTTAGAGATTTAAATTGGAATATTTTAGTTAATTTTACTTTTAAACACCAAACAGTGGCATAAATATTTTGTCAACTTTGGTCAAATAAGATCGTATGTTCACATCAATCATCTACTTTTCTTGGCCTTTTCTCTTTTTGGCCCCTTAATATTAGCACACTTTGTAAAATGTAATAAAAACATGTAATGTGCTTCTTGACATCTAATCCACTTGCAGTCATTTTTAGGCTTTTTACTCCTGTTCGGTCCTATAAAATAACATTAGTCATTCTCCCAAGACACTATAAAAGGAAGCACTAAATTGCATCCCTTTTCAAAGATAACTCTTCAGATTAAAACCAAAAGCCTAAAAAGAAACTTCAGAGAAGAATTATTACTTTTTCAAAAATTAATCATTTTAGATATAAGATGTAGGTCTTAATTACAATCTTCGAGTTTTAGGATCTGCACCCCTCCTCCAAGAATCGCAGAAAAGTAGAACTATGTGGTAAAATGATGGAAGCTCTATCTAGCGCAGTACCAGAAAAAAAAAATCATCTCACAGATGTTCTTCAAAGCCACAGGTATCAATCACTTCAACTAAAGTCAGGTCATGAGAGAATCCACAGCTAAGAATCAATTGTTCTACACTTTACATGGATACCTTGGATGCATATTTTTTCAGCAGAGGAGACCACAAAATTATGTAGATTCAGGGTGGTGCAAGATAAAAGATACTAAAATTCAAGTAAACTTTTAAATCACACATGAATTATGGAACACAAAGTAGACAGCCAATGCAAATACTAGCACTGATGAGATAAAGTAAAGCATCCATAACCTAATGTTCAAGACACCTCATTGCGCCCACTGAGAATATGGCATACAATTGTAGATTCCAGTCCAAGAACCTTGGACTGTCAATTTACCTCTTTAAAAACACAACTGTTTTCCAGGGAAAGGGGCTATATTGGTTTCCCTCTTTTGGAAAATTTTACCAAGTGAGTCAGAAAAAGCACATCCTTGGTCCTTCGGCGGAGTCTGTTCTTCTAATTGGATAGTTCTCAAATTTTAGTGGACAAGGAGCTTGTTCAAGGGGAGCTTGTTTAGCACGCAGGTTATCAAGACCCAGCCTAGGGGTCTGGTTCATAAGTAGTCCTGGAAACCTCCCGTTTCAACACGCAACTCAGGCTATGTAACTGTGATGCTGGGGACCCCTGCACCCCTAGTTTGATAAACACTGAAGGGACACCATTTATCACAAAATCCTACTGGATCACAAATGCTGGATCTCTGAACCTCAACGGCTGGCAAGCAAGTTAAACACTTTTGGCTGGAAGGAGTTATCACAGTCGGGTTGGCAAGGAGCGCTCTGTCCAGAGAATGAGGGAAGGAAACCTGATTTCATCTCACGGGCTCCACAGCCTGCCCTTGCCCCAGGAGTCCACCCACACGCCAACCGTGGCATCTCAGACCTGAGACCTCAGCCCAGACTCACATTCAACCAGACATGCACCTACCCAGCCTCCGTTATCCTGGATCCAGGTGTGCAGGTGCCGGTTCAGGTACTCAGTCATCCACAGAGCGATGTTGTCCACCAGGGGCGACATCTCCCGGTTGACGCTTTCCACACACATGACCCCACCGAATTCAAAGAAGGCCACAATCCTCCCCCAGTTCACCCCATCCCTGAAGAGCTCCTCCACCACCGTGGCAAAGCGTCCCCTCGCGGTGAAGGGCGTCAGGTGCAACTGGCTGGACATCTCAGCGAAGTCGCGGCGGTAGCGGCGGGAGAAGTCATCGCCCGCCTGGCGGAGGGTCAGGTGGACCACAGGTGGCACTGGGCTGAGCGCAGGCCCCGCGGCAGCGGCGTGGGCGGCCGGGGGCGAGGTCCTGGCGGCCGGGTCCCGAGGCGCAGCGGGAGGGGGGGTGCCCCCGGGCTGGGAGGAGAAGACGCCCGGCGCGGGGGCGGCCCCCGGGGGCGCGGCGCTCGCTTCTCCAGCATCCCACTCGTAGCCCCTCTGCGACAGCTTATAGTGGATGTACTTCATCACTATCTCCCGGTTATCATACCCTGTTCTCCCAGCGTGCGCCATCCTTCCCCCGAGGAAGAGCAGCCGGGTACCAACAGCACCTCTCGCCCCCGCTCCCACCCCACGGCCCCCAAAGAAAGAGGAATAGTTATAATCCAGCTATTTTATTGGATGTGCTTTGCATTCTTGGATGAGGGGGTGTCTTCAGTCACGCGGAACACTTGATTCTGGTGTTTCCCCTTGGCATGAGATGCAGGAAATTTTTATTCAAATTCCTTTCGGATCTTTATTTCATGAGGCACATTATTATTAATAAGATTGTTAGTATCAGTCTACTTCCTCCGTGATGCTGAAAGGTTAAAAAAAAATCTAGTAAGTCAAAATCAGGTGCATTTTCCTTTATACACTGGGTGAAAGCAGGGCATACACACTACAAGTTACACAGCTAAAATGTATTAAACTGCCAGGAAATTAAATTTACTCGAATGCACTTAAAGTTAAAATCTCAAATGTTTCCATTGAAAGTTACATTAAACCAACTTCCTGTGCAAAGAACTTACTTGTATTTTTTAAGGACAGCATGATCCTCTGTCAAGTTTCCTTTTTTGTCAAACCAAAAACAAATGCATAAGGCAACGATCCCATCAATCTTCAGAACTCTCCAGTTATAGCTGCTTTGAAACTTCCAAATGAATCAGGAGTAGGGAGGAGTAAAAATTAGGAGGATTTCCAGATTGATTCCCAGACTTGGGCTTCACAGAAATGTCAGTCCGTAGGAATCCCAACCGGAGATCTCAAGAGCACAAGAGAAGAAGGCAGCGGCGGCGGCAGATGAATTACAATTTTCAGTCCAGTATTTGCAGAAGTCCTGTGATTTTTCCCCTTCTCGGCAATTTACACACGCACCGACACGCGCGGGCGCAGACATGGACCTCCATCCACGGGACCGCTTCACGCCTCCACGAAGAGAGACAGGGTAGGGGGGACGATGGAAGAGCCGGGGACGGGGGCAGGAATCCTCTTCTGATTAAACTCCGAACAGCAAATGCATTTTCCGAAAAGCTGCTTGATAAATGAAGGCAGGACGCGCCCGGCCCGCCGGTGCCGAGCGCGAGAAGCCCGCGCTGTGTGTGGTGCGGCGAGGGGTGGGGAGGAGGAGGTGGTGGGGGAGGGTTTTATTTTTTCCCTCTTTTCCTAAAAAGGATGACTGCTACGAAGTTCTCCCCCCTGGACCCCCTCTTCCGCTGCACCCCACCGGCGCACCCCGCCTCCGGGCTGCGCACCCTTTCTCCTCCTGCTGCTCCTGCGCGGCGGCGGCA
>VBSM01003157.1:43952856-43993156 GCA_008086735.1 Cheirogaleus medius
TGTTGCCCAGGCTGGTCTCAAACTCCTGGCCTCAAGCAATCCTCCTGCCTCAGCACAATTGGTTTTTGTGAGACAGTGCAAGTCAGCTCTAGCATATCTCTAATTTTGAAGCCCCCCAAAACCAAGACAGAAACATATCACAACTTCACTAGACCAGCAAGAACAAAGCCACCTTATAAAATTAACTATTTTATAAAAAGTCACACAGATAATCCATCAGGTAAATCAAAATAAAAGCATAACTCCCTTATTTTTTTTAAGCCTTTACTAAGTACCTAATAAGTAGTGTCCAGTACTATGTTAATTGGTAGGGAAAATTTAATTCTCAGAACCTATAATCTAGATGATCTAAACAAAATGAATAGAACATGCTTGAAACAGAGAAAAATCTTAAGATAGTAGTAGCAACTTAGGGCTAAAGAAATCCAAAGGTAGGATGAGCATAGGTCAGGGATTCTTCCTAAAAAAGATTACCTGGTTCATCAGCTAGGTTTTAAAGGAAGTATGTGATTTGGACTAGCAGAGAAAAGGACACTGTATTAGAGACTGATATAAATTTGAAGGAATGAAGGTAGAAAAGAACATGGCACCTGTGAGAGCTCACGAACTTGAGGTAACACCAGTGTCAACACCATGCACCCTGTGTTGCTTCATTTGTAGCCTGCTGCACCAATGTTAGGTAGGTATGCCTCCATTCCTTAATGATAAACGTGGCTAAATAGAGCTTCCATAGCATTAATAATCAAATTCACTCATTCTGTTCTTCTGCATGTCGTTGACAGACATCAATTCTCCACTGACATGCCTTATAATTAGAGTCCCTACACATTTCTCAGGCTGAGACAAAGGCTCTTAAACATCCATGGTACAGCTCATAGAGATGGTCAACAACAATTTTCTGTTGGCTCAGAAAATGTCTACCCAAAACTTTATAAGGGTCAAGAGCCAGAGAACCAGAGCATACCCATTCAGGTTCCTTTGAATACCTGTTCATAAAGAACACATAAATATGGCCTATTAAGCATGCTCTACTATTATAGAATGAATCTAAAATTATTAGATTCCATAATTAGCTTTAGACCCAGAAATTTAGAAAATGGAGCTAAGGCTAGAAGTGATATAGATAGTAAGACACAGCTCTTAAAGCACATGTAAGAATGAAGTGTGATAAAGTATCCACTTATCATCAATACTATGCTTACATATTACTTGGTCATATATTTGATCAATTTAAGTAGAATACTTCATCAACTTTTTGATTCACAAAAAATTCTAGATTTCAACTATATTATGTATATTAATTCTCCTAATTAATTAATAGCAGTACTATATAACATTGAGGCTGATAAATAAGGTATATTAATTATCTTATCCAGAAAGAATTCAATGTTGCTTTGTCAAGTTAATTCCCAACCCTCACATAAAAGTTGTTGAAAAACAGAATTTTCAGGTATATATTCTTATTTTTAATGATTTTTTATATCTAATAAATTTAGATAATATTTTCTTCTGCACAGAAGGTCCCAAAATAAAGAAGCATACACAGAATATAGCCAATAGTAGGTTATATCAATTTACTTCACATAAGAACAGCATATTTCAGGCCTCTGATTTCCATTTAATATTAACAAAACCAATCTGTACAGAAAACCCAAAGGCAACCATATAGCTTAATATGTAAAATGTGCAAATATACTTTAAAAATGCATGTTATTCCATAGTATTTTCAAGGTAGAATTTCATAGTAATTAAGGAATCTACCTCATTCTAGCTAACTTAGTAATCTTTTGCATGTAGAGCCAATGCAAATGTACAAGGCACAACTTAGTGTTGATGCTAAAGTGTATAATACACATCCTCTGATTATTTGAAGATATTAAAATAATATCATGTTTGTATTTTATTAATGAGTCATCAGCTCATTTCTAAAGCTTTATAAGCATTATACTGATACATATGTGTGGCCAGGACAAACAAACTGTTCCCTGAACTTAAAAGGTGAAAGACAAGACCCTATACTGCTACCTAACATTTAAAAAAGAAATTTATATATATATATGTACACACACACTCCAACATCACACACAGAAAGTTCCCATAATCCAAGGGGAGGCCATTTCCTCATGAGCAAAGGTTCCCATTACAGTATTCATGACAGTTATTTAAAAATTACATACTTACCACCTGTTTTGGTCAATCTGGCTACAAAAAGACATTGAAATAGACAATTTTCTTCTTCAAGGTAAAGACAACTCCTAATTTAGAAAGTGTTTCTCTTGAGATTGCACAGTGAAAGGTATTTAATTAAATATAAAAGGCTTGCTGCTTTTAAAGAAATTATTTAAATCTACACAGGAAAAAAAAATCAACCTATTAAAAACCAATAAGAGCACTGGCTATCGCTCAATTCAAAATCTTTCAAACCCAATCACAGTGCTCTTTGCTTTTTATTGCCCATCCCTGAGAGTAAAGATTCTATCACTTTTAATTTTTTAATACAGTAAATAAATTTTATATTGATAAGAATGATGTTTTAAGAATTTTTTTCAAAATATAAAATAAGCCCTGTTTCATTTTAGTCCAAAAGAAATAATAAATGCTCTTTGAAAAGACCACCATTCATAAAAATTTTAAATATTTGTATATCAATCAATTTCTAATATTCTTCTTACTGGGTAATTTCTTTTTTTGCCATTCATGTATTGCTCATTTCTTTATGACTCATATCTTATATTTTTCATTAATAGGAGCATTTGATAGGTAATAGAGAAAAAGTACAAAATCAAGCTTAAAGGAACTCTGAAGTAAGATGTGTATTTCCCCATGGTAACAGAGTTTTACTGGAAATAATCTGAATGCTATTCAAGAAAGGCAAAAATATCTATGAAAGAAACAATACACATGGTAAACATCTTCCTCATCTTTGGTTTAGCCTTCTTGACCAAAATCTTCTGTAAACTTCTTTAATTTCAACAAGTCATGTTCATTGACTGTGGGTTTTGTATTAGAGAGTGACCGCAACATATCCGACTGTCAGAGAAAAGAAGAGGGAAGGAATATATAAATAATAGATTTAAGAAAATACAAAATCATCACACTATCATTATTTTCACTAACTTTAACCTAAATCTGCAGTGTGCCACAAGATACTGACAATAAACTCCCTTATTCTTTCTAAAAGATATCTTTGACATGTTATTCCTTTGTGTAGAAACTTCCAATATCTTCCCCTGAACTGATCAGAACCTTTCAGTGGCTCCCCATTACCTATCAGAAGTACAATCCTTTTAGCCTGAGGACCAAGGCCCTCCAAAGTATGTTCATGATCTAACTTCTGTCCTCATCTGTTTTTCTTAAACAAGAGATCAGTTTTCCAAGTAAATACAATTCAAAAGGAAATGTGGTCACTGACTTACACACTTAAGTGAAGCAGAATACCATACTTAAGTGAAGCAGAAAATCAACTAACCAGAATTTAAAAATGTAAGATCAAAATGTTAAGAAAATATGCTAATATCAGAGGTTCACTAAAAAACTAACTTCTAGGCTATATGTCCTGTAAAATAGTAAGGAATATAATAAAAAGGACCACTCTTAAGTTATTGTAAATTCTTCAAAGCTGAACAGAGAACAAAAACTTAAAAACATAATCAACATGTTACAATCACCCTAAATTTCCTAAAAATAATACACCTTACAAAACAAAGTCCTGTAAGTTATTTTAATTCTTCCAATAGATACCATAAAAACATTCTTTTTTATAATAAAAGCTGTTTAAATTCAGTTAAAATTTTTAAGAACTGCATTGTTTAAACTTTCTATAGAGCCTAGAAAAGTAAAACAGAAAAACACCATTCTGAATTCAGTGATACAAGGATTAGCAATTTCTGGTTATTTTTAAAAATCTGAGATTTAGGGAAAAAAATTTTCACCAATTCTATTTTTTAGTTAAGTCTTAACAATAATTTATGCATTATATAGAGCATTTTGAAAATAATATTCCAGCCATAAAACCTATAAAGTCAAAAACCTGTTTTTAAAAAAATAGCCTTTTCACTTAAAGTTTCGTCAAACCCAAGAAAATGTTTTAAAAATAATTTTTGGCTGGGCATGGTGGATCATGCCTGTAATCCCAGCACTTTAGGAGGCCAAAGTGGGAGGATCACTTGAGGCCAGGAGTTTGAGACACCATCTCTACAAAAAATTTAAAAAAAATTAGCTGAGTATGGTGGCATGTACCTATAGTCCCAGCTACTGAGAAGGCTGAGGTGGGAGGAGTTGGAGGTTACGGTGAGCTATGATCCTGCCACTGTACTCCAGCGTGGGTGACAGAATGAGACCCTAATCTGTCAAAACATATATATATATATATATTTTTTTTTATTGATTGATTGATTGACAAGGTCTCACTCTGTTGCCTGGTTAGTACAGTAGTGTCGTCATAGCTCACTGCAAACTTAAACTCCTGGGCTCAAGTGTTGTTCCTCTCAAAATGCTAGGATTATGGGCGTGAACCACTGTGTCCAGCCAATCCTTCACAACTTTTAACATGAGTCAACAGTATTAAATAAACATGCCTGTTCATACCAACATTTCCCACCAAGTCTTATATAAATGGAAAATTTTATCTTGGCAAATTATGAAGTATAATGTTTTAAAATTTTCCTTAAAAACAAACAAAAATTCAAACCATGCAAACAACTGGCTCCAAAAGTTTATCCCCAGGGACATCCATCCATGTCATTTCAATGGCACCAGGGTCACCTGGAGAGCAGGGTGTTAGCAGATCATCTACAAAGTTGTTAGGATCAGCTCGGGAAGGTCCATGAACCTGGAATAAATAGCAATCTGAAATATTTATTTGAACAAATTAAATAAACATTAAAGCCATCATCAGGAAAGTTGAAAATGTATTAATATGTTTCCATGTTTTGTTTAAATGTTTACTTCTGAAAAAAAATTAACAATATACAACAAAGTAGTTTTCTCTGAGTAATGGAATAGACTTTGGTTGGTTTTAGCTTTTTTCTTGATGCTTTTTTATGTTTTGAAATTCCAATAATAAATTATAATACTTACATACATGGGGAAAATGAGTTAAAAAAAAAAAAAAGTTACCTGTGGCTAACCTTTCCCTTTTTTTCCTCTACTGCTTAATAAGTGGTAGTAATCTTAGAGACCAAAAATAGACCTAATAAAAAATTCTTATAAGTTGCTTTATTGTCCACAGCTGAGAAAATTCTGTAATATTTGGCACCTTTAGTCTGAAATTACTTAACCCTTGTCTTTCAACAAAAATTCTTTCAAATATATGTATAAAATTCAATGCTAAATGTAACTGCAAGGTCATTTTTATGATATATAACTTATTTAACAGTTTTAACACCTTACATACCGCATAGAAATCTCTAAGACATACACCAGGGACCACACGTTTTTGGGCACATTATTTAAGTCATTATAACTACAGTGAAAAACGAGAAAACTCATGAGCGGTCCTTAACAGATGACGCGCGAAACAGGAGAAAACTCGTGAGCGGTCCTTAAGGTGTTAAGAATATCCAGAAAAAGAACTTTTGTGATAAAGTCACACACAAGTATTTAGATGGCAATAAATTTGTATCATACTGGGGGCTATTTCCTATCTGTTTCAGAATGATCAACTTTATTATCTCAGGATTGGTGTAGCTATGGAGAAATACACATTCTCACTTTACTTATTATATATTTTTTTTTGTATGTCCTCACAAAATTTCAGCTGCAACTGAGGTCAGAGATTTTTGTCGTTTTTGACTGCTCTACTTTCTGATCTTCCTCTGGGCCCAGATTGATATGTTAGACATTTGATAAATAAAAAAAATAAACAGGCAAACCTGTTCTTGCTAATTGAAGTAACTGGCCTTAAAAAGAGTAAAGGATGGAGCCATAGAGAGATCTATAGTTGGTGATCCAAAGCCATTGAAAAATGTAAAACATGTTAGGACTATTAATAATGGCTACTAATAAACTTGATTGGAGAACTTTTTTTTTTTAATTTCAACTTTTATTAAAAACAAACCAAATCCAGTAACTTTTCCAATGCCTTACTAGAGGGTTGCCTCACAACTGAACCATCATTTCTGGAGGGGTAGAGAACTTATTTCAATGAAATAGAAATATGTCTATTATGTAAATCTACCTATTGTAACTATTATACAACACTGAAACTCTTCCAAATTCTTTGAAGACAAAACATATGAAAGGACAGATAAAAATGACTTACCTTTTTAAAATGAGTAGCTGACTGTACTTTTCTAACAGGCTGCATAAGAGCATCCCGTACAATGATACTTATATCTGCCCCTGAATAACCATCAGTTTTCTTCCCAAGTTCTCGGAAGTCTGTTTCTGTTAGACTGTTCTGAGTGGTCCCCAAGTGCAGTTTAAACATTGCTGCTCGGGCATGGGCTTCAGGCAAAGGAATATAAATTCGTTTCTCAAATCTTAAAATAAAAGATACATTATATCAAAGATATTATACTTAATTTTAACTGAAAATGAGGGTATTTTCGAGAAGAAACAGATATTTAGATATTCTCAATTATAACAAGTTGAGTCGAATAAGTTAAATGTGCCCATATGGGCCAAGGTTAAACATATACATTTAGGTTAGGTAAAGGGAGGATGCCCAGAACACATTAAAAACAAACAAATAAAATCAAAAATAGCCAGGGAATCAGCTTGGACGGTTAAGTCTTTCTCATTTGATTTTTGGGTTATTTTGGCCATAATATTTTTTTTTTTAGACAGAGTCTCACTCTGTTCCCTGGGCTAGAGTGCCGTGGCATCAGCCTAGCTCACAGCAACCTCAAACTCCTGGGCTCGAGTGATCCTTCTGCCTCAGCCTCCCGAGTAGCTGGGACTACAGGCATGCGCCACCATGCCCGGCTAATTTTTTGTATATATTTTTAGTTGGCTGATTAATTTCTTTCTATTTTTAGTAGAGATGGGGTCTCGCTCTGGTTTCGAACTCCTGACCTTGAGTGATCCTATTTTGGCCATAATATTTTTATGTCTAGAATTCATGACATAAAAAGACATGTCCTACAGGATTACAGTTTCTCATAAAATTGTACTCTGAATTCTTGATCAAGGGGTTAATGATTAACAATTTAAAATAGGAGTAGAAATGACACATTCTCTAAATTCAAAATGGTAAAATTACTCAAAATCTTATATAATTAAATATATATTACACAAAATGTCCATGTAGTATAATGAGTATATTCAGAACAAATAATCCTATATTATAAACATTATGTTTTATCAATAATAATTTTGCTTGCCTTCTTAGAATTTCAGTATTTGGAGATAGGGGGAAAGCAATGAAGGATAATTTAAGTGGTCTGTACAGACTTTTCTCCTCCAGGTAACTCTGTGGCAGTGAGAATTTAAAAAGTTTCCATTACCTCTAGAGATGGGTTTGGAATCAGCCCATTTTTCAAAAATACCCAGCACACTTCCTTTCTTGGTACTGGGAGGTAATCTAGCATACTGGCAAACCATCAAGTGAATGTAATAAAAGTGGTAAAACTGAAGTGCTGGTTTTTACCATGTAAAATTAAATGGAGTAGGGAATTGTGAAACAGTGGAAAGTGAAGTATCTGTATGCCTTTCCTACAGCTGGTTTCATATTCAACTTAAAAATTAGAGACATAAACTTTCTTTATTAAAAATATATCTTGGTTATCTTACTTTGACTTATGTAATGATCATTGTAATAAAATTTTATACATAAAGAGTTTTTACTGAAATATCAAACTATATTTGTAAATTTTTGAAGCATCAATGCCCACTAAGCTTAATATGAACTAAGGGTAAGCATTAGGTAATATGCTTTCCAGTGTGAAAGACTACAGTATATGGAAATCTTTTATCTTCAGTATAGCAGGCAAGCAAACAAGCAAATGACCAGCTCTCTTCCCCCAAGGCAGGGAAGCAACAGGTTAGGGCACATTAAAACTTCTGTGAAAAGTTACCAGAATGCCTCCTTGCTACACAAAAAAGGAATTATCATTTACTTGTTACATCTGCAGCTAGAAATAAGATATTTACTGGGTCATCATACCTTCGCCTAATGGCAGAATCCAGAACCCAGGGTATATTTGTGGCTCCCAGAACCAAAATTCCATCATTGTCCACACCAACCCCTGCATTAAAATAGGTAATAGTTTAAATAATTTGTCATTTTGGTGCTCTTTAAACCTCTTCCCATTGTTCTGTTAAGAAATGTGGTGCTTTAACATTAAAGTGCCTCATCTTGAGAGTATCTCTCTGAAAAAAATTGTATTTACTCAAATATTAGTATCATATTATTACAATATAATACAAATATGTTCCCAAGAATAAAATCTCCTAGACTGTGGACAATACTATTAGGTCATTAAATATGAAATGTCTGATTTCAAATCAAAGTATAGTTTATCATATCTCAAACAAGCAGCAGTACAATTTATCAAAGTATGTACCTAAACTATCAACATAGTTTTGCCATCTTAACAGTAGCTTGTTTATGACAGCAGCGAAGAAGGCTGCACAGCAAGTGGCAATGAAATTGCAAAAGGCAGTTTTCCACAGCTTATTGAGAAATTGAGTTTTCAAGTCCAGCTTCTGTAGTTTGAGCAGCATTGTTTGTGCAACATGTGGTTGAATGTTGTCTGGCAAGAGGACTGGCCTGTCTCTATTGACCAATCTCCACTGCTTGATCGCAAGATTCTTCATCATGTCATCCACTTAGTTTTAGTAGACATCCACTGTAATCAACTGACCAGGTTTCATGAAGCTGTAATGGATAATACCAGTGCTGCACCCAACCAAACAGTCACCATTAGCTTTTTTTGATGAATATTGGTTTTGGACTGTGTTTCGGCACTTCTTCTTTATCCAACCATTGTGCTAAACGCTTGTGATTGTCAAAAAGAGTCCATTTTTCATCACCCATAAAAATACAGTGTAGAAATAGTTCATTCATCTTTATGTCGTGACAGCAAAGAAAGGCAAGCTTCCAGACGATTTCGCTTCTGACGCTCGTATAATTCATGCAGAATCTATCTATCCAGCTTCTTTACCTTGCAAATTTGTTTCCAACAGTCCAATACTGTTGGAATAGTAACGTCAAACCTTGCTGCTAATTCATGTGTAGGTGAGATGGATTTGCTTCCAGTACAGCTTTCAGCTAATCATTATCCACCTTGGTCTCAGGTCACCCATGTTGCTCATTTTTAAGATTAATATCACCAGAATAGAACTGTTCAAACCATCAACATACTATGCGCTCATTAGCCACATCCTTCCCAAACACTTTGTTGATATTTTGAGCTACCTGCGCTGCATTGGTTCCACAACAGAACTCATATTTGAAAATAACATGAATTTTTGACTTATCCATGGTTTCACAAAAATTACTGTAAAAAATTCTGAAAGATAATCACAAGCCAAAATGTGCATTTGAAAGACTGAGGATGTACCTTCACAATAAACAAAAAATAAGTGTCAAAGTGAAATGTCAGAGATATCAACTGTCAAACTTAGTACTTGATTCTTCAAGTATGAAATTAGACATTTCATTTCATACTTAATAACCTAATATTCTTTTCAAAATATTTCTTGAAAGATTTCATTTCAAGTCTACATATTACTTTTACTAATATCGTTCCTGGCATGTTACAGTGAAATATTAATCTCCTTACTATTTGTATAAGTGAATCCTACAAGATGATTACAACTGGGTAAAAATTATGTATGCACATGGAAACTATCAGAATGGAACATGGCATAATGAAACTGTTAGTTTATTAGAGAAATTCTGCTTGAATTTTTTTCCATTATTGTTATAAAATAATGGTTATACAATAAACAGAAACTATTTTAAAAATCAGTAATATTACCTTGCATTTGAACTAGGAACTCTGTCTTAATTCTACGTGCAGCTTCACTTTCATTTTCACTTCTTGAACCACACAAAGAATCAATTTCATCAATGAAGATAATGGAGGGCTTGTTTTCTCTGGCAAGTTGGAATAAATTCTTAACTAATCTAAAAATAAAGAAAAACTTTTGTTCTCTAAAAAATATTAACAAACTAAAACAAGGCAATATACCAATATTACAGGAACTCTATAGATTAAAAAGCCTAATCACCTTTTAGGTACAGAAAATAAGAATGCTACAACTGGATAATTCACTTTACAATTTACTAAGTTACACATGTGTACTATCTTTTTTCCACAAAACAAATTCCAAATTAGGGTCTGATATGACAGACAAATGAGTATTTATGTCAGATCTCTGAATATCTATTAATGATGTAAGAAACCTATTACTTTACAGACTACCAGGCAAAGACAAAAACATTTAAAATTGATTTACCACTTACTTTTCACTTTCACCTAGCCATTTTGAAACAAGATCGGAGGAAGATATTGAAAAAAATGTTGAGTTGTTTGCTTCTGTTGCTACAGCTTTGGCTAAATAGGACTTTCCTGTTCCAGGAGGCCCAAATAATAGGATTCCCCTCCAAGGTGTTCTCTTGCCTAAAATTTGCATTAGAAAAATAATAAGAGAATTTCAAAACTTAATTTCAGTTACTATAGACATCATCCATAGTGAAGAATACTGTGAAAAGATTTTAACTCTAAAGCAATCAATAATAATATTTTTAAAATAAATCAATCTAAGGTATGTCTTGAATATATTTTATTTGCTTTCTCTAGAGCCCATTTTGTCAAAAGTGAGTATATATAAACACAAGCCTTCTAACAGGAAGTTCATTTGCTAGCTCATTCATTCATTCATTCATTCAACCAATATGTAGTAAAAGCACAATGTGTGGACACAGACAAAAGGATTTCTGCCCTTCATGGGCAGAAAGTTTCTTTGATATGTACTTTATCTGAAGCTGTTAAATAATTCTTACTCTTTTTAAGAAATGGAAATACTCTTTAAAAATTAATATATGCCCATTGCAAAAAATTGAGATGAAAGTCAAGAAAAAGTAAAAATTACCTATAACCTTATCTCCTAGGCATACATTAACATTTTTACGTTGATCCATCTATACTTACTTCTCGGCACACACACTTACTAACAAATATGGAATCATACTATACATATTTTATAACTTGCTTTTTGATCTTTATAACAGATGTGGACATTCTTCAATGAATTATAAGCAGATTTAAATTTATTAATATAGATGTACACTACATTTTATTAAGTGCACAGCATTCTATTACATGTTGGTGAATTATCCTACTGGTTGACATTAGGTTATCTTGAAATATATCTACTGCAAATATGGATATGTATAAGAAATAAAACATCCTTGTGTAAAGATGTATTACTGCCATATAATAGTCACAATTTATTTAAGATAATTCATGACATGGTGACAAGAATTCACCATGCTTTACCTCAGTCATCAATGTGTTTTTAAAATATCATAAAATAAAATTACTTAAAAGTCATCTCACCGGTAAAAAGATGAGGAAATTTAATAGGCAGAATCACAGCCTCTTTAAGTGCTTCTTTGGCTCCTTCAAGACCAGCAACATCACTCCACTTCACATTTGGTCGTTCTATAACAATGGCACCTACAAAAAATTTTGTCACCTCTAAATTGAGAAAGACTATTTCATCAAAGTTAGAAGACAACAGGGAATCATGACATTAAAAAAATGAACTATAAAATTGTCTGGGTGAGTTTTATGTGTTAAAACCCTTTCTGCAAAAGTATGATGAGGAAGTAGTTGCTAGGGAGGAGTCAGAAGGAGTCAAGAGCCTGGGCAAGTGGCTAAATTACCTTGGGCAGGCCACTTTTACCTTTTACATTTCTACTTCCTCATTTGTGAAATGAAAATAATGCCATCTGCCCAAACTACTAAGATAGGTTAGTGTAAAAATCAAATGACATAATGAATATCAGAGTGTTTGGAAAAGCACCAAACATTTCATAAAGTGGTTATAATATCTGAATATACTGATTCTGGAGTATCAAAAGTACTTGTTCAATGGGAAAAGGTGATTTAATCTCCTCAAACACAGAAAGACAATATGCTTAAAAATGTTAACTGAAGATAGGCAGATAGAAGGGAGAAGATAGGAAAGAAGAGAGGAAAGGCTACAACAGAAGCAGATGATGGAAAAAAGAGAGTATATCCCTGTAGATTTGCAATACTTTCCTGAGATTTGCCAAAATTTCTATTTGGCTTCTCAATAGATTTACCATTTTTGTAAATTAACAAAGTTACTTAAATCGATGATTTGGGTTTCTGAATACAGTATATTCAAAAGCTGTAACAATTGTTGCAGTGAGAGTCCAAAAAGAATTTATTTTAATACAGTGTACTGGCAAAATTTTCTAGTTATCTTTCATTAAAAGCTTTTCCAATTTTCTATTATACAGAAATTGTTCAACTATAAATTATTAAGCAGCCTGTTCTCAGATGACATGTAGTTGTATTAAGTACAAAACACCTCCCTTTATGTCATCTAATTATTACTTCAGGAAATTAGTTTTATCATTTCTTCTGGTTAGTAAAGATCATCTATCTACTATTCTAAGACTAGTTATACTTAGCAACTTCCTTAAACTACGCAAATCTTTAGTTGCTAGATTAAAATTAAATGAAACCATAAACACTTTTGCATTCTATAAGTTCAGACTACTATAAAGCAAGAAAATAGTCAATTCACTTTTTCTTTCTTATATTCCATTAAGATTAGTAATCCTACATGAGAAAATATCTACATCATGAGAGGATTTTGAGTCAGTTAAATGAAAGTAAATTTACTTTATAAGTGTGTATCATCTGGCTAACTCAGATTTTTGCTATGAATTTTAAAAATATGCTATAAATTTATTTTCACATTTAACTAACACTTTTCTCCTTGAAGTTTAAAGGTAACTTTGGAATGTTTCCTAATAAACAATTAAATACTAGATATTACTTATTTGTAAATTTAAAAAGGGGAGGTGGGATTATTAGAAAATATAAATAAAACAATTGGATCGTACTTCTATTTATGTAAGTTTATCCAGTCTTTGATCATACTATTTATTACACTAATACATTATTTAACCACAAAAAATCACTGAATATTAAAATAAGCTGACAGAAAAATCAAATCATAAACCCGTTTTTAATTTTAACTATCAAATACTATACTTAATGTCATGATCTGAAACAGAAGTAAAAGATTTAAAATACTGTTTCAGAAAAAAAAAACAGTAAAGATTCAAAAAAGATATTATACCATGAAATCCATCAGCAAACTATTAAAAGATGGGAGAAAAAGGATTCTCAGATATGAAAGGCAAGGACTCCTTTCATACACTATTTCATCCTGAAATTCCAAATAAACTTCCTCATTTAAACATTTGAAGCATTTTTTTTTTTTAACATTTCAAGCCCTTATAACTGACAGGTAACTTAGAGAAATCCCTATTAAAAACATTGTTAACTTTTTCAAAATTAAAGACAATCTTATTTTCACTTCCAGGTGAGCAGGTAGGATGAGGTAAACAAAACCAAAACCAAAAGTGGAGACAGAAAAAAGCTTCTTGCCTTACAAGTGGAATAAGGCACTTGCAGCAGTGGAAACTGAGAGTCTCTGCCCTTGGATTACATCCACCACTGAAATTCTTGGCATATAAAAATACTCTCTATCCTCATTAACTGTACTGTTTTCAACATACTATCCTATAGTGTTCTCCTATAAATCCTAGTGGGGTAGGGAAGACAGAAATATTATCAAAATGAAAAGACTAGTATAGCAAAGTTAAAGAGGTCTAGCTAAGCTAGGTATATTCACTATTCAGTAACAAAGGCTGAACCTATCTAATGGAAATTCTTTCCCAGTTATGCACTCTGTGTGGTATAATTCAAATGAACAAAAAACATACTAATGGGTGAATGTAAATTCAATCTGAAAAATCATTTAATAGTTATATCTAAGAATAATCAAATCTCAGCAATTAAAGAAACCGGCAATTAAATAGATGCCTTTTTAGATATACAGAGCTACCATTTATTGAGTCCCTAGAATTTGTCAGATATATTAGGCAGTTTTTACATTGTCATTAATCTTATAGCCCTGAAAGAGAAGTATTACTGATTTCCATTTTACAGATGGGGACTCAGACTCCAAGAGGTTCAGTAACTTATCCACGATTAGAAGGCTTCTAAGTGGCAGACCCTTGGGTGGAACAGAGATCTGAATTGAGCCAAAATTTCTACCCTCCCCATTACACTACTACACTGTAACACAGTAGAATGAAAGGGCGCTTACAGGTGTGGAAGGTAAAAACAGAAAGCTTAAAGAGATAAATGTAAATAGGAACAATGAGAAGCAAATGAGGAACAGTAGGTAGGAAACATGAAATAAAATATCAATGAATCAGCTACAGTGATGGCTACAAAAGCCAAGTGTAATTCCTAATTAGTTCTGCTCCTTTGACAGTAGTGAATTTTAATACCATCAGATTATGTAGTGTGCTAACAGTATAAATGCTACCTTCTCTAAAAGAGGGCAAATAAACAAAATTAAAGAGAATAAGTTGACTTACAGCCTTTTAAAGGCAGATATAAAACCAAACAATATTTTTATTACATGAAAAAACCAAGCCATTAGAGAGGGCTTGCCCTCTATGAGAGGGCTGCCCCTATGAAAATGCTATAAATAAATCCATCACATGACCACTGGGAACCAAAGCCAGTTCTTGAACCTAACTTAAATACAAAGGGGGGTGGGGTGGGGATAAAACAATTCAAATAGACAATTCACTGAGTCTTTTAAATAAGATAGTAAGTTTAAAAATGAAATCTAAAGCAACCTTGAAGTTGATTCTGTAGTTTCTTTTTTTCAGGATCATCAGATTCTCCTTCCCCATCACTGTCATTCCTAATAAAAAGAATTTAATATATTCAAATGATCACTCATTACTATCAAGTAAGGCAAAAATGAAGGAAAAATTAACCTGAAATATTTATAATTTAAGTGGCAAAAGAAGACATTCCCATTAAAAGTTATGTTATTATTTTTAAGTATATATTAAATAAAATAGGAAGCAGGCACATTATCAATTAATAGAGAATCATGAACAAGAGAAGGACAAAAAGACCAAAATAAAGTCAGGAACTGGTTTCAAATTCCCATGACATACCTACATATGTGTTAAATCATAAATGCATGCCCCACATACCATTCCATGAAGGATTTAAGATGAATTACAGGAGAGTTGCAAACAACAATAAAAACACCAGGACTGGGCAAAATATAAATTAGAATGAGAAGTCACACCAGGAGGAAAAAAATCCAGAATACTAATTATCTAAGGTACAAGGGTCTATAACCCTTAGTCTGGGATTCCAAAGGACTGATGAAGCTTCCTGATGACAATGAACTGAACCCAAAGAACAAGTAGGTCAACCAAAGCATTTCATATCTAGGAATTTATCCTGAAGAAATAATTTAAAATGAGTTCAAGGATTTAACTATAAGGATGATCGCACCCACACAGTTTGCCAACAGGGAAAAAATGGAAATAATTTATGTTCAATTATAAGGGATAGCATATGATAAAAACACTACAACCTTTAAAAATGATGTTGTAGAAATAGTTTCTTGGAAAGGTGTTCCTGATACAATGTTGAGTGAAAAAGTGATAAAGCAAAAAATATGGCATTAAATAATTTTTAAAACTGTAAGATATAAAGGGGGATTAAAAGCTTGACAGGTTTTATACCAAAACAGGACCATCTTATAGGATGGTGGGGCTATGGGTGAGGTAGACACTGAGAAACTGATTCTCTAGACACTCATTCCAATCTCTTCTATCACACTGTCCTGGACTGTAAAGGCTGTTTTTATTAAAAAACTGCCCTTTGTTGGCTCCCTTGAAGTTAAGGTTCCACACGACATCTAAGTTCCTTCAAGAAGGTGGGGGCTGCTCACGAGGAGACCAAATCTTCATGGGAAAGCACCAGCTTTGCTGAGGGAGCTGTGCAGAGGTTCTACTGCCTGCTCCCAAGCAATGTGATGCTGAGCAAGGAGGGTGGCAACAGGGGGATCCCTACTTGAACAACTTGGTCATAGGTGAGCACTTCTCCTAGTGATATGGAATCCAAGCTTGATTCTCTTGCCCCAAAATTCTGAAAGGTAATACTGCACAATAAATCCCTTTTTGTTTAAATGAGCCAAAGCAGGTCCTACTGTTTGTAACTGAGATTGCTTTTTAGTACAGGAGAAGAATTGGCATCCCCTAGTCAGGTAACCACCTCAGGAGAGATCATTATAGGGTCTCCAAGCAAGACTAGAAGAGCTTCAACAGATAAGGGAAGAGAGAACCTTCTGCTGGCAAGGGAGTCTCAGTGACAGTTGGATATCCCAGGCACCCAAAGTCAACTGAATTTTTCTTCCCAATATTTTCATTTTACATTTGGAGTCCCTATCTTACACTAAATGTTTCTACTTGCATATAGGTAGAAATTCAATAATCCATAAGATCAGACTGTCAACTGATTTTTGTTATATCAATGCTACAGGTGCAACAGATAAACTATTCTTAGGGTACCACAGAAACTCCCTGGTTCCCTGATCACATCTTGAACAGAAAATATAAAACTGTGAGCTTATAATTTTCTTCAAACTCTGCCACACAGTGTGAAGCAATATGTCAACTCTATTCTTAAATTTCTTGTATTCTTCTAAATGGTCTATGGTAGCAGCCATAAAGCCCCAAAGCACTGCCCAAAAGGCACTTCATTCCTCATGACCACAGGGGATTATCTGTCTAAATAATGTGTGCCACTGTGTGCCATCAACTGTGAGTATCACATCCTCTGAAGCAGAATCTCAGTGCTTTTAAGCTCAACCAGGCCAGGAACTCCATTCTAGACTCTCATTTTCTTAAGAATGTGTCACCTGGAACTACCTCTGGAACCAATTAATAGAATAGTCAGAGAGGATCTGGTTAGAATATGTTCCCGTTGCTTATGACAGAACTTGACATACATATATTACATGCTGAATAAATAAATTCTGCATCTAGAAGTGATATATCTCCGGAAGACATTTCAAAAATGGGTTTCAATGTTCATAAATTATGCTGTGCTGTTTTTCTTTATAATAACAACAGAAAGCAAATCCACATCTAAAAACTTTGTATAAAATATCAAAAAAATTATTTATATTATTGGAATTATTTTTCTTTTTGTCCACATGGTCAAAGATTTAATTCACAGATTACTCCTATAATAATTTTAAACTTTAATATTACTTAATGTCATTTATCAAAATAAAAGAAAAAAAACTAGAAAAAAGACAAAAATAAAGAAGAAAAAAAAAATATTACCTAATGGCCAGAAGGTAACTGAGTGCCATTCCTTCAAATGTTTTCCCCTACTATTAGCAAGCAGTCATGGAGGGTTATTTAAGGTATATCCATGCCCTAAGCTTAGTAAACTAGGGGCTGGCAAACTTTCTTCCATAAAGGACCAGAAGAAAAGCAAATATTTTAGGTTTTGTGGGCCATACAGTCTCTATTACAACCACTCAACTTTGTTGTTATCACATGAAAGCAGCCAGACAACAGGATAATGAATGGGCAAGGCTGTGTTCTGATAAAACTTATTTGTAAAAACAGGCAGCAGGTCAGGTTCAGCCCATGAGCCATGGTTTGCCAACAACTGGTTTAATCAAAAGAAATTTATTTCACAAATTAAAAGTTAAAAGGTACAACAAAATCTAATGCTTTTAAACACATACCCTTTCTCATCTGCTGGACTCGGCTGTCCCTCCTTCACCGGCTTCTGTGGTTTCTCTTTCTTTTTCAGGTACTCCTTTAGTTTTTCTGCTCTGTCAAGATATTCTTTACACTTTGCCCTGATACTTTGCTTGGCTTTATCACCCTGTGTTTCATCTATTGAAGGGAAATGAGAAAGATTTTTCCATGAGAATTCCATATAGAAAGGTTTAGATTCTTAAATAAATTTTTCAAACAAGGAAATTCTATGTTGGGAGAGGGAGGGAAGATCATCTTTAACTCATCATTGATAATCAATGATTACCAACCCTTTCCTACGTTTTCCCCAAGCAGGGTTGGAGACCAACAGTAGGTCTGAGTCACAAAAAAATCTAAACAAGACAGTAGGTTATTTGTTAAAGAATAAGAAAGTATTTAATGCTCTGTAGGTTTCATATTCTACTCACACATTGTGCAGATAGGTGAAAGCTGTTTGTCTTACACAAACACAATTATAAGAAAGAAAAATAAGGCCAGGCGCAGTGGCTTACGCCTGTAATCCTAGTACTCTGGGAGGCCGAGGCGGGTTGATCATTTGAGCTCAGGAGTTCGAGACCAGGCTGAGCAAGAGGGAGATCCTGTCTCTACTAAAAATAGAAAGAAAGTAATTGGCCAATTAAAAATATATAGAAAAAAAAATTAGCCGGGCATGGTGGCGCATGCCTGTAGTCACAGCTACTTGGGAGGCTGAGGCAGGAGGATTGCTTGAGCCCAGGAGTTTGAGGTTGCTGTGAGCTAGGCTGATGCCACGGCACTCTAGCCCGGGCAACAGAGTGAGACTCTGTCTAAAAAAAAAAAAAAAAAGAAAGAAAGAAAAATAGAAGTAAAGCAATACTAACCATTTCCATTAATGTCTCTACATAAAGTTTATTTTAGAGTATGAAGAGTGATGGAAATCTCATATATTATGTGTAACACCAACATAGTAATTATACACAAAGGCCTCTGTCAGGGCTATTTTCAAAAGTCAACTTTGGCAAAATATGCAATGCATGGGATCAGCCCCCTGCATCTTACATGTTATGATTCATTCCTAGTTTCACTGTAATTTGACATAAAATCTCAAATTAAATGAGGAAGCTCTAAATAAAATCTTAAATTATTCAATTGCATCAGGTTTAAGGTCCATGAGGGCAGGGGTCTCTATCTATTTTTGCTCACTGTTACATCTTCTGTGCTTGGAACAGTGCCTGGCACATGGTAAACATGCAATACATACTTGTAAAATACATGAGTAAAATGTTTCCAAACCTGTTTTTTAAACAGAATATTTTCAAATATGGGCTTAGACAAATGAGTAAATCTAGATTATATAATTTGGATACATTACCAGTAAAATAAAAAATTATTTCCATTGAGATGTTTAGGTATACAAAGTAGTAACTATGATAGCTCTCACAGTTGTGAGCTAAGTCTGAGTACTTAAACTTAAAAGTTACTATGAAAAAAGTAAAAATTGTTTTGCAAATGGAAGGTTTAGAATTTTCTGGCATTTTATTTCAATTTTTATACATGAAATAGAGTAATTTCTTCTTTCAGTGTTTTAAAATAAATAACCAATGATCTTACATTTAACTACGTGGAGAAAATACTGCACAGCATGTTGATAGAGAAGAAGGGCTTCTTCATAGTTCCCAGCTTTGTCTTCTTGGGCTGCTTTGCTAGCAAGATCTATTGCTTTCTGTTTCAGGGAGGCAAAACAATAATATTAAAATCAAAGCATAAACCTAAGTTTGAAGTAAACAGTCAAACTGAAAGTTTTCTTAAAAAATAAAAGCAACCTAAAAACAAATCCGTCTTTTTTTCTAAATGACAACTGTATTTTATTATAAATTACAAATTTATAAAGTACAAATTGTACTTGTTATATGAATAAATGCTGTCTGAATACTACTTTCTCTAGTACCAATCACTGAGATTCACACATAATTTTCATTCAGCTAAAGTCAAACTTAGGGCTAGTAAGGAATAATCAAATAACTGTAAATTCAAATTAAACAAGCATTTAGGGAAATTCTCAAAAATTAAATGCTGCTATATTTAAAGCATATAACAATAACGAAAATGGAAATGTCAAAAGCAATGTAACAATGAAATTTCAAGAACCTAAAAAATACCTGAATCTTTTAACCCAGTAATAATTTTTAAAAGGTTTACTGAGCAAAGACTTTAACCAGAAAAATCTTTTAACAAAAACAAAACCTGGAAACTTATATCGTAAAGAGCAAAAGGATGCTACACAATAGAGTACTAAAGGATCACTAAAATAGTATTAATATTAAGAAATATTTATAATAATATAGAAAGTGTTTACGATGGGCCTTTTTAAAAAACAAGATACAACTTTTTATATGTAGCATAAGTTCAACTATTTGAAACAATAGTGGGGGAAAAAAAGGAAAAAGATGGAAAGAAAATTTAACAGGGCTTGTTTTTGATAAGATCTCATTGATTTTTCATTTTCTACTTTTTCACACCTTCTAAAAATGTACATATGAACACAGACTACTTTTGTAGTATTAAGAAAAAACCTCCTAGAAATACATTCATACAAGTATATCCAAGAGATTTTTGAAAATGGTGCAAAAAACAAGTCAATAGCAAAAGGATAGGCTTTTTAAGAAATGATGCTGGAGCAACAGGACATCTATAAGCACACAAAAAAGAAACTCAACCCTAACACTTTCTGCAAAAAAGAACCTTAACCGTAACACTTTGTATAAAAATTGAAGTCTCATAAAAAGTTACATTTTGTCTGAAAAAAAATTAACTCAAAATGGATCACAGACTTAAACATAAAATGTAAAACTATAAAACTTTCAGGAAAAACATGGAAAACGTCAGGGTCTAAGGCTGGGCAAAACTTCTTAAACTTGGTATTGAAAGCACAATATATAAAATGAAAAATGATAAGCTGGACCTTATCAAACTTAAAAACTTTTGCTCTCTAAAAGATCCTGTTTAAAGGATGAAAAGACAAACCACACACTGGAAGAAATATTTGCAAAACACATATCCAATAAAGGACTAATATCTAGAATATATAACTCTCAAAATGCAACAAGAATTTACACATGTGAAAAACTGCACAGGCACACACATACAAATACATACAAGTAAAACCGGGAAAATGAGTAAGAGTAGTGGAATGTACCAATGTCAATATCCTGACTGTGATATTTTGCTTGTTTTATAAGATGTTATCGTTGGAGGAAATTGGGTAAAGGGTACAGTGAATCTCTCTGTATTATTTCTTACAACTGCATGTCAATCTCCATTTATCTCAAAATAAAATTTTCATTAAAAACTACATTTAATTAAAAATATATAGATACATCCAAATAAAGAACAAGCATGACTTATTATAAAACATTCTAACTGGGTTAATTTAGGTAGTAAAGTTCTACTCAACCAGAAGTAAGAGCCAGTAAAAAAAAAAGAAAACAATCATGGCTAGGCTATATTAAAAATAAGTATATAATTTAAAAAATCATCCAAACAATCCAAAAACCAATCATTCGTAAGAATATAGATGGGAAATCTGTAAATGGTAGGAACAGGCCTCCCATTGGAGAAACACACTTCCTATGTTATTGAAGGAAAGAAGAAAAATTATGTGTTTTAGAATTGACAAAATGTAGCAGTTATATATATTTCACAGTTCAAATAGCCTGAATTCAAAGCTAAATTTTCATAAGTTTTGTAAGCTAGGCAGGATATAAATAAAAAGTAGAGTCATAGCATGTGGTCAGCTGGTGGGTAGGTGAGACTGGTCATATATAAATGCATCCCAAAGGCTCAGCAGTTAAGCCACACAGCAGCAGAAACAAATTGCTTCTTATTCTGACTTAATTTTCTTCTCAGATTATTTTGAAGTGCTGTGCCACTCATTACCTTCACTCACAATCATCCCTTATTGTGGCAACACACTGATATTTGTTAAAGGAAAACTCTTATACTATAGTTCTGTGGTCCCCAACCTCCAGGGTCTGGACTGAGGGCTACCCCCTCACCCTGTGGAAAAACTGTCTTCCAGGAAACTGGTCCTTGGTGCCAAAAAGGTTGGGGACCACTGCTGTAGTTGGCATTATTTAAGCATCTAAGTCCAAACACGGCACCAATCAGTTAAACCCAGCCTTTCTCCCATGATGAAAATGTCTGCATCTGCTCTGCCCAGTCACCAGCCAGCCATATATGGCTTCTGAGCACCTGAAATGTGGCTAGTGTGACTGAGGAGTGAGTTTATTTAATTAAAATTTAAATTTCAATAGCCACATTAAACCTTTAATCAAAGATGATGACTTACCAGGATATGCATCTATCTGCCCCTTGATGAATGCTCCGTTTCACCCTCATTAATGTTGGCATTTTTCATTTGAAATTAAATTAACCATGGCTTGTACGGTTGGAGTGCTATTCTTTCAGAACACAATCCTTACCACCTCCACTACTAACACCCTAGTTGAATCCACCATCACATATGTCAAAACTATGACCCAGCTTGTGAATGGTCAGCCTGCTTCCATCCTTGCCACCAAGAAGACACAGCAACTTTTGATGGCTTCCCATGGTAAACAATAAAATCCAAATGCTGGAGCATGACTAATAAGGCCTGAAATGACCTGGGCCCTAGCTCTGTCTGGACTGCACCTGAAACCCTCTAGACCTCTCTCACCCAGGCAGCCTGAGCAGTTGACCCCTCCACCTAGAATGCGCTTTGTTCTTGATTGACATATGACAGTCTCCTTTTTGTCCTAGTTCAGATGGCAAGTCCTCTGAGAGGCCCTCCCTAATCAGCTACATCAAAGGCTGCACTCCAACCCTGCTTTCAGCTCACCCCTCACCTCTGCTCTTAGTCCATCACTGTCATTATATTTACCTGTGTACTCACTTACTGGTTACCTCCTTTACGCAGGCAGGCTCCGTAAGCACAGGGCTTCATCTGGAGCTCCCCGAGCCTAGAATGGTGCTGGCATTCCATGTGTACTCAATGAAATTGTTGAACGAATGAAAAAGACTCCCCTATTGCTTTCTGAAAATCTTCCTCCCTTTGGTTATTTCACCTGTCATATCTTAACAACGATTTCTCTCCACTGAGTATTTCCATCAGCATACAAATAGTCCTCCTTTAAAAAAAAGTCTTCTTTGACACCCAAACACCATTCAGGTTTAGTTCTGTTTCTCTGCTACCTTTTAGAGCCCAAATCACACTGGAGTGGCCTCTATTCTCTTTCCCTTATCACATCATAAAACTGCTAATAAGAAGGCTCCTGCTGATGCCATATCCAAAGACCAGCTGTCTTCATCTTGATATTTTGATGATATTCTACAAAGTTGTTCATTTCCTTCTAGAACAGTCCTCTGGTGAGCCCCCAAGAACCACTCTGCTGGTTTCTCTTCCACCTCTCTGGCAGCTCCTTCTCATTCTCCTTTGCTGATTCTTCCTCTTGCATGTGACAATGAAATATATTCCTCGGGTTTCAATTAGGACTCACTTCTCTTTGTTTACTCTCTCCCTATGTGATGTTTTGAATGATTTAAAGCTAATGATCTTCAGGCTGATGACTCCCAAATTCAATATCTATATTTTTTTGAGACAGAGTCTCACTCTGTTGCCCAGGCGAGTGCCGTGGCGTCAGCCTAGCTCACAGCAACCTCAAACTCTTGGGTTCAAGCACTCCTCTTGCCTCAGCCTCCCGAGTAGCTGGGACCACAGGCAAGTACCACCACGCCCAGCTAATTTTTTCTATTTTTAGTAGAGACAGGGTCTCACTCTTGCTTAGGCTGGTCTTGAACTCCTGACCTCAAGGGATCATTGTGCCTCGGCCTCCCAGAGTGCTAGGATTAAAGGCGTGAGCCACCAAGGCCGGCCCCAAATTCAATTTTAAAACACAGCTGTCTACATACATCACTTCTGTGTTTAAAATCCTTCTTCTGTGTGTGTGCACGTGTGTGTAAGTGGGGTTTGTCTTTTGCCTCTCTCCCCACTAGAATGCACTCGTGCACATGTGGGTTTTATTTGTTTTTTGGTTTGCCTCTCTCTTCTACTAGAATGTGAGCGCCATGAAGACCAGGGTTATGTCTGCTGTCTTCACTTTTTTATATTCCTAGAGTCTAGCACAGTGGCTGGCACAAGACTGAATGACTTTATTACCCCAGGTCAGTCAGGATCTGGTCATGAATATGGATATAAAGGTTGGGAACACGTGGGACTGTTTTCTTAGATTAGGAGACCCTGACACGTCCACCTTAGAAAACCCTGGGAAATGAGGTAAATTCTACAATCACCTACCTCAAGAGAAAAGACAGCCCCTGTCTGTCAAGAAGAATTCTTTCTCCTATGCTCTGGAGCCCAGCCCCACCATCCTATTCTGAAATTCCCTCCATCAATGATATGCCAACTGGGGGACTCTACAGCAGAAAAGTGTGTTTAAGTCCCATCTTAGATTCATATAAAATACACTGACTCTCCCCAGTTCCTAGGTTCCTCTCTATCATCTTACTTATCTCTTTGCCTTCACAGCAAAATCCCAAAGAACATTCCAACTTCATCTTGGTTTCTTTTCTTTTTTTTTTTTTTTAGAGACATGGTCTTGCTCTGTCACCCAGGCTGAAACTCCTGGGCTCAAGCTATCCTCCCACCTCAGATTCTCCAATAACAAGGACTACAGATACACACCACCATGCTCAGATAATTTTTCTTATTTTTTGCAGAGGTGGGGTCTCACTATGTTGCCCAGGCTGTCTTGAACTTCTGACCTCAAGCAATCTTCCAGCCTCAGCCTTCCAAAGTGCTGGGATTACAGGTGTGAACCACCAGGCCTGGCCCATCTTGGTTTCTCGAGCTCCTAGTCCTCCCACAGCAATGCTTTCTATCTCCTGATTGCCAAATTTCACAGAGAGGGAGTTTATCTAACTCCATCTCTGCTGCACTTAACATTAATAACAAATACCTTGACAGTGTCTCTTTTCTTGGCCTTCACAAAATCATTCTCTTCTGGTTTTACTCTTTACTATTTAATGATTCTTTTTCAGGCTCCATTTTCTCTCTCCTTAAATGTCAATATTCTGTAGAGTTTCTATCTTGGCCCTTGTTTCTCCTCATTCTGTAAACTCTCCAAGATGTCACTCTCTATGCCCACAACCTCTGCTACCATCTGTATGCTAATAACTCCCACATCCTAACTCAAACCAACCCACTCTCCCTAGTTTTGCGCATACGAGGGCTGTCCGCAAAGTATCCAGTCAAATAGACAGTTATTATATTAACAATGGCTGGATGCTTTCCGGACAGCCCTCATATGTATCCAAATGCTCACTGGACATTTCAATTTGATTGCCTCCACAAGCATTGTAAACTCAACAAATTCAGAAATTATTTTGCTCCCCAACCATGACCCCAAATATACCCCTCCTTTTAGAATCCTAGAACCAATACCTACCCACTCAGATATCCAATCCAGACATCTGTAAGAAAACCTAGACCAGGAGTCCTCAAACTATGGCCTGCGGGCCACATGCGGGTGTTTTTGCCTGTTTTTTTAATTCAAAATAAGATATGTGCAGTGTGCATAGGAATTTGTTTATAGTTTTTTTTAAACTGTAGTCCGGCCCTCCAACGGTCTGAGGGACAGTGAACTGGCCCCCTATTTAAAAAGTTTGAGGACCCCTGACCTAGACTCTTTCTCCTCCCTCCATTTTTAAATGCAGGTAACAAGCCTGACTATTCTTCTCCAATTTTCCTCTGGCCAATGGCCAATTTTCCTCTTCTATACTTGAATAGGCACTACACTAATCTGGCCCCTCATCATCTCCTGTCACACAGAACCCTGCTTCCAGGTTTCCTACCAGTCAAGTTTTTCCCTGTACACACAACAGCTTCATTCTAAAAACCCTTCTATGACTCCCTATCTACAACAAAATAAAGGATAAGGATCCATCATTTATGTGTGGCATGCATGGCCTAACTCTTTAGGCTTGAGTTTCCACCTTGTACATTAAGTTCTAGTCATACCAAGCTACTGGCACAACCTGGACCAACTTGGACTGAGTGCCTTTGTATATAGCATATGCTCTGTCTGGAATACTCTGTTCCACTGTCTCCCCATAAAACTCCAGCTTCTCCAAGACTCAGTGCATCCTGGTCCTCCTGCTGCAAAGCCCTCCCCAATATCCCTGGGTAGCCTACTCTGAACTTCCTCTAGCTTCCCTCTGCCTCCTGTACACACTCCCAGTGATCACACTGTGATGTAACTATCCTATGTCTTTATATGTCTGTTTTCACATCAGAACATAAGCCATCTGAAGTCATGGATGATATATTATTTTTATGTTCCCCAGGACTCAGCAAAATGCATGCCATAGTAGACACTCAAAAAATATTTAAGACTGAGTAAACTTTGAGTTCCATTTCACATTGTATTATTTGTAGTTTCCCCCAATCCTGCAAATTTTATTACAATTCTAGACTGAGGCACAAGTTGGTTTTCTCTGTCTGAAAAGCAATCAACTTTCTCGCTCAAGGAAGCAGAATGATGTAATGGAAAAAACACAGATTTGTAAGCAGACAGACTTAGATTCAAAACTACCTTCAACACTCATTAACTATATGTCTTGGGGCAAATCATAACCTTAATAAGCATAAGTTTCTTATACTGTGAAACTGGAATAATATTCACCCTAAAGAACTGTTTTGAGGATTAAATGAGATCATATCAAACACCAAGTAGACAACTAGCATTCACTTTACCTAAGATCACATCACCTCCTCTGTGAACCATTTCTCATGTGTTCTTGGAAGAATAAGATATGCCCTTCCTTTCTGCCTTCCTACACTAACCTCTGATTCCATTGCAGTAGTCCCCCTCCTTTCATGGGGGATGTGTTCCAAGACCCCCAGTGGATGCCTGAAACTACTATAGTACTAAATCCTATATATACCATTTTTTCCCTATACATATATACCTATGACAAAGATTAATTTATAAATTAAACACAGTAAGAAATTAATAATGACTAATAATAAAATAGACTTACAATAATATACTGTAATAAAAGTTATGTGAATGTGGTTTCTCTCTCAAAATCTTTATTGTACCATACTCATCTCTCTGGTGATGTGAGATGATAAAATGCCTATGTGATGAGACGAAGTGAGGTGAATGACATAGGTATTGTAACGTAGCATTTACAAATTATAAGTTATTTCTAGAATTTTCCATTTAATATTTTTGGACTACAGCAAAATTGTGGATGAGGGAGAACTACTATATAGCATGTATTAAATTATTTTATAATTTTGATTTTTAGTTATCTACATTCCCTCATTAGATTATAAGCACCTGGCTATAGGGATTTTTGCCTTGTTCAGTGGAAAAGTTATGCATTATGTGAATGTTCTTCATCCAAATTTCCTAAGTTAGAAGGTTGAAAAAGATGAATAAGAAAGCATACCTGTGAACCCATCGCTAGTAAAATTATAACTCGAGATTCTCCTGTTTAATACTAGCAATTATTCCTTTAATATTGGTCAATCTCTAGCGTGTTCACTGAAGAACACTCAACAATTCAATTCAAATATGATGCATTCTGGTTATAGAACAAAACTGCAAATCTTGTAGAAGAAAGATAACAGCAAATGGCTGAAGATTATGTTATAGAATGCCCAAGTCACAGGCAAAGTCTCTGACAAATGAAAAGCTGATGAAATAAAACTAGTTAACAAACCAACAAGGATGAGGACAAGATGGGCCTTTAAAAGAAATCACATTTAATACTCAAATGAACAATACTTTGACCAAATGACCAATACTTTTTTCAAATATACTTACCAAAAAGACCCTTTACAAATGGGACTACAAAAAAACTGAAGATTCAGTGAAGACCGTTGTATCTTAGTTTAATACAATTTTGGTGGAAAAGATATGCAGACAAATCAACACATGACTTTTTCTTTATTCCACACAATAAGTCATTGTTGTAATTATAATGTTTTGTGAAAGATAAAACATTTATCTTCATAATCTTTTGGGTCAATTTTCAAGATAAAAGTCTCAAGTAAGCCTCTCCTCCCACTCTTTTTGTGAATTTTTGATGTCTGTTTAAAATAATCTACTTTGAGTGGTCTTTCTTCAGGATCAATTATCTTGCGTTCACAAGTTCTTCCATTATCTTCCGTACCTGTACCAGGCCCTGAATAAATGCCTGTTCAATAAACTACCAGAAGATCAAGACAAGGATTCAATACAAGTATTTCGTGGTACTCTTTTGTATCAAATAGACTGATTGGGACTAAGTCTCATTACATTCTAAACTCCACCAACGCCCTAGATCCATTCTGGTGATGGGAGACACTGTCACATAAATTTCTTCTCTCAATGAATTTCATTCAGCAGAAAGCTAACGATTAAGTCTAAAATCTTATGATTCTATGACTTATGTACAAAACATTGTGCTCACTGCGGTGGAGGTGGGGAAGTGTAGCCACAAAATAGTTTTAAGAATACCCCACGATCTTATATACTACAATTTGGGAGACACAGGAGAGTGCACATGAGCACATATGTTCAGTGAATTCACAGAGACTGTATGGAGGCTGGTTCTAACCTCAGATTGCAGGACTGTTTTCTTATTTCTACTTACCTGACAGCTCGGTGGGAAGGGCTTTGCTATATCAGCTTGAGAAACTAAGACAAACTATGACCACCCTATTTTCAACTGGTCCAGAACAGTGCTTTGCAAAAATTACATTCTTTCCTTTCTCTCTTACACTGAGTGGAGAGATCTGCCCAGTTTGGCTCAAAATCGGCTGGTTTGGGGGGAAATAAACAAAAAAAAGCCCCAACAAGTCAAGAGTCTTACAAAGCCAGTGGCTCGGGAGACCCCCGGGGCGAGCCGGAAACCACCTTTCCGCTGGGAAGCGCCCACTCTCCCACCTGCGGCTTCGCCCCAGATCCGCCCTCCTCCGCCCTTACCAGAGGCGCGGCCGCTTCCTCCCTCCTTCCTGCCCCGCACCCCACTTCTCGCGCCTCCCCCGACCCCAGCTCTCCAGGGGGACAGGAGATGAGTAGTGATACCTGGAGGTTGGCCGAAGTGGATGCCATGGCGGAGATCCGAGGCGGTTCCCTAGCGGGGAACGAGGGCTGAGGAGAGCCAACAGCACCAACGTCGAATTGCGCCGAGTTAACAGTTCCCAAACTGGGGAGGCTGGTGGCTCTCAGACCCCGACAGGCAGCCTCCCTTCCGGAACTTATCCTAAAACAACACCGCTCTACGCCCGACCCTCCTCACAAAACTTCCGCAATCCCGAGCCCCTCTGGGCTCTGATCCCGCCTCTGGCCTGTGCACTTCCGCTTTCGTCATCAGCACGCGCGCTACCCAGTCACCGGCATTCCCCGCATCTGGCCACAGCCCATGCCATCCAGAGGCTGGGAGAAGTAGCCTTGAACCCTATGAGCCCTGGCGGAAGTCAGGCTTAGCGCAGGCGCACTAAGACTCCGGACTAGGGGTCGGGAGGCGGCCTGGAGGGCCAAGAGGAGCGCAAGCGCGGAAGGGAGGGTTCCTTTGTTTTTCCGGAAGTCTTTTACTTGGAGATGAGTTATTGTCCCTGGGTCCTTGTCCTCTTCCTCTGCGTGAATTGTCCCTCCGTGGCTTTTGAGTGAAAACGTCATTCCTTCTCCAAGACCCACCGGTTGGAGTCTTTGGGCCCCTTACTATTCCTCATCCACTCCGTTTCCTCTTCTGTGAAATGGGGACAATCGTGGTACCTATCTCGGAGTGGTGAAGAATACTGGAGGGAATGCCCTAGAAGGTGCACGGCCCAATGGGGGGCGAACAGTCAGGCCTCAGTCCTGTCGGCGCTTGTTATTGCTCATAGTTTACACATTCAACAAATATCTTTCGCATGATTATTGTGTTGACTCTCGGAGGCTTTGGGAATATTAATATAAATAGGCTATGTGTGGCCACTGCCCTCGAGTTTACACTCTGATGGGGAAGCAGGCTCCTGAACTTGTCTTGTAAAATGGGTATATCACATATTATTTATGCCAGTTATATTTACAAGGTAAGTTGATGGCGCTATTCAAGATCATATAAGGCAGGGATTAGTAGCAGAAATAAAATAAAACCTTTTCTCAGCCTATGATTTTCAGCCACAGTCCTCTTTTTCTTCTTTTCATAGTTAAGCTTCTCAAAGGAAACCAAAAATAGATGTTTAATCACTCCATTTTCTTTCCTAGTCATTCGCTAATTCTTTTCAATCATTTGGTATCTCCTAAAGTACTCACCTCCCCCCTCTTAACTGATATTGTCAACAATTCAGTTCTTCAAATCTCTCTTATTTCCCTTCCTAATGTTCCTTCTCTATCTCCTTCATTGTCTCCCCTTACTCCTCTCTAAGAGCAGAATTTCCTCAAGAGTCTGATGTCCTGTTCTCTCTCACTACTCCTGTCTGTTCATCTTATCCTCTTCCTGGACTTCAGCTGTTAATAGATGAGAAATGACTTCAAATCTGGATCTCTAGGCCCGCGCTATCCTCTGTCCAGCATTTACAACTGCTTCCCAGAGGTCTCATCACAGGGTTTTTCCGAAAGATAAATTCAACACGTTCAAAGCCAAATTATTTTCTATCCCAAACTTCCTTCTGTGGTCTCTCCTTCAGTAGTATCACCAAATCTGTATCACCCAGGCTCAAAGCTCAAAGCACTCTTTCTGCCCCGCATCTACCATTTCTTTCTTCCCACTCCTCTTTCCCCTTCCAGTTATTGATAAAATACCATAGGGCCTCCAGCAATTAGGAGAATGCTGTACATAGTAGACACTTAATAAATATTAAGTTGTTCAACTGAGCTGCTTAAAATCAGTCACTGGTTCCCTAATGACTATCAGATAAACCTGAGTTTTCCTGAACATACAACCAGACTCCAACATACTTTTCAATTAAATCTCTATAAACATTTGCTAAAACTACATACAAATACTGGGCATCAGGAAACTACAAAGATGAATATGATATGGTCCTTGCTATTTAAGGAGTTTACAATTTAGTGGGAGAGACAGACAATAGTTAAAAGAGAAGAATTCATTGAGATTTATTGAATACCACCATGTGCCAGTCAGTTTTAGATGCTTGATATGACCAGTCAAAAATTCCACTTTTATCACCCGTAATAAGTCATGTTGACATGATGGATCCCTTGATATGCAATGAGAAGGGCACATCACTTCTGTGGTATTCTTCCAAAAATCCATAACCTCTGTCTAATGAGAAAACACCAGAAAAATCCAAGTGGAGGGTTTTTCTACTTCTACAGCTATTGCTCTTCAACACTGTCAAGGTTGTGAAGGACAAGGAAAGACTGAGGAGTGTCACAGACTGGAAGAGACTAAGGAAGGAGGCATGACAACCATATGCCATATGAGATTCTGGATTGGATCCTGGAACAGAAAAATGGCATTAGCTGAAAAACTGATAAAAATAAGAATAAAGCCTGCAGCATAGCTAGTAGTATTATATCAGTGTGAATTTCTTAGTTTTGATAAACATACCCTGGTTATTTGAGATATTACAAGTAGGGGAAGTTGGGTGAAGAGTACCCAGGAATTCTTTATATACCTTTGCAACTCTTCTGTAAGTTTTATTTTAAAATGAAAGTTTTTTTAAAAAAATTCCTATTCTCTGGGACCTTACATTCTAGTGGAGTAGAAACTTTTAACCTTTTACGTATTTAAAATGTAAATTTAAAAATGTTCCATGTGTAACATTTACAAAGTACTTTTATATACATTATCTTATTGAATTCTGTGAGGTAGATTTTAAGTATTCCATTTTTACAAATGAGGAAACAACCTCCAAGAGATCAGTAGAACTTCCCCAGTCCATGCGGTTATTCTATAGCAGAACTGGAGTTTGAACCCAGGTCATCTGACTCCAAGGTGACAAGTGCTGGAATAGAGACAGGGTGCACTATGGGGCCACAGGAGATAGAAGGCTTAATTCTGAATGAGTGGTTAGGAATGTCTTAGGAAGTGGCATTTAAAGTGAATCTTAAAATCTTACACTGATTTTGACAGAGGCTAAGCATTTTCAGGCAGAAGGAAGAGCATGAATACAGGTGTGGACAAATACAAACAACACATGACATGTCTGAGGGGTGGTTGGAGCGTAGGAAGCAGAGGAGCTGTGGGAACCAAGTGGCAGGAGAGGAAGCTAAAAACACACCAGCCAGGACTACTGGTAGCTCAGTGCTTTGAATCATAAGGAGTTTAGACTTTATCCTGGAGGCAGTAGAGTTTGTGGAAAGTCACACACACACACACACACACACACACACACTTACCCCAAGGGCTAAGGCTTCATTTCAATCATTTTTGTAACACACCCTCCCACCCTGTGCACCCGCCACATATACACACAGGGTATGTGCTTAAAGAGCCAAGATTTGTTGTACAAAGTAAAATTTTCCTGCTGTGATTAAGGATTTTGGAAATTGGGGGGGAGGGGTCCGTGGGCTAGCAGGTGGCATTCATGGATTCAGCCTTCAACAGGGTCTCATATGCAGCCCATCCAGGATTGAATTCATCTCAGACCATTTTAAAGGACATACATCATACTAAGGTCCACATACATGCCCTGCACAGACTCATGTGAGTCAGGTCTCTGTTGAGTTTCCAGCTCCCTCCCTGACCTGGAGTATAGAAGGAAGGCAGAGTGCTGACAGGGTTGGTCCCTCGAAAGAAGTGACTCACAGGCAGTTCTTGGGCAGGAAACCTGTTGGGCAATATCAGGTGACATACCTTTCTGAATGTGCTCAGATGCCCTGAGGCCCAACCCTTTCTCACTTATTGCTGTTCATTTTATTCCCATGAAGCCACAGCCAGCTTGTGGACTGATAAGTGGGTCCAGGAATCAACCCAGGGAGTCATTCAGCCTTGTGATGGAGGGTGTGGAGATGAAGCCGCCATTCCTCACTGCTCACTGCATAAGGGCAAGTGTGCTGTAAGGCACTAGCACACAGGAAGAGATGAGGGCCTGCCCCCAAGAAATTTGCAGGCTAACAGCATCCTCCCCCAGACGATGAATACTTGGCACAGAGATAATGCGCCTGGGAAGCTCAAACACCTTTCCCCTTCCCTGCTCAAACTAAGTCTTTTCCTGGACTTTTTTCCACCCTAGAAATGCCTCCAATGCCTCCTTAACTTTTGGTCTAGATTCTGTATTCAAGTAATTGTGACTCATAGTGTTCTACTTGTTGAAGAAAGGTAGAAAATATTAGCTTTCTTCTCAAAACTCCCTTTTTCTCCTCTCAGAGAGTATCAGGTATGAGCCAAATTCTTTCTGTTTTCTCCTGCTTTCAAGGCCCTCTGCAAAATTAATTGATCTTTGCCAGTACAATAGGAAAAATGGCATCTTGTAATCTTAGATATACCACCCTCCATAGTCATTGGTGCCACATTCGTAGATTCAACCAACAGTGGGTGAAAATAGTAGGGGGAATAAAAGGATAGTTGTGTCTGTATTGAACACCTACGGACTTTTTTCTTGTCTTTATTCCCTAAACAATACAGCATAACAACTATTTACATAGCATTTACATTGTATTAGTTGCTGTATGTGATCTAGAGATGATTTAAAGCTGAACTCCAAGTCAACTAATTAGGTACCTTAATTACATCTGCAAAATCCCTTCACCTTTGCCATATTCTACTGGTTTGAAACAAGTCACAGGTTCTGCTTGCACTGTTGTATGAAGGGGAAGCACTTCATTTATTAAAGAGGAGTTAGCTCTCCATACCTTCGAAATATGCCGACCAATACATATTCCAGCAGCAAAATTCATTTGGACACAGAAGCTCTTAATGTCCACTGAGCATTCCCTCTCCAGAGCAACTAATTCCAGTTGTCAATAGGCAAAATTCCCCAAGATTGCCGTCACTAAATTAGCACAGAGGTCTGGGGTAAGGGTAGTGGGGTGAATCATTTTAGGTGCAAAAATCAACCTCCATTTATTTACTTCTGGTGGACTAGTTTCAGGAGAAGAATTTTAGAAGAATTTCAGGACGTCCCCAGCACTAAATAGCACAATTTCTCAAATAGCAACAATACTATCATCAAGCTAATGACTGTCTAAATGAGCAAAGAAATTTGCATTTTGTTATCTAACTGAACATTTCCCCGGGAATTATAGTATACATTAGTTGTTCATTGTCCCATTTGATTACTAAAGGAAGTAAAAAAGATTAGGCAGAAACAAAATGAATACATCATAAGAGTAGCAATGATGCGTTGTACCAGAGAGGGTTCAAATATAATGTCTGTTTAGTAATTTTTTTTTACTTTTGAAATGAGTATAAAGTTCTCTTTACCTTTTTAGAAACTCATTTGTATTGACTGCAAGCAGATCTTTGCTGAGACCTTAAGCTTTGCTTCCATCTTCCTTTTCGAAGTATATAAACTTATTGTCATGTCTAGATACCACAAACATTTTTAAGAAGATGTGATTGTGTCAGGAAAAAAATAAGTTGGTTGTGGTTTTGTGTAAAATACATGGAGAAGCCTCATGATTTAATTACTAGCTAAACATTTAGTAAATGGCCCTTTGGTAAATTTTTGAGTGATGGGTAAGGGAGGTATGGTAACAGGACTGGAAATCCCTGAGGAAAAGGTCACCCAATTAAAACCTCAAGACTGAAAGTCATCTTCCTCTGCTGACATCACACACGCGCACACACACACACACACACACAGACAGACACACACACACAAGGACTGAAAATTGACTGGTAAACTTCTTCTTTGTGATTTATCAATTTCCCTATGAAAAACCAAACATTGCCAAACCTAAAAAATATTTTATTGAAAGCTACTGTTTTAGGGCACCTTAAGGTCAATATTTTAACTAAGTAAGACATTCAATACTTGTGTTCCTACGTTAACTGTAATAGCATTGGGTTCGAAATCAACACACATGGGATGGAATTCTTATTTATATGTGTAAATAGATGTAAAACTGGGACTTGAAGAAAAGACAATAGAATTGGTGACACGGCAATCCACTGGTGTTAACTGAGATTCTATCTGGTATGCAGCACTTGAATTTGATGTTCAAAAAAAAAGGATCTAAAACCGGAAGTTAAACATGACTTCTTTTTCCTGAAAACTTCTAATACAATTGGAAAAATAAAGCAGATATAAACAGAAAGCAGCCTTTACCAGTCAAAATGAATGATAAATACCACATACACCTTATGAGTTAGAAACAAGTAGTGAGAAATGTTGGCCTTAGTGATCATAAAAAACGTTAGGTCTGAAATATGCCTAGAGAGGAAACTAGATACACCGAAAGAATTTACTTGTTAATATAAAGACACTCAGTGCTACTGAAGAGAGTTGTCTATTCATATTATTCAAATTACAATTACAAAATGGAAGTCTTGAAAGCCCAAACGTTTTTTTATAATCTTGGCCAAGTTCCACTTTGTAAGAGTAAGAATAAGTTAAAAACCACAGCCAATTCATTTATTTAATTTCACTGTATTAAAGCTCAAGATTGCCAAATGATCTCATTACCAAATTATATCCTAAGTTCATCCTGGGAAAATAAGCTATTCTATGCCAGACAAACTATTCCCAAGGGCAATTCCTGGCCAATGATATTTTTGAAGTTGCAAAATGGTTGTGTTTTTCATTGGAAAATTCCATCCTCCACCCCTGGTACTCTTAGAGAATTCTGTAGCTTACCTAACTTAGCACAAAAAAAGCATTGGGCCAAAAAGTATCATGCAAAACACACATAATAACATATGAATGACCCTTAGTAGCAGTCTGAAAGGCCAATTTGTAATAGATTTTATAAAGACAAAACTTGGGTCTATAAAAATCACATGAGAAGCAGTGCATTCTAGTATTAATCACAAGTGCCTTCCACATAATCTTATGATCAGATACTCACAGGTTATCAAAAAGCTATACTAAGAGATATTATGCTTGGAAACATTACAAATACAGATGTGAAAAGAGAAATGTTTAGCTTTTACTCTTCATGTCTTGGAGCCTATTTTTTCAATGGTGGAGCATTATAGCAGCAAAAGGTTCAGGTTCCCACTAAAAAAAAAGGTACACTACCCCTATCAAGGCAAGGAATACCCCCAAACAAAGTAGTTTTATTGTGCTAGGGACAAGTGAGAAACTCCAGAAGAGGGATATTATAAGAGCCCCTAAGGGGTAGATTTAGGTCAAGGGAAATCTATACCTTGGAGGGAGATGGAGACATTAACTTATTTAGAAGTTGGCTCTCTTTAAAGACCCCAGAGTGTAAAGTATCATGTAATTGATCCAAGTGGCCAATATGTCAATCAACAAATCTAAACTGAGTTGACTATTATGTGAAAGGCACCTAACCCTACAAGCTCCTTCTAAATTTCCCAAAAGAAAAAGAGCAGCATTGTGCATTGATTGTCTAACTCATGGGTATTACAACACAAATATATTTTAGAAGTGCCAACAGCGACATTGTAATTTTATTATGCTGTGTGTGCACCTTGTCATGTGGTGCAAAGAGCTTTCTCTGGGCTTGGAGTCCAGAAATCCTAGGTTCTAACCCTGACTCTTCTACACAACAGCTTCGATGCCTTTCTTAGAGAGTAGAGAGAAGAGTTTGGATGAAAGATGGTGTGATGGAATCAGAAGAACTTAGTTTTATACTCAGCTATCCTAGTGTCTTGTTTTTTAAATTTTAACTTATTTTTATTTTTTAGAGACAGGGTCTTGCTCTGTTGCCCAGGCTGGAGTGCAGTGGTGCAATCATAGCTCACTGCAGCCTCAACACCTGGGCTCAAGTGATCCTCCTCCCTCAGCCTCCTGAGTAGTTGGGACTACAGGTATGCACCACCACGCTCAGCTAATTTAAGTTTTTTTTTTTAGAGACAGAGTCTTACTATGTTGCCTGGTCTAGTCTCGAACTCCTGGCTTCAAGTGATCCTTCTGCTTTGGCCTCCTGAAGAGCTGGGATAACAGGTGTGAGCCATTCCCTTGCTTTTTGACTTTGAGAAGGTCACTTTTTCTTTTGTCTTTAGTTTGCTGTCTGTGACAAGGATTAACTACATCACCTCTGAAGTCTCTGCTGCTTCAAACCAGTCTCTTGAAGCAAAGTATAATTATATTACTTGAAATTACCATAGACGTTTAGAGTTGTACTTTTGCTTTCATGCTCGACTTTTGAGACACTGTTATATAACAGAAAGTGTCAGAGATTTTGAAGTGAGACCCAAGGAAAGGCACTTAACTGCTCTCAAACTTTCTTTTCTTATCTTTAAACCAGGACTAATAATTCCTACTTTACAAAGTGGCTGCAAAGATGAGAGATAATGAACCATGGTGTCTGGCCCATATTGGACACTCAGTAATTGGTGCTGCTCTTTATTTTTACCTCTGTGAACTACTTGATGCCAAGGGGTAGCATTATTCCTAAGGGAAAATAAAATAGACTTTATAACAGTCTACCATTTCTAGGGCATTGCTGTGGCAGACACAGTATAATGCTATCTTTTGTAATGTAGACTTTCAGGTATGAAATTTTAGGAAAACTTACTAATGGAGTCCGTACTTTACAAAGGTATCAGATGTTGCCTTTGTAATGTGTCTCACTCAGATCTTATGGTTAATTCTGACACTTAAGCCTAAGGTTTCCACGAGCAATTAGGCAGCTCCAACGGGCTTCACGTTAGGGGGACAATACTGATTGAATGAAGTTGCTTCTCATCTTGGCGTTTTCTTCAATTATTCTTTCCAGGTTCCTCTTGTTCACCATCATCCTTGACATGTTGTGACCCCACTGCTCCGTGTTCTTCCATTTTTGTCACATCGTGGATACAGTTGGATGTTTCCTCTTTCTTTCAGGAAAACACAGACCAGCATGCAGGTTTCTGCCAACTCTGGTCACTCGTCTTCCTCTCCTGTGCACCACCAGGGATCCTTGTAAGGTGCAAAGTTATAGACCCCTTACATTTTATGCAACAATGCTTGCTTCTGGGGCCAACTATGGGTTAGTTAATTTATCCTGCTTTTGAGCACCTGTCATTCTCTATTCTTTGACCTAAAATTTCTTGTTGGCACTCACAAATGAGCAATCATTTGTAGTGTTTCCAGATTTTGTGATTTCATGAGTAACTCCCTGTGTAAGGCATGATCCCTGTTCTCAAAGAGTTTACAATCCATTCGCATATGGAGAAATCAGCAATATGCAATCCTGTGTGACAAGGGTGAGCAGAGCGTTACAGGCAGTGGTGCTTCAGGAAGGAGAAGACACTGTTCTGGGCTGGGCTGGTTACTAAGAGGAACTATGGAGCTGTCCCTTCATGGTGGGAGAGGAGAGGCCGAGATTTTCAAAAGTAGACAGGCAGGGGCCAAGGCGTGGGGGTAGGATGCTGCTGAACACATGGTTTGTGCAGATTCTCCTCCAGAGAACTTTTAAAGAAGATTATTTCCCAATCAGTTCATAAACTCATCTCTGCTGTGGACATTCTTTTTAGTCTAACCTGGAGAAGGAAAGTGGGTACCAGGTACTGGATGTGTGAACTTGGTTAGACAATACATCCATATTAAGTCCAATTTCAGCAGTTAAGGTCAACATCATAGGGTTAGTGTGGCAGCTAAGATGTGGCACATGACGATAGCAGGAGGGAGCAGGTTCCTGATGAATGTGAGATGCTGCCTCTCCCTCTGCTCCACATAAATATACATATATATGACAGGTTGGGGTTGGGTCATAGTCATGTCTGTAATTTATTAATCTTATATAAGAATTTATTTGCAAATTAATTCACATACTTAAGTGAATAGATCCAAACATAGTAGATTTCTTAGTTCTTTGTTCTTTCTCAAATATTCCTGTGAGGTATTGAAAGATCTTTTTAGAATAATTTTAAAGAAATCTAGTCCAGTGTTTTAGCACATAACACAGACATTGCGTCTGGGGTTTTTGGTTGCCCAGCTTCCAAACTGCCCTTCCTTGTTGAAAAGACCCCAATGTTTCAGTCCCCCAGGGTTGCTGTAACAAATTAGGTGGCTTCAAACAACAGAAATATATTCTCTCACACTTCTGGAGACTGGAAATCTGGAATCAAGGGATCGCCAGGGCCAAGCTCCCTCTGAAAGCTCTAGGAAAGGATCCTTCCTTGCCTCTTCTAGTTTCTGGTGGTGGCCGGCAGTGGTTGCTGTTCCTTGGCTTATTTATAGATGAATCACCCCATTTCTGCCTCCATCATGTTCTCCCTGGGTGTTTGAGCCTCTGCATCCAAATTCCCTTCTCTTACAAGGACACCAGTTAACAAATAAGAACTCTTAGTAATGGCAGTATGAACTTAAACAAATTTATTATCCAGATATTACCAGAAAGTCCTAGGAGAAGCAGAACCTGGGGACAATGGGTGTCAGAAGAATAATTGTCATTAAGAACATCAGTTGTGCCTGGACATTAACTTTGGACTACCAGGTCACTCTTCTGTTGTAAATATTTTATATAAACAATAGGCTAAAGCTCCTTTGTCCGTAAAGTAATTACATTAGGAAGTTTCAGATTTACTCTTTAGTGTCTAGTGGTTTGAAAGGGGAATTCAAATTATTTTTAAAATTGTAATTCAAAGGGTTTTAGAAAAAAATTCAAGTATTATCGCTCCTCTTAATGATGTTTTGGCTGTTGGAGCAGTTCCCCAATATCAGGTCAATCTGCAAAAAAAGAAATTCTCCCACTCAGTATGGATTAATTTTATTTGCTTAGTTCACTCGATCTATCTGTTAATCAATTAACAACCCAGAGTTGGTTAAAGATAATCTGCATTCCAGTGTGAACAATTAGTGGCATAGGTTTTCAGTCTTACGTGTGGTAAGAGGTCCCTCTACTGGCGATCTGCAGAAACTACAGTTCCCTACCCATGCAGTTTAACGCAGGGATTCTAAAGTATTAACAGCAGCTCACCTGCTGTTATAGCCACCTTAGAAAATTGTCAGAGGTAGTAGCCTCAGGGCAGAACATAGAAGGGCAACTTAGGAAACCCACTGTGAAGTAAGTCTTGGCCCATTGCTCTCTGGGTTGAATTGAAAAATGCCTGCTTCTCTACAGAACAATACCGGTCAACAGAAAAATAATACAAGCCAGAAGTGTGAGCCATATACGTAATTTAAAATTTTCTAGTGGCCACCTTAAAAAAAAAGTAAAAAGAAACATGTGAAATTAATTTTAATAATGTATTTTAATTTAATATAATGTATTTAAAATATCCTTTCAGCATGTAATCAATATAAAAAGTTAATGAGATATTTTATATTCCTTTGTTGTACTATCGCTGAAATCTGGTGTGTGCTTTCTACTTGTAGCACATCTTAGTGTGGACTAGCCATATTTCAGGTGTTCACTGACTCCATGGGGATAGTGGTTGTTGTATTGGACAGTACAAAAGCAA
>VBSM01003157.1:44001533-44026038 GCA_008086735.1 Cheirogaleus medius
ATTTATTTTTAAAGACTAGTGAAGTGCGATAGTGAGAAGGGGAAGAGTAGAACAAGGAGTTCGATCTGTAACTGGCTGTGAAAAATCAACAGAGGTAATTCATTACTGCAGGAGTGCGGGAAGCTTCACTCCAAAATATGGCTCCTGGGTATAATGCATATTTTAAATCAAAGATCTTTAGAGATCAACAAAAGCTGGAAGAGACTTTTCTTTTGTACTACATAAAGACCAGACAGACCCACACATGAGAACAATCCCCTGTGCCCTGCCTCAATCCTCTACCTCTCCCAGAGCACAGGCTGGTTTCCTTATCTGTCTAAAGTCCTGACCTGCCAAAGAAGAAAACAATGACCTTTGGTCCTTTCGCTTAGTTTTTAATAACTGAACTCATATCAAAGGAGAAAGACTGAATTCTGTCAAGACACCTGGATAGACTTTTGTGACAAACCATTGTTTGGGGTCTGCAGGCCCAACAGACTCTTCCCCAGATCATTGTGTGTTCTTCAAGCCCACTGAATTTGCCTAAAAATCATTCATTATCCCCCTAAAATCATCCACTTTGAGCTTTCCCTCACCTGCACTACTTTTGGACCAGTCTATCTCCATATTTAGATTTAAAAGGCTGAGGCTCAGAAAAGTTGTATAATTAATCTGAGGACACACAATTAACTGTGGAACCAGCACTGGATTCTGGGGCCAAAGGCCTTTTTTTTTAATACATCTTGCTGCCTCCTTCCTCTGAGAGATGCTATGGAAAAAGAAACAAAACCCCAAAATTTGTTTAATTCACTTTTAGAATTCAAGTGAACTGATGACCAAAATTCCTTAATTAAAAAAAAAAACTGCCCCCATTGAAATCTTTTTTTAAACATTGTTTTATAAGGTAGGTCACATGATGAATGATCAATGAATTTGACACAATGGATAAAAAGCACTGCTTTATCAGGAAGGTTGGTTATGTGGAAAGAGGGTGAAGTCCAGTCTCCCCACACATACCAGAGACTTCCACTTGCTGTGGCTGGAGACTCTTCCAGGAAAACCAGTGAGTTCCTCCTAGGTTTGAGTGGAGTAGAGGTGTCCCTAGAACAATTGTCTCTTGTTTCTCTAAGTTCAATAGCTGTTTTGAATCTCAGTGGTGCATTAATTCATGTGTGAAAATTGAAAGAAAATATTGAGTCCCGAGTCCCCTCCATAGGTTACTCCTTTGTGGTGTTTCACACCTCACACAGTCTCTCTAGAGGGTATGACAGCAGTCCAGACAGCTTTCTTTCACTTTGACTGTGATGTGGAAGGAAACCAAAATATTTCTGTCTAAAATACTGAGGATTGTTGAGCTGAAGAAGGTTAGAATGCAGGTGGGGCACTGACTTTCTCTGTGCTTGCCTGATGGGAGGACAGCAATCCATAAACACAAAAGGTCTTTTGACCCTCCCCACTTTTCCTGCCTCAAGACAGATATAAATTCTGTCTTCACTGGAAATGGTTCTGGGCTCTCATCAGCTCAGAAACTGGCACTAGCATGGCTAGGGGAATAGGAGAGCAAACCTACTCCCTTCCCACAGTTTTCCTGCCTTGAGAGACTGGAATTTCTCTCCCTTATGTCTTGTTGCTGCTCTAGAGTTGCTGCTCTTTGATGAGGTACTGCTTAAGCAAGGCCCTAAGCTACTGCTTCACGAGAGTCGCTTTTGCCTGTGTGGTAGGCGTGGCACCGGTAAATAGCAATGTTTGTTTTTCTCATTAATCTGTTTTGTTAACAGGAATCTGCCCCAGCAATGAATTTATGAGGGTTGAAAAAAGAAATGAATGTTTTCCCCTCTTCGACGTCACTGGCTGCCAGACTACCCTGGGCGAGGCTGTGGCATTGGTGGACTCAGGCTTACTCACCAAGAGCGCACAGTAGCCTGAGGCTGTTTGGACACCACCATTGACTGCCCCACCCTCTGCTCCATTTACCCCTGGATTAAGGGAGGACTCCTTTCAATTAAATATGGGAATCTTGTATATTTGCTGCACTCACATGAGGTTTGTTGGGTGCATTTTTCTCAGTAAGTCATGACACAAAATCTTTGGTTTTGAAGGTAGACTTTGAGTTTCAAAGAGAGATTAATATTCTAGGTTTTAGAGTTTTCAGTAGTATTCTGGAATAACTAGAATGCTACTGAGAAGCATTATTTTTGTGTGATGTATAATTGCAAAACAAGCTACTAAAGGAGTGCAAGTTCCTTTTTCCTCCTTGGGCATGGTCTGCAGTGACGGCTCCAACCAGAAGGTTGATTGACTGCTGGCTCCACCCACTCCATCATCCAGTGCTGGTCTCAGGCATCACCTCATGACATTCTTATCTTTTCTCTAGAGCCTCTAAAACAGCCCATGATTCTATCAAGGATGGTCCAGCAAAGCATGGTTTTCCTCCAACCTGCAGCTGGCTCAGTACTAGTATTTATGTGTCACTCTGACTTTCCCTATAGTATTTAATGTATATTTTAAAAATGACAGCTTTATTGAGATATGTCAACTGAACAATCTCAAAACTCTTCCAATCTCTACCCATTACCCAGTTCCAAAGATGCTTCTATTAATACATACATAAGTATTTGTTATAGCAGAATCCCATTCTTAGTACCAAAGTCTGTATTAGTCTGGGTTCTCCAGAGAAACAGAACCAATAGTATATGCATATATTTATTATAAGGAATTGGCTCATGCAATTATGGAGGCTGAGAAGTCCAAAGATCTGCCTTCAGTGAGCTAGAGAACCAGTAAAGCCAATGGTGTAAGTTCCAGTCTGAGTTTGGGTCAGAAGGCAAGAGAAGATTGATGTCCTAGCTCCAAGACAGGCAGAGTGAGACAGTCCTCTTCCACTCAGCCTTTTTGTTCTATTCAGGCCTTCAGTGGATGGCATGAGGACCCCTCTCCTTGGGGAGGGCAATCTGCTTTTCTCAGTCCACTGATTCAAATGTTAATCTCATCCAGACACCCAGGATAATGTTTAACCAAATATGCAATACCTGGAGCCCCTTTAGGTCTGTTTCTGTTATCATTTTTTTCATCCTGTTCTCATTTATGTTGTCTTGCTTCCTAGTATGCCAGATTATTATTATTTCTTTTTTATCACATGAGTCTTTGCATTTCAATATTGTTTGTGGATTTAATTTGATGCCCAGGATGATATCTTATTACAGAGAGGATTTACATTTGCCCCTCCTAAACATCTGGGACCAGATTCCCAGATTGCCAGATTCCCCCATGTTCTTTTCCCCTGTGAAGAAGGGTATGTGAACATCTGTACCCCCTTGGATTATTGGGTAAGCATGCTCCTATGATTCCCCATGCTATGCATGTTAATAAATTTGCATGCCTTTTCTCCTATTAACCTGCAGTTGATTTTTGATGGTCCTTCAGAGGGCAAAGGGGAAGTTTTCCCTTGGCTCCTACATTTCTCTCTGGTTGTAGCTGAGGAACCACAAACACTTAAAGAATATCAGAGTAGGTACTTAGCAGTTCGAAGAGTGTATAATGATATTTCATTGTGGTTTTCATTTGTATTTCCCTGATAATTAATGATGTTGAGTGTCAGCTGATGAGATTTTAAAACCTATAGACAATAATAAGTTTTATCATGCACCTCAAATATGCTTGAGCACTTTACTTGTATTAATTCATTTCATCCCCCTACCAAACCTACGAGGTAGGTACTGCTATCAATCCCATAATATGAATGAGGAAACTGGGGCACAGAGAGATAAGCAATTGGCCCAAGTTCACATATTTAGTAAGTATGAAGCCAGTATTAAAGTTGAGTTCAGAGCCTGGGCTCTCAACTGCTATCCAATACTTGATCTTTGAGTGGTGTCTAATAGAGTCTGAATCATAGGAGCATGCTTACCCAATAACTCAATGGGGTATAGATGTTCACATACCCTGTTAACTGCTTCAAACTGTGTCTCTTGCTGAGTGGTTTTCTTCTTCCTCCTGCTTCTCTGCCTGGTTATGATCATGCTGATGCCACTCACCCCTCACACCCTTCCTTAATTGGTAAAGTGGCCTATCTTCAAAAATAATCCATTTTATCTAGCAGTATCCTCCACTTCTTGTATTTAGAGGCTGTGTAAGTCTTTCTTTTTTTTAATTTTCCTTTCTCTTTTTAAAAATTTTTATTATGAAATATTTCAAGCATATTTAAAAGTAGAGAAAATTCTATAGCATGATCCAAATAATTGCAATTATTTGTCTCTTAAATTTACTTGAATTTATCAATTCCCCCTTGAACTCTTTTTGTCCTTGAAGTTTAACTGTTGAAGAACAGTAGTGTATTTATAGAGTCTCTTGTGATGGTATCAGCCACCGATAATCATGGCCTAAGATGTATTAATTCATTAGGGGTTCTATCCCTGTCATTTCTTCTTTATTAGCTGGAATATACTTATAAAAAGAAAACTTCTCCTTACCAACTACTTAGTTATCTAAGATTTGTATAAGAAAAGCAAAATAAATGTTGGGTTCTCTCTCTTTTGCATCAGTTTTCAAAACACTAAGTTGGTTAGGACAGTGTATACTTTAAGACAGTAGAAGAATGTGAAGATGCTTGCCTAATTGCCAAGAATTAACCATACAAACTCTTTTAGTATGGTCTCATCTTTGGTTTTCCTGAAGAACATGTTCATGCAAATGGAAAATTTGGCACCTTACACCAGAAAATGAGCATAAAAAGTAATGTGGCACTTTTAATCTTCAAAGCATTTCGGGGCTAATTATTTCTCCTATCTCCCCAAAGAAGTAGGTGCTATTAACTTCATTTTAAAGATAAGGAAATGGAGCCTTGAAGAAGGTATGAGAACGATCTGCCCCAAGCTAAGAGGGCATCATGATGAGAGATGAAATTATAATTTATGTACAGCTTAATTTTTAATTTCATCCTGAGGAAAGGAAGTGCTGGGAGAGCCAGAGAAAAAGGGAGCTGGACATCTCTGACCCAATTCTGATATCAAGAGTTGTGCAGTGTTTAGAAACATGAGGACACCGTGGCATGGGCATTATTAATAAAGTATTTGATATTGTAGTGCCTGACACATGGTAGGTGATGAGTTAACATTTGTTAGATGACTATAGACAAATAATTTGTCACTATGGATAGCTCTATGTCCTTGTGTGACAAGGACAGAAAACTCTTCACTAAATTCAGACTTCTCAGTTATTGTACAGCAGTCTGTTGGAAGATGACAGTTATTTTTTTCTCTGAGTTGGAACTATATAGTGTATGCTGATTATTTCTTGTATAAAGCAAATATAATAGTTATATTAAACTTGGAACATACTCAAGTTGTGCTGAAAGATCACATGTAATCATGAGTCTGGATCAAACAAAACATGATATTAATGTAATTCTTGGAAATCAATCTTCTCAACATCCGGGTTGGTGTTTGGTGTTTTCATAGTAGGGATGTTGAAGTTAAAGTAATTCCAACATCTTAAAACTGGAATATACAAAACTTGTGTTCTCTGTCTAGAGAAATGGATAAAAAATAAAACTTTGAATTCCTTGCCATAATGTTAACATTTTTCTTTATATTTTAAAACATTAAAATGGCAACACTCTTTCTTGGACACCTCTTCCTTTCATAACAATCATTGTCTGCACCATACCGTTGCCACAGATTATTTATTGGTTTCTACCACTAGATATCTGCTCCTGTGTCCCTTTGAAAATTTAAGACAAGTTTATTTAATGTTTAGTGTACAAAGCACTGTGTGAGTTCCAGGAGAGGGAGTAAGGATGTGCAGATAAACTGTGGTCCCTGCCTTCCAGGTGACTAAGTGTCTAGGGAGAGACTGGGCCCAAATGCAGGTAATGTGGGTGTGGACAAGGGTGGAAATACAGAATAGGGCTCAGTGAAGAAACATCTGGTTTCAAGATTCTACATTGGAAGCACTTGGAGCTATAGGTGAATCCCAGAGTCCCCTGGATCTGGGGGCAATTGAGGATGCCGGATGGAAAGAATCACTTTAAGACCCATTTTAGAAGGTGGAGACAAGGATAGAGTTCTCATCCAAAGTCTAGCCTGGTGCCTTACACACACAGAATAGGCTGACTGATACACTGTTCTCCCCCCACCCAAAAAAAAAGTCCTTTGAAGCCCTCATGAAAATTCTCTCCCTTCCCAAGTGAAGCCAGTTAACTTCATATTTCTGAGCCCTGTAAATTTCTACATTCTCTCGCATTGAATTGGTCCTGTCATCACACAGAACTGAGTGCTTACTGAAGGAAGGAATATTTCTTATATTCCACACAGGAATGGGTACATTTAATCCCATATTAAACACAAGAGTATGGTGCATTTGTTAAGAGCACTACCTGGATTTAAGTCTGGGCCTTCCATTCACTAATGTAACTCAGGGGAAGTTACTCAATAGCCCTGTGCATCTGTATTTGTTTCCTTCTCACTTATAAAATGGAGTAAAAATAGACCTTATATAAAATGGTTATTGCAAAGCATGTATATAAGGTCTTACTTATATCACTTTAAAAAACATCTGCATAAGGCACTATGGGCCTCCAAAGGTTTTACCATTTGGAAACAAGGAATTTGGACTGAGTGATTGCCAAGCTTCCTTTAGAGACGAGCTTCACTCCTCCTTGACATGCTTTAGTTGCATCATGTAACAAGGCAGAGATAGTGGCCTGAAACTGAGTCAGCACATTGGTTGACGCTGCGCGGGAGGAAGAGGAGGGAGAAAGAAGTCAGGCCTGTTCCCACTTGAGAAGCTCTGCTCTCAGAGTGTTCCTGTTCTGCCTGGGGCTCAGCCCTCTTCAGCCTGGCTTACCTGGGGACATGTCAAGGGCTGGTCACTCATCTCTGAGTGACACGAGCTTCTGCTGGGCAGCTGAGAGTTCCTACACCTCACAGAGATGCTCTGGAATTTCTACTGCTTAAGAAATATAACTTTTTATCATAAAAAAATGATATAGGGTAACTGTAGAAAATTGGAAGATATAGCAATCTAGAAAAGAATCATCTTTAATTTTGCAAGCCAGAAATAGTTATTGCTAAAATTATTTTAGGTATTTTCCTCAAGTCTTCTTTTATATAGTTTGCTAATATAAAATTAAGCAACCTTTAAGTGCATTGTAACAAGAAACACAAGCTCCTAAATCCTACTCTCCAGATGTTACTATTGATACAATGTATTTTTTATCAAACAAAATTGGGATTACAATTTGTATATATATTTTGTAACCTACTTTAACATAACTTAATCTTGTGAACATTACTATAAAAACATGTATTTAGTTATTTCTTATTGATAAACATGCAGCTGGTTTCTAGCTTTTTCTGTTATAAATAATATTACCATGAATATTTCTATACCTTAATCATCAACCTTATCTATAATTATGTCCTTAAGAAAGATTTCTAAAAGCTGTATTATTGAGTCAAAGGAGATGAATATTAAAAAAGTGGTGTATTGCCAAATGTTTTCACAGAAGAGTGGACCAATTTACATTCTTACCAGCTGTACTGAAATTCTTATTTCTACTGAATATTTTGGAAAGGCTGTATTTTGATTCTTCTATTTGTTCCTTTTGTCTTATGAGAATTATATGTGAAAACTATAAACTCTTTTATAGGTACAAATATTTGAATAACTGAATGAGAAGTAACTGAATCACATAGCTCTATTTCATAATTAAAATTCAGTCATTGATGAACTAAGTAATATGTTTAATTTTTATTTCACTTTTATGTCACATTCAAATGCATTCTGTACAATTTTTAAGAGTAATTAAGCTTTATTTGGTAAGGTAAAACCAGGATTTTACTCTTTGACCTTTACATTTGAAAGGAACATAAGGACAACCTGTTCAACCCTCCTCCCCTCTACTCCTTCTAATTATGGAGAAGTCTGAGGCCCAGAGAAGTTAAGTTTCTCACTAAGAGTTAATATTAAGTGTGAATCAGAATTGACTCCAAAAGGAATTATCTTTCCTACACTGTCACTTCACTCTTTTCTACATTCATCAACCAAATCTAGTGATTTATTTTTGAATTTTCTGATCAGCTATGCCTTTACACATAGTATTAAGCATTTTAAAGGCAAACTGTGCCATTTTCATTATCTGGTTGTCCATAGTTTAACTCTGGGGTCCAGCTTTAACTCTTCCATTTTTTCACTGTTGTCTTTTTTTTTTCTTTAAGTTTGTTTCTTAGTAGAAAATTTCACAGAAGGTATTTTCCGTAACAGCTTATTATTTGATATTAGATTTCTTCACTACCTAACTTAATCAACAACATATTCTTTTTAGGCATTTCCTTCAGGATGTGTATTTTTTTACACTATACCAATTATTGTACATATCGACTCGTGTAGTCAACACTAGAAGTTGATAAGACAAAAAGCATGAAACTGTTGGATTCTCCCAATGGAGTAGTTAGGGTACAGGATTATGAATCTGGGGCTTTTTAAACATTTTTTTCTCTTTCAGTCAGAAGCTCCAAGGTAAAGTCACTTTATCTTTCCTGACTCAGTTTCTCCACCTGTGAAAAGGAGATCATAGTCCTCAGTGACTAGGTGGCAGGCTTTCTCATGAACTTCCTGTGAATCACTGGAAATGCAAGGCTAACATCATTCCATTATTGTAAAGGAGAGCTGTCATATGGATCAGTGGGGGGAAAAAACCACTTGATGATTTGTAGATATCTGGGGAGAAGACTCAGGAATTTGTGGCTGAAACTTCTTAGGAAAAGAGATACAGAGAGAAGGGAGGGGGAGAGGAAGGGGGAGGGAGGGAGAGGAGGAGGAAGAGGGAGAGGGGGGAGACAGAGAAAGAGAGGAGAGATCCTAAGCATGCTGTAACAAAGCTCCTTTCATTTGCTCCTGGGAGTGGCTGGGTGTGTCAGGTCATCTCTCAGCCGGAATGCTGAGTAATCAAGTTATAACGCTTGCAAAGTTTCAGCCTATAGGTAAGAAAAAGTACCAACAAAACAGTCTCCTAGGTTATCAAATATTTGGGTCAATTATTACTTTGCTATATTAGAGGAAATTATTGTTTCATAAAACTGTGTAATGAACAAATAAATTATTCATTCTGTAAGCTATATTTCTCCCCTCTAAAAAAATCTACTCTTTTAAATATATGGTCAATAAAATGACTTTTGTGGCAAGTAAAAGAGAGGAAATAACATTATGGATTATGTTTGAAATTATAGAGCAAATGCTTTTTCCTACAAACAGGTATATCATTTTCCACTAAATATTTTTTAGAGAAACATTTATTTCACAAATGTTAAGTGTTTGGGATGAAGCAGATGGAGTGATTTTTAGTATTGATAAAGAGAACTGTAGGAAAGGTAGCTGGCATTAGAGAAATGCCAAACCAATTTTAAACTTATGGGTTGAATTCATCACTATTGAAATTAACGACATTTTATGTGATCTGACTCATTTTCGGGTAGGGTTATCTCCCATTTATCCATTCTACACCTACTATGTGCCAGATACTGTTCTAAGTTCTTGGGATATATCAGTGAATAAAACAGAACCCCCGCACTGCTTATGCTTAGATTTTAGCTGGAAGAGGCACTTAACAGTATATATAATAAGAGAATTGTATAATATATAGAAAACTGTAAAATCTGGTTTTATATGTCTTCCTACAGGTTCAAACTTCATCAAGAGGAAGGAAGATCAAAAGAGCTCAAGAGTTTGCTTTTCACAAGGCCACATGAAAAGGTTTTCATGAAGCAAGAGATTAAAGATTACACATGATAAAAATAACACATAGTGTTTTGATATTGCTGCTCTCTGATTTATTAGTATGAATAGAACCATTTTCTTAAAAGTCTCATGCCTCTAAGTCCACATGTTAACATAACCGACATGTTTTTTTTCAAGCATTTCCTTCAGGATATGTGTTTTTGACACTATAACAGCTATTGTAGATACCAGACTCATGGAAATTTAAAGCTAAACTGTAGTCTCCTTGAGATCCACAACTAGGTCTTCTTATTCTTGGTATCTACCTGCTCCAGGGTCTTGCTCAGGGTCTGACACAGTGAACAAGTGCTTATTTAATCAATCACAGACTCCAATCAAAATGAGCAATTGAAATGGGGAGGCAGAGGAGAAACCCACATGGTGGATGCAGAAGAAACTCTTGAGGCCATTCTCTCCTGAAGTTAATCATGTTCTCCAGAAACTAGTTTGAAAATGGGTGACTTTTATAATGTGAAGTACTTGTATAACTCCACCCCCTCCCACTTTTCTCTTTTCCAGTCTTTTTAGGTGGAATTTTAAATAACTTAAAATTATGGCTATCATGGAGAAAAAATAGTACTGGGAAACGGTTCTTGGTCGCATAGAATCACAATTTTTATATTCTTACTACTGAATGGGAGTCACTATTTTGCCTCAGTAGTTTGTCTTGTATTGATGTTACACTTGAAACTTGTGCATCCTTGCCTTACTTGGGTTCAATGAGAAGGTGAGAACACTCAGGTATGTAGTCTTATCTCCAGAGACATTTCAACAAGTGAAAGCTTTTGACAGGAAATGCTCTATTTAACTTTTTGTTAACATATCATCCCAGCTATGGACCTTAGTTCATGCTTTGTTCCCAGGCCTGAATGGTCTCCCCATGTCCAATGACACCACCTCCATGATCCTTCCCCAGTTACCTCCAGACTGAAAGGGTCACACTTGTCTCTGAACTCCTTTTGTGCTTTGCATGTCTCTTATGTCCCTTATTATATGCTTCCAGGTATGTTAATATTTTTGTTTCTTATCTTCTTACTGTATTATTTGCAAGCTCTTTGGGGAGACAAAGCATGTCTTATATCCCTAATTGAATGGTGACTTCAACTTTCAACTCGTCAGAATAAAAACATTAGATTTGGGCTTCCTTGGGTGTTGCTGAATTCCTGTTCCTGGAAATGTTTCTGCTCAGGCTGAGCAAGCATTGAACAGGAGTGTTGTAGAGGGAATTAAAACATTGAAAGGGAGAATAGACAAGCTTATGATTTAAGTGCAAGTCTCTTTCATTCTTTGGATCACAGACAAGCATGCAGTAGGTGTTCCATAAGTAATTGTGGCGAATTAGGTGTCAATATCTTGCTTCAGCCTTTTGGCCACTGTGATTATTCCCTGGGATTTCCTGATGAATAGGCAAAGTGGTGACTGCCATCATTAGGAAGTATGTGCTATGTGCCAGATACTTTATATGTCTCTTCATATTGCTCTCTCTCTATATCTCTCTCTATAGATCCCATTTTACAGATGAAGAATTTGACTCTAGAGAGATTAAGCACTTTGTTCAGGATTTCTCAAGCAAAGAGTCACAGAGTCATTTTGCAAATTTTTGACTCTGCCCCCAAACCCTAATCTTCCCCACTACAGCTGGATAATGTAATTTTTAAGAGGCATCCTGCCCACAGCCCCTCCTAAGACTTGCCCTCCACTTGCTCCATGGATACCTGAAATTCTACTTTCGGAGTTCAGCTCATTTAGTTTATGACTTTGATCCTGGTTAATTATAAAATACCCAGGATGTAGGGGGAGGGGAAGCTCTCAGTTAATTTTAGTTTCATATAATGAATTGTTCTCATTCATTCTGTCAGCAAACATTTATTGACTACATACTGTCAAGTCAATACCAAGCATTGGTGTTACAAAAATGAATGAGGCTTGGCCCTTACCTTTAAAATTCTTGTAGTCACATGGAGGATACTGTAAGATAAATAGGTTATTATGAAACAATGTGGCATGTGAACAATAGGGAATATTAGATGAGCACAGCAGAGAAGCAACTGGCTCAGTTCTAGGTCCTTTCCTCAGACGGATTTGGCAGGAAGAGAGCAGGTCCCACTGAATGAAGGAGCTGCAGGAAGGCAGGAAAACAGGAATATGTCAAGAGCAGGCTCCACAAAGAGATTTCAGAGCAAAACTGTGTAATCCTCTGCCCATATGGCCTTTATCTCACCCAAATAATCTAAAGACAAAAAGTTTGAGGATTATTGGCTTAGATGCATTAAAAACTTAGAAAATCTTTATGCAGGGGCCAGTGACAAGCTCTAAGTCTAGAGAAGTGAGCACCCCCCTCTGCCACTCCATTAAAAAATTTCTCCTATCAATTTGGTATTAAATATTATGCTAATAATGCCTAATTTTAGGTATACACAGTATGTACATATATCCGTTTCTCTCTGTAGCTACCTCTTCTGGCATCTAGCAGAATGCACTACTGCAGTTCCATATAAAGGATGAACATTAGAGTACTTTTTGTACTACCAACATGTTTGAAAAGTTTGTAGTATTAGCTGTCATCACATATTCCTTTTATTTCCTATAATCGTTCACTTTCTGGTCCTGCGTGGGCCACTAGGGTTGCCTTTATGTATGGTGAATGTATTTAGCCCAAAGCAGGATGTGCTGACAGCCCCTTCCTGCCTGAGCATGTTGGAGGCCTTTAGAAGCTGTGCAGACAACAGCAACTTCAGCCTGAATCATTTCTTTCAATCACGGACAAGCTGCCAAGCGGCATGAGTAAGAACTGAGGGTGCAGCGGTGGGCGGCACGGAGAGAGCCCAGGCTGGGCGTGGTCATGGTGGGCGTGGCGCTGTTCAGGTGAGCTAGCTGCTCTTTCCTCCAGAGGGTTGTGCCTACCTCAGGTCTTTGTGCTCCTCGCTTGCCTTTTCCTTTGCCGCACGTTTTCCAGAATAACTGGAACTCCAGGTAAGCAAAGTGGGGTAGCAGGGCTGATGATTTCCCTTTTTAGGGCAATTCATAAAATAGTTGTTTGAGCTGATTCGAGATGGTGAACAAAGTAGACATAATGGGTTATTTTCAAGGATAGGTTGTCGGGCTTCAGTACTGTCGCCTCCTGCCCCCCAAATAGGCTGCATTTCCAGCTCCCAGCCCTTTGGGCACCAAGAATACCAGACAGGGAGTAAAATCCCTTAACCATATAAGGTAAGAATATGAGGAAATAACATGCCTAGGAGGTTTTGGTGGGGGCGGTGGTGGGAGCGACAGTGATTCGTGGAGAAGAAAATATTTCTGAGGATATTTTCAACCCTACCTTGGAACACAGAATGAATTGACAATGCTAATTTCTGAAAGTGTGTGTGATACTCACAAACTGGAGAAAGTTGAGAGGTATTTGTGTGTCTGGCTCACCTTCCTGGTTGGCAACGTGGGGTTGAGATTCAGACTTACGAACTGCTCTTCTTTTTGGTATTTTAAAGTGTCGGATTGGTGTTCATCTACTTGTAACTGCATTCTTCTAGGCAGAAAGTGTTCTCCCTCTGTATTTCTGGGTTTCAGCATAGTTTTAAACAAGTTACACATTTCAGATGTGTATTGTTGTACTTTTAAATTAGGCTGCTCATAGTTTTTTTACTCATTGGTGCCACACTTTTTTTTTTTTAGTGGCTTCATTTAAGTGCATCATACTAAAAACCAATTTAACCTGCCAGGTGACTCCACAGGCTTGTAATCAGATTCTCAGTACTAGAGGTTCTTGGACATGTTTCAGCCCAGCCCCCTCATTTTGTAGATGAGCAGAACTCACAGAGTTGAGTGGTATCCAAAGTCACACAGTGTGTAAGTGGCACAGCTGAAAAAGATTCCAAACTTGCCTCCAAACTTGCAGGATGTTTCCGTGACGCCATGGGTTCTCATAACATCTGTTTCTCCCCCTACATCTCCCAGGAGGTTTCCAGTACAATTAGGTGGGTTCCAAACCTCAGTCCCTGCCAGTAAGTGCAAGTGTTTGATGAGTCTTGATGGGTAGAGATAGAAGCCAGTCCGAGGAAAGGATTCTCCATGGAAAATGAGCCAGCAGGTTTTTATCTTTGCTTCCTAACACCTTGAATTGTGCCATTTCAGTTGCTCTGGGCTGTGGATTGACTTTGAGGCTAGGCAGTCTCAGCAATTCTTACTGAGTCTGGCTCTAAGTTTACTGTCAGGCAACAGTGGGGTGGGTCAGCAAAGGTGAGGCTTTGAAAGAAACAGGAGCATATATGATATTTCAGAAAATGTGAGGAAAGCAGAGGCTCCCCTGCCATGGGAAATTAAAGCAATTAACCTTATTACTGGTAGCTGCACTGAACTTTCTTGCCCACAAAGCACTTTTCACATACGTTTATTGACTTACTCACTTCCTTTACCCTCATAATATTCTTTCATGCTGCAGAAGCTATAAAATCTGTTTTCTTAATCTGGCACAACCATCCATCCTCATAGACTTAGAATGTGGCCAACAGACATTGTGTTTTTAGGCATTCCATTATAGCTATAACAGGCAAGGTTTCTCATGGCATTGCCTAAGGACCAGTTACACCAAATACTTAGAGTTTTTTTTTCACCACATCTCTCCATCTGTAAAATGAGGCAGACTAGGCTAAATGATATCTATAATACCTTAATACAGTAAAAATTTAGTTTCTAAGGGGTGAAAAAACTATGCATATAGCTGTGTGTGTGCACGCATGTGTATGGTTGATGGCCTATAAGTAGGATGAACGTTGTTCAAATCAGAAGATGCTTGAAAGGGGCACTGTCAGGACAACAGATGTAAATCAGGACTTTCTTAGATGAAGTGGGACACATAGTCACCCTATCTCATATGGCCTTTATCTCACCCAAAGGGTCTAAATACAAAAAGTTTGAGGATTGGTGGCTTAGATGCATTAAAAACTTAGAAAATCTTTATATAGGGGCCAGTGACAAGCTCTAAATCTAGAGAAGTGAGCACCCCCTGTGCCATCCTAGTACAGTCATCTCCATTCATTTGGGGCTACTCGTAGTCTCTGAATTGTGTCAGTTCTCTCTAGCCTACATTTTTGCATGGCTAACTGCTACTTATCCTTCAGGACTCACTTTTAGTGTGATTTACTTACATGTCACTGTCTCTGAAGTGGTGTCACTGAGGTTTCTACTATGGGTTGGCTGTTGCTGCTGGGGGGGGTCCCATGGTGACTTGTGCACCTCATCAAAACACTCATCACACTTACCACACCACTAGCCGAAAGCTCCTTGGAGGCAGGAGCGCCTGCTCACCTTGGATTTCTTAATGCCTATCTCAGTGCCTGACATACATTAGGGACTCAGTTAATACTAGTTAGATGAAAGCAACATAATATTAAGAGTTTGCAATATCAGTGGCAGAAAGAGCAAGAGCTCTTTCAAGTAGTAAAATCATAGGGAAAAAATTGTGTTGATTAAGAAAACACACAGGATATCTTGATATTTTTAAAGGGATAATTCTGGACACATAAGAATTTTGGAACTCTAGAGACTTCCGAGAGAACAAATGCCAGCAAAGATGAAATTGCCAGGAAAGCGGTGGTAAGGTGTGGTGGGGAGGTACCAGGCTAGGAGCTGGAAGAAGTGAACTCAGGGCTGGTTTTGCCACTCTCACTCTCTGCGTGGGTGGCCTGCGAGACTCAACTCATCTCCGTCTGCCTCACTTTCCTCATCTGTGAAATGAAGGGGTGGGGCCTGACTAGATTCTCTCCACAATCTTGTCCCACTGTAAAGGTTTATGATTTTAGGCCATATTTCAAGAACAGGTACTCTGAAATAAATTCTTAAAACTGCATTTGTATTACTACTTAAACTTCCATCTCACTTTTCTCTGGTTAAAATAAAATTTCCTTTTAAACTTTTGACTGAAAGATGTAGTGTTTTCTACATTGTAATTATAAATGAAATTATCTTATCAACTAAGCTTATGTAATAAAACAAAAAAAATAAATGAAATTCTCTTTGTTAAAAATTATTACAGGGTTTTCATAAAATGAAAGAAGAGATCTTTGTAATCAGGTGGTAAAATGACACAAATTTGTAGCTATTTTTAGCATTTTGAACATAAGTCATTAGGCATGTAAATTTACCATATAAGAATTGCTAATCCCTTGCACCTGTAAGTTTTATAGCATTTGACCATACAAAATTGTCTATGTAGGAACTTGATGCTTTTTCTTGGGCGTGTATTGCTAATATTGCTGAGATTTCTTTAAATGCTTTGATTGTCTTGCAACACAGTGAGGTGGCAATTGTTATGGCCAAAGTCATCATTTGAGTTACCCCAGACCAGATCATCTTTACAGTGTTTTTAGGTCACTTGGGACTAGTCATGGAGTAACTGATCAGATGTATCATGCAATATTTGATTAATTACTTAATGGGTGACTATTTGCCACTATGACAGTTTCCATTCCTGACCTTTTCTGGCCTTTGGCCAACATCAAACAATGCTGCTATAGCTGGAATCTCAGATATTAAGGGCTGCATGACCTTCCCCAACCTGAAGGAGGATTTTTTGAGAAAGGAGCCAGTTAGCACATGATCAGGAAGGCAGACCCGTTTGCACTCATGCACTGAGGACTACCATGCAGAGGAAGAGACTCACTCAAAGGGAGGGTGTGCAGCTGGTAAGAAAGCCCTCGAAAAGTTAAGTGTGGACTGATCTACATTCTCCAACAGGGACCTGGATCTAAGCCTTGAATTGCAACACAGTGTTAATTGTGTTGTGTAATTAACTGTACTAGAAGCCACAGTGATCTTGTATTCACAGAATCATTTAGGCTAAATGTATTCCAAAATGTTATGAGTGAATGAATAACACTTTAGTTGAACAAAATGGTAAAATGAACATTTCCTTACCCTTTGATCCACTTCTAGGATCCATTTCTAGATGTTTGTAGTCAAACTGTCTCAGCAAATTAATACAAGGTCTTAAACACAGTTTTTCTACACAGAGGAAATCACAAAAAGTACAGTTTGTTACCGACTATGGAAAATTATTCTAATTTTTCTTCTGGAGAGTAGTAAATACATGCTGGGGAGAACTACTTGTGTTTGTTAAAACACAGTTTGTGTATTTTCATACTATTATCAGTGTAATTAGGCCTCAAGTTGTGGCAGTGTTAAGCAGCTTGCAGGGATCTGGTTTAGCTATTTCTATTTGGTGAAGAAATAGCTCATTACTCCATGTACATGAAGAGTTGTAGGTGTAGACAAATTCAGCATTATCATTGTGAAATTTGCTGCTGGAGGAAGCCAGACTTCTTATTCTGAAAGTCTGTTCCACAGATTCCCCAAACCTTTTGTGAAGAGATTCTTTAATTTCCCCAGTGCTGTGCACACTGGTTGAAACACTCCACAGGCTCCCAGCTTTGTCTCCGTACACTCTGCTGGTCTCAGCACATACCTAATGCTGGGCAGCTTCCACTTGGGCATGAGATCACCCCTTGGCTCCTGTCCCTGCACATAGGAGAGAAGGAATAAGGTTGTTGGCTTTAAAGAAAAGTAAGATGCCCACCCTGACCTCAGGTTACCTTTTGAGAGGTTTGTAGTTGGAATGCTGGCCTGAGTGCACTAGCTGTACCTATCCCAGACATAAAGAGAAGGAGGAAGTCAGTGGAGATGACCAGGGAGCGTGAATGGGGTTAACAAAACATTCTGCTTGCTAAGGAACTTGCTCAGACTCTGAGATATATTATGTTTGCATCCATCCCACACATAAGCCATATATCCCATAAAAGGGAGAATTCTGAAGAATTATTTGAAGACCAGGGGCCCACTCCCTAGATCTTATTCTTATGTCTTTGCACTTTGAATTTCTGTCCAGGTACAAAGTGCAAATTGCCATCCTATTCATGCATTCGACTCTAACACATTCTTGGGTCCTGGCTAAAGGAAGCCCTCTATCTTGAGTAGTGGAGCTGCCTTTCTGATACCAGGGTACAGGTCCTACCTGGAGCCCTTCAATGTTCCATTCACTCTCCATCTGTGTGCATCAGTCTGACTGTTTAGGAGGAAAGCTTTGAGCCCTGGTCCATGCCCTAATCACCCAGGTGTAGTAATATCAATTGATGTCCCTGAGAACATGCTGTCCTTGGGTCAGGCAGAGCCTGGAGAGTTTATGCAGCTCAGCTCTGCTTCCAGAAAGGGAAGCCCTGACTGTTTGAACTTAACCTAGGTGGCTTTGGAGTTAATCAGTAACTACTAAACAGGTAGGTAGACCTTTCATTAGAGCTGTGATGCTCAATCTTTTTAAATCTGAGGATTACTTTACTCTTCTTAAAATTACTTTGAGGGCCCCATAAAGCTGTTTTTTTTAAAAAAGTGTGTATTATATCTGTCAGTATTTACTCAACTAGAAAGTAAAACCAGAAAAATTTTGAAATATTTACTAATTTATTTAAGCATAACAAGCCTCTGGAAAATGCCACTATATACCCATGAGAGTAAAAAAGGCAAATAATGTCTAAGTATTATTATGAAAATAGTTTTGGCCTCATGGACCCCCTGAAAGGGCCTTAGGGATTGCCAGGAGTCAAGCGGCAACACTTTGAAAGCTGCTTTATTAGAATTAAAGAGCTCTGACATGTTGCCAGTTGCCCACTTGCTGCTATATCCACTTTACCAGGCTTCATATATTTTAGCTGAAGCTGTTCTCCCTTTTCTTTAACTCCCATAATACTTATTATGTCACAAATATGGCAGGGGCACCCCTGCATTCTAGTTATTTGTCTACATATCTGCCCAAAGAGATTGCCAACTCAGAGAAGGGGAAACTCAGTTGATCCTTACAGCGTCTCACACACAGTAGATAGGTATTAGTAACGAAACAGTAACAGCTCTGCTTATTAAATATTGCTACATGCTTAGTGTCCTACTCATGCACTACTTACTGTATTCGTTTCCTAGGGCTGCTGTAACAAAGTAACATAAATGGGGTGGCTTAAAACAGCAGAATTTTATTCTCCCACAGGTCTGGAGGCTAGCACTTTGAAGCCTCTGTGGGAGAATCTGTTCCATACCTCTCTCTTAGTTTCTGGTGTTGCCAGCAATGCTTAGCATTTCTTGGCTTGTGGAAGCATCACTGAAACGTCTGTCTTCATCGTCACATGGCTTATGCTCCCCGTGTGTCTGCATCTTCGGCCCTCTGTGCATGTCTGTTTGTGTCTTTCTTTTCTCTTATTCTCGTAAGGACACCAGTCATCCTGGATTAGAGCCCACCTAACTCCAGTATGACCTCCTCTTAACTAGTTAGTTAGGGAACAGAAAAGACCCTATTTCCACATAAGGTCACATTCACAGGTAAGGGATTAGGACTTCAACACATCTTTTTGGGGCACACAACTCAACCCATAACATTTGCTAAATATTAAATTGAACCACACAAAACTGCTGCAATTTGACAGTTTTTGATCTATAAACATTTCAGTTTTGCATGGCTTAACTGCAATAGCAAATGAAACAATATGTGATAATAAAACCAGTTTTGATGAGTGCTGTCAACTCTTCTGGCCACTTGCTGAAGAAGAGGCATGACCTCTGGGCTCCGGGCAAATGGTGCTGTGGCTGGGCAGGTCTGAGTTTGGAGATTCCAGGCAGAGCTGCACACTCAGAGGGCATCATAGACATCAGCTGGCTTGCTTGTTGAATTTACTGAAAACTCCTTCCTCTCTTCTACTCAAGATCATTACTTTGTTGAAACAGAATTCTTTTTTTAAATTTTTTTTTATTTTAGCATATTACAGGGGTACAAATGTTTAGGTTACATATATTGCCTTTGTCCCACCTGAGTCAGAGTTTGAAGTAGGATTCTTACCGTGTTGGCAGAATGCGGTTTAGAACACCTTAAAGATGCTTTGAAATTAATCTCTCACTTGTTCTTGCTTCCAGGCTCACAATGGATGCCCTGCAACTGGCAAATTCAGCTTTTGCTGTTGATCTTTTTAAACAACTCTGTGAAAAGGAGCCGGTGGGCAATGTCCTCTTCTCTCCAATCTGTCTCTCCACCTCTCTGTCACTTGCTCAAGTAGGTGCCAAAGGTGACACAGCAAGTGAAATTGGACAGGTAAATCCCATACATTGTTTCTTCTTTAATTGGGGATACAGTTATTAGAACCTATAGGCAGTACCTAGGGAAAAAAAATGAATGGAGACTTTGTGGTCAGAATTGCTCAGGAGAGTTGTGGCATTTCCAGGACTCTTCTTAGTCCATTTTTAAATGTGAAAGTTCATTTATGTATCTAGCAACCCATGTTTAGAACAGGCACCAGGTTGTGATGGAGAACTTGGAGATCTGCCAGGTTAATCATATGCTTTTCATTTTGACCTAAGATATTCTCAATTTACGATGGGTTTATCAAGATGCAATCTCATTGTAAATCAAGAAGCATCTGTAATTTTTTAGGATTTCTTTTTGGCTATGGTTGGTTATCTGGTTTTGTAAAGTTCTTAGACCTTCAAATAAGATGATTTTCCTGACTGTTCCACTTTAAGTCCTCATGTACATTTAGATAGTAGGTGAATGTTCTTCTAATTCCATTTCATTATTATTCTTATGTCGATTGTCCTAGTTTGAACAGAATTTTTTTTCCCATTAGCTTGTAAGTATTTAAAAAGGGAACACCTTCTTTTTTTTTTTGAGACAGAGTCTCACTCTGTTGCTGGGGCTAGAGTGCCATGGCATCAGCCTCGCTCACAGCAACCTCAAACTCCTGGGCTTAGGTGATCCTCCTGCCTCAGCCTCCCAAGTAGCTGGGACTATAGGCACATGCCACTGTGCCCAGCTGTTTCTTTTCCATTTTTAGTTGCCCAGCTAATTTGTTTTTCTATTTTTTCAGTAGAGATGGGGTCTCACTCTTGCTCAGGCTGGTCTTGAACTCCTGACCTTAAGCGATCCTCCTGCCTTGGTCTCTCAGAGTGCTAAGATTACAGGCGTGAGCCACCACACCCAGCCACCTCTTGTACCCATAAATCCCCAGAAAGTATGACCCACAAAATGTTATTAAGGTCAGGATGAAGAATTTACATGTAGGACTTGAGGAAGCAGCTTCAGTCCTGAGAAGAGATGTATTTTCTCATCTGTTCTCATTCTGAACACCACAACCCCATATTTCCTACTCCATCTCTCACTCCTCATGTCTTATCTCCCCTTAGAGAAGGGCCAGAAAAGAGAACTTCCTGGTGGTGGGTATGTCCCTAAATAATAACAAAGATCTTCTCAGTACATGTAATTGATTCCTCAGCAGTTACCTGGGCTTTTTAATTTTCTGGTCTCCTTCACTCATCATTAGGTACGAGAGTTATGCACCTCCTGGGAGCAGCCACTTTGACCCTGCGATGCTGAGGCATTGTGATTCACTGGCGCAACGTGCCGGTTTGGTGGCGTTACCTGAGGTGTGGTGTCAGGGCGTGTACATTATAAGTTATGGAGTGAGGAGAGAACCATCTTATGCTGATATCACATTTTGTGGCGCCACAAAATAGAGAAGATGCTAGACTATAATTGGTTGGAACAAAAAAAAATTAGGACCAGAATAAAAGGATTTAAGCCCTGCAAATGATAGCATCCTGGTTTTAAATGGCTTAAAATATCACTATAAGAATAATAATTAACAGTTCAATGAATCCATATGATATTTTAGGTGTTTTACATATGATATTTGGAATCCTCATAACAACTCAGAAAAGTAGGTATCCTCAGTTCATTTTACAGAGGGGAAAAAAAGGCTCTGAAGAGTTGGATGAGATTCCGTTTCTAGGAGGCAAAGGCTGGAATTCAAAGGCAAGGCAATCTGACTCTAGCCCACCCAGGGCAGCCCACCATGGATTATAATTGCCTGTCATAAATGACATGCTAATTCATCTGGCACTTTTTAAAGCATTTAGTGGGAGCATATAGACTCTGGCTAGAGGTACTTCTGTCCTGGAATCTGATACTTGGCTAATGATTCTCTCTCTTGGTATTAAACTCTCTCTTCTGGTTTCTAAATTGGATAGAAATTTCAACCTAGCTTCATCGTTTTTCAAGTTTCTAAATCTTTCTGTGTGAGCATTAAGGGCATCACTTTGAAGAAAGGACAAATGTTCTCTATTTCACAATCAGAAAGAATATCTTTATGGTAGTGTCTCTCAACTGGGACAATTTTGTCCTCCCCTTCCCACTCTGGGGACATTTGGCAATGCCTAGAGACATTTTTGGTTGCCACTAATAGGGGGAGGAGTGGTATGATATCTCGTAGGTCAGGGATGCTGCTAAGCATACTGCAATACCCAGGACAGCTCCCCATAACAGAGAATTATCAAGCCAAAAATGTCAATAGCACTAAGGCTAAGAAGCCTTGCTTTACGGGAACAACTGGGCAGGGAGATTCTGTACACCCTGATGAGACTGGCCATTATCACATGTCTACTTCAGTGGGAAGAGGCAGTGCTTTCTGGGTAATGGATTTTTCTCTTAACAGGTTCTTCATTTTGAAAATGTGAAAGATGTGCCCTTTGGATTTCAAACTGTAACATCGGATGTAAACAAACTTAGTTCCTTTTACTCATTGAAACTAATCAAGCGGCTCTATGTAGACAAATCTCTGAATCCTTCAACAGTAAGTTCTTTAAGACAATTAGAATGATTTAACTTTTTACCAGGAGTGGCATTTTTGCATTGTTAGACCTACAACTTTTTTTCAGTGAATTTCTAGGGTGTTCATTTATGGTTTGAGGCTTCTTAAAATAAGTAAATCCCTGTGGAGAGGTTGAATACAGCAGGAATCAACAGCAGTCACATCTTCTAGCTAAAAATATAGAGAAGCGTGTGGGCTTCCTTTTCCCTTTCAAACACTCATAAATCTTACCCTTCTTTTCAACTTCCTCTGAGAGAATGGAGAACATAGTAATTAACTCTCTAATAAATGTATCTGCTTATCTATTTAGACAAGGAGTGCAAGACAGCTCATGATTTAAACTTTTTTCTCCATAAAGAGCAGGGCATATGGCCTGGAACAATGTTTTGGCTCTCCATCTAATTTGTTTAGGCACACAATGTTCTCCTTATGTTCATCAAAATCAATAAGAAAAATAATAACTATGAATCAACAGTTTTTATCAGTTACTAATTGGTTTTGTTTTACTAGGCTGGTCAGATGGAGATCTATACAAGGAAGCTCTGGTTATTTAAGTTCAGCCATTTCTTGACAAAATCATACAAAGAACACTGTGATACCATTATATTTGGCACCAGAGTATATCATAATATTTTTAAAATTTGTATTGAAATACATAGCCAACATTCTAGACTACATGGAGGTTCTCTTTTTACTTTAGCAATATAGAGTTGATTTAGTTCCTGTTTGGATGGTCAGAATTTCAAGCTTTCCAAATCTAAAAAGCTAGACTGCCAGTTAAATATTCTATCAAAATTTTACACCTTTCTGCAGTAGGTATTTGTTTTTGTGTTTGAGATCTTTTGAGGACATGGGTTACTAGATATGGTTGTGAGTTTGTTATTGTTGCTTGAAGACATAGATACACAACCATTTTTCTTCCAACAATCACCTGGCAAATTAAAAAACCTGAGATGTGATTTGGAGCCTGAGCATGGAAAATTTCTAAAAGCTCCCTAGGTGATCCTTAAGGAGATGATTAATACATTTTAGTTGCTCCAGTGAGGACAATGGGGGCCCTTCATCTTGCTGAGGCTTTCTGAGGCTCTTAGGTAGCACCAGCTCTCTCAGTCAATGGCAACAGTCAGTCCCAAGGTTGGTCTGCAATTAAATGAAGCTAAGTTAATTGGCTGAGGCTGTAGCTGCTTTGAAACAATTCATGGAGTCCTGTACTTAGAAGTGAAATGACATGATATTTAATCAAGTTATGTTTAGTTTTGTTGAACTTTCACTCATTCAATGTTTGGAATTATTTCAACCAGACTAGGAGTTGTAAATATTTAAGACTCCTTTCTATTGCTCCTGTTGGTTGTATAACATTTGCAAATTTACTAGCTAATAGTATAAACTATTAGGTGGTCTGTAGAGGACCACCTGGATCAGAACTACCTGGGGGTTAAAAGGGCAAATTCTTGGCCTCAGATTTCTTAAATCAAGGTCAGTGGGGATGGGATTTACGGTTTTGCATTTTTAACAAGCATTAGAATTAGAACCACTGGTATGTTCTCTACAGCACTGTGTTTTAGACTTTAATGTGCAGATGAAAACACCTGGAAATCTTGTTAAATGCACATTCTGATTCAGTAAGGCTGGGGTAGGGGCTGAGGTTCTTCCTTTCTAACAAGGTTCCAGGTGATGCTGTAAGTACCACCTTGGACCACACTTTGAGTAACAAGAGCCTATAGAATATTTATTTTAGTGAAGATAAGAGTTTTCTGTTCCTAGTTCTCTTCTCTGTACATTTCCTCTATTCTAATATATATGTATACATGTACACATATAACATTTTAATGTTTCTGAAAGTGGAATCCATATTATAATTGGGTATGTTTATGTTTACCCAAAACAATTGGGTAGTGTTTCTTTTGTTTTCCCCAGAGTGGATACTAAATTGATGGATGCATTTAGTATTTGAAATTATTTTAAAATTGATAAAAATGAAACATCAAATACAAAGAAAATTCACTGATTTCCACATGAGGTTTCAACTCATTATAGTGTTACTGATCCATGGTGATAGATATTTAACCACTTCCATACCGGGCTCA
>VBSM01003157.1:44026138-44075528 GCA_008086735.1 Cheirogaleus medius
TTAGAACAGGGCAACAATGCAATAGCTTGACTTTAAGTACTTTGTGATTTTATGAACTGGATATTTTTCAGGAGTTCATCAGCTCTACTAAGAGACCCTATGCAAAAGAATTGGAAACTGTTGACTTCAAAGATAAATTGGAAGAAACGAAAGGTCAGATCAACAACTCAATTAAGGATCTCACAGACGGCAAGTACCCTTTATTTGTTCGGCTACAAATCCCTTAGTAAACAGATCCTCCTTTCTATGAATCCTTGCTCCAAGCATTAAAAAAAATTGAACATCTGGAGGATTCCTCAGATATTTTTAGTACACAAGCTAAATTCTTGCCCTGTCAAGCCATGTCAACAACTTGTATTTCTGGGCATTTCTTGCATCATCTCATCACTTGGCAGAAACTGCTGATGCTTCAGTTTTAGTCCGCCTTGCCTTGATCGCCCTCTGTCTGCCACAAGCCCTAGTGCAGCCCCGGCTGGGCCTCTAACAAAGTATGACTTTGAGCATATCATGAAGTCAGTTTTTCAATTTGGAAATGGCGGGATTGGACTATAACTTCATGATCCCCAACGCCGCTTCCAGCTCATAAATTCTACAAATGTATGACGGAAAAAAGAACAAAAGATCTTAGGCAAATATACATACAGAAAAATCAAATAAACCTTAGCGGAATCTTGTCCTCAGTGCCACAGCGCCCCCTGCTGGTCGCTTCTCTGACAGTCCCGGCGTCCCTCGGCAGCACCTCCGGGTCCGACCTCTGCCTCAGGGCTCCCCCAGGCGGCTCCCTTCTCGGACACCTCCTCCTTCCGTTAAAATGCCTGGGGAGTCGTCTTCCTTGCTAGAAAGGAATTGGAGCTAAGATGATTTCGAGTGCAAATCCGTGACTATGTCCCCCTTCCCAGGGGATATATTTATATTTGTATAGGGAGGGACCCACTGGGAGAAAGCACCTAATCATAAGGAGTGAAGAGCTGGGGCAGTCACTGCCGGCTACGGAGAGATACACTTCCGGTGCAAGGGAGACCCACTTCCTGTGAGAATGACCGGCGTCCACAGCTGCTCTCCCTCTGAGCTGATTCAGGAATGATGTGGTCTGTAAGGGCAGGAACTGCAGGGTGAGGACTCAGAAAGAACTCTGGAGTCATTCAGGACCTAGATTCAAATCCAGGCACTGCCACTTATTAGCTGTGATATTTGGACATGGAGCCTCAATTTACTGTAAAATGGGGCATATATTACCTGTTTTAATTTTTACGTGGTTGCTGTGAGGATCAAATTAGGTAATATATACCAGCAAATGGTACCCATAGATATATATGCACATGCACATACACACATATATGTCGTGTACATAAATATACTTATTACTGAAATGAAATTTCTTTGGCTTCATATGTAAAGCAAAAACTTTGGTATAAGTAACATCAGGTTAAGCACAGTTTTTAAAATTATAAGCAAAAAGCAGCTCCTGTTTAAATTGCTGTGTAATAGGTTTGCTTTTAGAATTTCTACATAATTGTATTTTCTCTGGAAGAGACTTTTATTTCTAAATCTTAATATATTTACGGTTTTGACTGGAGAAGGTAGTTTAGTGAAAAGACTTCTAAATTTGAAGTCAGAATCTCAGGATTTAAGCTGAAGCTTTGTCACTTACTGGCTCCTATGCTTCTTTTGTTCTTCAATAACACTAATACATATTCAACACATCACATAGCATTGGCGAGACCATTTATGTACGTAATTTGTGTGGTTCAGTGCAAAAATGAAAACGGGGGACCCTTATTTAAAAAAAATTTTTTTTTGAGACCATGTCTCACTCTGTTGCCCAGGCTAGAGTGCTGTGGTGTCAGCCTAGCTCACAGCAACCTCAAACTCCTGAGCTCAAACAATCCTCCTGCCTCAGCCTCCCGAGTAGCTGGGACTACAGGCATGTGCCACCATGCCTGGCTAATTTTTCTATATGTTTTTAGTTGTCCAGCTAATTTATTTCTATTTTTAGTAGAGACGGGTGTCTCGCTCTTGCTCAGGCTGGTCTTGAACTCCTGACCTTGAGCGATCCACCACCTCAGCCTCCCAGAGTGGTAGGATTACAGGCGTGAGCCACCGAGCCTGGCCCCCTTATTTAAAACTGTAATAAAAATTTTAAGGTGGTGACAGATTAACATTAAGCCAAACATAGGGCCTTTCACACAGGGGTCACAGGCCTGTGAAGTGGACCCTGAACACTGATGTGAAAATCAGAGATTAGGTAAATGAAAACACTTTTTAAAAAACTCAAATTCTATTCAAATATGAGAAGTTCTTTTTAGTAAGAGATTATCACCCTTGAACTATTTTGGCTGTTGGGGATTTGAACTCTATAATAATTACAGTTGTGTTTGAGACCCATGGTGATTTCAGGTAACATTGAGGCAAACAGCCTGCCTGCAAGGAGTGCAACTGTGGGAATGGGTGGAGACCTGTGGGGTGAAGGAGAGAGCCTTCAGACATGCTTTCTAGCTGAGTGAACTAGGACAGCCCCTTGGCCTCTCTCAGCCTCAGTTTACTCCACTATAAAATGGGGATAATAATCTTTGCCTTAAAGGACTGTTGTGAAAAAAGTGAGATAATTTATGAGCAAATATTGAGCACAGGGCCAGATGTAAAGCAAGTGATAATGCGTTTTCATGTAAGAGCTCAGGCTATGGAGTCAGAAAGACCTGGCTTTGAATCCTTAATTCACCTTTGCTTGTGTGTCATCTTGAGCAAGTAACTTAACATCACTGATGAGTCTCTGCTTCCTCATCTGTAAAGTAGGGACCAATATATGATATCATATATATCAAATATCTTGCATACTGTCTGACACAGAATAGGCATTTTAAAATGATGGCTGTCCTTCCTACTTCTTGTCCTTTCTTCTCCCTATCCTCCTTCATTCTTCTCTCTTGCCTTCTTTGGTAAATCTGACTGTGTCAAGGTAGAAGAAGGGAAAAGAGTCCTTTAAAATTAGATGGTCTGGGCTACCAGGCCTTACATGATGTGACTGTAGCAAGTGGTAAACACTCAGTAAACCACATGCATATGAATATCAGATGTAATTTGGAATAATAACTCTGCTATTTGTGTTTTTCTGAAACCGTTGCAGGCCACTTTGAGAACATTTTAGCTGACAACAGTGTGGATGACCAGACCAAAATCCTCATGGTTAATGCTGCCTACTTTGTTGGAAAGTGGATGAAGAAATTTCCTGAATCAGAAACAAAAGAATGCCCTTTCAGAGTCAATAAGGTATGTGGGGCAAAACATAGCAGTAAAAGGATCCCAACTATAGATCTGAAAAATAATAGCAGCAGAGCGGAGCATAGGAGTTCATTCCAATGAGGGATCTGAGGAAATAGGAGGTGCCTGTCCTGGGATGAACAGCTGGGAGGCAAGAGATAGAAAAACAACCATAATTCAGAGACCCTCCTCCACTCATTTCCAGAATGTCTTCAAGGGCCTGAGTGAAATTTATAGAACTTATAACCCAGTAGGGAAAGCTAAATCATCAGCTAGAAAATAGCTACAAATATCTGTATAAACTGAAAAGTAAGCAGTCCAAATTTTTCCTTTTACAGACAGACACCAAACCAGTGCAAATGATGAATCTGGAGGCCACATTCTGTCTGGGCAACATCGACAGTATCAATTCTAAGATCATAGAGCTTCCTTTTCAAAATAAGCATCTCAGCATGCTCATCCTACTACCCAAGGACGTGGAGGATGAGTCGACGGGCTTGGAGAAGGTAAGGAGGAGGCAGGTGTTCTACGAGAAGGTGCGCCCTGGCCAGGAGACATGTGGACAGAGCTGTGTGGGGCTGTGAGAAGTGGGGACAGCCCTGCCTTACCGCCACTGGCTCAGCAACCTCCAAGGATTCCATGGTCCTTCCTGGGGCCTTCCTCCTTAATATTAAAAACAGCTGACATTTATTTGGCACTTACAATGTGCCAGGAACTGTGATAAGTTGTCTATGTGCATTATCTCATTTAACTCTTACAGTAGTCCAAGGAGTAAGAGACTATTGCTACACTCGTATTTACCACTGAGAGAATTGAGGCACAGAGGGGTAGGTTAGGTAACTAGTCCATGGTCACATAACTCATCCACAGTATGCAGAATTAGGATTTGAGCCCAGGAAGGTTGGGGGCATGTTCTTAACTCTAGGCTAGAGCCCCTCCCACATCTCTTCTGCTGTAAGGCACCAAATTGCTATATACTGCCCAGCCCACTGTCTTGAGAACAAAAGCCCCCCCCCTCTCTCTCTCTTTTTTAAAATTAGTAGGTTTTATTTTTTAGAGCAGCTTTTGGCTTACAGTAAAATGAACAGAAAGTGCAGGGAATTCCCCTATACTCCCTCTCCACTCCCAATCCTACAGTTTCTCCTATTATTAGCATTTTGCATTTGTTACAGTTGATGAGCCAATATTGACACATTATTATTAACTCAGGTCTACAGTCTACATTAAGGTTCACTCTTTGTGTTGTACCTTTATGGGGTTTTAATACATATACACACATATATGTGATTTTATTATGCTTTGACTTTTTGTATTATACAGATTATTATATTATTATACTATACTTTATAATATATAGTATATATAAGTGTTTTATGTTGTAAAAATATTATATTATTTATTTACATGGATTATTAAGGCATAAGGTTTACATAAAAGTAGCCGTTTGATCTGCTGGGGAATGAAATTTTGTTGTCCTCCTGCTCCCTCCCTGTCCACCCAGCTGCCTGAGTCCTGCTCTCCTGCAGGTGCTGTTCCTGGCTTCCCTTCTTGCTCTGCCCACCTGGGCCTCCACCAGTTGGCCAGGAAGGAGGAGGGAGGCTCTCTGAAGAGCCAGGGATCACCTTCCAGCCTCAGTTACTTGCTGACTTCCAGGGTACAGTCTGACCCAGTCCCCATCTTAACTTCCTCCAGTTGTCATTATGTTTTATCCATCACTTTATTAACTGGATAGTAATTCCTGCTCTCGTTCCTTCTTTGGTTTTTGTTCTTTCTCTCTTTTTTAACTCCATCTCATGCCTTAATCTTTCAGCCACTATTAAGCTGTCTTGGATTTTTCCTTACATACTACAGTACCCTCAAACAAGTGCCAATTTTCTTCTTCTTAAAGTATGGAACTTCAGAAAATGATCTTTTGAGTCTCAGAAAGAAATGTTTAAAAATACATATTGTATTAGTTTGTTGGGTCTGCCGTAACAAAGTGTGCCACAACCTGGGTAGCTTAAACAACAGAAATTTATTTTCTCACAGTTCTGGAGGCTGCAAATCCGAGATCAACTTGTGGGCAGGGTTGGTTCTTTCTGAGGGCTCTGCGGGAGAATCTGTCCCAGGCCTCTGCCCTTGCTGCTGGGGGTTGCTGGCGATCTTTGGATCTTTGGTGTCCTCAGCTTGTAAATGCTTCACCCTGATCTCTGCCTTCATCTTCACGTGGCGTTCTTCCTGTGTGCATGTGTGTCTCTGGGGCCAAATTCCCCCTTTTTACAAGGACACCAGTAATATTGGGTTAGGGCCCACCCTAATGACCTCTGATGATCTTAATTGATTACATATGCAATGATCCTATTTCCAAATAATGTCACATTCTAAGGTACTTCAGTTAGGACTTCAGCATATGGATTGAGAGGCCCAGTTCAACCCATAACACATATACAATGGAGAGAATTTTTTTTTTCCTCTTACATGGTCTTTTTGAATTATAAATGTATTTTTTTCCTTCCTCCCACTCCTGTGTGGTAAATGGAAAATGGACAAGGAGTATACCTGCTGGCTCAAAACTTTAGTTACTTATGACAGTCTTTCCATCCTAATAATTTGTCCAAAACTTGAAACAGTATCCATTGAAAAGTAATTATAATAGGGTAGCAAGAGAATCCGATGGTTCTCTCCCCTAGTAAAAAACAAAACAAAATAAAACAACCCAGCTTGTGACCTTGGTATGTCCCTGATTTTTACATATTTCACATGAGTAGTGCAGGTATAATATTGCTCCAAGATAGTAAAGGTCCAGGTATTATCATTCTCGGTTGTACATGTGTTTCTCTTCTAACTAGCAGGGAGATTGCAAGGACAAGGAGCAATTTGAGATTTGCTCAGTGAAGAATTTTATGACACAGTAATTTTATGCTTCATTGCATATCTCTCATTTTTTAAACTAGCTGAAATGGATGCATTCACCACCTATGATTTTAAAGAACGACTCAGAGACAGTTCAAGTTCCCATTTTTAAAAAAGAGTAACTTTAGCTTTAATTTGTTATTATATTTGATGCCATACCTAGTACCTGAATATTTTGGATTTCCTCATAGAGAATTTATAATAAGCATTCAAGAAATCTGCATAAAAACCTTTCTCAATTTATATTCTTTTCCCTATTGTGTATGCAACATCATAATCCATGCATTTGTTTCCCTAAAGCTACTCTATAACTTAAAACAAAATAAGAAACCCCTGCCCTCATAAATTTCAGTGCAAAGGGAGCATTGTTGTACGGTGGGCGGCAGAGGGAGAGCAAAGCTGGTGGATCTTACAAGAGAAACTAGTCACTTTCACAACTGCTGGCCAGTCTTTGATGGTCCATCCAGACTGCTTCGAAACTGGGCTTGTAATAAAACTTTATGTTTCTAGTCAAGCAAGATCTTTTACAATTAGAAAGAAATAAAAATAATTTCTTCTCCTTTTTGTGTTTCAGATTGAAAAACAACTCAACTCAGAGTCACTGTTGCAGTGGACCAATCCCAGCACCATGGCCAACGCCAAAGTCAAACTCTCCATTCCAAAATTTAAGGTGGAAAGGAGTATTGATCCCAAGGCTAGTCTGGAAAACCTAGGGCTGAAAAATATCTTTAACGAAACAACATCTGATTTCTCTGGAATTTCAGAGGCTAAGGGAGTGGCCCTATCAAATGTCGTTCACAGAGTGTGCTTAGAAATAACGGAAGATGGCGGGGATTCCATTGAGGTGCCAGGGTCACGAATCCTGCAGCACAAGGATGAATTCAATGCCGACCACCCATTTATTTACCTCATTAGGCACAACAAAACTCGGAACATTGTGTTCTTTGGCAAATTCTGTTCTCCTTAAATGGCTTGGTGCAAAGTTAAGTCCCCACCCCCCACTCCTGACTTTTCTGTGGATGCAGATTTCTGTAAATTCTGCATCCAGAGAATCCATTTCTAAATACGAAAAACTGTTAATGTTGCTGGATCAGGAAGCACCCAGTACTTGTCATGTGTAGCCTTTGCATTAATAGGCTTTTCTTTTCTAATTCTTTCCTTTGTTTCCCCCTTTTTCCCCATTTTCCCCACAATGACTTATGCTTTTAGTGAAAAGGAATCAGCTTAGAGAAAAATATTTATTTGTTATTTGACAAACTGTCCAGGGTTGTTGGCAGAAATATAATCTTCCACAAAGAAAATTCCTATAAGGAAGATGTGGAGGATCTTATTCTCAGAGCTTTGCCTTCCTTCCCTGGGATATAGAATGTTTCAGACATTCTTATTTCCCTGAAAGACTAAAGAAACTGTGATGCACAGGACCCACAAAACTTTCTGGTGCCTAGGAAACTTGGGTACGTGCTCAGGCGACTGCAGGTCCAGAACTCCTTATGTTTCTGGGACGCAGATGTTTTTTCAAAGTCTGAATTTTTAAAATTTTAGAAAGATAATTTATATTATGGAACTCTATTGATGGGATCTGAGACAGTACCCTATAAAGCAACACCTATATATTTCTGTAGCAAAATGTAGAATATGTATACAAAATGGATAAATAGAGACTTTAGCCCATAAGTGGTCAAATTTTGCTGCCAAATGAGTATACCACCAGCTTGTGAAAATCCTTTTTTTGCAGAACTTTTTAGATTATGGAATGTTAGGTAAGGAAGTAAAGACCTCTAGTAGCTAAAGTGCAAGACCCCAGGGGGAAGGTCAGATCTTATTGAAAACTGACTTTCACTTTTGATAGGTGTCCCACCTCATCATTTGATTGGTGCTAGACTGGTGGCAGGGGCTTCTAACTGACTCATAAGGTTTTGGATTTTGGACGCCAGGGACTTGAAATGCACAGGGACTCTCTCAATAGCCAATAAAAGAGTTGCGTGAATGTTGAAGGAACTTATCTCTTTGTCTAATGTGATAGCAGGAAAAAGAAAGGAACCTAATACCTTTAGAAAATATAAATCAAGCTATTAAAGTGCTCACTGTTTTGACACATATTTTTTCAAAGTCTATGGGTTTAGTTATTTTAGACAGTGAGTTGATAACTTACATTAATAGTAATTTGTAAAGTTGGTTTGATAAGCTATCCATGCTAAACGTTCATGTATTAATTCACTACCCAAAGGATATATTTACTGAAGATTTTGGGACATTCCTTCCCCTATCTCTTCTGTGCCATTCGTTGTAAATAGATTTTTCTTGCTCCAAGGTTCCACATTGAATTTCTCCTATGCTATTGACAATAAAATATTATTGAACAAAATGTCTCGTTTTTTTCCATTAAGTTAGATGTTACTGTTTTGAAATAGAACCAAGCCATTCATTTACAAAAGCATCCCTGTATGTAAATGTTTTTTTGGGATTGATGTAGACTGAAAATGAGTAAGAATTATTACTTCTCCTTCCTCCTTGTTTTCCTTTCTTCCTGGCCCTCCACTCTCCTTTTTTCTCCCACATCCTTTTCATCCTAGGAGAGAGAGGACCAGGGAGGTGCTGGATTGACTCCCAACCACATGACAGTGTTTAAGGAAATCAGAGGCCTTTTCACTCCAGATCCTCTTCACTCCAGGTCCACCCTCAAAATGTAATTAATTTTATTAAGTAAGCTGTATATGTTTAAAATATTTTCTTTTCTTATCAAGAGCATTTTGAGACTGAGTCCAGAGCTAGCTAGACCTTCCAACCTCTGTACTAGATGCCACCATCTTCCAACTGGCAGTCACCTGTGACAAACGGACCCTGAACACCCTTAAAGAATTCCTCCTCTTTAAAGAATTCTTCTCTATTTAGGAGTTCCCAAATGTTTGTTTTATCCTGCAAGTCCTTTTCTTGTCAAACAAAACCTCCCTGCAATCAGAGACTGGTCCTGCAGTAATGGGCTCAATTACTTCCTTTGCTTATTCTCACAATGACCCTAGAGTTAGGGGCTGTGCCTATTTTATGAGGAAATATGGGTTCAAATGAATGGATAAGGCATCCAAATTGGTAATAACAGGGTTCGAACTTGTCTGCAGCTCTGTCTGACCCCAAAGCCCAACACTCCTTCTGCTGGGCTTCATGGCCTTTGGACTACGCATGGGGGCTCCCTCTGGATGGCTTTGCTGTGACTCATGCATCACATGGGACCCCTGGCCATCCAGTGTTTCCAAAATGATCAATCTGTCCCTGCCTTTAAGGAAAAAACAAAATACCTCTTGGCCAGAACCTGTGCTAGTCCTCACCAGGACACGGGAGCAGCAGGACCTCTTGCCTGCCTGCTGGAGGGCACAGGCTGATGCTGTCCCTTGCAGGACAGGGCACTTCTGTCCGAGGTAGCTGGGCCCAGAAAGCCGTGAGAAGGAAGTGGGATGTTAGCCAGGCCCAGAGCCTCAGTAGGACATGGACAGGCAGGGATGGGGCAGGGCATTCCTTGAGGGAGAACGCCTGTGTCATAGTCACCAGATTCCCCAGGCCCCAACAGTGGCCGTGCCTGGGGCTGTGGTGCTCACATCCATGCTCACTTGTGATGGACAACGGTGAAGTTCAGTGGCTTCTGCTCCTCACTTTAGACCAGAATGACAGCCACATGTGGCATAATCTGCCCCTTCCTGTTATAGAGAAATGGCAAGTTGCAGGAGAGTGCTTTTGTTAAGTATTTGAGATCTGGAAGGTGAAGTTGCTGAGAAACAGTGGGGAGCTGGTGCCACCTCAGAGCCATGTGCATTTACCTGAAGGGAGGGGCTGGGCCACGTGGCTTGAGGCCTGCTCTGGGACCTTGAGGCAGATCTCGGGGAGGGGTTAGTCTTTGACTTAAGTAATCAAACATCTCAGTCATGGGGCCTCCAGTCTAGCACAAAAGCCCTCACCTAACAGGAGGCCCAGGGAATATGATGACCAGGGCTTTAGAAGCAAAATACCATGAGTTTGAATTCCAGGTTTCTGAATTCAGGCTTTTGAAATCTCAGATGATTGTGAAATTTAGATTAAATGATATTTCAAATTCTCCCCCTTCACAAAGATGAAATTTAATAATCTCAAAACTGCCTTTGAATAATTTTTTTTTGAGACAGGATCTTGCTCTGTAACCACAAGTCTTTTGGTGAAATATGTATGCATTCCTGATGGTTGCAAATATGTACATAAAAATGTAACATATACATGCACACACACATACATGGGATTGCTGAGCCATAGATTATGTATATATTCAGCTTTGGTAGACAGTGTCAGTTTCCCAAAGCGGTTCTACTAGTGCCCCTCTATCTTTTATTATTATTATTATTAAATAATAATTATTAGTAATTACTTTTTCCAACTATGGCTCCTACCATCACCACTGCCACTCTTGGAGTAATTATTATGAGCTGAGCACTTTGATAAACATGACATTTACTATAATTCAGCTTCATAACAACCCTGTGAGGACTTGTTTGAGATGAAAAGGACTGAAGTTCAGACACAGGACACAACAAACCTTGCTGAGCACAGACGGCTGGTGAGTTGTACGGTTAGGATTTAAACCTCAGCTCTCTCACTCCACAGCCTACACTTTTAATCACTAGATTTGATTCCATTAAAAACTTACTTGGTGAATTAAACTGTCTACCTTCAAGGGCAGATTTTCTTCTGTTTATGTTAACAATGAAATATTAGGTTAAATGGAAGATAAATGAGTGTAGATAAAAATAAAACAGTTAGCTGTTTACATAAAAAGTAAATCTTCCAGAAGTGTTTACTTTTCAAATATTTCTGGTTAAATGTAATACAATTTTTCAAAAACTCTGGGTTTTTCAGGGTTCTGGTCAGTCAGCTATAGGCCCTTTGCAATTGACACCAGATGAAAAGGCTTCCCTCTTTTTGTTTTAGCTCTGGGACTAGAAACCACTTGTACAACATTCTTACTCTCAACCCTGCCCACTGTCACAGAGGATTTAGGAGATGAGAATTTACCTGTTCAATGGTTTTTGTTCCTGTCACCATCCTCTACCCAGACTAATAGCTGCTTGAGTTTGTTAGAGCCTTTCAGAAGAAGAGATTAAAGTGTTTCACCAACCGTGAATGACTATTCTTGTCCCAAGTCCTGGCACAAAGTGAATAGCGTTATTCCCCATTAGTGACAAGATAGATACAGACGTGTCCCTAGAAGTTTTGACAGCCTCGAGGAGTCTTGCCAGACCCACGTAGCCTGAAATGACAGCTCCACCTGTCTCCACCATGGGCTCCTTCCTACCTCCCATGTACCCTGGTACTCACTCTAACAAATAATATCAACACATAGTTTTGATCAGTGGAAAATAGAGTTTGATTGTGTGGGTGATCCATGTGTTTTTGTTGTCTTGGTTGTCCATTGGACCTAACAAGGGCTTCTCTGAAGACTTAAAACAAAACTGTTCAGTGTTTCCAAGCGTGTGTCTGGAGGAACGGTACTTCTGTAGGAGATGAGAAGTTCTATGAAAATAGGAGTCCATGGTTGAAAAAATCTTGAAAAGACTGTGTTGAAAAAAACTAAACAGGTTCTGCAGGACTTTCCTAAGTGTTTGAGAAATTAATGTGTTTTCTGAATCTCTGGTAGAGGGTGTAGTGCTTGGTTTCCTAAATTTATGTGACCTTTAAATCTGCTTGTCACACTGCATCTTAAAGGACTATTGTTTAGTGGATCTAGTTTGGGGAAAAGCCAACTCACCTGGGAAACAGACTTCAGGAAGAAAATCCAGATTTTTCAGGGTGCCATGTGGGTGCTGTGGAAAGAACCCTGGTGTGGGAGACAAGAAGCCCTAGATTTCACCATCTAAGCCACTCCCCCATCTGTGGCTCTGCTTCTATTCGGCCATGAGGGAGGAAGGGTCTTCATCTCAGTGATATCTGAGATTCCTCTTGACGCCTACAGTCCACAAGGCTGAGACGCATCCTCTGTTCTGAGCCAGTTCTCACCCATCCATCACTGAGGAGCCAACTGCCACCTCCATCCCTAAAAGCATGGTCAAGGGTCTGACGCTCCTCTTCGACACTGGGAACAAGGCTGGCCTCCCCAAAGTGAAGAGGCATGAGTGCTATGGCCCCCCACCCCCACTTTGGCAGGAGAATGGGAACATCTGAGGCCAGGCCTCGCCTGTGTCAATTCTAGAACCTCACCTTAGTGGTGAAATGATCCCCCCGCCCCCAGAAATCCCAGCAATGCTACTGAGGGAGGTAGAAAGTGTCAAGGCAATACAACCAGCTGCTTCTCCCACACCATATGCTTGTTTTTTTCTGTTCAGCTATAAACACAGGTCTGTCTTGTTTCCTGCCGTCCACCCCAGTCTTTTGCTCTTCCTTCAGGCTTCCTCCTACATGAGCACCATTGCATGGGCTGTGTGGGTTGATCCCTGCACAAGAGCATCCTACAGAGAGGTGAGCAGGGGCCAATGTCAAGCTTGTGCTGCCCTTGCATAGTAGGCCACCAGGGTGTGGGACTATGTCTGAGGAAGAGTCACCTCTTTTGAATTCACAAAAAGGTGCTGTATAGGCTAGCAGTGGCCCTGTTCAGTACTCAGTAAAACTTGCAGAAGAAATAAAAACATCATCACATCATTAATATTACTATCATTATTACCATTGCTGACATCATCATCATCAATTCAATATTTTACTTTGCTAAGATAATGATCCTATGTAAAATTAGACCAATTAAAAGTAGGTAGATTTTAGGAGCAAATAAGCTGATGAGAAATAGGTCATGCTTCAGAGAACACACCTACCCTGGGAGAGAGGGCTGGGGAGGAGCCCTGGGCAGCTCACAGCCGGTGATGTTGCAATGTACATTCTGTTTGCTGTGATTACAAGCTGAGACTGCACTCCTTGGCTCTCACCCTGGCCTCCACCTCAGACAACCTGTGGTCCAAAAAGGGTAATTATAATACCATCTCCAGCTCCACCATTCCTCAAGGAGGACACCTGGGTAAAGGGAGTTTTATGTCTAAGAAGCAAAGCTTGGGTGCTGAGGAGATGGGCACTTATGCACTGCACCCAAATAAGCAGGCTTCTCTCCTTTGACGAGAGGCTGGTATGGATGCTAAGCTTGATCAACTGCCGAAAGCCAGTTCTGGAAGTTGGGATGAGCTGTTTTGCCTTACCCTTAATTCTTCTTCTTTGCTGATGTAGGGGAAAGCAGGAACTCAACACATTGAGTAATTAGGTCAATGGATTTCCATGCACAGAAGAGGTTTTCCCATCCTTGGGGAGGCATCATTGCAAAAGTGCTGGCATGAGCGCCTGCCTCAGCTGGTGGACATGAGACCATCCCAAGTGTCATTCTCCTTGTCACCAAAATTCACCACTAATAATGGAGGCAAAGGAAGCAGAAAATTAGATTTCCAGTCTGTATTCCACAATTTTAAGCATGTCATGCTCAATAATGAATTTATTTCTTCGTTTAATAAAATTGTATTGAGCATCTAATAGACAGCTGTCTGACAACCTAACTATGGAACTCCTAACTAGACTTTCATTTTCTATCTCTGTCTTGTCCACAGGTTATCAGGGAAATTGTCTTCTATCCAATCATTCACGTGTTCAATTAATTCTTTGGATAAATGTTTATTGGCTGAAGTGTGGGGGATGGGAAGCAGGAGTGAGACACAGGGGTCATAGTCATGTCACAGAAAATGGGCAGGAAGCAGAGCCATGATGGGGTCACCAGAGGGGAGCCGGGGCAAGAAGTATGACTCCAACTGAGTCTGAGCTGAGTCAGAGAAGTTCATTCCAACTCAATGTTATTATATTATCAACAATTAAGAAAATTGGCCATCGCGCCTCTTCATTTTACCTTCCACTAGATGGCGCTGTTCGTCACGCTATAACAGTGCTGCCCGGGAGCTCAAACTACCAGCTGTCAACAGCTCTTCTTTGAGATACGTGAACTCCTGCCATGCCTCAAATCTTCTCTTCCTGCGTTTCTAGGGACTTTCTTGAAGCACTTTGTTCCCCTTGACGCCAGGATGCACACTCTTCAACTCTCTCTCTGCCTGCCCCTTATATGTTAACATTCTTTAAAGCTTTATTCTAGGCATCTCCCCCCCACGTTGCCTTAAAATGTTTTATTATGGTAAGAATGCTTAACTGGAGCTCTAAACGTTCAACAACTGTAAGTGTACAACAATACATTATTGTTGACTATAGGTACAACGCTGTACAGCAGATCTCTAGAGCTTATTCATCTCGCTTAACTGAAACTTTATGTCCCTCGATTACTAATGGTCCATTTCCCCTCCCCCATTCCACTCTGATTCTATAAATTTAACCATTTTAACTGGAATCTACCATATATATGATAAAATATGCCCTCCTTCCCGTCCTCCAGTTAGATGTGGAATCTACCATATATGCGGAATCATGCAGGATTTGTCTTTCTGTGCCTGGCTTATTTCACTTGGCATAATGTCCTCCCGGGTCATCCATGATGTCACGTATTGCAGAATTTCCTTCTTTTTGAAGGCTGAATAGAATTCCATTGTATGTCTGTACTTCATTATCTCTATCCATTTATCTTTCGATGGGCATTTAAGTTGTATCTACATCTTGGCTATTGTGAATAGTGCTGCAATGAACATCAGAGTTCTAATAACTCTTTTGAGATTCTGATTTCAAATCTTTTAGATTAATACCCAGAAGTTGGATGTCTGGACCATATGATAGTTCTATTTTTAATTTTTTAAGGAACCTCTATGCTGTTTCCACAGTGGTGTCACCATTTTACATCCTCACCAATAGTGTATAGTTTCTCCACTTCACCCTTGGCTCTGCTTTGAAGGGTGGGGCTCTTTCTTTTCTGCAGAGACAGATTCCATGAATAATCTTATCCTTTCGGGTGAGACCCATTCCCTATAAGCAGGGTGTGGCCTCATCCCCTGTGCAGGCTGGGTAGTGATCTAATGCCTTAATTGTGGAGCACACACAGGACCAGAGTTACCAGGATGGGACAATGGTGATAGAAACTATGCTCCCACCCTGCCCGAGAGGACCATGAGGATTTTTTAGTCAGGATAAGGGCAAGGTGGAAACTATTTATGGGAGAGGAAAGAGCAAGGTGTGTTTGGGAGCATAGAAGAGGCCCGTGTGACTGAAGTGCACGTGATTGGGAAGAGTGGGGAATGAGGCAAGATGCAGGTGTGGAGGGCCTGGAGCCACACTCAGGAGACCGTGCTGCGTGCTGGGTGGGGACGTGAGCAAGTGTGCACTTGCAAGGGGGAGATGGATTGAAATAGGGGGACTCAGTGGGAGATAGAAAAGTTGATCAGAGGCTGTTGCAATAGTACAGAATGAACACAAGAAAGGCTTAAATCAGGGTAGTGGTAGAAAAACCAGACAACAAAGGAGAGAATGCAGAGAACTTTGGCAGGTAGAAGCAAAGCATCTTGATGCTAAGTTGAAGGTGGGGGTGGGTAAAAACAGAAGGTGAAATCAACAAAACCTCCAAGATTTTAAACTGAAGTGAATAAACAGATGGTGAGGCCATTCTATAAGGTAAGATACATAGGAGGTGTTACACTAAATAACAGAGAGGGAAACTCTCTAAAAGAAAATGATATTTATTCAGGAATAGCATTGCAGTGATGACACATGTGCCTTAGTAAACTAAGTGTGTATTCAAAGAGGCTAAGGCAAGGGAAAATTTTTAAAGGCAAAACAAGAAGCATTACATAAGTTGTTTTGAATTAATTATCCTTGGCTACAAGAGTCAATAACAAGGGTGGTGTCAGTCCAAGGTTGGATAGGCAGTTACTAGACAGATGTCCTTGCAGAAGTATTTTCTGTGTAAGGTGGTAATGGCCTTTGTGCAAAGTTATGGTTTTTGCAGAGTCTTTTGTGATAGTTCTTATTATCAGGTGCATACGCCAGAGATGCCTCCTTCATGGCCTTCCTTTGGATTCCTTGTTCAGGGCTTGACACAAGGGACTCCATACAATTTTGACAACTATCACAGAGGAAAGCCAGTTTGCAGGAAATAGATTGAATTCAGTTCTGGATGTGCTGAGTTTTCTACTGGCCCAGATGTCAGTACTTCATAAAATCATGTATTGGATTATTCTTTCATAAAAGTAAACAGCCAATTAAGTTTTACTGCATAAACTGGTGGAATGATCCGTGTGTGTGTGTGTGTGTGTGTGTGTGGTTTGGGGTGGGATGAGGAGTTCAAATCAGTGAGAACAGAATTTTGCCAATTAAAAGATAAAATAATTTATCATTTAAAAATTAATGTCTCGTTTATCGATGTGGGGCACGAGATTAGGTTACTATTTTTCACTCTGTTCAAATTAAATGACTCATTAGACATTTTACTTTTGTAAAATGAGACAAGGTCTTGCTTTTTCACCCTGGCTAGAGTGCAGTGTTTGTGATCATAGCTCACTGCAACCTCAAACTCCTGGGCTCAAGCAATCCTCCTGCCTCAGCCTCCCGAGTAGCTGGGACTGCAGCGTGTGCCACCATGCCTGGTTCATTTTTCAACTTTTTGTAAAGACGGGGTCGGCTCTTGCTCTTGCTCAGGCTGGTCTTGAACTCCTGACCTCAAGCAATCCTCCTGCCTCGGCCTCCCACAGTGCTAAGTTACCTTACTTTTTACATAATATTTTTCTTCCCTACTTCAAGAACTACCTCCCATGGTAATTTTAAAGCCTGCAGGATGCTTACTTGTGCCAAGGAATCAGTCTTGATCACTAGAATACTATAATATTGAGGAAAAAAATGAAAAAACCCATCTAAGTCTGTAGAGGAGTTTCATGCAATTGCCTTGGTCATTGTCTTTGTTGAAACACAGGCATCCTGTATACATGACTTCATCCATTGCTAAGTGATCTGGGTGACCTGGGCATATAGAGCCCAAGTCAGGTTACACTGCAGTGGTGGACACTCCTGTCCACTGAAGCAAAGCTCTTTGGTGACCTGAGGCTGAAGCTACTGTTGCTGGCAGAAGAATAGTATTTTGGGGATAGGGTGGGAGATGTCTTTGACCTCATTAGTGTTCTCAGTTATAAAGACCACACCACCACAGGGCTAGACCCTCTTCATTTATGCTGCCATTTTGTCACCGTTTTCTGTTAATTTATACACACATACAGCCGTTTTTCTAAGGGATGCTGTAGGATGGCCAGGCCTGGACCTGCCTTCGCTCCAAATTTCCAAGTCTCAGCTTTTGAAGCAGAAGAAGATCTTCCTTCCTTTGGATTCAGGGCTTGCTTCTATTTCTTGTCCCAGGATGAATGATATTTCTTTACTCAACTTGTTAGAAATCAATCAAAACACTATTGGTAAAAGTCAGAAGTTGCCGTCACACCACTGCTTTCCAAATATGTCTTACTTTCAAGTAGTTGACCTCAGTGCCTGGTGTCAAATGGTTTCAGTCAACATAATTAGTCAGTGAACATGTCTCAGGTTCCCATAGATACATAATATGTGGTGCTCACAGACTCAGGACCTCCCTCGGGGATTATGGTGACAAGTGTATAATTAAGTGAAGCATGACACAGAAAGGCAATAATTAGAACAGTATCCTTAAATCAGACCGAAGGGTAAGAGAGGGTTAGAACAAGTTGGGCAAACCTTACGGAGGTGGTAGACTTTGAACAGTTCAGAAACTCAGACTTCTTCAGGGCTGAGTAATACTCCACGGTAGACAGATACCACATTTTTTAAATTCTCTCATGAATTGATGGGCATTTGGGTTGATTCCACATCTTTGCAATTGTGAATTGTGCTGCAGTAAACATTTGAGTGACCTAATGCCTTTTGCAACAATTTGGATGGAACTGGAGACCATTATCCTAAGTGAAGTATCTAAAGCATGGAAAAACAAGCACCACATGTACTCACTATTAAATTAGAACTAACTGATGAGAACACATGTTCACAGAGGGAAGTAAATCTCAAAAGAAATGAAGCAGGGGGAGGGGGAAGGAGGGGATGGGTGAAAACCTACCGAATGGGTACAGTGAACTCTATCTGGGTGACAGGCACACTTCTAACCCTGACTTGAGCATTACAAAAGCAATCTGTGTAAGCAAACACATTTGTACCCCCATAATACTTTGAAATTTTAAAAAACCTCAGATTTATATTTAATAAACATTTGCTGATCATATTTAATAAACATTTGCTGATCAATAATGTATGTGGCCAGGCACTGTCACATACATTATTTTTGCTATAAGAAATATAATTCATACTTAGGTATATACTACATGGCAGAGAGGAACAATAATTCTTTAAAATCGTAGGATTCCCCAAGACACTATAGACATAAACCTTTCATTACAACATTATAGCCTGAAAAGTGTAGCATGCTTGCCCTAATGTGTAGGGGTTGCGAGGGGTTTGCCAAACCTCAGATACTTGGGAGAATTCAGTCAGTATTTGTTGATAGTAGTGAATCCATGTACACTAACAGATTAAGAGTGTTCCCTTGGGTCATTTAATTTTTCCTCTCTTTACTGATCTTGAGATCTTTAAGCTTGAGTTGCTGCAGCCTTTCTTAAATTCTAATCAACATATAGGTTAGTAATTTGTGCCGACTTCAGAAGAAGGGACAAGAAACTGTCAAAGATATGGGTCAAGACTGTGGTTTTCAAACTGTTCAGGGGTGGACTGCTAGATAATTTTCACCATTAAACTCAAATAACATGGTTCTCAAGGCCACTGGGACTCTAGTTCACATGTTTGCCTCCTTATTTCTTATATTCTACTGGGGAAGACTGAAGAAATCCTTTTGATGGTAGACAACCTGCACAGATATAGGGCACAATCATACATTTTAGTTCAAGAGACTCAGCGATTACTTATCTCCAGCATTTTAGTTACAAGTTTGCCAAAACCCTGACATCCTCTTTCACATGGTTGAAAATACTCCCCACTGATATGTTAATGGTTGTTCATCAAAGCCAGGGGTATCTAGAGAAGGCCACATATATTATAGGAAGGTTTCCTTTAGCACTAGTTTATCAGATCAGTTAGCTGACATCTTCAATTTCAATGAGAGTGATGGAAAGGTCAGTTTCTTGTTGGAGCCTCAATATTCAGGTTTGGGATACAGCAAGAGAATGCTGATTAAGGGAACAGGTATTACATGATGTAGTGCGGGGCTGTGTGTCTATAGGAGCGGTGGAGATTTTGGAGGTGGAGATGAAGGCTTTGGACAAATTGTGCCAACTCTACAGTTTTGTCTTTCATATCTTCTGTGACTCATCTTCAAGAAAAGGGTTGCTTGAGATTAAAGAGATTGTCTCCATGGTAGTTGCAAATGATTCTTGAAATTCAGTAGGAAAGAGTTTGCTGAAGGGTTGCCACCTCTAAGGGTGTGTCCACAAATCAGATGTTGCAAATTCTGTCTTCTGAGTGATGTTTGAAAGTGAAGATAATTGAATAGTAAGGGAAAAAACAACAATAACAGCAGCAACAACAGCAAATACCATTATCATTTTTGTTTTTTGAGACTAGGATATGTTTGTAGTGAGTCCCTAAACCTTTCTGAGCCTGCAAAAGTTTGACCTTGGGTGTAATAGCTTTTCATTCCATAAATATTTGGTAAATAATAAGCACTCAGTACATGTTTATTAATGAATGAATCAAAAGTTAAATTTTAGTGGTTGGGGGCATGTAAGAAGGTTGAATCCTGAGTATGGCATTTAATAAGGTCTTTCAAACTTGACATCTTGATATAATTACCAGTTAATCCAGTCATCATCCTCCTATTCAATTATCATGGGAAAAAATATAGCACTCTATTACTGCCACATCTGAAATAGCAGAATGTCAAAGCTGAAAGGAATCTTAGAGTTCCCTTTATCTAACCTCTTAATTTACAGATAATGAAATAGAAGCATAGTTTAAATCCTTTTGAAAACATGTTAATCCAGATTACTTTATGGCTGTAATGAACAGGTGCTGATCTTCATTGCTGATCCAGAGCTAGGGTTTTAGAGATTAGTTTGCATAACCCCATTTATAATGAAGTATTTGTAGCTTTGGCACTCTTCCACTTCCCTTTCCAGTACACCTTCCCAACTCTTGAATTTTTATGGCCAAATGAGTATATCTACAAATGTAGAATTACAGAAATCTGCACAGGCATGTGGGAAATGTGTGTATTTGGAGAAGGGGGGATTTTTTTCTTCCCCGATATCTTTCTAGATCTAAACCTTTATGGCTGTTTGAAATTTTTGGGTTGTGCTGTAGGTTTAGATAAAGAGAATACTGACTAAAGGAGAATGGGTTTAATTCTTCATTCATGTATATCACCTCTAAAAAACAAATCTGTGAGGTGAGACGGTTTTGGGATACACAGAGACACTGTTGTGTTCAGAGTTTGGAATCACATCGACACAGGTTACTGCTTGTTCCAGCTTTGACTCCATCTTTGCTTTATTGCACGGTTTTAAAAGTTGATCCCTGCTCACTAAACTCATATGCCTTGTTGAAAAATTCCTCACCAATATTTTAAAATTAATATATCTTTACTGCCAATCTCAGCATCTAAATAAAGAACAAAACCCATCACAAACAACTGTAAAATCAATAGTAATTGATGCTCTATTTTTGTATATATATATATATATATTTTTTAGTTGGCCAATTAATTTCTTTCTAATATTTTAGTAGAGGCAGGGTCTCGCTCTTGCTCAGGCTGGTCTCGAACTCCTGAACTCAAGCGATCCTCCCGCCTCAGCTTCCCAGAGTGCTAGGATTACAGGCATGAGCCACCATGCCCGGCCTGACACTCTATTTTTGAAGGAGACAACTCATTAACTACTTCGATACCGCGCTCACCAGCTGTGAAACCTTGCCCACAGCCGGCGCTCATAGTCTGCACAATAGTTTGTGCTGTGCATTCATGACGAATTCGTTTTGCTCTTGTGTGATGAGGAAAGCTTTAAAGCACTGAAAGCTTGTTTTACTTTACAAGCAGATTTAGGAAAATAACTATAATAACTCCTACTAAGGATTTGTTAAAAGGTCACAGATTCGTAGTAACTTATTAGCTGAACGTACACACTGCAACTGCAGAGATAAAAGCTGTAAAAGTAAAAGCTTTTGGCTGTTGACTAAAGTCGACGCTCAGCTGTGTGCCTTCATATCACAGCTGTCGGCTAAAGTCGACACTCATGTTCATCTGTGGCTGACGACTATAGTCGACGCTGGTACCGAAATGGTTAAGGAGAAAAAACTATGTGGATGTCTGTAGGTACTTACTAAATTTAGAGGGCCCTAGGTTTGTCAACTGTTTGTCCTTGATGCCTTATTGTATCATCTATCACACAAGAGGACCAGATTTTCCAAATTACTTATTACTCACAAAGCTGTTTTATGAGCTTTCCATAAATAAGCATATTGGACAGCCCAGAATAGCTAGACTCTGCTGACTTTGATTGTGCACTTGAGTTCTGAGATTTTAATCTAACGAAACATGGAAAGAACCTAAAACTCAAAAAGAGGTTGTTTTTTCCTTTCTCATTTTTTCTCCAGTAGAAAGAAGCACTCTTTAGGAGAAACCCAACCAACCAGAGTTCCCAGTAATTTGTACTTATTTATATTCTAACATGGTGTCTCTGGACATTATTCATCAGAGTTGCTTTTCCAGTAGTGGAAACACTTTGCAATAACACTTTTCCCTTAATGGCTTCTCTGATATAATGACTGGATGGCTGAGGAAGGTGTGTGCCTGGGATCAAACTTATTTGGAAATTGAAACTGCAAAACCCTGTCTCATTCACACCATGTTATGACCAACAAACTAGTGCAGATCAGAGTCATATATTCATGTGACTTAGATTTTCCATGAGCAGAGCCAGTGTCTCAGAAAAGGGGACTATTTTCCTTAAAATATAATATTTTAGATGAGAGTTTGAAAGCAAAATATAGACAAGCTATGCTCAGTCAGGGTTTCTCTAATGGTTTACTGATTTTAAGAACAGCTTTAAAGATTACCAACTAATAAATACAGATGGAATGCTGCTTAGAAAATCACTGGAAACATTATAGTAATCACTGATTCAAGCAACAATCATTAATGGGTACTAAAATTTGAAAATGATTAATGATGACAAGGATATTTTCAGAGTCTCAAAATATCTCCTTCTCTTATGTTTTATCCAATGAAAAGGACAGTAGTAACTTTACAGTGGAGAAACCTATGGGACATCACCCAGCCAAATGATCAAAGGTAAAATTACGAGTAATGGGAAAAATGAACAGGATGTGTCTTCTGAGGTGATGCTTGGAGAAGGGCATAATATTGTTTATGTACTGCTCTTGCCAAAGTGCATAACTTGAATCGAATCATCAGGAAACTTTAAAAAATACCCCAAACTGAAGGACATTTTACAAAATAAGTGGCCTGTACCTGCCAGGAATTAGCTACGCTTCCAGCAAAACAGGTCCCAGGCAGGATCATCACAAGAGATTTGGAAATAATAGAAATAGAGAAATAATAGAGACAGAAATAACCAAGACAGAGACAAAGTATAGTTTAAAGTGATAGGGGAGTCAGGGATCCTCCAGCATTCCTGTGAGTTGTGAGGCCCTGAGTGAAGTCCCACATCAGTATTTATTGGTGCAGCAATTGGATGTTGTGGTTACAGATTTACGTGTACAGATAATTCGCTTAGGTTTTAAGGCTCTCCAAAAGTTTCTAGAGATCCCTTAATTAACTCTATCTACATGAGCAAACGGTTACAAAATTTTTCTAAGATAAACTTCTAAGTCCTACATTAAGAATAGACTTAGCTGAATACACAAATTAAAGATAAAATTGTCAATTAGCAGAAAAGCTAAATTGAAATATAGAGGCTATATATTTCTTTATCTAGTTTCTTATTAACTGAGACAAGTGGTCTGGAGTGAAGCAGGAACTGTCCTTGAGGCTAATTGGCTTTAGCTGCAGGTGTCTGCTGGGCTGGCATTCTTTGACCAGTCCTTATCCTGTGACCCCATGCCAAGCTCTGTCTTACACAAGCATCAGGCACTGGCCTCCAGGTCTCAAGACAGGTGTTGCCTTGCATACACCTCTGACCGGTGAGAAGCCCTCCTGTGGCTAGGCAGCTTTTGGTCTATGAACTAACACATTCACAGATTCCTTCAAGGCAAAGCCCTGAAAAACTCCTGAAACATTTCATGTCTTCTGTCTTCCAACATGTACCCTTCAAAATGTCAATTCCATGAAAATCAAAGAAAGGCAGAAGAACTTTCCTAGATTAGAAGACAAAACAGACATGACTATGACATGTAATGTGCAATCCTGGATTGGATCCTGGACTAAGAAAAATTGAACATTTTTGGGACAATTGGTGACATTGGAATATGAATTATGGACTATGTTAAATTTTCAGGTTTCAATAATTGCACTGTAGTTGGGTAAGAGAATTTAATTTTTCTTGGGAAATGCATGACAAAATATAAGGGCATGATATATGCAACTTATTCACCAATCATTCTGAATACACACATATACATATATGATGTATATGCATATATAATATGTGTATATATGTGTGTCTTTATATGTGTGTGTATATAATATGTGTGTGTGTATATATATATGGAGACAGAAATAAAGAGAGACAAAATGTTAATGATGATAAATCTGGGTAATGAGTATAAATAGTAGATATTTTTTCTGTTTCTGTTTTTTTGAAACAGTTTCTTGCTCTGTTGTTCAGGCTGGAGTGCAGTGACACAACCATAGTTCACTGCAGCCTCGAATTCCTGGGCTCAAGCCATCCTCCTGCCTCAACCTCCCAAGTAGCTGTGACTACAGGTGTGTACCACCATGCCTGGTTAATTAAAACAATTATTTTGTAGAGATGGGGATCTTGCTATGTTGACCAGACTAATCTCAGACTCCTGGCTTCAAGTGACCCACTTGGCCTCCTGAAATCTAGTAGTTTTTTGATTCTTGTTACTTTCTCTAAGTTTGAAGTTAATTCCAAATATAATTTTTAAAAAAGAAGAAAAAGTTCTCCCAGAAAAGGTATAAAGAAAAAGAGAGACAGATGATTTGATTTGACAAAAATTAAAATGTCTACACTTTGAAAAAAATAATTAAATTTAAAGGCCAAATGACAGAAATGGGAGAATATTTGCAATATAGGTATAGCTAATATTAATATATATAACAACAAAAGCACATGTATAAATTATTAATACAAATTACTCATTTTTTAAAAGTGGTAAGTGGTAATGGATATAAAGACATATATGACAGAAAATGAAATAAAATGCAAAATGCCAATGAACATGAAGAGATGCTTAACTTGTAAATAATCAAAGAAATACAAATTATAATGGGGGGTCCATTCTTTGCCATTTTGCCAAATTTATCAAAATTGGCATTAGGAGAAATTATCTTTTTTAGAGAGAGAAGGGGACTTCCTTTTTTTCTATTCCCATAGAAGCACATAGAAGGAAGCACAGATTGACTAATAATTTCATCCCTTTCCATTCCCTACCCATTCCACCCAATGAGGATTGATTAGATTGGACAGAATCTGATCTCCACTGGGCTAAACTGATCAGTATCTTTTGTCGATGGCTTTGGTGTGCTAGGCAGGACATGGAGTACACTATATACATACATTATTTCATTCAGCCCTCAAAATAATTCTATAAAGTTGTTACTATTATTTTACAAATAATAATAGTATTGTTTTTACAAATGGTTTAATTTATCATACACAAAAACTAATTAGATGGTAAGAGAAGCAATGTCAATCAACAAAGGATTTGATAATTCACCACATTGTGCTGGGAACATTGGCTTGGTATTTAGGGGGGAAAATTGACTTAAATCCCTACCTCACATTGTAGACCAGAATAAATTCTTGGTGGGCAAAAAATAAAAAGGTTAAAAATAAAACCTAGGAGAAACTATGGAAGAACCTGTTCTCTGAAGGGAGAATGACTCGATAAATATAATTAAAGAAATTATCAAGGAAAAGATTAAATTTAGCACATAAAAACATATGTTTATCAGAATCTACTAGTACATCTCTACACTGTGGAGTAATTATGAGCTATGATTTATGTGGGGACAGCTAGGGCTCTGTGAAAGAGTTGGTGTGCAGAGAATTGCAGGTTGGCACCCCATGTACTCTGTGTCTCCTTTAATAAACTATATGTTCCTCCAGGGAAGGACTGTCTTCTGCTCATGTGTGTGTTCCTAACATCTTTGTTTGCATCTAGTACATCTTGTGCATTCTGTTCTCTCTTTTGATAGATTGAGTAGATGAAAGAATGCTATTGAGGTGTGGCCAAAGAAGAAGAATAGAAAAGCACAGCAGGCATGTCCCTAGACTGGTGACATACCAGGGGTAATGATAGAGCTGAAACAGTTTTACGATTGAAAGATAATTCAGTTGATTGACTTCCACACCTGTATTTCTAAATTCATTAGGAATGTGGATATAGTGCATAAATATTCTTTTGTGCCCAATAAATTGCTATTGGAAGCTTGGAAGACTAAAACACATCAGTAGAACTCATAATACTATCTGAACTAAATATGATCATATGGAACCCTCCCCCCCTTGTGCATGGTTAAAAAAAAACCTCATGAAGATAGGTCACATTTATTCTTTTCCATTTAACGACTAATCTTTAGAATTATTTTGTTACTATTATTTTAAAATAGTATTAAGTCTTTGCCCTCAGAGATAAGGTTTAGAGCATGATGGAGCACATTTGGGTGAGCAGAAAGTGGACAAGGACAAATACGTTAGGCCATTAAATATGAAGTATCTTATTTCAAATCAAAAGTGTAGTTTATTATATCTTAAACAAGAAGCAGCACAATTAATCAAAGTATGCGCTAAACTATCAATACAGTTTTGCCATCTTCACAGTTGCTTGTTTATGCCAGCAGCGAAGAAGCCTGGAGAGCAAGTGGTGATGAAATCGTGAAAGGCGTTTCCCACAGCTTGTTAAGAATTAAATATTTTTCCTTGCAAGAAGTGGTCCAAAGCCTGAAAGAAGTGGTAGTCAATTGGTGCAAGGTGTGGTGAATATGGTGGGTGACAGAGAGTTTCCAAGTCCAGTCTCTGTAGTTTGAGCAGCGTTGTTTGTGTGACATGTGGTTGAGCATTGTCTTGCAAGAGGATTGGCCTGTCTCTATTGACCAATCTCGACTGCTTAATCACAAGCATCCTCATCATTTCAACCAATTGGTTGCAGTAGACGTCTGCTGTAATGGATTGACCAGGTTTTATGAAGCCGTAGTGTATAATACCAGCACTGGACCACCAAACAGACACCATTAGCATTTTTTGATGAATATTTGGTTTTGGACTGTGTTTCAGCACTTCATCTTTATCCAACCATTGTGCCAAATGCTTGCAATTGCCAAAAAGAATCCATTTTTCATCATAGGTAAACAATGCAGTATAGAATGATTTGCCTTTACATCAGACAGCAAAAAAGGGCAAGCTTCCAGATGATTTCTCTTCTGATGCTCGTTTAATTCATACAGAATTCATCTATCCAGCTTCTTTACCTTGCCAATTTGTTTCAGATGGTCCAATATTATTGGAATAGTAAGGTCAAATCTTGCTGCTAATTCACATGTAGGTTGAGATGGATTTGCTTCCACTATAGCTTTCAGCTCATCATTATCCACCTTGGTCTCAGGTCACCCATGTGGCTCATTTTCAAGATTAAAATCACCAGAATGGAACTTTTTAAACCATCCACATACTATGTGTTCATTAGCCACATCCTTCCCAAACACTTCGTTGATATTTTGAGCTGTCTGCGCTGCTTTGGTTCCACAACGGAACTCATATTCGAAAATAACAAGAATTTTTGACTTATCCATGGTTTCAAATAAATTTCTCTAAAAAGATTTGAAGAACAATTTCAAAACATTTTCATCACTCCCAAAAGAAACTCTATATAAATTAGCAGTCTCTATTTCCCTGGCAACCACTAATCTATTTTCTTTCTCTATGGATTTGTCTCTTCTGGACATTTATGTAGTTTTTTTGTGACTTGTTTCTTTCACTTAGCATAATGTCTTCAAGGTTCATCTATGTTGTAGCATGTATCAAAACATTTTTTAAGGCCAAATAGTATTCCATTTTATGGATATACCACATTTTGTTTATCTATTCATCAGCTGATGGAGATTTGAATTGTTTCCACTTTCTGGCTATTATGAATGACACTGATATGAACATTTGTGTACAAGTTTTTGTATGGACATATGTTTTCATTTCTCTTGGGTATACACCTAGGAGTAGAATTGATGGGTCATATAGTAACTCTAAACCAGACTATTTTCCAAAGTGACTGTATCATTTCATTTTCCAAAGTGGCTGCACCACTTTACATTCCCACCAGCTATGTAGGCAGGTTCCAATTTTTCCACATCTTCACCATCACTTGTTATTATCTGTCTTTTTGATTATAACCACCCAGTGGGTCTAAAGTGGTATCTCATTGTAGTTTTAAGTTGCATTTCCCTAACAACTAACAATGTTCAGCACTTAAAAATATTCTTACTGATTATTTGCATATGCCCTTCAAAATATTTCTGTTGAAATCATTTGCCCATTTTATAATTGTATTATTTGTCTTTTCATTGCTGAGTCGCACAATTCTTTATATTTTCTGTATACAAGTCTCTTATCAAAGATAGGGTTTGCAAATATCTTCTTCCTTTTGTGGATTGTTTTTTTCAGTTTCTTTATGGTGTCTTTTGCAGCACAAAAGTCTTTGATTTTGATGAATTCTAATTTATCTATTTTTTCTTTTGGTTGGATATTTTTGGTATCATGTTTAAGGAACTATTGCCTAATCCAAGGTCACAAAAATTTAAATCTATGTTTTCTTCTAAGAATTTTTTAGTTTTAGCTTTTACATTTAGGTTTTTGGTAAATTTTGAGTTAATTTTTGTGTATGGTGTCAGGTGGGGTCCAACTTTATTCTTTTATAAGTATAATCAAGACAGTGAAGTGCTGGCATCAGGATAGAAATATAGATGAATGAAATAGGATTGAGGATCCAGAAATAAACCCTTACATTTATGGTCAATTGATTTTCACAAGGGTGCCAAAACAATTCAATGGGGAAAGAATAGTTTTTCAACAAATAAGACTGGGTCGACTGATATACTTTTTATTGGCCTGCAGGATAAATTAATTAATCTTGATAAAACTCTTTAAAGGATAAATCTTACCATTATCATCGCTAACCATAGCAATAACTTAATAATAATGTAGTGAACAAATAAATGTGCAGCATTCACTATCAGCTTTCTCTTTATGACCATGACTCTTCTGAAGAGCCCCCATTAAGTAATTGTCACATCCCTTTCAAAGGCCCAATCGGAATGAATGAGGAGATATAAAAACAGAAAGCATGCTCTCTGCATTACTGTATAACTTTGCAGTAAATCTAAACATGCTTTAGAGAACATAAATTTTATTACATTCCCCCAACTCTCCCACTAAAAAGAATACAAATAAAAAAAAGTTGCACAAAATTTTCACACTTCTCCAACAAATCCAGGCAGCTACGAGGTGCTGAATGTCCCAGTGGTTTTATCCCTTGTTTTTCCAGAAGTAGGGAGAGAGGGGATCTAGGATTTGGGAGAGAAAGGACAGCAGCAGGGAGGGATGTGTGAGGGCTTTTTCCTGGGACTGTGCCAAGGAACTCTCAATTTTCCCTCCACTTACCAGGTACTCCCTCCCTCCACTTTTAAATAAAACACAAGCAAAATCCTGTCATTCTACTTGGGTGCTCACACAAATGTCTGGTGTAGTGTTTTTCTAAAATGAACTCTATTCCCCAAGCACACTGAGAGACAGATGTGGGGTGATCATTCTCCCAGAAATCCTCATAGTAAAGGGGAACCAATGGGCCATTCACCAGGGTACTTGCCAGATGTTCACCTCCATGGACACAGTTTCTTTTTAGCTTCCATTCTGTGCACTAATATGACCAAATAAGTTTTTCAGGCTTGTCTTCTTTCTTAAGTTTTTCAATGGCATATCCTATAGAAGCCATTACTGGGTGCCACTGGAGAAACTTAGTATGTGGACATACAGAATTGCAATAGGGTGAAAGAGTCACAGGGAAAAATATAAGAAAGGTAGACTCCAATTGTCTTTGGTGTTCACTTAAGGATACTCAGGAAATTAGGTGGTTACACCCTGTCCCCACCCGATGGTGAGAGATTAGCTTGAAGGATGCTCAAAACCTGACTTGAAAGTGTTTAAATAGCCGCTTGTCCAGATGTGAATAGCAGTGATTTATGTTAGAGAAGCTGTAAAGAATGCTGATCTTTGTATTCCTCTCTGGTACCTTCTTTAGGAAACCTTCCTAAGGTCTTCCTTAGGAGAGACCCTATCAGGTTTTAGGAGAGAAAAACTGGTTAAAGAATAGCATAATGTTCCTACCTCTCTGCATCAACACCAACTTTCATTGTTTTGGGACTGTTTGATAAAAGCTACTCTCACTGGAGTTAAGTGATATCTCAGAGATAGAAACATTCATACACTGCTGGTGTGACTGCAAACTAGTACAACCTCTGTGGAAAGAAATATGAAGATACCTCAATGAGCTACAAGTAGAACTACCATTTGATCCAGCAATCCCATTACTGGGCATCTACCCAAAAGAACAAACGACATTCTATAAAAAAGACATCTGCACTGAAATGTTTATAGCAGCACAATTCACGATTGCAAAGATGTGGAAACAACCCAAGACCCCATCAATACATGAATGGATTAATAAAATGTGGTATATGTATACCATGGAATACTACTCAACTACAGAAAACAATGGTGATCTATCATCTCTTGTATTATCCTGGATGGAGCTGGAGCCCATTCTGCTAACTGAAGTATCACAAGAATGAAAAAACAAGCTCCACATGTACTCATCATCAAATTGGTATTAATTGATCAACATTTATATGCACATATGGTAGTAACATTCATTGGGTGTGGGACAGGTGGGAGAGAAGGGGAGAGAATGGGTATATTCACACCTAATGGCAGCAGTGCACACTGTCTGAGGGATGGACACGCTTGTAGCTCTGATTTGGGTGGGGCAAAGGCAATATGTAATCTAAACATTTGTACCCCCATAATATTCTGAAATTAAAAAAAAATAACATAGTGGAAAGGCAGCCCCTTACACATATTGCTGGTGGGATTTTTCTGGAGTACAATTTGACATGAAGCATTCAAACTTAAAAGTATTTATGCATTTCTCCTATAATTCAAAACATAGATATTCTATGTTAAGGAGACCATCTGAGATTTAGATAAACAGGGTGAAACTAAAGATTTTTAATAAGACTCTTTATATAAATGGAACCACCTAAATGTTAAATTAATAAAGGAATGGTTGACTAATTTATGGCACATTCACAAAGTTATTAAAATAATTCTTATTAACAGAATTTTAAATATGGAGAAATATTTAGGGTAAAGTATTAAATGACAAAAGGAGGATATAAAATCACAAATGTGGTATGAGCTCAACTATGTAAAAAGAATGTATAGAGAAAAAGGAAATTGTGGATTTTAATGGGCTTACAAATTATCTTTATTTTTTCCTTATATTTTTCAATATTTTTAATTTTCTCAAATGACATGTATTAATAAAAATTCATTTATATTCTACTACCCCCAATTTTTTACCATTTCCCTAATTCAAAACTTTGTTGTTGTTACAGTTATAGTCTCAGTTATACTGTTATTCTGTGGATTAAATGTGGCTCATGGGAACACAATTTCATGTTTGCAGGTTACATGCCACTTTAAGTTCTTTTGAATTCTCTTATTCTCTGGTTTATAGATTAGGTGTCCACAAGTTTAATATTCCATAGAACCACAGGGTTTTCTCATGTGGTGGGATAAGGTCTTCATTTTTGATGTACTTGCAGACAGTGTGTGCTTCTCAAATTACGATCTTCACTCAACATGGCCCAGGATGGGTTCTCACAGAACTTGAGTGTCCTGTCCTGAAATGACATAAAGAGGAAGAGCCTTTCGGTGGAGATCCAACGGCATAACTTTTCTCTAAGCCTGCAAATTGAGCTAAATGACCTCTCAATGTCTCAAAAAGCCTCCAAGGATGTGTTATTTTTCTTAACAGAACATGGACCATGTTTTCAAGAAGAGCCAATGTTTTTCTATGATGATAGGTAATACCTGGTGAATTTTGCTGGTAAATTAGTTCCTCTGAAATGTCCTTACTGAAAGAGGGAGAGGCGGAGGGAGGGGGAGAGTGGTAGAGAGGGAGTGACAGATGGGGAAATGGGGTGGGGCGGGAGAGAGGGATTGGGAATAGAGAAGATAAGGAAGACAGAGAAGAGAGAAGGAACCAGGGAGAGATGGGAAGAGGGGAGAGATTTTTTGTTATTTGTTAGGTTCTGTCTGATATGCCAGAAGAAAATATTAACTGGCGAGGATGCTTATGGAATTTCCCTGGACAGCTGTGGAGTTGCCATCATGATTGAGTAGATAATAGAGGCATAGAGAAAGCAGTTGATAATATCTGAAAGGTGTAGCCTCACACTTGGCTTAGAACTGTATAGTTCTGTCTCAGTCTGTTTGGTGGTGGTGCATTGAGACAGGCTATGAAAAATATTCCTCTTGGATTTTGTGTATTGCATTTACAAATTATGAATTCACAGTCTTCCACAGTGTCTTAAGGGCTCTGTTAAGTTTTCTAGGGAGAATGAGGAACAGAGATATGAAGCTTGCTCGTTACTGAAGGCTCTAGCTCCCAACCTGTGGCTTTGCCACTGTGCCAGCTTGGAAAGAGAAGCCTTTGTGGTGGAATGCTTTGTTCTAAAGGATCAATAACATAGATTAGAGATAATTAATTTAAAGTTCATTGAGTTGATGACCATAAATGCATGCCTTTTCTCCTCTGCCTTATAGGTTAATTATCCTCATTCATGGCCACTATTTAAAAGTCACAGAATTACTTGCTCAACACCTCTCCTTACCAGTTTCCATGGGCTACAGGGCTTGGCTGTTCTCTGCTCTGTGTGATTTTGAATTGACTTTGTCAGGGCACAGACAGACCTTAGCTGTGGGCTGTCCTCACTGGCTTCCAGGTGTGTGCTGGGAGGTGGGAAAGCTGTTGTTGGTAGAGATGTCTTTTGGGGTTGGTTGTCCTGGTATTGAAGCTATATTGTAGGTCCTCATTCTTGGGATTGGAGAGTCAGAGAAGTGCTAAAATTATCATTCTGCTGCTTTCTGGCATCATGACTAGGAGCAACTTAAAACTTCTCTGAGTCCTAGTTTTTGCATTAGTCATATTGAGATAATAATGTCTACCTCCCTGACTTATTGGAAAGACTTTATGAGATAATGGATGTGGAAGGGCCTGTTACAATATTAGGTCCTCAATAAATGTTTATTATATTTAGATGCAGGTAATACAGTATGGTTTGGAAGCTCCTGCTGCACTAGGCATGATGAGTGCAGGGGCAATGGTGCTCTTGTTCATTGTATACCCAGTGCCTGGCACTTGAAAAATAATTGTTCAACAAATGAATGTCTGGGCTGTTGTTTTACTGCAATACCGAAGGGTCTTAGAGTTTTGCCTGCAGTTAACATCAAACCAAAGTGCACATTTTAAATTTAAGACACTGTATTTCTTATCAGTGAATTGTAACATTTATTAAAGGTAAAAAGAGGTTATATATCTAAGGATATAAAAACATCACAAGTTTTAAAAACTATTTTATTTCATCATTTAAAGTAGAGATCATAGACTTTCCAATACAGGGGCATATAGTAAATATTTTCGGCTTTGCAGGCCGTATGATCTCTTCTCAAGTACTGCCATTCAACTCTGCTGTTGTAGAGCAAAAGCAGCCATAGACAGTAATAAATGAGTGGGCATGCTTCATTCCAATAAAACTTTATTTATGCAAACGGAGGGGGTTGCATTTGGCCTGTGGGCTATAGTTTGGAAATCCTGATTTAAAGGATAAATCCCTGAGTTACAATTTTGGAAGAAATAGATATATGTCATAAAGACTTGGTTAAGAAATCTCTGTAATTATATTAATAACATAAATGTTGTATAACACATAAGAGCCCGGAAAGTACCAATATTATGTAATTATATTAATAACAAACAGTTGTATAACACATAAGAGCATGGAAAACCATATCATTATGCCTATTTCTTTTAATAGGTGAGAAAATTGAAGTTCAAGAGGTGTTTGCTTGGTGTCTCAGGCTAGTAAGATCCAGACCAGGATCTGGGTCCTCTGATGGCAAATGTGCTGCTTTTTCTATGCTGTGTTTTTTGCCATCTCACCGCCTTGCCTGTCTCTGTGTGTCTCTGTCCCTGTCATACTGGGGGAGTTCACATTGTTTCCAATACTGGAGGCTTTAATTTTGGATCTGAAAGAACTGAGGGTTTTTATGAGAAGAGTAATTAATATCTTAAGGGTGATAGCATGTTTTGAAACAAGTTTGTTGTGTTTTAGTCTTTATTATTGTTGCTATTTGCTGTTTCAGTGGATTTTTTCCCTTTTTTTTGGATTTTATATGTTATGAGGCTTTTAAGTTTGGAGCATAAAATGATGAACATCAGGAAAACTGTGTACTTTAGATAAAAGATACATTTTTAATTAGACTGAAAGTGTCTATGCTGATATTTTCCCTAAAAACACGTTTTGTTTCCTCAGTATTGGGTTGTAAAATTAAATGCAGAAGAACCTCTTTACAATGTTGCAAAAGTACTGCCTTTACCAGCAAGAGAATTTTAATAATATCCTTTTGCATCATAGGCTGGCAAAGATTTTGATTGGTAAGTCATTCTGGCATCCATGAGTTTTTAATTTTAGGCAGAAAAAGACTAATTATAATACTACAAGGTCAATTGATTGGCTCATAAGTCATGTTGAGTTGTACCATATATAAGAGGAATCATCTAATGCTATACTTGATGAAGTAGACACTATTTTTACAGTTTGTTGACACAGGAAAATTTTTTAGCTTGTCTTGAATAGCACTGTCAGGCTAGTTGACCTCCAAAATTCCTTCAAACTTTAGCATAATTCTCTGATGCTTGAAGTCACTGATAAGTAGAGGGGATTCACTTCCTTCAGCTATTCAAATGAAATTATGTGTGTAAAGTACCAAATGGTGCCTGGTATATAGTAAGTTCTCTAGAAATTCTCATCCTTTCTTTAGTGATTATCAAGTTGCTTAATATTTAGCTACATTCAGTGGCATGTTTCATCATCACCACTTGAGCAATCATACCACACCAAACTTTTAGGTTTGTAGAGCACAGTCATCTGTAGTCAGATCTTTGTTGTATTATCTGAGAGGACAAACAGATGCAAATCCTAGGTTAAAGATATTCAAAAAAGCTTTGAAACTGCTCAGGTACCCAGGAGCCCAGTGAAATGTGAATACCAACAGCCAACAGTAACAAATGTAACACCCACAAATCCAGGAAGTCAAGCAAGAAATCACCCCGTTCTAAATGTAAATGGCACCCTTTCTGGAAGGCTATGATGGGCAGCAATGACATGAAGTAGTTAGAGATCACCTGGAATAGGTATTAATCGATTCACGTGTTAAAGTGTTCTGATCTCTTGCAAATCATAACCAATGATTAGACTGGTTTTTAGAATTTTGTAGAAGCATTCAGGAAGAAAGGCACACGCATTTTCTAATGATCATGGAGTAAACTATTGATAATAACGTATTTGTTTTCTAATCTTACTATTGAGAGTTAAGAAAACCTCTTGATGCTTAGCCATTAATTTCCATTGGTTGATATATTATCTTATAAAAATGGTTGTTACTTGTTTTATTTATATGCTGGCTACATAAGTAGCTCCTATTTTCCATAAAGGCAATATCCACCCCTCCCTTTAAAAGGTTTTTCTTTTGAATTTTCCTATGTTTAATAGGCTCATATTGGTGGGGTTGACCCTCATGTTACAGTCAGTAACACATCAAGATCATAGAGTGTTAAAACTAAAAGTAACATTAGAACATTATTTGGCTCAGTTTTAAAATTTTTGTTTTTTCAGTTGTGGAATATATTTGTCAATAGTAATTCCCACCCCCACCCCAGCCCTGTTGCAGGAAAAAAACATAAAACTTTGAAAATAGCTTAAAATACACTTTGTAAGTCCTATGTAATAAGTTTTAAAAAGGCTTAGAATAATATAAAAATTCAAAAATAAGAGATCGTCCAAGGCAATAAGTATATGAAGTAAAACAGATTTCTGCTTTACTTTTATCTAGGATAGAAATTTGGGTAGAAAAGTATGGGTCAAATATTCTGTGGGTCCCTATACAGTGATTCAATGGCAACAGCAAAAAAAAATATAAGCATATTCAGTTCAATATTTGATTTAGTTGAAAGCACAGAGCATGAGAATTTGTTTTAAAGGGTCAGCCTTTCTTTTATTTTCTTTTTCCTCTAATCAATCAATAATGATTTCACCCTGGATTCCAAATGGCACTTGGAAAAGTGCCTTTGAGGGAGGAGCAGAGTCGATATATTTCCACCCTAGGGAGGGTGTGAATTGCAGCTCACCTGGCCAGCTGTTAGCAGCAACTCTGAAGGCAAGAAGGTAAATGCTAACATTGCTGAATATCATTTTTAACAATGAACACTGCATTGGAAAAAAAATTATTTTAAACAATAGAAATCCAAAGGAGATGTAATTGAAACCAAAGGATATGCTATTTTTGTTAAGTTAAATACCTTTTAAAAAAGAGCAATTTGTTTTATGATGTTTTGGATTTTCTGCAAATGTGGCAATACTTACTGGGAGATATTAATAATACCTATTTACTCCCTCAGTCCCCAGCTACCTGGTCAGACATCTGATTGATTTTTTAAAAATGTGGTTGGTTGAATAATTTTTTTTAACTTTCACATACTTGACAGATTGTAGTTCATCTTTTAATGAATTGTTTCTGAAATATAAAATGGTAGAATATATAGAATCTCTGTATTTTAAGCAATGTGAGTTTAGATTTCTTTTTGGCACTGTAAGCTGGAAAACACTTTGATTATATCTTTCACAAGTATTTCTTTGTTTTTAGGTATTGTTTATTATTTAGTTTGCTACAATCTTGTTTGAATATTTATTCTGGCAGAATAGCGTTTACCTGTGTAAAGTTGAAATTGCATTCTTGGGTTATTAGTAGCTTTGTGGAAATTATAAGACATGAAATATTTTTGGACTATAAAATTTTTTCTTCCTACTATACATAGAAATAAAACAATCTTAAACTATTTTGGGTTGTTAGAACATCTATTTGTCTAAGTTTTCACATTTGACTACAAAGGAAACCATATTTTAATAAATGAACTATTTCTTAGATAGTAGAAAATTAATCAAAAGCTGATTCTCTTATGTAGAATCTCTATTGATTACAGCTGCCTGCAGAATATATATAAAGTTAGTACCAAATGCTAAATAATCTTCTAACATTTCAGGTGTTAGAATTATCTACAATGAAAAAGGGGCAGATGATAGCAAATAAATCCAGAAACACTTATTAAGTGTGCCTATGTGCAGCCATTGTGTTCCTTACTGATGAGATGCAAAAATAAAAAGCATTGAACCTACCCACAAAAGAATTATGTTTGGAAGTAAAAGAAGAAGTATGAAAAAGCAATTACCTTGCATTGTGATAGGGGAAATGAGAGAGCCAAATGCTGTGGGGTTATAGTATACAGTGGTGACTAACTCTTTGAGGGGAGACGGCGGGAGGAAAGTCAAAGAGGGTTTCACATGAGGAGTAAAGCCAGAGGGAAAGAAAACAAGCATAACAGATCATGTATTGATGTGTCAAAAACCGTAAAAGGAAAAAATATCATTTAAAAAAATAAAAAATGTTCAACATTTAAGATGATTAATATTTAAGAATTTATTTTCAAAGCTAGCAACGTAAGTTAAAATCTTACAAAGAAGATTGTCTTCCTTATAATAAATTGGAAGTAGATGGAGTTTTAAAATTAAATTAAAGATATGTTACTTTCAAGGTTTTGAAGTGATAAAAGATGGCACCAAAAATGTTGACAATTTTAAGTAAGTCAGAGTAAAAATAATTCTATAACAACAATAGAAAATAAAATAAATGAGGCTACAGCAGCTGAGGAAAATATAAAAAATTTTTGGAAAACATAATGTCTATATAATATGAAGAATTCATAATAATCCGTCAATAAATTACCAAGACTCCAACAGATAATTGATAATTGAACATGAAGAGACAATTAAAATGAGACAATCTATAAACAGAAAAGACCACATGGCCAAATGTTCAAATGTTAGCAAGTATCAATGAAAATTTACAATTTAAATCATATAACTTTTTTTTAAATGATGTAACTTTCCTTTTTACTTTTGAAGTTATCAAGAATCACAGACAATGATATGATCTGAAAACAGTGAGATTATGATGCAGCCATTTCATCTGTAACCTTTGGTTGACAGTATGAAAGTTAAAAATCTTTATAATATTTGACCTAGAAATCCCATCTCGAAGAAGATATCCTGAACAAATAATTGAAAGGAGATAAAAGGTATATTTATGAAGATGTTTACTGTAGAATTATTCATAGTAGTGAAAAATAGGAAACTAATATAAATGCTCTGCAATATAATGTTAGTTTAATAATTTAGACATATCAATATGGGATATCCTTACAATGAGGTATTGTAAGGACATTAAAAGGAAAAATATGAGGATGGTACGAGTGCGGATAAAAATTCAAAATGCAATTTAAAGTGAAAACAAGCAAACATAAAATATACATACATATATACTTATACACATTTTTGCTATGATTGCAAGATTGGAAAGCACATGGAAAAATAAAGGCAATTGATTTGTCAATATAGTTAGAGCAAAAGTCCTCATTATTATTATTCTACCATTTGTACAATAAATTAGAATTTGAGAATCAAATTCCTTCTTTTACTTCATTAGTGGTTAAATAGTGACTCACTTACTTAGAAAGTATTATAGGTAAAAATATGATAATATTTATATTGATATAACAATTATTTCTCTTTTTTCTGAATAAAAATTACTTATCATATCCTTCCTATATAGCTATGGTCAGTAGGAGGTGATATTGGGGACAGTAAATATGAAGTTATGTAAGTCAATCCCAATTGGTGGTAAGGTTGTTTGCAATCTTGAAATCTCAAGGTATATTTATGATACATCTGGACACATTTCAGTGAAATTTGAAAAAGATTTTCAAGCAAATTTTTAATTTAGAGAAGCGATAGCCATGTAGGTCATAAGAGTCTTGGAAGAAGGGGTCTCAGCTGTCCCCTTGGTGGAGAGGGCGTTCAGGGCAGTCTTGAGATGCCCTCAGTGCTGGGAGGTCCTTTCTACAGCCTGTGGCCTTGGTGAGAGACATGAACAAAACATGCACCTGCTGGCAGCATCTTCACACCATAGAGCTGGGGGGTAGGTCACTCAGGGCATGGCATTTGAGAGCACAAGTGTTATCTGCTCCAGCTTTGAAATAAGCCTGAATTGACTGATTTGCACACCACCTTTGTCACTTAGTGGTTAGATGTAAAATGAAGATAATTTTGAGCTTAGAGGATTTTTTTGAGATTTAGAAGCAATTATTTGTAAAATGCCAGGTACAACATAGGCTTAAATTAAATGGTAGCTATTAGTATTATAAAGTCATTGTGGGTGGGGAGCTGAATGGATTTTTGGGAACCTTATTATTTTGAAAGGTTATTTCAGGTCTGTTTGAAAATAATGATGACTGAAGTAAATTATGTACAAGTTTTTCAAGCTGTAGCTCATTAGGAGGCAGCCTGCATCAGCAATCATCTTGAGACAATCAAACAGTAACTTCTGTGTGTGGTGGATCTTTCCAGAGTAGATGCAAAGTGCCTCCTGTTAATGCTCAGGGCAGCACGTCCTAATTACATCTGGAGCCTAAATTTCATTGTGCAAAGTTATTTTTCAATTTTTCATGTACACTGTTCTTAGTTTTCACGTTAAACACAAACTTGCAATGACCTAAAATTAACTGCCATGTTTAGTAATATGTCTACAGTACATTTTAAAATTAAACTTTATACATTCAAATATATATATGTAAAAGTTGTATATGAACACACACATATATATATTGCATAAGAAATAAGTGTAAGTTTGGTGTGTAACCAACATCAAGATCAATAAACAAAACATTACCAGCTTCCTAGAAATCTCCTTCTGGCCTGGGCCCTGTGGAATCCTGGAGACAGCTCCTACCAGCTCACCAGAGCAGATTCTGTTCATATTTTCCCAACTCTGGGTACAGTGATGCCTTGTTAGTAGTTTGAAATTGGCCTTAGTGGGGGGCATTTACACCATGGAAATTAGCAAACACTACAAATCATGGATTTTTTTTGGTGAGGGTGGTTAGTTTACTAGTCCACCACTGTCCCTATCTGTTGCTAAACCATGATTTCCCTACCCATCCCCAAGGGTAACCACTCTCCAGAATTCTAAAACTGCAGATTAGTTTTGACAGTTTTGGAACCTTATGTTAGTGGAATCTTACAGTATGAAAATTTTCATGTAGGGCTTCTTTCACTTAACATTACGCCATGATGTGATGTGAGATCTGTGTTATTATGTGTTGACTACAGTTCAGTCTCATTGGTGTGTATATTCCACTCTATGACTAAAGCCCACTTTACTTGTTTATTCTACTGATGATGGACATTTGTGTTGTTTCTGAGTTTTGGCTATTATGAAAGTGTTACTGTGAACATATTTGTACACATGATTTTTTAAAATCTGAAAGAGATACCTCTGAGAAATATCTCTTACAAATACATTTTAGTATTATGATGTCTAGATCTCTACCTTTTCTATTTATTGCTAAGTTAGTCCGATCTACAAATCCAATGCATTTGGAATTTGTGGGTTAGTCATTACTGTTTTCAAATTAATACTCATGTTAAGGCATTTTTGATAAGAATGAGAAAACTAATCTTACATTTCTTTTTATTTTTATGTTTTATTGCAACAAAACATCATACCATGACTTTTATTGACCATCTAAGCTTATATTTAATAAACAAAAAGTGTTAAAAAGCTTAATTTTTTTTTAAAGACAGGCTCTCATTCTGTTGGCTGGGCTAGAGCTCAGTGGCCTCATCATAGCTCACTGCAACCCCAAACTCCTGGGCTCAAGCGATCCTCCTGCCTTAGCCTCCCGAGAAGCTGGGACTATAGGTGCACACCACCACACCTAGCTAATTTTTCTATTTTTTGTAGAGATGGGATCTTGTTATGTTGTCCAGGCTGGTCTCCAACTCCTGGGCTTAACCGATCCTCCTGCCTTGGCCTCCCAAAGTGCTAGGATTATAGGCATTAGCCACACACTCGGCAAAAAGCTTAAAAGTGTTTTTAAAATTGTTATATTTTTAAATGTCTATTTGACTCTGTATTATTAAAATAACCATATCTTAATGAGTGCTGTTTAAGAAACTCTTCTTAAATAATACTCTCTTGCCTTTTCCATTTCATTTTGTAAAGTAATAACTTGCTCCTCTATGTTTCTTAGATTCTACCCCTGTAGTTGCTAATATTGCATTATCTGCTCTCTTGGGTCATGTATTTCACAAAGGCAGAGATAGCGTCCCGTTCAGTTCATCCCTTTATTTACAGTGACTAATCCAGAGGGAGAAGTTCATAATTAGGTTACTGTCAGATTTAGGCAGTCCCTAATTTAAAAACTAACTCCCCCTTGCAAAAAAAAAACCAACCAAACAAATGAGAAACCCCCCTAAAACCCCAAACAACCAAACAAACCATCAGAAGATGGTTATCGGATATCATTTTAATCAAGTTATTAAATGTTCATTTTTTCTATATTTTAGACATTGATATAGAGCCAGGAAGGATCTTCCTGCTTACATGTAGTCATGCATTCTTACAGCAACTTTCTGGCTATGTATTTCTTTCAGTAGTTTTGTATTACTACCATTCTCAACTCTCCCTTAGAAGATGAGGTAGGGTTAAAGCTACACAGAATTGTAATGAAAGCTTAGAACCAGCATATAACCAGGTAACACTCAGAAGAAGGAAAGGTTGCTGGGTGAGTGCATCAGTCATTGCAGCTAGTTCAGGAGACTCTCACAAAGTTTATAGAAGTTTTGTGCAGAAATGGAGAGAGAGAGAGAGAGAGAAAGAGAAGAGGAGAGGAGAGGAGAGGAGAGGAGAGGAGAGGAGAGGAGAGGTTTGGGAGCATCCTGTAGCTCACAGAGTGAGTAAGGATAGTGCCAAAATTAGAAACGAGTGCCAAAAACATATGATCCAGTAGAAAGCAGGCCTGGACATGGAGAGGTCTTGGCCAGCTGCATGATGGTGTGCAAGTCACCTCACCTCATCTGGCCTCAGTTTTTAAATCTTGAAAAGAAGGAATTTGGCCTACATGAGCAGTCATGTTTTTCTAAATCCAGTCAGACGCTGATCTTTCAGTTCTGGGCGTGCTTGTGGCAGAAAGAAACACTTTCCACTCCGATGCCAGGGTGCATCCGCAGGAGGGAGCATGGGTGAAGTCAAGCAAATAGCTGGAACATCTAAAGAGCCAGGTCAGGATCATTTAGTCTTTCCATCCAATCTCCTCTTTTCTTTCAATATAGTCAACAGCCAAAATGTCCATTACCTTCTCCTCTTTGATGTGAAGATTTTGATCAAATATCAACCTAAGGTATATACAAAGGCTTTAAAAATATTAGACTACATTTCATATAAAATTTTATGACTAAGCAAAAGCCTGTGAAATCTCAGGCCATCTCAACTCAGACCATCTTTACTTGGTTTTCTTTAGTAGACTTGTTGCTAAATGGGTAATGCAAGCCATGTGCAGAGAAACTACCCTGGACATGAAGATATTTTCCAAAATATGCAAGCATTGAGCATGGCTTTCTGAGGTATGAGGTGTTATTGCATTTCTGGACACACCAATGGCATTCATTACTTGGAAAACACCTACCTTGTCCGGCAGATTGCTCTTGAAAAAACTCTGATAGTCACAAATTAGTTTCAAAGTACAAATACGTATCAAACCCAGCTTCACGGGCACAGAGTGAGAAATACATGTCAGATACAAACTTAGCAGAAAAAATGTCAGGATAAAAATGGACTGTAAGCCGAACAGGGGGTGAAAGTACCAGTGTATAGTGGATGTGTGTTGGATCAGCCTATCCTACATCGAGGGGACACTTAGCAGAAATAGGAGATATAGGAGAAAGAGTACTTATTTTGGGGCCAAGTACATGTGTGATTGATTCTTCAGCTTTCTGATCTAGAAAAGGGAAGGGATAATATCTACCTTGCAGAGTGGTAAGATTAAAGCTAATACAGGTAAAATATTTAACACACGTCAGGCACATTTTTAAAAAAGTCACATAATGTTATATTTTTGAATTAAGTTTTATAGGCTAAAAAGGCTCATATTAAATGGGGAAATGTTAAAACCAATGTATACCATTTAATTCAATGCAATAATGATTTTTTCATCTTTATAACGTGCCACATGTCTGATGATCAAAACACAAATAAGGAGGCTTACATTTCCATCTTGGAAATACACACTATTCATAGGCAAAGGGATGAAAGAAAAGACATTTTATGTGAGAGGCATAGATCCAGGACAAAATCTACAGAAGGTTCTCTTGATACTTCTGAAATAGATTGGGCAGGGGGAGGCAGGGAATCTGTTTTTAGGGAAGTCACTCTCTAACTTTGGTTCTCTATTATCTGTGATTCTACAATGTCAAAGAGAACATTCAACCCAGTGATTTTGAAACACCTGACCTCTTTCAAGATCTATTATTTCTTGAGCAATATTAATGACTGACTAAAGTGCCTCAAGTTCCGTAGGTTTCATATGGGATGAGTCAAAAGGGAGTGAGAATGTTAACAAGGGACATGACTCGTGACAATCTGCTGGGCATCTCCTCAGTGACAGAATACTGAGGAGAGAGTACAGGCAAGAGTCTTCTGCAGAACCAGGCATAGCCCGTGGAGAACGAGATGAATGATGTTCGCCTGGCCGCTAACTTGACCATGGGGAACAGTAGCCTTTGACTTTATTTTACCTGTAAAGGAAGTTCCACCACAAAGAAGGCAGAATTGTGTTCCCCTAAAGCATATGTTTAAGTCCTAACCCCTTTTTCTGTGAATATGATCTTATTTGAAAATAGGTTCTTTGCAGATGTCATCAAATTAAGATGAGGTCATAGTGGTTTAGGATGGGCCCTAATTCAATGACTGGTGTCTTTAAAAGAAGAGGAAATTTGGATACGCACACGGAAGATAAAGGGAAGAATGTGCGGATGGAGGCAAAGATTGGAGTGATTTGTCTACAAACAAGGAATGGCAAAGATTGCTGGCAACCACCAGAAACTGGGAGAGGAAAGATTTTCCTTGATTGTCTCCAGAATAAATCAACACCTTGATTTTGGATATCTGTCCTCCAGAACTGGGAGAGAACTTGTTGTTTAAACCATTTGTTTCGTGATAATTTTCTATGGCAGCACCAGGAAACCAATTCACTCCACTACATGAAAATAGATCTCTATCTCTATCAATATTGACACCAATAATTACATACAGGGATGATAATGATCTTAGTTTCCCAGTTGTTAATAACATATTGCATAACGGTGTATGATTGTATTTTGGGTATTTAAAATAAGAATTGTTTGTTTACCTATTTTTTCCAACTCACTATTTTCTCTCTTTTTTTGGTTTTAGACTATTAGGAGTTTTACAATGGATGGTCTCGTTGCAGCAAACACCAAATTTTGCTTTGATCTTTTCCACAAGATAAGCAGAGATGATTATTGTAAAAATATCTTTTTCTGTCCTTTGAGCCTCTCGGCTGCCCTTGGTATGGTCCGTCTGGGAGCTAGAAATGACAGCGCACATCAAATCGATGAAGTACGTACCCGTTAGGGTGCTGCCCAGGGTCCTGAATTCCAGGTCCACACGCCACGTCAGACACTAGCCGCACTCGGGAAAGTCGCGGTGCTAACCGCACCTTGGACTTGCTCGGAGCCGGTACTGGCATCTGCCTCTGAGCCATCATTTGTATTAATATTCCCCACGCTTCACTTTCTCTTCAACCCTACCATTCTTCAATGTTCAATTAAACTTCGACCTCCTTTATGGTGTTTCCCCATCCTCTCCAGTCTGACAGCTTTTCTCATTCGTCCTCTGTCTATCTCTGCATGTCTGTCACCCCTTCTCATCATTATTGATACCAATATTGCTAGTAACTTTCAGTATGTGTGTGTGCTTTCTCTCTCACCTGATTCATTAATCAATATTTATTAAGCACAGATGTGTATCCAGAGGCTGGAGACCTTGGTGTTCTCCTGGGCACCTTGGTGTTCTCCTCTTTCTCTCTCACTTTATACCACATTTATCAGAAAATTTTGCTGACTTTTGTTTCAAAATATATCCAGAATGCAAGCTCTTCCCATAGCCTCCCTGAGATCTGAACTGCCACCATCTTTTCTAACCTGCACACTGTGATAACCTTCTGGTGGACTTTCCTGCTCCCATGACAGTCTGTTCTTAACATGGCAGTTTGAGATCCTTTTAAAACCTAAGTCAGATCCTGTTTCTCTTCTGCTCAAAAACCTCAGACTTCTCATTTTGCTCATCATAGAAGACCAAGTGCTTACAATGGCCCATGAGGATCTGACGATGTGAATCCCAGATGATCCCTGTGATTCCATCTCTCCCCCTTCCCCTCCTCCCTTGCACCTGTCACATTGGTCTCCCGCTTCCTTGGGGAAGCTGCGCTATCCCATCTTGGGGCCTTTGCTCTGGCTGCCTTTGCCTGATGGCTCTTTCCCTCAGATAACTGATTTCAGTTTTCTTTCTCCTTCAAGACTTTGATCAGGGTTTACCTCCTCTAGGAGGCCTACTCTGACCTCCCAATCTAGTGCTGCATTTTGGATCTCAATCTCATAAGAAATCCCTGCTCCTTCTCCCCATGTGGCATTTTCCACTGTCTAACATACTGCACACAGTAATTAATGACTATATGTATTGCTTTTTGTATGTCTCCTTCACTAGAATGTAATCTCCTAGAGGGCAGAGATCTTTGTCCTAGAACAATCCTACAATAAATATTTGTCCTACAATAAATATTTGTAGAATGAATGAATGAGGGTGATAACAACTCCTCAAATACTGTAAGCTCCTGAGGTTGGTCTTATGCTTCCTTAGATTAGCACATAGCACAAGGGTTATGTGTGAATAAGGCTGTTGCCCCTGAATATGGATGAATCAAATTTATGGATTCGGGCAGAATGTGTTTGGGGTCATTCTATGTTATTCATCTACTTAGATTCGGTGTGTTATTACTTTCTTATTACATCAGAAAAACTTAGCATTAGAGTGTGGTTTGCATCCTCCAGGTCAGGTTTCAGATGTTCTTCCTTCAGGCACTTAGGGTTCATCTGCCAACACACTTGGTCTGAACAGTGCAGGACATGCCACCATCTCCTACCTTTCTGTAAGGCTCTGGACAACTTGTCTTTGCTGTCCTGGCTTCCTTGATTGGTGCAAAGCTCTAGAACAGCGCTGTCCAACACAAATCTAATGGGAGTCACACAGTAATTAAAAAAATCTTAGTAGCCACATTAAAAAAGTAAAAAGAAACAGGTGAGGCTAATTTTAATAATAAATTTTAATTAGCCCAATATATCTGAAATACTATTATATCAACCTGTAATCAACATAAGGATTTTAATGAGATGTTTTTCATTCTTTGCTTTTCATACTATATTCTAGAGCTGGTGTGTATTTTGCGCTTAAGGACAATTTAGACTGGCCATCTATGCAGTGCTCAGTAGCTGCACAGAGCTCATGGATACCTCTATATTCTTTTAGTTTGGTTGTATCCATTCATATATGCATTTCTGGAGGGTGGCGTTCAATTACTTCCTCTCCATTCCACCACACAACCCAAGAAAAGAAGCTTCCACTTTCCTTTAAACTATTGTTAATTGTTTTGTTTGACTACATAATCATTGTCATTGTCACATTATAAAAATGTTTCTGAAACTATTTAGACTTTCTGCTGTCCATACTATCTGAAAGACCCTATTCCATCATCATGCAGGTACTACACTTCAGTGAAATTTCTCAGAATGAAAGCAAAGAACCTGACCCCTGTCTGAAAAGCAATAAGCAAGAAGAGCTGGCTGACAGCTCTCTGGAAGGGCAGAAGAAAACAACAGAATCTCTCAGTCAGCAGGTGAGCTGCCACCATAAACTCCTGCTCCTCTTCTTTACAAACTGCTCATTCTGGCTGTACCATTTGGTGATGGTTGCTTATTCCCAAACATTAGGTCCTGGCTGCCTTCAACAGCAATAACCTCATGTGATCTGCAATTTCTTTCTATGTGTCTTATATGTCCTTGGCTGCGAGCTTGTTTCCTTAAGAGTAGGATCTAGTATTTTCTGCTCATGATAAAGAAACTTAGATCTTTAATAATAAAGCCCTATCACTCACCTACTTCTATAGGCCACAAGTCCCCAGGAAGGAGCATGATTAAAGACGAAGGGCAGTAAGGGGTAGGAGGGAAGTCTTACTTTCTCCTTCCACCTCTGCCTGTTCTAGTTCGTAATGAAATCTGTACTGACACATAAAACTTTTATTGACTGTTTGTACCAGGAGCAGGAAAGATATTCTCCAGGCTATATATTCCCCTACCTTAGAAAGTTTAAGAGGAGGTAGAGAGGTGATTGTCTTTCATATGCTTTTTTTTTTTTTGAGACAGACTCTTGCTCTGTCACCCAGGCTAAAGTGCTATGGCATCAGCCTAGCTCACAGCAACCTCAAATTCCTGGGCTCAAGCAATCCTCCTGCCTCAGCTTCCCAAGTAGATGGGACTACAGGCACACACCACCATGTCTAGCTATTTTTTTTCTATTTTTGGTAGAGATGGGGTCTCGCTCTTAGGCTGGTCTTGAACTCCTAACCTCAAGTGATCCTCCTGCCTTGGCCTCCCAGAGTGCTAGGATTACAGGCGTGAGAAACCACGCCCGGCCACATGTGCCTTTTTGAGAACAGAGAAAACTAGGGTGCACCATTCTGAAATACAGTGTGCATTGCTGAGTCCCCAGACATTTTTCCTGGATGATCTTGACACAAATGTGGGAGCCATGATCTCCCACTGGGACCACTTATCATCCTTTCTTCCTCTCTTTTTCCCAACTTGCTCCCTGACATGGTAACAGAGAGAAAGGACATCTTACTAAGCAGCGCTATCTTGCTTCTGTACAAAACACCCGTCTTTTAGGGGTGTTTAGCTTTTCTGACAGACACATTTCAGGTCACATTTTGTTTCTTCTTTTGTTAGGCCGAGTCCTCAAATGATGAGAGTGCACTGCTTGGCTGCTACTTTGGGAAGCTTCTCTGCAAATTAGACAGCATCAAAACTGATTGCACCCTGAGCATTGCCAATAGGCTTTATGGAGAGCAGGAATTCCCCATCTGTCAGGTGAGTTGCACACACCTGGTGATTAAAGTTACCACATAGCATACAATTTAAAGAAAATGAGTATCTGGATTACTCACCTGCTGTCTAGAATGCAGACCCCTCTGACAGGATGATATGCTGGGGACTTGTGGGGTGTTCAGGACCCACCTCTTTCAATCTCCTACTTTTGTTTTGCTCCTCTCAGTTTTCACCTTGAGCAGTTGATGAGGTCTGTCAGGAGTAGAATTCAGTGGGTGGGGAAGGGTCCTATTAAGAACAGTCTTCAGAGTGCGTGGGGATGGTGACGGCATTCTTTCCTGATGTCTTTCCCTGTAAAGGTGCCTGGTAGATGGACTTTGTACCTCCTCTACCTGTTGTCTTCTCCCCAAGGCACTTCTCTTAAATCACATTTTGTGTCAGTGAAATTGTGCTCACTGTGCTTTTTCTAAGTAGAGTGTCATAGCAGAAGGAGACTGCACTTTGCCATTTGGAGTGAATGGCGCAGGACTTGTCTCTGTGGCTAAACAGCTTTGTACCTAGAGCAAGATGTGTCTCCATCTGGGCTCTGGTTTTCTCTCTAATCACTAGAAGAGCCACACACTAAGTGAAAAATGTAAGGAATGTGGCCAGTGGCAAAGATGCAGCACAGATGGTTAGGGCTGGACTAGTCAGGGATGGGGACAGCACACTTCTGACCAAAATAAGTGTGTTCTCTTACAATAAAAATGAGATTTTATTTTTGCATTTTTTTCCAACCAGCTTTTTTTTTGGAATATCAATTTACATATCATACAATTCACCTATTAAAAGAGCACAAATGAATGGTTTTGATATATTACAGTATACATTTTTTAAAAAGTTGTGGTAAAATACATATAACATAAAATTTGCCATTTTCACTATTTTTAAGTGTGCAATTCAGTGGCATGAATTACATTCACAATGTTGTGTAACCATTGCCCTATCTATTTCTGAAACTTTTTCATCACCCCAAACAGAAATTGCAACAGTTAAGCAAGGTTTTAGTTCTTAAAAGCAGAAGCATTTTACAGCTGAGTCTCTCAGGTTACTTGATATTTATCTTGTGATGCCTCCACAAATGGATTGTCCAGATAAAATGACATCTGGTAAGAAAGGCTCATGCCATTTTAACTGTAGACTGAATCTTGAATACAAGTTTTATATCTTACACTGTCAGCACAAGAGCAGAAATTCTCTGGCTGAATTAAGACTGGGGAAAAGATAGAAACTGACATGCCTGTTCCTTCAGTGTTAATGACCTGACTTGTCTGTCTCAAGACTGCCTCACACTTAACTAGTAATATCACTATTATGACTTTATTGCATGATTTCCTCTTCATTACAACTGAACAGGAATATTCAGATGGTGTGATTCAGTTTTATCACACGACCATTGAAAGTGTTGATTTCCGGAAACACACTGAAAAATCCAGACAAGAGATTAACTACTGGGTTGAATCTCAGTCTCAAGGTAAGGAGGACCAAACATATGGTAACTGGAATTCTTTTCCATTTAAAAGAAAACCAGTTTTTTAATGTTATACAGCTATAAAAAAATAAGTGAACTAATACCTTTTGTAACAACCTGGATGGAACTAGAGACCATTCTTCTAA
>VBSM01003157.1:44075628-44099115 GCA_008086735.1 Cheirogaleus medius
TACTAATGCTTATTATTAGTACTTTGGTCTGTGGGCTTGTTGGCCTTCTGTAGAAAAGAAGGGAAAGGACCACCAGCCCCAGTGGGTGCTGATGCTCCAGGTAGGCCTTAGAGGATGTTCCCTTCCAACATTGCACGTGTGGATTTGAAAAACAGAGTCAGGTCTTGCCCACAGCCCTAAAGGTTAGTGACCTGAAGGGACAAGTCAGGCTGCTGGATGCAGATTAGGGCAATTTTTGTTGCCGGTGTGGAGCTCGGGAGGAATTTCATGTGCAATGGAAAGTTTGGAGTACCTGAGAGAACACAGGTCATGCATTGCTTACCCATGACCCAGGGCATTGGCACAAGTTCTGAGTGACTGATGGCCTGGGAACAACAGCTGACTGACTTTGGGTTGTCTTTGGCACAGGTGCAACACTTTCTGCTCTGCTCTTCCATTTGGTGGCTTTCTCTCCATGTCTCCTCCTCTCCTCACACTGACTTAGAGCTGGGATGCCTCTGCCTGGCCTTTCCTTGGGAGAAATCCCCAAATTCCAAAATTGTCTGTTCTTCCTTCTTGCACATACCACAAAAATTCCCATTTCTTCAAGCCTCCACTCAGGTGTCAGGAGGAAAACAGTTCACTAAAGGAGTTCATCTTGAGAATGTAGTTTCTCCTTGGTAAGTTAAGTCTCCCAGAGCATTTTAAGGGTGGATGATGTCAACATAATCTGTTATGATTATGGGATTTAAGCAGAGATCTTGATGTGGAAGGAAGAGTCTTTTCTTCTTAAGAACTCAGCAAGCATTCAAGTAATTGGTGACTTGGTACTTTGAGGTAGAAAAGCATGCACTTTTGATGAAGATGAACTATTGACCAATAGCACGGGGCTTTTCCAGGCAGCCTCAGAGCTGTGTCATTGTGGAGTATTACTGAAACTGCAGGGGGGCTCTGCCCTAGGTCTGTTTGCTCACTGCACAGAAAGCCAATTACCGAGACAATGAGGATTGCTAAGGAAGAAAGGAATTTTTAATATGAATGACGTCAAGTGGGTGACGAGGGAGGGAAGTAGCCTTAAATTCGTCTCCCTGACTAATGGAGATGGGGAAGGGATTTTATAGGGGTTAAGGAGTGTGGCTACATGCATCAGGGCAGGTTGCGTTGAAAGTCACTGAAGAGGGTGGTTTGATTCATAGGTCACAATTTAGTGAGGGATGGTGAGTCTTGGCGTCAGGAAGTCTGCAGCAGGGACCTTGGAATCTCAACTCTGGCAGAAACTTTGCTGTCTCTGGGAAACAACTTAAAAGGTCAAATAGTTAGTTAAATGTTTCAGGGTTCTTGTTGTCAAGCCTACTGGCCTGGGAATCCAAAGCACAGGAAAGCTATGGGGAAAATGTGTATGGTGGTTCAACCAATGTTTGTTCACAGGGCTGGTTACAGAAGGAGCCCCAGAGCTGAGCTCAAAGTTGGAAGGCCCAAGAACCCATCCTACCTGGTCTTGTTGTTTCTTGGCTGTGTGGCCTCACCTTTTACTGGATGCAGTTTATTCTTTTATAAAGAAGGGATAACACTACCTCCTTATGGTTTATGTAGGATGGAATGAGAGAGGGCCTGTGAAAGTCCCAGTAAAATAGACTTTATGTCATGGCCTACTATATTTATGTGTGTTTTTGTTTATATGTAAGCACATATACTATGTTGTGATGAGAGTTTGAGATGGGAAGTTTATACCATAGTTCTTTTCTGAAAGAGGTTATCACATAGTCAGGTGACTGGATCTATAATTTGAAAGACAAACCATAGTATGAGATGTCTAAAGACAAGTCCCAATCACAAGTGATAGACTCAGAGGAGATTCCCCCTGTTAGAGTGCTCTGAATCAGATCTCCTCAGGGTGCAGTGAGAGGGTTCCTCCCCACTCCTTAACCCCCATGCTTACCTTGAGTCCCCTCGCCTGGGACTCAAAGGGGTTTAATCTTCTCAGGTTAGCTCTTGGATGAGACACTCTCTAGTGTTGAGGTTGCTAAACTGCATTAAAAAAAAATCTGTCTGCATGAATACCTTTGATACAATTCATACTGAGGATATTCTCTGGGACCTTTTCTTTAGGTAAAATCAAGGAACTCTTCAGCAAGGACACTATTAACGATGCGACTGTGCTGGTGTTGGTGAATGCTGTTTACTTTAAGGCCAAATGGGAAAAATATTTTGACTGTGAAAACACAGTTGATGCATTTTTCTCTCTAAATGAGGTACTGTATTGGAGCTCATAGTTTTCTAGCTATTCAACTCATAATTTCCACTAAGAGTAAAACTTAGCTCTCTGAGTTATAGCTTATACCTATAATAAGAACATTTAAAGCACATGAAGTTCACTGGGCGTTTTTGTGCCAAATACCTACTGCACTGAATGTTTTTCCATTCATTATTTCATTATTTTCCCCAAATAACAATATAAGATGAGTGTTATTATTATTTTCACTTAGGATTTGGGGGAATAAAATGCAAAAGCTAAGTTAGTTAACCAAATTCATGCATTAGGATTCACATCTGTGAGCATTTGCCTGAGAAACCTGTGTTTTAAGCCACTGGGCTTAGAATGGGAGGAAGGGACAAGGGTTGGATCCCAGCCAACCACTTGTTATCTGGTTACCTTGTTATTGGAGACAAGTTTTTCCTCTCAAGCACTGAATGTCCTCGTCTGTAGATTGATGACCCCTCACCCTCTACATCGAGGTTATTGGTGAGGTTTAAGGTGCTTGGGCTCTTTTGGAGCAGGTGTTGTTATTTAATATGTAGATGATTATTGGTTAGCCATGGCTCCCATCAGTGCAGTGGTGGGCTCGTCCAGGTCAGAGGGGACAGAGTGGTATGAGGCCAAGAGGCACGGCGAGGCAGGCATTGAAGATGGACAGCTGGCAGGGCTCGTTTCTGCTGACCAGGCAGTGGGAGGTGCTCAGATAGAGAGTCTACCAGCAGTAGTCTTGGGAGCTGAACAACTGGTTAAAAACACGGAAAAATACAGTATTGACAACATAAGGGCCAACCAATCAGAGGGCAGACTTTCTCGGGCTGGATCATTGGTGTGGTTCAGGACTTCTGCGCTAGACTCATCTCATCTTACAGAACCTCTGTTCTTAGGAGAGCTGGGGCCGTGTGCGTTTGTGAGCTTCCCATGGCCATCCTGTGACTTCCTACCTTGTCTCCTGCAGAATGAAAAGAAGAATGTGAAGATGATGACTCAAAAAGGTCAGTATAGAATTGGCTTCATAGAGGAGCTGAAGGCACAGATCCTCGAGATGAGATATACCAAGGGGGAGCTCAGCATGTTCGTCCTGCTGCCGTCTTGCTCGGAAGATAACCTGAAGGGTCTGGAAGAGGTAAGTAAGTCTTCATTTCCATGTATCTACAAAATATTTAATTATGGATCTTTGGAGAACAACACTATCTACCATCTACCATCCTGAGGAAGGTTGGTACCTGGGTGGTACCTGAGCTATCAGAGATAACAAAGAGTATATAAAAATCTTAATTAAATGAGATATTTATTCCTCATTTGTTTAAACATAAAGAACAAATGCCAAAAATATTGGAATTGACATTTTCTCTCTAATCTCTCAGTTCTCTGCAACCATTTTTCCAAACCAAGGGGTCTGGGTTTTGAGTAACTTGAGAATTACTACAAATAAAACAGCTTTTCCTTCTCCCTGAATATCCTGATTTCTGGTCACATACTCAGACTTGTTTTTCTCTAGCTCAGTTAAAGACCCTTTAGCTGAATCTTGTTTTGGGGCACATGTACCTTGACAGAAGTAAGGATTTTGACACTGGAATAGATTGATTGTTAGGTAGGAATTAATGAAGGCTGGAGAAGCTGAGCTACATATTATCCAATGGGGTAAAGAGATAGGGATAGAGGGAGAAAGTGAGAGAAATACCTATATAGCAGGTATAATAATTAGAATATCAATAATAATCATTATTCAATATTTACTATGTGCCTGCAGTGTTAACTACTTTACACACATTATTTTGTTAATCCTTGCAAGAGCCTAATAGTATTACTTCTATTTTTTAGAAGAAGAAATTTAACTTCAGAATGTTAGGGCTTGGTCAAAGCACCCACTAATCAACTGTGCTTTGCTGGGCTTTGAACACTCATCTGTCAAACACCAAAGCACACTGGAACTCAAATTGTCCCATAGCTTCTTCTAAAGAGGAAAGACGTTTGCTTGGAGGAGTTTTAAATGGAACCAGACTATTCTGAGGCTTAGAGAAAGGCCTTGAAAGTTGTCACTAACTGTAGAAACTCATGCACCTTAAAGTAACTGGGACATTTTTTGCAAACTCATAATCTGACCCTGAATATTATTTCCTTTCTCCTGTAGCTTGAAAGGAAAGTCACCTATGAAAAAATAGTGGCCTGGAGCAGCTCAGAAAACATGTGTGAAAAAATGGTAGCTGTGTCCTTCCCCCAGTTCACCCTGGAAGACAGCTACGATCTCAATTCTATTCTACAAGACATGGGCATCACGGATATCTTTGATGAAACGAGGGCTGATCTTACTGGAATCTCTACAACTCCCAATTTGTATTTGTCAAAAATCATCCACAAGACCTTTGTGGAGGTGGATGAAAATGGTGCAGAGGCAGCGGCAGCCAGTGGGGTTGTTGGCATGACAAAGTCAATGCCATCGTGGGTGGAGTTTAATGTCAACCGCCCTTTTCTCTTTTTCATCAGACACAACAAAACCCAAACCATTCTCTTCTATGGAAGGGTCTGCTCTCCTTGAAAGGGGCACACTCTCTAGTACTTGGGAGCTGGAGGAAAATGGCCATACATTCTTCCCCTCGTATAACAAGGGCACTTGCCTTTTTGCCAAAATCTAAAGCTGAGCACTCCCTTCCTCCGGCCATCAGCCTGGCTTATCTTCGTCTTCCTCTCCCTCTGCAGCTGTTTTCATCTGAGTCTGTTGGTATTGAAGGGCTCTTGCTCCCTCCCTAACCTTTCCCCACCCTAAACATTCAAGCACATAAATTCACCCTCTGTGACCTGAAGTCAGCACCGTTGAGAATGGTTTTCGTTTTATTTGTTACCTACCTCCTTAAGAAAGAATCTTGAAAGTTCAAGTCATTAGACCCTTTCTAAGAGATGGCAAACGCAGAAGCCACTTTAACAGATGGCAAGAGAAAACGTTTGACTGGAATGTCTTTTGGAAACTCACCTCTATTTCTAGGGTAGTTATAATTGTGGCCATCACTGGTCAGGATGCTCTGCCTCTTCCTTTTCTGTCTTCTTACTGCATGGAGGATGTCCTGTGAAGTCTCTGAGAGAGCTTGGGGTGTATCTAAGTGATAGCTCAAAGATATATTAATCCCCCAGCCAGGACTCATTTTGCACAGAGCAGGAGTATGATATTTGTCTTGTGAATCTAACACTGACCCAGGAGTTGGCAAGTGGATTTAGAGGAGATTGGTCTCAGTTTTCCTTATTGAGTCCCCTAGGGCTGCGATCCCCAACCCCATGGCCACAGACCGGTACTGGTCCATGGCCTGTTAGGAACTGGGCTGCAGAGCTCCACTGCCCACGCCACTGTCCGTGGAAAAATTGTCTTCCATGAAACCAGTCCCTGGTGCTAAAAGGTTGGAGACCGCTGCTCTAGGGCACCATCATCGAGCACTTTCCTGTCTCTTCTTTACCTCCTTCCTCAGAGAATTCCCAGCTGTGGCTCGTTGCTCCTACATACCAGGTGTGTTCAGGTGTGGAGAGCAGCGTTGCGTCCTAGGGGACTGCTGGGCCTCCCATTCCGCTCTCTCTGCCCTCTCGATCTATGTGTCCTCTCCGAGCCTCATGTCTGACCACATCGTCACAGCAAACATGGGCCTGGGCACGATGCACCCAGAAATCCTTGTCAGGAAGGCCACTGGCGTCATCTCAAGCCCCAGTCTGCTGAAGCCCGACACCCGTGTTCCTACTCCTGTGTTCTCTGCTGTGGCAGTCTGAACTCTGGAGTTTTGCCTTAGCTGAGTGCTCTGGAATGACCACAGACATGTATAACTCAAGTCCCTTTTGAGTCAGTCTCTTTTCTGCTGAGGTGAATTTCTGGTCTTGGTTGTGGCTCACTGTTCCTGCTCTGCCTAGGACTCCCCTCCCAACTGCTACCGCGCGGGTTAAATGTGGCTGTGGTGGTGTTCGAAGGAGGAGACAGGTTAACTACACCTGCTCTGAGGCTGGCCTCCTTCCCTGATTCTCTCCTCCCCCAGGGATCTCTTTGTGCTATGAGAGACAAGTCCCACGTTCTCATTGTTGAAGCTCATTTATGGTATAAACGATTTGTCCTTGGCAATGTGAAGCAGTTTCAGGCAGTTCTTTTCCCAGAATGCATGTCCCATGGGTCAAATTTATCTCAGATAATCAAAAGCGTAGTGTCTCCTGGGGTTCTTTTTGGGGCTGATGTTTGGAGGGCTGGTTCCATGCTTGTCTGGGCATCACTGCCAGGTGCTGAGCTGCATAATCACAACCATATAATGTCAGCCCTCACTGTCTGGTATTTCTTGAGTTCTTATACTTGGTAAACACATTTTTTTTCATTTATATTGGGATTTCTCAGAATTTGAGGTATGAGAGGGAAAATGTATCTGTTTACAACAGTGAGAAAGAATAAGATTCTTAAATCTTTATGTAAATCAGTAAACATATTCTTTACAAGTCTTTGATCATAATGTTTCTTCTTAACGAATAAAGTACTTTTGTTTGTTATTAGCTAAAATGCATATAATGTGTTGCCAAGTGACTTTTTTTTTCTTTTTTTTTATTTCATTATATTGTGGGGGTACAAATATTGTTAGGATTACATACATTGCCCCTGCCAACCCCCCCCGCCGCGTGCCAGCGCTCCAAGCATGTCAACCTCCTGGAAGTTTGTGTCACACCCCGTATATAAGTATACACTCTTCCCCTCCCCCCCCACCTGCCCACCACCTGATAAAAGATTTTTTTTTTTGACATTTTGGTTACATTATATTTCTTTGCCTCTCCCTAAGAAGGGTTAGAGGTATTCCCTTTCCCCCCACAATGTTTGCCATATCCGCCAAGTGACTTTTTTTAGTGATATAACTTTAATCTGAAAACTTTCATCCAAAAATGTAAAAATACATATTTCATGAAACTAGCAATTCATCTCAGTTACATGGGGAAAATATATCTTGCCCCAGTAATAATTTCTCCCAACCTTCCATCATAGTTACATATGAAGGCATATAAAAAAGATGAAAACTCACAACAATGCTAAAACCTACGAGTGATAGCAAACTGATCATCAGATTATAGAAGACATTTCTGCTGACTCCAAGTTAATGTAGCTGGACAGGGAGGCATAGTCGAGGGCTCACCTGTGTCACGCCACCTGTGCCTCAGTCTGCCTGTTTCCTTGCACTACTGCCTTCCCTTGAGTTCAGAGACATGAGACCTCTGCTAACCTAAATTCTGGACATCTGTCTCTCTTGTACTCATTGCTTTTTCTCCTGCTCTGTCTTTTTTATCAGTTTTTTTTTGTGTGTGTGCAGCCATTTGAAAACTGAGCGGAACTCCGCAATTACGACTTAGGACTTAGGGGAGAATGAGGACAGGCATTGGCTCTTTCCATTGACTAGGCAGTTCAGTCATCACAAGTGAAATATCTTTGGTGGGACCAAGGACAGGAAAAGCCCTGGTAGCAGCGTTCTTGGGTTTCTACATTTCATCTACCCTGTCTGTTTAAAGTGTCACAGAGCCAGGCCATACAGGGAGGAGAGGATTCTGCCCTAGTCCTGCAGAACTACACTACATGGTAGCCTGTGAGGTACTGGGAATTATCCTCAAAATTAGGAGCTCTTGTCATTTTTCTTGCACTAGCAAGATTGATCCTGCAGCATGGCAGCCGGAGGCAGAAAGAATGTGCAAGTCAGTAAGCTGCCATAACTGCTAGAAAACCAACAAGAGCATGAACATCACCAGGAGAACAAACTTCTCCTGTTCTCAGTTCAAGGTTCCCTCCATCCAGCAATGTTGACAGGTAGAACAAATGAGGTAATGTAGATTAAAAAAAAATCGATTCATTTATGCTAACTGTAAATATTCTGGTAGAGAACCATGGCTGTAGAGTACCCAGCGGGATCTCTCGTACTCTAGTTCACAGATTGTATGTTCTGTTGTAGTTCAGCCTGAGCCCTACTCCTGGTTTCATATGATGTCTAGAGCATACTCTCCCTCAAACTCATCCCCAGTTTTCCTTTGTGCTGGGGCATGCCAGAACAGATGGTGCTTCATCCCTAATTGCTATTTATTTCTTTCACATGTGTGGTATTTTAAAAAAATTATAATATCATTAACCTGAGGGAAGAGGTCCAATTGGTGCAACAGGATGAGGAAGCTTGTGCAGTGGTGTCAGTGGGCTTCTTTGCTCCACAGTTGAATGCCAACTCTAAACATGTTCTTCATCCACAGTACTCATCTTGTGTTCTTATTTTCCAAAACTCATTTTCTTATTCTTCTCTTTTTTACTCAAAGGAAATCCAAATCCTTCCTTTTTAATAAAAATAACAAAATATATACGTAAACATATACGTTTCTTATAAATGAACTCCATATACTTAATATTTGATTTATAAATTTACATATTCTAATACAATATTTTTACATTTTAAATAATGTTATCCATCATGTGCAGCTAACAAAATTTTAACTACAGATGGGTGAAAAGGTTTTAAAAAGCAACCAAATGCACAACAGTGGGGCTGAGAGAAACTCACATAGCTTTGTTGACACACATCTGTTCTGAAAGGATAATTCCATGTTCAAAATTAAGTAAATGGGAAAAAAGTATAATGTTACTAAAAAAAATAAGTGCCAAGTAAGGAAGAGATACATCATGTTAGAGAGAGAGAAAGAGAGCGAGAGAGTTCATAAAATGATTTATGGCAAGAACTGGAAGGAGATTTTAGAAAACTTTTTGGCATGATTAATAGGACTTAAGAAGACATGACATCTATGGAAGTGAAGTGGAAATCCATGAAGATAAACTGTATTGAGATGTGAAAGAATTGAATGAGACATAAGAAGACTGTTAGGGAAATAAAATGCAATAAAAGAATTTAAATAGATTTTAAAGGCAGCAAAGGAGCAAAACTGACACAGTGGAAAATTTAATAGTGATGGATAGAGTGTCTCTCTTACAATATATAGAAAAAATAGGAGGGAAGTTGATAGATATAAAGACAGAACAGAAAGTAAACCCAAGAATCATTTTGTTTCTGGGGAAGAAAGCAGATTAATTGGCATAAAATCCATAATCAAAGACATGATGAAAGAAAACCTTTTTAACTTGGACAGTCACCTGATAACACTGATTAAATTTTTTTTAAAAAGCAAAAATAGACATGCTAACAAACTTTAAATATAAAAGGTTGAGAAAGTAATGATATCAGCATGTCGGCAGAAAACAAATAGATTACGTATAAAGGATGAAAAAGAAAAACCCAGATAGGCCTCAAATATTTGTTTTGTGCTAAGTTTCTGAACACAATGAAACATAGTCTATATGTTTGAAGGGAAAATACATGATTAAAGAATTTCATGTTTAGTCAGGTTGGCTTTTGTGTGCAAATGCAACAGAAAATCATTCTTAGATCTATTTTGGTGCATGTGAGTGCAGATATGTTTAATTCCCAGCACGTGGCACCATGTTGTAAACACTGCAGAAACTAAACTTAAATGTATGTTACTTTGAGTGGAATCCAATGCAGAGCCTCACAAAAGCCAGTAAAGAAAATCCTTCAGTAAAAATATGACCTCAACTGACAAAAGAAAGAGAGAAATTCCTTATTTATAATTCTTGCAATGCCCACAAATTGTTGGGAGCTGTGACTCTTTCTTTTAGCACTGATTTTTTAATATGTTGGGTCCAGCATGGGAGGAGTTTCAGCATCCAGAATAAGACTGCAACTATGACATCTCTGAACTAGAATGGTAATAGTACTAATACTTACTGTACTTTTTGTGTGCCAGCAGTAGTTGAAGACCTTTATATGCATTAGTCCATTTAATCTTCTCAATCATCCTGAGAGGTAGGTTATTATTATTATCCATACTTAACACATAAGGAAACTGAGGCACAGAGAGATTAAGTAACTTGCCTTAGGTAACCCAGGTAGCAAGTGGTTGAACTAGGATTTGAACTAGACTGGAAGTTAAACAGAAGATACATAACCACTTCTTGATATACCTTCCCAAGTAGAAATAAAGAGCACAGTAAAGAATGCATCATTTTTTTCCATTTCTTTATTTGGCATATGTGAACTTTGAGGGCTCAGGACTTACTCAAGATAAAGTTTTGGGTGACAGAGTAGAGACTAGAGTTGTGAGTGCCATTGTGCTGTAAGCTTGGAAAGGAAGGATTCAGGGAACAGAGGAGGACCGAGGCAGGCGACCATTGTGGTGGCTGGTTCAAGGACTGTGCCCAACAAGTCTGTGTCTTTCTGCCCCTGTTGTGAGCTAGGCAATGAGTGTCAGACTCCTTTGCCCCAAGGCTGGGGCAGTAAGTGTGTGTGCTGGAGTCACGGAGGCATAGTAGTGTCTGTCCCCTGGTGACTGGCAATATGAAAGAATAGGAGAAGTTTCCACAGAAGGTTTATAAACCACTTGTACACTTGCCTGAAAGAACAGCCTGCCCCTCCTAGTGCTAAATTGCCAAGGCAGGCTGTGGTAAACCTCAGAGCAGTATTCACAGACAGCCTAAGGAGGGATCTCAAATACAAAGATAATCCCTACAACCTAGGCCTACCAAATGTTTGAAGAAAATAACCCCATGAAAGAAGGATATCAACCTCAACAGAGTTAATAGGTCAAACAAAATATTTAAAAAATATGTAAATATTATAATTAATAACATCCATAAAATAAGAACAGGGATTTATTTAAAGATTAATTTAAAGTTCCTGGAAATAAACTTAATTATCACAAAAGATCAGTACATAGACGGAAGAGTAGAATGAGCGCAGCTGAAGAGTTAGCTGGAAGAGTGAGCTGTGCAATTCCATAAAACAGGATAAAATGATAAAGAGATCAAAAATACTTAAAAATGTTGAGTCATGCAAGGTAGTTTAAGAATTTCAACATTCATTCATGGCCATTTCAAGAAAAAGAACAGAGAGAACTGAGGGGAGGAAGTACTCAAAGAAATAAGAAAAATGTATAGAGTTGAAAAAAAATCATGCATCTTCACATTGAAAGGGCCCTCTGAGAACTCACACTTCCACACTGTGGCAAAATTACAGAAGATCAAAGCAAAAAGAAAGTATTCTGAAAGCTTCATGAGTTAAAAGAGATAGAATTCATAAAATGAAATGAGAATCAGATAGAGTTTAGGTTTCTCTTTGGCCCCACAAGAAGACACAGGCAATATTTTGAAATTCTAAGAGAAAAAACATTATGAAACTAAAATGTTTACTCATACAGATTATTATTCAAGTGTGAGGGCAAAATGCACCAGCAAGGACTCTAAGTTTACTATGTGCAAACTTTAACCTAAAAGAATGTCTAGAAGTTCTATTCCAAAAAATCTTCACAAATGAATTGGAGAGGAAAATATGGAATATGAGTAGCAGTGATGCAAAAAAACATGATTTAAGATTAAATCAGAATTAATAATTGAAAATCAAGATTCAGATGATCTCATATTGAGAGGTGGGAGTTGGTGGGCTTGAGGAGTGAAGAAGGAATTACAGAGATAGAGGAAGGAAAGAAATAAAATCTCTGAGGTTCTTGTTATCTTTCAGGGGGTGGTGGGGAAAATAGTTTAACCCTAGATATTAATAGAAAATTATGTCTAATATTTGTGCTATATCTAAGGATAACCAGTTGAAGAACTGAGACAGGATGCATGACCTCCAAAACATTAGGGGAAAAGAGAAGGAAAAACACTTGATCAAATCAAAGGAATGTGAAAAAGAAACCAAAAAGACACAAGAAAGCATGGTGTATACAAAACAAAGCAAAATGGCAAATAAGTCCAAATATGACTAGTTCCAAGAAACATGAATATTTTAAATTGGCCAGTCAAAAGATAGACTGCATTAAAAAGACAAAAATCCATTTACAGACAACTTATAAGAGACAACTTTAAAACGCAATGATAAGAAGATTAAAATAATGATAGAGAAAAAGAGATACTAGAGAAATATTAACATAAGGAAGGCAAACAAACAAACAAATAAAAATCCAACAATAACATCAGAAAAAAATCCAATCAAAGTCCAAAACAATAATAGGAACAAAGATAAATATTCTACTTTGATAAAAGATGCTATATATCAAAACTAAAAAATAATATAATCTAATAGCATAATTTCAAAATACAAGGAGGTATAAATAAAAGAAATTGAAAAATCTACAAAAATGGTGAAAAATTTAATACACCTTTTCTAGATACCAATAATTGAAGTAGAAAAAACTACCTTGGGGAAAAAAATTAAAGCTTTTGATTCATTTATTAGAAAACAGAAAATAACTAAAACACATGAATTGTTTTTCCCCCAAGAAGTTTGAAAAGAGAACAATATCCTTCACAAATCCAAATAAAGGTGAAAATAATAAAGGTAGAAATTTAAAAAGTGGAAGACAAAAGTTGAAAAAAAGGAATTGGAGGTATGATTAAAAAGTAATGACACTAACGAACAATTTAAGAAGAAGAAAAGGGCTATACGCTCTTTTGTACTTGTGGCGATACATCTGTAGGGTAAATTCATAGGCGTAGAATTGCTGAGCCAAAGTGCAATTACATATGTAATTTTGTTAGCTATTGCTAAATTCAGATTGTAAGGATTACACCATAACACTCCATTAGCAATATATATAGGTTTCCATTTCCTGACAAGTACACCCACGGAATGTTGTAAAGTGTTTGGATTTTACCAAATTGATAGATTAAAAATGGTAGATTAGTATATATTTAATTTGAATTTGTCTTGTTTTGAATGAATTTGAGCATGTGATCATATATTTTAAGTCATTTGTAGATCTTCTCCAGTACAATATCTGTTTTTTCGACCATATTTACGGAGGTGTTTGTTTTTCTTCCTGATGTTACAGAGGTCTTTATGAGTTAGGAAGATTAGCCTTCTGCACTAGAATTAGCAAAAATCCTTTTCTCAGTTTGTCATTTCTCTTTGCTTATTGAATCTATCTTTTTAATTTTTGTAAGATGAAATTACCAATATTTTATTTCTTGTAGGTTTTTTGAATTGAATTGAATTAATTTATTTTTGAGACAGGGTCTTGCTTTGTCACCTGGAGTACAGCGATGTGATCATAGTTTATTGCAGCCTCGAGCTCCTGGGCTCAAGTGATCCTCTCTGCTTAGCCCCTGGACAGCTGGGACTATAGGTGGGTATCACCATGCCTGGCACATTTAAAAAAAATTTTTTTTGTAGAGGTTTATGGGGGGGTTCTCATTATTTGCCCAGGCTGGGTTAGAACTCCTGACCTCAAGTGATTGTCCTCCCTTGGCCTCCCAAAATGCTGGGATTGCAGGCATATGCCACTGCACCAGTGCTTCCAGGTTTAAAATCAGGCTTTGTCTCCACCCAGGTTTGTAGGAATTTACCCGTGTTTCCTTCTTTTACCTGTATAGTTTCATTTCTAAAATTTAGATCTCTGATTCCATTAGAGTTTGTCCTGGCATATGAGGTAAAGTATGGCTCCTATTTTTATTTGTCCCAGATGGCTCTCCAGTTGTCCAATGTCACTTATTAAAACAGTTATCTTTCCCTCAGGGCTTTGAGATATCCAATTTATCATGTACTAAATTTCGTATGTGTCATGTCACATAACAAGTACACACGTGCTTTGGTCTATTTATGATCTTTCTGTTCTCTTTCTGTGATCTATCTATTCACATGCCAATATCAGTGTTTTAGTTATCGAAGCTTTATTGCTTTTCCTTCGCAGTGCTTCCCTACTTATTCTTGTTTGTTTATTTTTCTATATGAGCTTTAGAATCATATTATCTTGCGATTTCACTATTTTTCTCTTTTTAATTTTTCCTTGTGATATTAGAAAAGTTTTTATTTTTTGTACTAGATATTACTTTTATACTATATTATTATCTAAATGGTCTCACACTACTTTTTTCCTTATTCAGGTTTTTATCATTTTTACGTGATATCATTTGCTTCTTGTCTATTGCCTGGGCAATAATCAATGGATTTTTTTTCTTTCTAGCGTTTCATCCTACTTTTTCGGTCTTTTTTTTTCTTGGAAGAACATATAAAATATACAACGCATATTATTTTCTACCCTTATTCCCATGTTTGCTATGTCTTAGAGCTACAATAAAATATATTTGTGCACTCTGTAAGTCTTTTGCCCGAATTTCTCCAATCACTTTTTTTTGTTGGTGTTGTTAGATTAAACACATCCTCTGGTAGATTCCTCAAGAAAGGCTAACAAGTCAATGTTCTCTAAATTCGTGACTGTTTAACACAGCTTCCCACCGCACTGCCCCCCCGCCCTACCATGGTTGATCTCTTGGACAGTATTTTCATCAGCTGAAAAGTTTTGATTCTCACTGTTTTCTTCTTATAGTAGTTTTGCATATTTCTTGAGTAACTTTTCCTGTTCGTACTAAAATGTATAGAGTTTTTGGACTAAAAATGATAGGCAACTTTATGAAGGTGAGTGGGTGTCATACTCTGGTTTCTTGGTTCAAGAGTGCCCTCTTCTGTTGGTACAGTTAAGGTGCCTTGCTGCTTTGCTTTGCTTTGCTTTGTTGATCTATGTGCACGGAAATTTGAAATTAGATCTCTTTCATTGAACTGAGAAACGGTTCTATCGGAGCAATAAATATTGGTAAAGAGAGACCAGGTCATTAAGCAGAGATTTTATGATCATGTTTCTAGAAAATCCAGTGAATAAGCTGACAATTTACCAAAAAAGAATGTTCTTCAAGATGGTTTGCTAGATATAAAAAAAAAAGTTTTCTTATACCACCAGTAATAACTAATTACAAACATAATGCTTTATTTAATTCATAACACCGAGTTCTATTTGAGACTATCTTATTTATTGTATGCATCTCCCCAATACAATGTGAATTTAAGGGAGAGGACCCTATACACTGTATTTGTTGCTGTACCACAGCAGCTAACGCAGTATCTGACACAGAGTATGCTTAAATGGATAAATGGAAAATCCAAATACCTTATTCATAACAACATCAAAACTATAAATTTTTTGTGATGAATAACACAAATATGGAAATATTAAAATATAAACATATAGCTGGATGTATTATCACAATGACACTCATGCAGCCACCACCCAGATAAAGAAATGGAGCATTATCATTACTCCAAAACACCCCACTTGTGTCCCTTTCCAATTATTACCTTTTTGTTCTATTCAAAATATAACCAGTATGCTGATTTGCAGCACTGTAGTTAAGTTTTGCCTGCTTTTGAACTTTATATAAATAGAATCATATAGTATGTATTCCTTTACATTTGGCTTCTTTTTTCAATAGTGTTTGTGAAACTCATTTATTTTGTTGTCTATAGCTTTAGTTTGTTCATTGTCATTACTGTGTAGTATTTGATTGTGTGAACATATTATTTATTTACACATTCCACTGTTCACACACATTTGGGTTTTCAGTTTTGGCTATTATAAATAATTCTGCTATAAACATTCTTTTACATGTATCTTGGTGCTCATGGGTACACATTCGTGTTGGGTGTATACCTGAGGTGTAATTGCTAGGTCATGGGGTATATGCATGTTCAACTTTGATAGTGTCTTTTGATTAATGAAAGCTTTTAAATTTTACATAGTACAATTTATTAATCTTTACTATTATTGTACATGCTTTTGTGTGCTCCGTTTAGCTCTGCAATCCATTTATGATGGGAATTTGTATACAGTGTTAGATAGGATTCAAGATTCCTTTTTTCTCCATATTAGTATTCAACAAACTCAGTACAATTTATTAAAGAGACCACTCTTTCCCCACTGCTCTGCAACAACAGTTTAAAAAAAATAAAGTTTGCACATATGCATCAAAACTTTTCTGGGCCTCTGGTCTGGCCTATGCTTTGCCAAAACCACACTGACAATTATTAATAAGTCTTGTTATAGATAGAGCAGCTCTTACCTCCTCCTTCCCCATCAAAAGTGTTTTGGCTATTATTGGCCCTCTGCTATTTCATGAAAATTTAGAATCAGATGGCCAGTTTTTTGAAAAATGAACTTCCTGAGATTTTGATTGAGATTGCAGTGATCAATTTTGAGAAAATTGACATCGTTACAATATTGACTCATCTAAATCATAAATAAAACATATCCCTCCACTTACCTAGTCTTCTTAATTTCTCTAAATTATGTTTAATCTTTTTCTATATACAAGCTTACACATCTTTCATATTTACTAGGTATGTGATGTTTTTGTTATTTTATTTTTTAATTGACAGATAAAATTGTATGTATTTACCATGTACAACATAATGTTTTGAAGATTAAGAACATTGTGCAATGGCTAAATCTAGATAATTAACATACACATTGCTTCGCATAGCTTTTCATGCTCTTCTAAATCATATATTTTAAAAGTTTTTAACTGTATGTTGCTAGTATATTAAAAATATCTGGCTTTTTAAAATTGACCTTGCACTCAGCAATCTTGTGAAATTTACTTTCTAAATTTTATAATGTATATCTCAATTCCTTTGTGAATGATAATTTTATTTTTCCTTTCAAATCCTCTTACCTTTTAAATAATAAACTAATTAATCAATTAAATAATTGCCTTATTGGACATGCCAGGGTCTCTGGTTCAATTTTGAATGGAAGCAGTGATAGTAAGCATACTTCTCTTGTTTTTGATCACAAAGAAGGAACTGGTTCCCCGCCCCACCCCCCAGCCTCTAGCTCTTTCTATGTATAAACTCTGTTGATGGGCATGTAAGATGAGCATGCTTTTTGCTCAGTATACAAAGGTGATAATTTTTCACACTTAATTTATTAATTCTAAAGATTCCCAATCTAAACCCCAAGAGAATTTTTCATAGGTCTTTATAAATTGATTAAAAATATTATCTAAAGGATGCAAGAATTGTAAAGAAATGTTTAGAAAACAAAAACAGCAAGGGGCTTGGGCTAGGTATTAAAACACTTTCGTCTTAGGTCAGGTACCCTAGAAGCAGAGCCAAAGACAGAGATTTTTGTTCAGGTAATTTGTGTGCGGGGGTGTTGGTGGGGTGGGGATCAGGGCCTTCTTTGAGAGAAGCAGGACAGAGTGAGGGAAAAGTTTTGATCAATCTCGTGGTTTCTAAAGATTGGCTTCAGTCTGATCCCATGGGTAAGGACTGGAGCAGAAAGTGCCCTACAAAGTTGTTTTACCTGATGTGAGAGGGCTGTCTTTATACCCTTATGCCAGTGAGTCATGTCTGAGGTGTGCCCTGGCTGGCGGGTAGAGTGCTGCATAGCTTCCCAAGCTGGTGGCTCCCGTTTAGCTAAGAATCATTTGCCGGAGAAAAGGGCATCTCTGAATTACAAGCCAAAACAGCAACCGGGTGACAGATGTACTGGCTGGTAAAGGGAATCTGTCTGGGACACCAGCAGCATTCATTATATCATACACAAGTCCGTGTCAGTAACAGACATGCAAAGGTTTTACCAAAACTGAGAGTTATGGAACAGAGTGAGGAACCCTTCAGTGCTCTGCTTCAGGGTTAAACTGTTCCTCTCCCCTCTTGTAAGCATAGGAACCACTTTTATGATTCTTGATCATCAACATATTTTCTACCTCTGGGTCAGTTTTGATACTAGAAAGAAGAGACTGATACAAATAGAAGAATAGGGAGGGGTCCAATGATTGGAGATTGTGAAAACACTGAAAATTAGGTTTAGAGAGAATACGGATGAGAATCTGTCACCAGATGGAGGTATTCTGGTGTTCAGAAATTTACAACAGGAGCAGTTTCTGGTGATGACAACAGCCAATGCAGGACCATGTGAGTGGGCTACTGTGGGGTAGGGAAGGGGAAGGCCAGGGAAGTGGGAGGCACCATGGACAAGAACCATGAGGGTGTACAGAGTGGTGGGAGCAGCTGGAGTAGACAGGAAGGCCCTGAGCAGAGCACCAGAGGGGCCTGTGGTTAGGGCAAGGGCAGGCCAGCTTGAGAGTGCAAGACTTCAAAGGGGAATGTCCAGGGTGATTAAAGGAAGAAAGGGTTGGAAGAAGTGACAGTAGAAGGGAAAACAGGAATTGTAACTTTTCTTCCTTACCCCAAGATGTGAGTGGCTGTTCTCAGAGAAGACTTTGCAGGAGATAGTTGTCCTCAGGGGAAAGCCGGGTTTCCCAGGGAAAGCAGGACGGTACAGAAACAGCTTTAGGACAAAGCAGAAGGCCTATGGAAATGGCTGGGCAATAGAACAGGAAGTCTAGGAGCCACAGAGAAAGAAATCAGAAGACATAAACTGATAGGGATATTTAAAAAAGAGCATTATTTCCAGATCAAAGATTTTATGCCATTTAAAAAACTAACATTTCCATTTCATTGGCATCTAGGGTTAACTCCATAACTGTTAATTCTATCTAAATTTTACTCCCTTTGCATGTTTCTCAGTGACTATTAAAAGGCAAAATCAGTTAAATACTGCTTTGAGTTTGCTTAAAGATTGTTAATCAAAAAAATTTTTTTTTTGAGATAAGAAAATTTTGAGTATTGAGACTGGCACATACATGACCCATGCCCTTTGAGTCTGCATCTCTGAGGGGGAGTTTCTTTAGCTGGGAGTCGCTGGTCTGAGAACGGGCATCCCAGCACAGGACAGAGCTAATGTGCCCTTCCAGGAGCTGCAGCCTAGCGATGATGGTGAATCTTCACATCCTGTACTGAAGATCAAAGCTGAGAATAATCCCAGGGCTGTTTCTTTTAATGAACTGGTAGAGCCAGCAGACATGCTCCAGGATTAGCAGGAAAAACTGGAATCTGGTGGCGTAATTTCCTACTGAGCTCTGTTTTTTCTTTTTTTCTTTTTTTGGTAGTGTTATTTTCCTGAAATCAGTGAGAGTGTTGGGTGTTTATGAATTATTGGAGTCTAGCACAGTGTCTACTACATAGTAGACTCAATAATTGTTTATTGAATAAATTAAAATGAGAGATTTCGTAATTAGTGGACAGGATACTTGAGAACAAGCGTGTGTGCATGCATGTGTATGTGTATGTGTTCCTGAGCAAACACTTCTCACTCCTTTTACTTGTTCTTTTCTAGCAAGGTACTTTTCTTTCATTTTCTTCTTTGCATGTGGCACACCAAAATAATGCAACTGTGGAGATAACTCTATTATAGAGAATGGCTTGTCATGATACACCTCTGTCCATCTGTGGTATGGCAAGTGTACATTTGATTTATGTCTTCACCAGCCTGTATACCAGTGGTTCCCAACCTTGGCACACGTGGAAATCACCTGAGGTGATAAAAACTCTGTTTCCTGGTTTCCAACCCAGAGATGCTGACTCAGTTGGTTGGGGGTGGGGCTTGAGCATAGATATATTTTTTTAAAGTTCCCCAGGGGAATTTAATGAGCATGCAAGATGGAAAACCAGTGCTGAGGCAAAGAGAGCGAGCTATAAATTAAGGATCTCGGCTACGCAATTTACATATGCTTTCGCCTTGCTTGCCCAGCCACCTCTGTTTCTCCATAAGTCAGGTAAGTTCTTCTTTTGGTTCCAATTTAAGACTTCTGTATATAAAAACACTGATGTTTGTTGATTGGAAAGAAGTACTTTTATTGTGCACAGACTTTCCTTGGGGTGGTTTTATTTAATTTAGTGCCTACACTGCTAATGACAGTTTATCTTCTTCATCTTGCTTGGCAATAAGTTCATTCATTTTATTTCTGTGTTAACCTGCATGGAAACCCGAGGTTGAAACTGAAGCTTTAACATCAGATGCAGTGCGCCCTGGCAGGGGTGAGCCCTTGAGAACAAAAGCCCTGAAAGTATGTGGGCTTTCAAAAACTTTATCCTGCATTAATCTTATTTATTTATTTATTTATTTTTAGGATTCTTCTCAAAGTCTTTATTCACTAGTTATAAAGTAGCTGATCATGAAGAAAATATAAAACCTATTCTACCTGTTTATTTTTGGTAAATGTTAATTGCTCTTTAAAAATTATTTTTTGTGAGATAACAAAAGTAAGATAAGCTCATGGGCAAGCCTAAAACAATACAGAAAAGTATAAAAAAGAAAATGCTTTTACTCCCACCTAATAATCCATGAATAGGGATAGGTCGTTGCCCCTTAGGGAAAATTCAGCCCAGAGTCAAGTTTTCATGCAGCTAGGGATTGAGGTCTCAGAGAACTGATCAATTCTGCTGCTCTCTGGACTGGGTTTTGAGTGAATTGAGAAATAGAAAGTATCAGATAAGGATACAACTATTGGTTTATTATTGTTAGGCTGGACGGAAGAGCACTGCCTGCACTCGGGGCCCCTGGGATCCCCACGCCTTGTCCCTCCCTTATCCCAGGCCCGGCAGCTAGACAAGGGCTGGGTCTGGCGCCCAGGGAAGCTTAGCACAGGCGGGAGGCTGTGGGCAGGCAGAGGCGGGCAGGTTTGGGCAGAGAACAAGTGAGAATAAAGCCATTAAGGTGTCAACCTTCCTCCCTGGGGAAATGAGAACCGAGCATGACTGGGGGATGCCAGACTCCAGCTGATTGATGTCCCCTGTCAACAGGAGGCCAAGAGAAAGGGTGAGAAGCGGGCAGCAGTGACGTTTCACTGAGAGTGAAAATATCCCTATTTTCTGGATCAATGCAAGAAGAGGAATAGAAGCGGGAAGTGTTTCTGTGATACAAAGCAATTCAAATGCTCACTTTTGATTGTTGTTGCTGTTCTAGATCTCGCTAAAACCATCATGGATTCACTTGGTGCAGCCAGCACTCATTTTGGGTTTGATCTTTTCAAAGAGCTGAAGAAAAGAGATGATGGCAATGTCTTCTTTTCCCCTATGAGCATCTCAACTGTCATCGGCATGCTCCCCCTGGGGACCCGAGGAGCCACCGCCTCCCAATTACAGAAGGTGGGGGAGGGGCTTCCTTTGCTTTATCTACTCAGATTCATTTTGAGGGGTCGGCCTTCTGGCATTACCTTGCAACCATGCTTGTCTTGACCTGTGGGCCAGAAAGAAAAAACTATCAAGACATGGAGCAATTTCAGGTCTGTCAGGGGAGCCCTCTTCCCTCTCCAAATACCATCATGCCACCTGCCCCTGGATGGTTGAAATTGCTTTTGGTGGGACCTGGTTGAGTGACCTCGTCTAAAGCCATTACACTCATAATTAGGCAGAGCATGAAAAGCAACAGTCACTGGAAAAAGTGACATCATTCTTATAATAATCCTTTGATGTGTTTAAATGACACATCAAAGAAGAAAACACAAATGGCTAAACCAATACAGGCTCCTCAAAAGACATTCATGGGAAACCCAGACCTTTCCATGATTTTGAGAGAAGTGTCTGGAGGTTTCTTTAACAAGCATCCATTTTGCCCTGACTGATTCTGTGTGAGGTTTTCTCGCTCTGACCAGCATAATATTTTCTGTCCTTCCCAGGTGTTTTGCTCTGAAGAAGACACTGAGAGCTCAAGAATAAAGGCTGAAGAAAAAGAGGTGAGGAGACATGTCTTACACACTTCTGTAGGGTTGATGTTTTTCAGGTGTGGACTCACTGGGGAAAAGGACTTGCAAAGGCATGAAAGAGGTAACACTTCACACTTGTTATTAAGCAATAATAATCACTGTAGCCAAATAATGTTGCTTAATATTCTTAATAATAAGAAGAGGCCTTAGGTTTAATGGATAATAACCACTATGATATAGCTGGCAAAGGCTACTAGATTGAAAATTCCCCATGGCAGAGTGCCTGGGTTTTGTAGTTATTGGTTCAAGTCCTGACTCAATCACTTAAGAGCTATGCTACTTTGGGAAAGTTATCTTCTTTCAGCCTTTGTAAAGTGTCTGTAGGAGCATTTGGAACACACAGGTAACTCATCCAGTGGTGGCAGTAGTAGTAGGTGATATTATTACTAAATTCCATTCATATTTTTAGCCCCTTGCTGATGTTTTCCTGCTTCAGAGTTCTATTAATAGTATTCCTCAACCAAAGGACAGTCCTCCCAACGTGTGGGAAGGAATAAGTCCATTAGGTCAGGGCATTTCTGGTGAATTATACCTTTCCCAATATGTGTAACATTTTATGCTTTAGATATTATATATTTTTGATGCATACCAACATGTCTATATGAGCCTTATTTTGGGATATATTTTTTGGGGATACATTTTTCTGTCTTTATTTTTAACGCTTTGTTCTGTATCCCTTTTCAAAAGGAACTAAAAAAAATCATGACTGAAAATTTGTCTTTTAAACTGGAAAGTTTAGTCCATTTACTAATATATTTAGCGTCATTTCCACTATATTATTTTGGGGCTTTCTGTTGCTCCCTTCCCTTTATTCTTGACATCTTTTTGAACTCACAAATATGTGTGTATATATTAATATATACACTTATACTATTTTGGAAATCATAATTTTATATCTATTATTTTACTGGCTACTCATAATATTTTAATGAATGTACTTCATTTAAAGTTTAAATTTAATCAACCAAATGCAGTGGCTTGTGCCTGTAATCCCAGCTACTTGGGAAGTGAAGGTGGGAGGACTGCTTGAGGCCAGGAGTTCAAGATCAGCTTGGGCAACATAGTGAGACCCTATCTCTAATTTTATATATATAAATTTTAAAAAAAATTAATAAATAGATTTATCCTTCTGAACACTACACAAATCTTAGAATATTTTAATTCCAAAAGTTCTGTTTCTACCTTAAATTTTTATTCAATATTTTTCTTCTGTTATTATGTTATATATTCCAAAATTTGGCATTATCCATTATTATATAATGTGTTTGTATTTGTTTAGATTTGTTCACATGTTTATGAGTTTCTTTGCTTACTGTACCTTCTTGGACTCCAATTTCCCTTATGGGATCAATAAACTTCTTCCTGTAACACATTTTTGGAAATTTCTTTTTTTTATTGTGGTAAAAAATAAATAACATTAAATTTACCATCCTTACCATTTTTAACTGTATAGTTTAATTATGTTAGGTATATTTACATTGTTGTTTAACAGATCTCTAAAACCTTTTCATTTTGTACAACTGAAACTCTATACTGTTAAACACTAATCTCCCCTACCCTCTCCTTACAGCCCGTGGCAATTATAATACAACCCTACTTCCTGTTTCTATGATTTTGACTACTTTAGATACTTCATATGAGTAGAATTATGCAGTATTTGTCTTTTTGTGACTGGCTTATTTTGCCTAGCATTATGTTTCAAAGTTCATCGATGTTGAGACTTCCTTCTTTTTTAAGGCTGCATAATATTTTATTGTATGTATATACCATATTT
>VBSM01003157.1:44099215-44121772 GCA_008086735.1 Cheirogaleus medius
CTTTGAAATCAGGAGGCATGAGGCTTCCAACTTTGTTCCTTTTCAAGGTTGTTTTGGCTATTTGGGATCACTTTAAATTCTACATAAATTTTAGGATTTTTTTTTCTGTTTCTGAAAAAAATGTCATTGGGATTTTGACAGGGATTTCATTGAATGTGAAGATTGCTTTGGATAGTGTGGACATTTTAACAATATTATGTCTTCCAACTCATGCACATGGATTTTTTTCCCCATTTATTTGTATTTTCTTTGATTTCTTTTAGTAACATTTTATAGTTTTCAGTGTACTAGTCTTCCACCTTCTGGTAAATTTATTCCTAGGTATTTTATCCTTTTTGATGTTATAGTAAATGGGACTGTTTTATTAATTTCCTTTTTGTATTGGTCATAGTGCATAGAAACACCACAAATTTTTGTGTGCAGATTCTGTGTTCTGCAAGTTTGCTGAGATGATTGATTGGCTTTAACAGATTTTTCATGTGTAATCTTTTTTTTTTCTGCATATAAGATCATGTCATCTATGAACAAAGATAATTTTACTTTTTCCCTTTGAATTTGGCTGTCTTTTATTTATTTTCCTTGTATAATTGCTCTGGCTAGATACCTTCTCTTTGCACCAATCCACTCATTCCCAAAGGCTCCAATACTACCTTGATTTGCTTATGCCACACCCCAGGCAACCTAAGCAGCCAGAGAATGATTACCGACTCTTTAAAAGCTTGTAGTAGCAAGGAGGTAGCCAAAGGTCAAATTCAGCCTCATATATTTTGTTAGAGCAGCATACTTTTACATTTTCAATTTGAATGTATTCAAAACTTCATTATTTATTTGCAAAAATCAACTATCTATTATGAGTCAGATACCACTTTAGGCATTGGGGAACCAATAATAAAGAAATAAAATAAATAACAAAAAACTCCATGGGCTTCATGTTCTAGAGGAAGATTGCCTTTCTGTTCTCATATTCGATCAGGAATAGGTTTTTCAGATATCATTTAATAGGCAATGAGACAATGGTCCACTCTGTTCCAGAGAAGTGTGCTGGGTCAGCCAGCAATGCCCTGAAGACTCCTCAGCCCTAAGTCAGAAAACTGATGCATCCTACAGAAATGTCTGGAAAAGTTTGTACCCCCACTCTGCCCAGTGTGTAGCTCTGATAAATGGCTAACTCATACCATTAGGATTCACTTTTCTTATCCACTGCTAGAACAGAAATTTTCAAGATTTAGTGAGTAAAAATTATCTGGGAATCCTCTACTTTCCTCATGTGGTTAGAGTCTTATGGGGAGCTAAAAACAAGTTTATGAAACATTTTGTGGGCAAACACATTTGAGACCCAAAATGCAACCTCAAAGAAGCAAGATATGTGGTGCTGGGATGACAGAGAAGGCTTCTCTCTAAAACCGAGATTGGTCATGAGTTATATTACAATACGATTGGAGTAAAAGCCACCTGCTATACAGGGGCCATACCAAATGTATGGACCACCCTCAAGGCTGCCAAACTAAGGGGGAGATGCAGCAGCCATCTCCTCTTACAGGTGAATCTAGGCTTGCTTTTGCCAAGATAACTTATTTAATTTTTATTTTGATTTTGAAGATTGAGAAGACAGAAGAGATAATAAGCAAACTCCCTAGTGATTATGAACTGAACATAAGCAACAGGCTGTTCGGAGAAAAAACATACCTCTTCCTTCAAGTAAGTTTTGCGGGGTCTACCACATCTGTGAGCAGTGTTTGTGAGTGGCCAGGTGGCCCTGCTGGGACTGTGGTCCTGGGGACATGTGCCACGGGCTGTCTGGCTCCACCCACATCACTGCTGTGCTTTCGGGGCCAGACATTCGGAATCTCAGCAGCTTCTTTCTAATCCTGGCAATCTGAATCTGACTTTTGCCTTAACTCCATTTTACCTGTATTAAAATGTGCGTGGAGATACTCAAAGGGATGTGCCCAGGGCCTTAAAATCCCTCTTATGGCGTGAGTCATCCTAATGTACAGATAACTTTATTTGGAAATGTCTGGAATTAATAAATTGATTTTTCAACTTCTTTCTATTCCTTCCTTGTTTCTCCTAAAGAAATACTTAGATTATGTTGAAAAATATTACCATGCATCTCTGGAACCTGTTGATTTTATAAATGCAGCAGATGAAAGTCGAAAGAAGATTAATTCCTGGGTTGAAAGCCAAACAAATGGTAGTGTATGTGTGGGTCATTCATCATAAAAATACTTTCTTGACAACCTGCTGGGAGTATAGCCCTGGGCTTCACGCTTCATAGGGTGCCAGGTGAACAAGCTTTGGGAGGGGACTTGAGATGGATTTTGAAGGGTTGGAAGGGCAGGGCTGAGTGTAGAAGGTGGGGGAGGGCACTACAGATGTTGCAGTGGTCTCAGAAAATGTGGAGAGGGCCAAGGCGAGCCAGGGAGGGGACCACAGGAAGCCAACTATATGAAAACACTTGTGGAGATTTGTTTGCATATTACCGTGGATCATAATACCTTGGGGACTCCAGAGAGTGGGCTCCTGCCTGTCTTGGGTTTACATTCTTTTCCTTATACTAGAAACTTTCTTTCTGAGTCTGAGACCCTAAGTGAAAGTGTCAGAGGGCTTTTCTTTGCTAAGTAAGAGACATGCCACTCTCCCATCAAGACCTGCCTTTGCTACCTGCTGCTGGGGCCACCTGAGCCTTGTCTCCACCTGAGCATCCTGCAGGGATGACAACAACTTTCAGCCCCATCCACAACAGAGAATTTGACAAACCCTGTACCCCATTCTCTCTTCTCAACCACAAATATTAGACAAGCATGTAAGAGATAGCAAAGAGGAATGTTAATGTGTAAACACACTTTGAGGAGCAATAGCTGATACTTTAGTGTTAGAGTTTTTATTTGAGTTTTTATTTAGAGCTGAATTTTGTATCCCGGTTATGAGGCAGATCTCTGTTATTTCCGAGTGCATTTTTTTCTTCATGCTTAGTCCAAAGAAAGAAAATTAAAAGAAGCAGAAAAAAAGGATCTATCAAAAGGTTGGTTGAATGGTATCTATTAGAATTTAGTGTGGGATGCGCTGCACCCAGAGACAAAAAATCAACTTCTTTTTTAATAGAATAAATAGTCTCTAAATCTCATGTGGTAACTATATCCAATGGGTAAGAATAGTAATAGCTAACATTGAGTACTTACTATGTGTTAGATAGTGTCTTAAGTGCTTTCACGTATTAAATCATTTACTCCTTCCAATAATGTTATGAGGCAGGTTTTATTCCTATTTTACAGATTTGGAAACTGAGGCACAGAGAGCTTAAATAACTTACCCGAGATTCTCAGCTGATAAGAGGCAAAACTGGATGCTGACAGAGGCATCTCACCCCAGAGTCGGGACTCTTAACCATCAATCTCCATTTATCCAATGGGATAAATAGGTGATGTGCAAAGTGAGAACCTCCCTACTGATTCTGCCAGCAAACCCTTTTCGGCAAGGCTTTCAGGTGCTGACCTGGCTGTGTTTTTAATGATGAGTCAAGTCCATGTGCATTGATTCTGCCACACTTATCTCTTACAATTGGGAAGATGGGCCAATTTTTTTGTCGTTGTTATTTGTTTGCAGAAGAAATCAAGGACCTGCTTCCAGATGGCTCTCTTAGCAGCTCTACCAAGCTGGTGCTGGTGAACACAGTTTATTTTAAAGGGAAATGGGATAGGGAGTTTAAGAAAGAAAATACCAAGGAGGAGGAATTTTGGCTGAATAAGGTACAGTCCTTTATTTATGTGATGTGCTCACACATGGAATGTAAAATCTAAAGTCATATTTGAGCAAACGTACACTGGTAGATAGCAACTGCTCATTCTGAGGCTGTGATGTTGAGCATCATTTTAGGTAGAGCTATTATTTCACTGAGTTCACTTGGTTGCCTTATGCCTTTAGTCTTGTCTTTTGACCTTGTGCGCTCTGTTCATTTGTTGCAGAGTACAAGTAAATCCGTGCTGATGATGACACAGAGCCATTCCTTTAGCTTCACTTTCCTGGAGGACTTGCAGGCCAAAATTGTGGGGATTCCATATAAAAACAAAGACTTAAGCATGTTTGTGCTTCTGCCCAATGACATAGATGGTCTGGAGCAGGTAAACACTTGCATCTCCCTATTCTTGCTTTCATTTCCTGAGGCTTTGTGTCCCAGAGTTTGTTCTGGGTGAGCCTGGAAACAGGGCTGGTCTGTGGCAGCATCAAGTAGAAAGTGTTTCTCACTCCATGCAGCAGCCACAGGTGGATGTTCAAAGAGGAGCATTAAATAGTATGTATCTGGTCTGTTGAGAACAAACAATACTAAAATATTTGTAGATGAGATAAAATGAACATTTAAGATTTTATGGAAGTTCTAAAGATGACCTACCATTCTGAGAAATGGTTGATATCTATGGGCTCCTTTCCTAGAAAAAAAATCACATATGCACATATTCAGCCAGTTTTGCATATGATTCAGTTGATTCCTGGACCTTTTGAATTTCTTAGACCCTTAGTATTGAACCCATTGATTTAGTCCCAGCCATTTTGCAGTTAAAAAATTTATGGAGCTAGTGTTTCATATTTTGAAAATTAGGAAGGCTTTGTTTCAAACCCTGTTCCTCTAGTGGCTTTCTCATCTTTGAAGCTTCTTAACTTCCTTGAACTTCAATATTTTCCTTCTGTAAAGTGGGCTCCATGGTGCTTAATGTGCAGCGTTGTTATAATGCTTAGAGAAATGTAGCCTAGAGTGGGTCTAGCACTCAATAAATGATAGCTGCTATATTATTATACTATTACATGCTGTGCTATTGCTGTGAAACATTGCTAGTAGCACTTTAAGTTAGAAAATATTTTGGGGCAGCAAAATGGCACTATGTATGAGAGCTTTAAGAGAATTTATACTCTGACTCAAAAACCCCAGTTGTGGGAATTACCATAAAGAAATACTTCAGGAGAAAAAAAAATTGCCTTTTGAGTCAAATCAGTAATTTCAGTATCAAATACACTAGGATATCTAGTTTGAAATTTATAGTGCTTGTTATTTTTGTATCTGCAGTATCCATTAGCATCTATCATAATACCTGATACATACCACATGCTTGTAAAGTGAATGAATAGATGAAGATTAGGTAAAATTATCAACTTAATGGGAATATTATCTAGCAGTTTAAAGATGTTTAAAAGAGAGATGCAGTTGTGTGAAAAGTTCATATTATAACAAAGTGGACATTCACTGTGATTGCAACTATGTAAATATATATATTTATGCATACATAGACTAGAGGAGGATAGTAAAAAATGAAATAATATGTATTAGATTGATGGAATAAGAAATGACTTACTTTTAATCTTTAAAAATTCATTTAATGTTATTGGATTTTCACATATACACTGATAATTTAACTAGAGAAATGTAAGACAACTGCTTGCTATATAAAGACAAGAGCCTAGTGAAATGAAAAGTTTACTTTTATTTCTTACTAAAATTAGTAACTTTTGATGGGCACAAATCAGTGTTACACTGTTTTAAATTTTTATTAATAGGCATGCTGTTCTGCTCTCATTTTTTTTTTAAATAGATTATAGATAAAATAAGTCCTGAGCAGTTAGTAGAGTGGACCAGTCCAGGGCATATGGAAGAAAGGAATGTGAATTTACATCTGCCCCGGTTCCAAGTCGAGGACCATTATGACCTTGAGGCAGTCCTGGCAGCCATGGGGATGGGAGATGCTTTCAGTGAGTGCAAAGCCGACTATTCAGGAATGTCCCCACGCTCTGGGTTGCATGCCCAGAAGTTCCTGCACAGCTCCTTCATCATGGTCACTGAGGAAGGCACAGAAGCTGCAGCTGCCACTGGTGTCAGCTTCAATGTCACATCAGCCCCAGGTGATGAAAATGTTCACTGTGATCATCCCTTCCTGTTCTTCATCAAGCACAATGAGTCCAACAGTATCCTCTTCTTTGGCAGATTGTCTTCCCCTTAAGACAGTCATTGCCATGGCATTGCTGCTGTTAGAAAAGACAACCACCAGTGTTAGAGTAGTCGTGTGATTATGGAAATCGAATGTTCATGTAAATTTTGTTTTACTCTCTTTCATTCCAATGCTACCAGCAAATCAATGATTTAGTGACTGTAATAGTGTGTGTGTGTTTAAAACTTTTCTTTGAAAGTGAAATGTTCTTTTTTTGGTGCCATGTATATGGGGAGTGAACCAGAGCTCATTGATAATCTCTCTTTGATTTCTTTTGAAAGTAAATCAATGTCTTGCAGTTTTGTGCACTAAAGAAGAGCTATAGTCTCTTCAGTAACAAGAACATGGACTGGTGATTTTGGGGGTCCTAGTTCTAGTATTTTGGCATATTGTAATACACAAGTAAAATAAAATAATAATTTACTCAATTCCTGTATTACTTTTTTCTTTTTCAAAAGATATTGTAGCAAACTACAACACAGCAGCAAAATGTAAATTCAAATGTCAAATGTCTATGTCAAAATTCAAATGTCAATTCAAAACTCAAATGTCAGAATAAGCTAATAAGTAATCACTTCCCATTTTACTTTTTATTCTCTGCATATTAAGAAAAAAACTGTATAATTTTTTTAAAGAAACTTCTTCTGGGTTGAGAAAAATGGCCAATTCATACTCTATTGTTTGAATTGTAAGTTAGTATAAACTTGAGAATAATTTAGAAATATTGATCAAAGATATTTTTATAAGACTCTTTTAACCAAATAATTCTATATTCAAGAATTTATTCAAAGCAAATAATTTGAAATGTAAAGATTTATATAAAAATGTTCCTCATAGCATTAATTATAATAAAAATTTTTAAACTCCAAATTCAATTTGTTAAATAAATAATAACAGATTCAATTTGTTAAATAAATAAATAATGTTCACCATAAGTTCTATGGTGAACTTCTAATATAGCTATTAAAATTATGATCTTAAAAAATAAACTTCAACTGTCAGGACAAAATAAAACAATATGTCAGACAGAGAGGATTCTGTATTTTCATCTTCATTTTAACAGAGTATATTATCCATTTTGTCAGTTACATGAGCATTTTATTCTTTAACTTACTTACTTCCTTCCTTCCTTCCTTCCTTCCTTCCTCCCTTCCTTATTTTCTTCATTCCTTCCTCCCTTCCTTCCTTCTTGCTTTCTTGCTTTTTCGAATATTACAAGGGTACAGACATTTTGGTTACATAAACTGCTTTTGTACCAGCCCCATCCCCCAGATAGCGTGTATTGTACCTTATAGGTGTGAATTTACCCATCCCCTTTTTTCCACCCACCTGCCTGACACCCGATGAATGTTACTACCATATATACACATAAGTGTTGATCAATTAGTACCAATTTGATGGTCAGTACATGTGGTGCTTGTTTTTCCATTCTTGTGATACTTCAGTTAGTAGAATGTGCTCCACTTAGCATAATGTTTTCAAGGTTTATTGAAATTGTATCATAAATCAATACTTCATTCCTTTTCATGGCTGAGTAATGTTCCATTATATGATATATCAGATTTTGTTTATTCATTAGTTGATAAACATTTGTATTTGACTTTTTGGCTCTTATGAATAATGATGCTATGAACATTTTGTGTACAGGGTTTTGTGTGGCCATATATTTTCATTTATTTTGGCTATATACCTACGAATGGAATTACTGGGTCATATGATATCTTTGTGTTTGTCATTTTGAGGAATTGCTAAATTATTTTCCAAAGCAGCTGCATTGTATTATGATACCACGGCAATGTACGATGGTTGCAATTTCTCTACCTCTTTGCCAATAGTCCTTTTAATTTTTGCTATCCTAGTAAATGTGAAGTAGTGTCTCATCATGGTTTTATAGCATCTTTTGAAGTGTGATTTGAGTCCTATTTATCAGTATTATCTTTTAAGGACCATGCTGTTGGTGTCAAATCTAAGAATATTTCCCTAATGAGTAGCAATGTTGAGCATTTTCTCATATACTTGTTGGCATTTGTATGTTTTCTTTTGAAAAATGTCTGTTCAGATTCTTTGCCCATTTTTAAAATTGTGCTTTTCATTCTCTTGCTATTGAGTTGTTTGTTATTTATATATTTTAGATATTAACCCTTTATCAGATAAATGGTTTGCAGATATTTTCTCCCAATCCATAAGTTGCCTCTGCACAATCATAGCACCATGTTTCAAAAAGATGATTTTTTCCACATTGAATTGTCTTTGTATCTTTATTAACCATCTTGAATGCTATGATGTACTTGACAAAAACAAAACAGAATCAACTGACCATATGTTGACCAGAAATATAAGGATGTTTCTTAAGCTTATGCTTAGACATCTTGTTTTCTTTTGCTATCATAAATGACATGTTCTGTTTCATTATATTTTCAAATTTTTTTGTTTGCATATATTAAATTTATTGATTGTTATATAGAAGTTTTAAAAGCTGTTACCTTATGAAATTATTTTATTGCTTACAGTGTTTTTTCCTTAATTATTTTGAGTTTTCCAGATATTTAATAATATCATATATTAATATTATATTAAATATAGTGTATATCATTTTCAGGTTGATTTTTATCTCCTCCTTTCTAATTCTAAGCTTCTACTTCCGTTCTTTTCTCTGATTGCATGGCTAATACCTCTATGTTAAATAGTAGTGAAGATAGTGAGCATTCTTGTCTATATCCTGCATTAATGGGATTGGCTCTCCTATTTCCCTATTAAATTAAAAAATATGCTGGCTTTTGGCTGAAGTACATAAATATTCTTCCAAGTTTTGAAAGTATCTGTCAACTCATGATACACAGGTGTTTTTTTTTAACATTAGTGGGAGTTGATTTTTTTTAAATGCCTTTTGTGCATCTATGGAGATGATTATGTGTTATCTTTTGCTCATAAACACATATACTGTATTGTTTTGTTAGCTCCATTTTAAATTCTATTTAACTTATGACTATTTTTAGCATTCAATTCAATTCACCTAAAATTCTTCCTATGTTTTGTAAACTTCTTATTTGTTTGTTTTTTTACCTCAGCCTTTCCTGTTATTTTTTATTCTAAACACTTATAATTAATATTATAGAACTTTCCAAAAATAAATTGATTCTAAAAGCAGAGATTGTATGTATGCAATGTATGGCAGAGATTGTATGTATGTATGTATGGCCATGTTTGAACATTATTGTAGTGTATTTATTTAGTAATCAATGTATTTGATTTATTTATATCTCCAACTCTTCTTTGAAAGAGTTTATAGTGGCAAAAATTTTTTATTTACCTTTCTTAAGAGAACATATGGACACTATTCTGTAGTTTATACCATTTCATTTTTTAACCTAAAATGATTGTGAATTTTCACTGTTGATTTTTCAGAAAAAGAAATTCTTCAAATAAAAAAAAATTCTTCAAACAATCTTTTCTTCATTGGCTGGGCACGGTGGCTCATGCCTGTAATCCTAGCACTCTAGGAGGCCGAGGCGGGAGGATCACTCAAGGTCAGGAGTTTGACACCAGCCTGAGCAAGAGCAAGACACCATCTCTACTAAAAATAGAAAGAAATTAATCTAACAACTAAAAATAGAAAAAATTAGCAGGGCATGGTGGCACATGCCTGTAGTCCCAGCTACTTGGGAGGCTGAGGCAGGAGGATTGCTTGAGCCCAGGATTTTGAGGTTGCTGTGAGCTAGGCTGATGCCAGGGCACTCTAGCCCAGGTGAGAGAGTGAGACTCTGTCTCAAAAAAAAAAAAAAAAAAGAATCTTTTCTCCATTGAAGATATTACAAATTCTATGGACTATGGACTCCATGGAAATCCCCAAAGAGTTCCCAAACCATTTTGAATAATAAAACTTTGAAGCCATGTCTTTGTGATCAGACTGAGTGCTCTTGTTAAAGTCTCAGAGGGCAGTAGAAGGAGACTGGGGAACAGGAGAAGGGTAAAGACTTTCTTCTTCCTCTTTTCTTCCTTTTACTAACTTTACCTCTAACCTCTAACTGATCTCTAACCTCACTCTAGTAAGGGTTCTTCTCTCCTGGTGATGTAGGGAGCTCTAATGACTTCAGATACATCAGCATCAGCTATTCTGTGCCCTCTTCAAAATCTGAGTTCTAGGTCCATAGAGATCCTCTGCCAAATTTCTAGGTTCTGATATTATCAGTAAGTGACTTTGTTCCATCAGCTCCAGGGTGGTAATTCTTGTCTATAGTTACTTCCTTTATGTTACCTCAGGGTTCCCACTATAACTATTTAATTAATTAAGTTAAATTCTTTCTGTTGCAATATGTGTTGTGATTATTTTTTTCCTGCCTAATCCCTAATTGACACACATATATTATTTGCAATATTTTAGCATAATAGGAATTGCTCTTCTCAGTTCCTTGTGACATTGCACAGCATCAGTTTCTTGAGAATTATTTTTGGAATAAAGTATTTTTATATGCTATTTGTTAAAACATTTCCTTCTGCCTACTGATGTTTAAAAATTTTATTTTCAATTATGAATATTTCATGCAAACAGAAACAAATAGGAAATAATAAGCAGATCCAACAGGTGCTTACATTTTGCATATGTGCTTCAATTTCTCTTTTCCGATACAGGAAATGTTATGTATACTACTAAACCCAACTCCATACCTTTTTTATTCCTCAATATTGAAGGATAATCACTATTCTGTAGGTGCTATTTATGACATTAGTTGTGCTTTATACTTCCACCATATATTTACATGTATCTACAGAAAATATAAATTTGTTTTTAAATTTTATCTGCATCTTTTTCTGTAATTTACCTAAATCATTTGAATTTTTATTTGATACTTCACGACATTGACAAAGGAAATTTAGTTCAATTATTTTGATTGTTGCATGGCATTTCTTCATAGAATGGACAAATAACCCTATTATTACCTTAATGTGTTCCTTTTAGTGTGATATAAAATATGCCTATCCTTTGAATTGTGCAAAGTTAACTGCAAAATGAATTGTATATTATGGTTGATTCCAGTGCTTTGTTGTTCATTTTTATTATTAAGATTTTAGTTGCTTGTGGGATGAACATTGGGAATTTACAAAAGGCTATTTTTTCAAGATAAGTCCTGAGAGCCTTCTCCAGGTCTGTTACTAACACAAACACCCAATTCCTCAGCAGCACCATTTATAATTTGGAGCAGCTAGAGTGTAGTCTTGGACAGCATTATTCATTAAAAAGAATGAAGACTTTTTGGAAGATAGCTCTTTCAGGTATTGGGCATGAAAAATTAAGAAGGGGTTTGCAATCTGCTGTTGTAAGAAAAGCAGGTGATGCCAAAAGAATGAAAGTGCCAGTTTAGGGGGTTCTCATAGCCACATTGGACGATCTGTTTCATCTATAATTCTGGCAAAATTTCGGTGGTTGGTTGAAACTAGTGCATTTTTAAAAATTGTGTATTTACTGATGAGGTGGATGTAGATTAGCGTAGCCATTGTGGAAAATAGTATGAAGGTTCCCAAAGAAATTAAAAATAGTACTACCATGTGATCCAGCAATCCTCCTTCTGGGTAAATACTCAAAAGAAATGAAATCACCACCTCATAAAGATATCTGCACTCCCATGCTAATTGTGGGGTTATTTACAATAACTAAGATATGGACTCAACCGAAGTGTCTGTCAATGGATAAATAGGTGAAGACATGTGATATTATAATATATAATTATTATAAAATATAATATATAATGGAATATTATTCAGCCATAAAAAATAAAGGAGATCCTGCCATTGGCCACAACATGGATGAACCTGGAGGACATTATGCTAAGTGAAATGCCATACAGAGAAAGAAAAGTACTGCATTATCTCACTTATATGTGTACTCTAATAAAAGTCAAATACACAGTGATAGAGAAATAGTGGCTACCAGGGGTGGGGATTAGGGCAGAGGGTGAAGAAATGGGGATATGTAGGTCAGAGGATCTGAAGTTGAAGATATGTGGGATGAACAAGTCTAGAGATCTACCATACAATATGAGGACTAAACTTAATAATACTATATTTGGGATTTTTGCTAAAAGAGTAGATTTTAGGTGCTCTTGACACACACCAAAAGGGTAACTGTGTGAGATTACTGATATATGCTAACATACTTGATTAGAGTAACCATTTCACAATGTATATGTATATCAAAACATCATGTTGTGCACCTTAAATATATACAATAAGAAAGTGAAGAAAAAAGATTGCATGTTTATAATGATACTCAAAAGAGGACATTTAATATATAGCAAACTAAAAGGAGGTAAATTATTATAAAAAGAAGCATTAATATAAGATGTTTCAAGGGAATTTAAAAAGTAGGGGAGTGTTAGTTTTCATGAGTATTTTGTTGATGCTTACACCTGTAATCCTAGCACTTTGGGCAGCCAAGGTAGGAGGGAGGAGGCCAGGAATTCAAAACCAGCCTGGAATATGTAGTGAGACCTCATCTCTACAACAACAACAACAACAACAACAACAACAAAAATTAGCCAGGTATGGTGGAAAACTCTCCTGTGGTCCCAGCTACCTGGGAGGCTGAGGCAGGAAGATCACTTGAGCCCAGGAGTTTGAGGCTACAGTGTGCTATGATTATGCCACTGTACTCGAGCCTGGGCAACAGAGCAAGATCCTGTCTTAAAAGAAAAGAACTGGAGAATGGGGCTCACAGCTGGGACAAAGAGGCTTTAAGTATCCTACATTCATAAAATCCATGAGTAATTGAGACCAGACACCTTCTCAGGCTTGGGATGAGAGGGCCAAACCAGCTCTTATGCTTCCAACCATTCCAATGGCCACCCCCAGTATATTAAAAAGGCAGGGAGGAAAGAGAGGAGGTTATGGGTAATGGGTTATGAATAACAAACCTTTAGGAAGTGCAGTAAGGTTGCCAACAAGTAAATAGTTAAGACAGGGGTGTTCCTAACCACAGTTGCAGATGAATTGATTGAAAAGATTTTCACGTGTTTTAGATATTGGGGGTGCCAATAGCACAGCTAACATATTTTTAGAGAATATAAATCTTGCCTTATATTCTTGCCTAGAGAGAAAATCATCTATTATCATAGGAAAAATAAGAAGAGAAAATCTTAGTTAAATCTTAAAACATTTTCAACTTAGGTAAGGTTTTCAAATAAATCTCTTGCTTCTTGTTTCCATTTGGGATGGTTTATGATTGGGATAATCATACTCCTGGGCTTGAGGGCTCCTTCCTCCTCAGCCTCCCAAGTAGCTGGAAATACAGGCATGCACCACCATACCTGGGTAATTTCTTTTTATTTTTGGTAGAGACAGGGTCTTGCTATTTCCCAGGCTGGTCTTGAACTTGAACTCTTGGCTTAAGCCGTCCTCCACCTTGGCCTCCCAAAGTGCTAGGATTACAGGTGGGAGGCAGGGTTCCCAGCCAAATTGGCTTTAAGATAGGGAAATTGTCAGAGTGGACCTGATCCAATCTTTGACCCCTTTATATCTTGGTCTAGAGGCAGAGAATACAGAGTTGCAAAGCCTGAGAGGGATTTGGCAAGAGTGAAATTCTCTTGCTAACTTTGAAGATGGGAGTGTCTTGTGGAAAGACTCTGAGAGCAGCCTCTAGTTGCTAAGAGAGCCCCTACTGGCAGCTAGTAAGGAAATGGGAAGCCTAATCCTACAATTGCAAAAAACGAATTTGGCCAACAACCCAAATGAGCTTGACAGTGTATTCTTCCTCACAGTCTCCAGAAAGGAGCACAGTCTGGCTGACACCCTGATTGTAGCTTTGTAAGACACTGAGCAGAGAACTCAGCCACACTGTGCCTGACTTCTTCTGAGCTATGGAACTGTGAGTTAATAAATTTCTGGTAATTCATTAGGCAGTAATAAAAAAAACTAACATAATTACTACTAGCTAAATTTCAGACTTTATTCAGATTTCACCATTTAAAAAATTAATGTTCTTTTTGTGTCATAAGATACAGGCCAGGATATAACAATGGTTTAATTATCACGTCTTAGTTTCCTCGGATCCTCTGATAGGACAGTTTCTCAGGCTTTCCTTGTTTTTCATAACCTTGGTAGTTTGGAAGGGTACTGCTCAGGTATCTGTATTTTGGGCTTGTCTGATTTATTTTCTCATGACTAGATGAGGGTTATGGGATATTGGAAAGGATGTCACAGAGGGGAAGTGCCCTTCTCATTTCAATTGAGGGAGTCTTTGATATCTACATGACATCACTGGGAAGTTAACCTTGATCACTTGGTTAAGGTAGAGTTTGTTAGATTTCTCCAGTGTAAAGTTTCTCTTTTTCCCTTTCCATACTTTGTATAAATTGAAAGCAAGTCACCAAGTCCAGCCCACATTCCTGGGGGAAGGATTAAGCTCAACATGCTGAAAGGGAGAGTATCTACATACATTATTTGAGATTTTTCTGTGAGGAAAATTCAGAAGAATATCTTTTAAGGTTACTATTTAATCAACTTTCTTAAGATACAATTTATATGTTATAAATGCATTCATGAACAGCCTATAATTTGATGTATTTTGACAAGTGTATACACTAATGAAAACGTCACCATAATGAAGATATAGGACATCATCCCTCAAAGTTCTCTTGTTCTTTTTCCTGTTGACCACCCTCTGCAACTCCAGCCCACCAACTCCTAATGTGCTCTCCATCACTGCAGAGCAGATTTGTCATTTCCAGGTTTTATAAAAAGGGATTCATATAGCATATATCCCTTTGCGCTTGACTTCTTTTGTTCAGTGTTAAGTTTTTGAGATTCATCAATATTTTCGGCATATCAGTAGTTTGTTACTTTCTATCAACAAGTTGTATTCCACTGTCTGGAAAAATCACATTTTGTTTATCCATTTACCCATTGATGGACATTTGTGTTGTTTTCAGTATTTGGCTATCATGAATAATTACTATAAAAATTTGTGGGTGTAAATTTGGTATGGGCACATGTTTTCATTTCTTTTGGGTAGATACCTAGAGTGAAACTGCTGGGTTGTATGCTAAATGTAGGTTTAAATCTATAAGAAACTGCCAAAATGTTCTCCAAGGGGTTGTATTAATACCATTTTACATTTTTACCAGCAATGTGTGAACATCCAGTTGCTCTGCAGCCTTACTGCAGTGGCTGTAATTTTAACAGTATCTCATTGTGGTTTTAATTTTTGCATTTATCTTATGACTAATTATGTTGAGCATCTTTTCATATGCTTATTGGCCATATGTATATCTTATTTCCTGAAATATCTATTAGAACGTTGCCAATTTTTAAATTCAACTGTTTTTCTTTTTATTATTGACTTGTAATTGCTTCAAATATATATAAGTGTGAGATACATGGATTGCATTTCTTGATGATGGTTTTAAAAAGCAGTTTTAAATTTTGATGAAGTCCAATTTATTAAATTTTTATTTTATAGTTTCTGCTTTTCTCTGTCTTATCTAACAAACATTTTTCAATCTCAATTTTGATAATATTTTCACTTATATTTTTTTCTAGAATTTTTATGGTTTTAGCATTTACATTTAGGCTTATGATTCATTTTGAGTTAAGTTTTGCAAAGTAAGGGTTAGAATTAATTGTTTTCCATGTGGATATTCAGTTGTTTCAGCATCATTTGTTGAAAAGATTCCATGTAGATATGTGGGTCTATTTCTGGATTGTCTGTGCTTCTACTGATTTATATATCTGTCATTATGTCAACACCACAACATACCTGATAGTAGTCTTTGTCCTGAAGTTTAATTTGTCTGATATTAATGTAACCACTGAAGCTTTCATATATTAGTGTTGGCTCCCCACGCTCAACCTATACAGTTGAAGACTGACCTGTGTCCTCTGAGAATATTACCCTCTTAGATTTGAAGAAATCTAATCCTAAGTCCAGAGCAGATTCACAGTAAGTTTAACTAATAGGCTACTTGGTAGTCAACATATCAGTCTTCCTGGTCAATTACATCAGTCTCACCACACTGACCATTCGATATTGCCTACATCTGTTCACTGTGAGGTAGGAGTGCTGTGCAGTTGACAGGGCTTATGAGAAGCCTTGGAGTAAAATGTGCAAAATCCAGAGATTTTCCCAAGTCTCACTTGTGGGCTGGCTGTTCTTTGGTGAGGCTTCACAAGATTTCAGGATTTGGTCTCAATTTTACAAGATGAAATGGCATTTTTTTTGTGTGTTGGCATTCATAGAATATCAGATCCCAGGGATCTAGTTTAATTTGATTTAATATATATCCCTTAAGCACTTGCTGCAGAGAATACAAGCATGACTGGGACAATCCTTGCCTTTGAAAAATATCGAATTTGGTGGTAGAAACAGACATGTAAAAAAGGAACAGTTCTACAACGATGCTATTGAAAGAGACTTGTGCTTAGTTCAGTGGAAGGTCAGAGTGGGAGAGAGATTTAGCATAGATTGGGAGGGATGAGAAAGATTTCCTGGAATAGTGTTTCTTATTGTTCAAACTTGTATGTCTGAGTTATTAACTGGAAACAGGTAAGTTTACTGACATATAAGTGGACCTATATTGTAAGCCATGTTTAGTCATCTTGGAACAACTTCCTGCTAGACAGGTATGTTCACAGACAAAATTATAGTTTGGAAATTTGCTTGGTAAAGGAAGGATTAGAAAAAGGAAAATGGGTGTTACCTGAGATGATAATAACATATGTTTAGATGTTCTGTGAGTCATCTTTACTGACTCTGCAACAGACAGATATTTGAAAATATATTCACCTGTCTTAAAGTATTTTGAATGTCTAGGTATAAAAGACAAGTATAAGCATACTTTCTAAAGGAAAAAATTAAAATAGAGGATCTTATGGGGGTATGTGGGACTTGTGAATAAACAAAATGTTATAAATACTAAAATCTAATTTTGAGCCACATTTGTTACTCCAATGATCACTAAAAGTAAAAAAAAAATTATAATGCAATATTAAAACCAGCTTAACTGAACCTGCTACAAATAATTTTTATCTTCAAAAGGATTAATGTACATTTCAAAGAGAGGAGAAAATATTTAAAGTAATAAATTTTCTAAAGTAAATACTCTGATAAAAAAAAGAGGGAGGAGAATCTCTTCCTTAATTTTCATCAGAGAGCATTAAGCCTCTTATTTTTAACTTGTATGTGTCTTAACAAATGTTACATTGACATTGGGGTTCTCATTTGACATTAGCACAGTTAACCACAATCTGGTTATTACAACTGTCATAACTTTATGTAAAAAATGTGGTCATTAACATACATTCACTTCTCTTTTTCTTTGAACTCACCACATTACTTTATCACTATTTACTTGAAAGAGTATTACCAGATGTTTGGAAATAGTATTATAGTTGCCAAAACCACTTATTAGAATTACAGTGCATAGAAAACAGTGAATAATTGTAGACAGTAGTAATCCAGTATAATTACAGTTTATTCTGCTTTGTTTAATAAGTTGTATCTTGATTCCAATAGCAGTATTATGTCATAGTCTGTGTTCCTTGAGAGTTGATAGTATATTAATGCAAATTATAATATTTATTTAAAAGTTATATCTAGATTTATGAGTCAAATTGATCAGACTTAGAGTCAGTGAACTTTTTGAAAATTTAGATTTTATTGATATTTCTTGATATTTCTGAACAGATGATACATTCATGATTCAAGATACAAAAGGTGAAAAGAGTTTACAGAGTGCACAATCTCTGCCACAAACATCACTAAGATACTCAATTACCCTCCCCTCGAATACATGGTATAGTTTTTTATCTGTTCCTCCAGAGATATGTTATATGTATACAAACAAATACATGTATGCAGATTATTTTTTGTTTCTTGTTAGGACAAATGGTGTCACACTCTATAAAGTGATCTCTGTTCTTTTTCACTGATTTTTCACTAGTTAATAATTATCTGGTACTGCAAAAATAGTAGTAATATTGGTTTTCTTTTTTATCCTTTGAATTCAATGCTTCTAGTGTTTCTAGATGCTTCTAGTGTTTCCTATTAAAATTGATTTTGGCTTCAAAATTGAGAGAGTTACATTTTAATTTGTTAAAGAATCAATCTCTATTTTATTGTGAAGAGCTCTTATAAAACATATATATTACATTTTTGTCACATAATTTTCTAGGATCTATTGGAAAGCAGCATTGTTCAATAGAATGTTATATGATGATGAAAATGTTCAATAATTGCATGGTCCAACATGATAGCTTCTAGCCATAGGAAGGTATTGAACATGTGACATGTGACTAGTAGGGCAGAGGAATTATATTTTTAATTTGTTTCCTGTTACTTAATTTAAATTTAAATAGCCACATGTGGTTAATTGTTACTGTATTGGACAGTGCAGGTCTAGAGCAATTTCCCCCTGAGATCTGTTAGTGTGACCAAGTATATTAATATATTTCTACTGTGGCTATCTGAAATGAGCCCATTTTGTTATGTTGTAGTATTCTAAATTTTACATGATTTAAAAACACATAAAATGCAAATATGTACAAAAATGTATATAAATATGTATATACAATCTTAATAATAATAAATAATCCCCCCCATATTCTTCCCATAGGTCAATAAATTGGCCTCAGAATCCCTTTTTATCCATGTTCCTTCTTGCAGATATATACTATATGGACTTTTGCTTTAGTCAATTCCTGTTTTTAAAAATAGTTTTATTCACTAGGATTGTACTCTTAAATAATGTGTCAATTAGCTGAAAAAACTGAGTAGTAAGCACAAACCTAGCCATATAAGGAAAAGTTACTGTCTTCACTGTCCCAGGACAGGGTAAGTAACACAGAATTTCAGGATCTCAGCCTTTCTGGGAGTTTCCCAGAGCCCTATTTGGAGCAGTGGCCGAAGTAATGAGGTGATCTTGGGAGGCTTAGGTTTCTCTACAGGTGGGGCATCAGGTAAGGTTGTATAGTGTGTCTAGTGTGGGGGCGAGGGGAAACTTCCCCTTTCCCCTGAAAGTTCGCTGAAAGATCAACTCACAATTAAGGCAGATTAATAAGAGGAAGAAGTTTATTTACTGTGTGCATGGACAGAATCTCAGAGTGATTATCCAATATCCCAATGGGACCCAGATATTTTTATACTTTTCTTTTAGAGGGAAGGGGAGATAAGGAATATAGGTAATTCTGTGTAGGGGCAATAAATGGTTGCTAGGGAAGATGAATAGGTAGTTGAGAGAATGAATGGATGGGAAGAAACAGATTGACTTGTAAAACCTGAGAGACAAGTATTATGTTTAAAATGATTTAGGCCAGGTCTGGTTGCATTGTTGATTTTCTTTCCTGCAATGTTGCCAGATAATAAGAAAAGGAAGGGAAAACCATTGTTCTTTTGATAGGCCTGTCTGGTTATGCAGATAGAGGGATAGCCCCTTCCAAGGGCTTGTTGGTCTCTAAGGGCCTTTAATTCAAAATACTCTTTATATCAAGGAGTCATATTTTGGGGTGAAATTTCTTGAGCTGCTCCATTGGGTACTGGTTATTTGGTACAGTAGGTTACAGATGGAACTGCTCTGTGGCTTTTGCATTTAAGCTCACCTTAGCCTAATTCCAATTTCCAGAAGCTTCTGTGGGGAAATGAACGCTCTTGGCTGATCCAACCAACAGATTATGGACAATAAGGACTTTGTCAGCACATGGTCAAGACAAGCCAAGTACAGGTAAGAGTGTGACTTAGAGTATCCTGGGCATTCTATCCTCAAGATCAAAATGTGGAACAATTGTGGCAGCAGTCTTGAAGGTGACAGTTCTCAATGTGTCATTCCTTTTTCCTTAAGTCACACTTTCCAAAATATGCCGATTAGTGCTGTCAGGTCTACAGTTGTCATCCTCGGATCTCTCTTTACTATCGTCTCAAGTTTCCCTTTGCCTTTCTCCTCCTCGGGATATCTGTCCTCTTTCCTAATCTTACGTCTCCTCTTTCTTGGTTTACTCTTGTATTTAGTGGAACATGTAGCTTCCTGAGAAAGGTTGGATATAAGATAATTTTTCTGACACTTTGCATATCTGAATATGTCTATATTCTACTTTCACATTTGATTCATATTTGTCTGAGATTAGACTTCTTAGCGGAAAATTATTTTTTTCACAGTTTTAAAAAGACTTTGCTGTACTGTCTTGTTTCTGTCTCTCTTGCTATGGAGAATTTGGAGCCACTCAGATTCCTTATGTATCACTTCCTTCTTTTATTCTTTCTCCTTGAAAGCTCGTAGAATCTTTTTCTTTGTATCCAGTGTTCTGAAATTTTACAATATGGGCTTTGATGTGGATTTTTTCTTTGTTTCAAGAAAATATGAGAGTACAAACATTTTGGTTGCATTTTATATCTTTGCCTCTCCCTACCCAGGGTTAGAGGTATGCCCTTCCTCTCAACAATGCTCATCACATCCCTCAGATGTGAGTCTACCCCTCAAGCTCCGAATCCTTGGTGAATACCACCACCATTTGAGCACCATAGTGTTAATCAGTCAGTACCACTTTGATGGTGAGTACATGTGGAGCCCATTCTTCTGATCTTGTGTCACCTCACTTTGGATAATGGGCGTAAGCTCAATCGAGGATAATATAAACAGTGCTAGCTTACTGTCGTTTCTTAAAATTGAGTAATATTCCACTGTAAACATATACCAAATTTTAATAATTCACTCATGAATTGACAGGCACTTGGGTTGTTTCCACGTCCTTATAACAGTAAATTGTACTGCCATAAACATTCGGGTGCAGATGTCTTTATTATAGAATGTCTTTTTCTCTTTTCAGTAGATGCTTAATAATGCTATTGCTGGATAGAATGGTATTTCTATTTTTAGCTCTTTGAGGTATCTCCAAATTCTTTTCCACAAAGGTTGCAATAATTTGCAGTCCCACCAGCAGTGTAAGAGTGTTCCTGTCTTTCCACATCATCACCAGCATTTATTATTTTGAGATTTTTTGATAGAGGCCAATCTCACTGGGGTTAGGAGATATCTCATTGTGGTTTTGATTTGCATTTCTCTAATGATTAGAGATGTTGAGCACTTTTTATATGTTTGCTGGCCATTATTCTGTCTTCTTTTGAAAAGTTTCTGTTCATTTCCATTGCCCATTTCTTGATGGGGTTGTTTGATTTTTTCTTGTGAATTCTATTGAGTTCTAGATAGATTCTTGTTATTGGCCTTTTATTGGATGTGTAGAGAGCAAATATTTTCTCCCATTCTGTAGGTTGTCTATTTGCTCTAATGATAGTTTCCTTTGCTGTGCAAAAGCTTTTTAATTTGATCAGATCCCATTTGTTTATTTTTTTTGCTGCAGTGATCGCTTTGGGGGTCTTCTTCAAGAATTCTTAGCCTAGGCCGATGTCTAAAAGGGTCTTCCCAACATCTTCTTCTAAGGTTCTTAAGGTTTCATGCCTTAGGTTTAAGTCTGTTATCCATCTTGAGTGGATTTTTGGGAGTGGTGAGAGGTAGAGATCCAGATTCATTCTTCTGCATGTAGCTATCCAGTTTTCCCAGCACCATTTATTGAAGAGAGATTCTTTTCCCCAATGTATATTTTTGTCTGCTTTATTAAAGATTAGGTTACCATATGCAGATGGTTTCATCTCTAGAATCTCAGTCCTATTCCAAAGATCGATGCCTCTGTTCTTGTGCCATTCACAGGCTGATTTAATTATTATTGCTTTATAGTACAGCTTGAAGTCAGGAAGACTGATGCCTCCCAGTTTGTTTTTTTTACTTAAGATTGCTTTGGCTATATGAGGTCTTTTCTGGTTCCATACAAAGTGAAGAAGTATTTTTTCTAGATCTGTAAAGAATGATGATGGTAGTTTGATGGGGATTGCATTTATTCTGTAGATCATTTTAGGTATTATTGACATTTTAGCGATATTGATTCTACCAATCCATGAACAAGGTAGATTTTTCCATGTGTTTACATCTTTTACAATTTATTTTTTTTAGTGTTTCATAGTTCTTCTTGTATAAGTCTTTCATATCTTTCTTTAAATATATGCCTAGACATTTGATTTTCTTTGGGGCTATGGTAAAAGGTATTGCATTTTTTATTTGAGTTTCGGCTTGACTGTTATTGGCTTATATGAATACCTCTGATTTGTGTTTATTGATTTTGTAACCTGAAACTTTACCAAATTCATTTATCAAATCTAGGAGTCTCCTGGACGAATCCATGGGGTTTTCTAGATATAATATCATATCAGCGGCGAAGAGCAAGAGTTTGATCTCATCTGTCCCCACTTGGATGCCCTTAATACCCCTCTCTTGCCTGATTGCTATAGCTAGGACTTTGAACACTATGTTGAATAGAAGAGGAGATAGTGTGCATCCTTGTCTAGTATGGTTTGAAGTGGGAATAGTTTCAATTTTTCCCCATTCAGTATGATATTAGCAGTGGGTTTGTCATAAATGGATTTGATAATTTTAAGGTATGAGCTGCCTATGCCTATTTTGTTAAAAGTTCTTATCATAAAGGTGTGTTGGACTTTGTCAAATGCTTTTTCAGCATCTATTGAGAGAATCATATGGTCTTTGTTCTTGTTTTT
>VBSM01003157.1:44159261-44182068 GCA_008086735.1 Cheirogaleus medius
AACAAGCACCACATATACTCAAGTCTTGTATATATATCTGTTAATATTTGGTGTTATACAATGGGGAGCATCAATAAAGCATCTTTTAAAAACATTGAAATACTTACAGATTCAGAGGAAGTTTTGTCAAAAAATGTATAAGGAGGTTTTATGTACTTTTCCACCAGTTTGCCCGAAAGCAAAATTTTGCACAACTATAAGACAAATAGAAAAGCGGGAACTGATACTGGTGTAATCCAAAAGACTCTTCAGAAGAAGAAGAGAAGACACCTGTTCCGGGTTTAAAGGATGAATAGCAGTTCAACAATGGATAAATCTGAGAGGGGGTGCATTATACCAGAGGGAGGAGAGACACAAACTGTGTTAGGGGAACAAAAAACAATTCCATTTTGCTATAGCAAAAAAAAAAAAAAATGCAGAAAGGGACACTCAGCCAGGCGATGAGATTGGGAGGGAAAATCATGCAATGATGAACGCCTCCTGTGCCAGGATGGAAGACCTAAGTTTGTTTCCTGGAGCTCTGGGGAGCTGCAGAAAGGTTTTAAGCATGTAGGTCGTGTCCCTGGATTTGTATTTCAGGAAAATAACTATGGATTTTTTGGAGGATTAAATGACAAGCCACATGAAGCTCATTAGGAAGATTTCTGATAATCTAGGCTAAGAGATTTTGAACTAATGCATAGACGATAGACGGAGGGATGGATAAGAAGAGAAATTGAAGAAATATTTAAAAAGCAAAAACTACAGGACTTGGTAATGCATGAGGGTGGTTAAAGAAAAAGGAGTGTAGGATGACTCACAGATCTGACTTAGGTGGCAGGATTCAATGATGGTACCATTCACTCACATGCTCCATCTGGGAATATTTGAGTTGAGCTTTTGAAGAAACATCAAAGGTTTAGATGGCTGGTTTTACTGGCACAGAGTCTGGTGAAGTAATCAGGTTATAGATATAAATTTATGTTATCACTTTTGGAGATTGTTAAAATAATGTGAGTGGTTGAAATCTTCTAGAGAGAAGATATGACATAATAATAAAGAAGCAAAGTTTGGAAACTAGGGGATAAGCAGGTGTTGGAAAGAAGAAAAGGAGATGGAGTAGCACATGAGAAAGATAAGAGAAAGGAAAACTATTAAATGCAGCAGAAATGTACAGCGCAGTGCTGCCCAGACAGTTTTGTTTCAGGACCCATTTACACTCTTCAGAGTTATTATGAATCTCAAAGAACTTTTGCGTATGTACATTTTTCTAATGATATTTACTGCATTAGAAATGTAAGTGCAAAAAGCTTAAATATAAATATTTAAACATATATAACATGACATCTTAACATTAAATAACAAAACAACCATTGCATGTTAATGTAAATGACAGATTTTTATGAAAAAAAAGCTATGTTTTCCAACACAAAAAAAGATTAGTGGTAAAAGAGGCATTGTTTTACATTTTTGCAAATCTAATGTTTGACTTAGGGTAATTAGTATCTGGCTAGATTTATATACCTGCATGTGCATTCAATTTATTACAATAGTTGTTTTAGTTGAAGTATGTGAATTAAAATAAAATCTTAAGCCCCCTCCAGCTGACTGAACGGATCCTCTCTTGGCCAAGGCAACCTCTCAGAAAATGACCCTTAAAGCTGAGTTGCTGACCCTGAGGAGAAGGCAAGTCAGACACATGTAGTTATGCCCTGTCACTTTTGGAGTTATTTTTTGTAACAATAAGATAAAAAATCATTAACAAGCCTAAGGCTATGTACGAAAAAGATTAAAACACACCTGCAAGTCATCAATTTACTTAACAGATCAATTGAGTTGTGGTATATGTCTGGTGTATATCTGGTGGCTTGTCTCTGATTAACAGACTTCCTTATCTTAAAACTCTTCAAGCCTTTAGACAAAGCTTCATTTCTTTAACCGATTACTAATCAAAGAATCTTTAAACCCACCTATAATCTGTAATTCCGTGCTTCAAAATGTCCTGCCTTTTCAGGCCAAATCAATCTATGTCTTCCATGTATTGATTTATAACTTTACATATAATTCCTGTCTCCCTAGAATGTATAAAACCAAACTGTAACCCAACCACAGTGGATTCTTGGGCTTATGGCTTTGGCTCTCCAGGCCATATTTGCACATATGCGGCTCAGAATAAACCTCTTTAAATTATTTTACAGAGTTTGAGTTTTTGTTTTTTGACAAGTATACGAAGAAGTTATGGCCTCATACAGATACATAGTTGGAAAATAAAGAGGAATTTTCATACTCTTTTCAATTAACTGTGATATTGATTTTTATACTACATCAAAACCTATGCAGTCAATTGGTGGAACTGAGAAATTGCACGATACTGGAGCCCTTAATAAGCAACATGCTTGGTGTAGTATTGGATTAGGAAAAGAATTTAATGTGGAAGGAAGATATAAAGGAACCATCATTACTTTTGGCCTTGGTCTCTAAATGATGGTGATAATAAAATAAGTAATAAATTTTAACGATGAGCCTGTCATAACATGGGCTTGAATTTATATTAGTGGAATAATGTGAGAAGTGCCAAGCTAAGAAACTGACATAAAAAGTGGTATCATAATATCCCCAAGTGCCTGGCAAAAACAAACACAAAACTGCTCTGGAGGGGATATCCTTACCCTGGACTGCACAGAACTTTCCCTCTGAAGAGAAGCTCACAAGACTGAGATGCAGTGAACAGAGCAAACAGATAGATTCAGCTCTCAGACAATTTCAGAAGAAAATAATATATTCATTAATGTAGTTTAAAGAGCTAGAGGCAATGAAGTGGTTAATCATATAAATGTATATATTGATTAAATATATAAAATTATTAAATATATAGAAGACATTAATGATTACATGATTCAATATATAAAAGGTGGAATCCAAACCATAAGAAAATCCCAGTCCTGAGTAGCACGATGTGTAGTGATGGATGTTCAGGAAAGAGGAAATGGGGTGAAAGGGAAGCAGAAAGGTGAGGCAGTAGGTAATTTACCCTGTTTAATCCTCATGAGTGTGAAAAACAATAGCAGTTAAAGGTAAAGGTGCCTCATTGCATGTGGCCCCATATGTCTTAACTAAGCTCAAGAATGGATGGCCAACCTAGTCTAGAGATAAGTCCAGCCATAACGAATGTTTTATCTATGACCAATACACTGAAGCCTTCCCAGGAATTGTCTTTTCAGTCCTGAGTCTGCCTGCCTGTGTATAGTCATTGAAACTGGAGGTAGCATATTCTCTGAAAAGAAGTCTTTAAACCAAAAGATTCAAAAATTTGTCCTAAAATAGGATCAGCTCATAATATCAGAATTTACTGAAATATACCTGATTCTTGAATGACAGGTGGGAAGAAGTTTCCGAGTCATTTCCTTTGAAATTTTCTAGCTAAAGAAAAAACTCAGGTTTGAGTGCAAGAAAATCTGGGAAAGAAAGCTTATATAATACTCTTTTCACTTTTTTTTAAATTAAAATTTTAATTTTCATGGAAAAGGGAGAAAAAGGAAATCAGGTTTTCACTTGGCCCCTGCTGTTACTTATATATTGCATAGGAGAAAGAATAGTAAATTTGAAGAAGCTACTAAATTATGTGGGGGACGTAAAAGATAAGAGTTATTTTAAAGGCCCTGTACAGAATACCCTTCACAATAGCAACAAAGAAAATAAAGTACCTAGGAATATACTTAAAAAGGAGCTAAAAGATCTCTACAGGGAGAACTATCAAACTTTGAGGAAGGAAATAGCAGAGGACATAAACAGATGGAAATCCATACCATGCTCGTGGGTTGGCAGACTCAACATTGTTAAAATGTCTATACTACCCAAAGTGATCTACAGATTCAATGCAATCCCTATTAAAATACCAACATCACTTTATCACAGATAAAGAAAAAATAATTTTATACTTCGTATGGAACCAGAGAAGATGACGTATATCAAAAGCAATTCTAGGCAATAAAAACAAAATGGGAGGTATCAATTTGCCAGATTTCTAACCATACTACAAAGCTGTAGTAATTAAATCAGCTTTGTATTGGCACAAAAATGGGGAGATTGACCAGTGGAATAGAACAGAGAACCCAGATATAGAACCATCCTCATATAGTCATCTAATCTTCGACAAAGCAGACAAAAACATACATCAGGGAAAAGAATCCTTATTCAATAAATGGTGCTGGGAAAACTGGATAGCCACATGTAGAAGACTGCAGCAGGACCCACACCTTTCACCTCTCATAAAAATCAATTCACACTGGGTAACAGACTTGAACCTAAGTTATGAAACTATTAGAATTCTAGAGGAAAACATTGGAAATACTCTTCTAGACATTGACCTAGGCAAAGTATTTATAAAGGAGACCTCAAAGGCAATCACAACAACAACAAAAATAAATATATGGGACCTGATCAAACTAAAAAGCTTCTGCACAGCCAAAGAAACTGTCATGAGAGGAAATAGACAACCTACACTATGGGAGAAAATTTTCGCATGCTACACATCTGATAAGGGGCTGATAAATAGAATCTATTTAGAATTCATGAAAATCAGCAAGAAAAAAATTAAACAACCCTATCAAAAAGTGGGAAAAGGACATGAACAGAAACTTTTCAAAAGAAGACAGAATAATGGCCAACAAACATATGAAAAAATGCTCAACATCTCTAATCATCAGGGAAATGCAAATCAAAACTGCAATGAGATATCACTTATATCCAGTAAGAAGGTCCTTTATCAAAAAGTCCCAAAATAATAAATGCTGGTGTGGATGCGGAGAGATAGGAATACTCCTACACTGCTGGTGGGATTGCAAACTAGTTCAGCCTCTGTGGAAAGCAATTTGAAGATACCTTAAAGTGATACAAGTAGATCTACCAATAGATCCAGCAATCCCATTACTGGGCATCTACCCAAAAGAACAAAAGTCACTCTATGAAAAAGACACCTGCACTCGAATGTTTATAGCAGCACAGTTCCCACTTGCAAAATTGAGGAAACAACCCAGGTGCCCATCAATACATGAGTGGATTAATAAAATGTGGTGTATGTATACCATGGAGTACTATTCAGCTTTAAGAAACAATGGTGATATAGGACCTCTTATATTTTCCTGGATAAAGCTGGAACCAATTCTAATAAGTGAAGTATTTCAAGAATGGAAAAACAAGCACCACATGTACTCACCAGCAAATTTTTATTAATGAATCAACACCTAAGTGGACATATAGGAATAACATTTATCGTGTGTCTGGCGGGTGGGCGGGAGAAGGGGATGGGTATATACAAAAATAATGAGTGATATGTGCAACGTTTGTGGGATGGTCACGATTGAAACTCTGCCTTGAGGGGGGGCATGGGCAATACACATAACCGTAATATTTGTACCCCCATACTATGCTGAAATAAAAAAAAGTTAAAAAAAAGAGTCTTCTTATGAAATAGGTCTTTGACTTTTCCTGCAAGGAAAGGGAAAAAGCATCTGTCATGCAAGGTACATGTGGTTTGTCTGGAAGATGCTTTGCAAAAGTTCGTGAGTGATCATTAATTATTCACCAAGTCCTACATTAGAAACTCACCGACCAACAGTTCACTAGATGCAGCTGTCCTCATGGCTGCAGCCCAATAGAGTTAGCCCTGTAGGAGATACCACTCCTTGTGATGGGAAAGGGGTGCAGGTTATCTGTTTACGGGTGAGTTCAGTCATCTACACTGAATACTGACAAACTGATTTTATCTGCTCTTTCAACATATCTATTAAGAATTCATTTCTTCCTCCTTTCCTGTCTTCCTATTTTTGTCAACTTTGGGCTCACTCACAGAGGAGTAGGACTTGATTGTTCTTTAGGACAAATATGAGCTCTATGGTCTGAAATACGGACCCTGTGCTGTCAGACACTACTTCCTGGGGTGTCTTTCCATTCATTCCCATGTTGAATTTCTGTAAATTTGGCCTGTAATGACAGTTGGGAGGTAGGATGGATGTTCATAGAATGAAACCTGTGGTAAGTCCTCTACCATGCATAATAAAGACAGCTGTGACAATCCCTGCAGATGATGTGGGTGTAGGTGTGTTCCCTGCAGCTCCAGCTCAGGTGGTAAAAAGAGTGGCTTACAGGAGGGCTGCTCATTTCCCAGTTAGTAAAGGAGAAGGGACCCTTTGTAATGTTTTCTCTTACAGATCCATAGTCAAAAATTGGCTCTGACTTAAAGAAAAGGATATGATCTTGAAATAGGCTCGTGCAGAGACTAGGGATCCGCAAAAATATAGTTATGTGGGGTCATGTGCAAAGAGTTCTCCAGCTGATTTTCTGCGTAATTAGCTTCCTGTGAATCCCTCCCATGGGATTTTCCCTTGGATGTCCCACATTAACGTGGACTGTTTCATCTTCTGCAGAGTCCTCCTGCCTCCTTTCTGCAAATCCATCTCTTTACCCACCCTCAAAATCCAAAGCAGTGTCAAGTACAGGGCTCACTCACACAGAAGACTCAAAAGTGTTCCTATAATGGGCAGTTCTCTTACCATTTGTTTGAGTTTCCACCCAGGAGTTAATCTTCTTTTCATTTTCTTCTGGAGCATTTTCAAAATCAAAAGATTCCACACTGGCCAGGTAAAACTCCTTAACATTATCTAAATATTCCTTTAAGATGTAAAGGAATAAAAGAGGAATTAGGGTAATGTACCAGCAGCTATGTGTTAATGTTACCAAATTTAATTATTTATAATTATAGTAAGCTGATTCCAGACCCTGAACAAATCCACAATCTCCTGCCCCAGACCATTTTTTTTGCAGCTGCCACGTAGTCCACTTGAAAGGGGTGCAGGCTGGTACAAGACGGAGGTAACTGCAGGTCAAAGTCATCTGGGAAACTTTGAGGAAGAAGAGGCTGTGGTTGGCAAGCTCCAAAGCACCTTGCTATGAAGCAGCTGACTTGCTTCTGATGCTTCTTGCCAGTAAGTCCACCCAAGACATTTCTCACCTTTTGTCTTCCTCAGGCATTCAGTATCTCCCGGTAATTCCCCAGCTGTCCCCAGGGACTCACCCAAGCCTGCCCACTCCAGTAATATCCCCTTAGCCTTACATTTTCCACCGACATATGCTCTATATTCCTGGCGTCTCATGACTCATTGTGCAACCCCACCTCCTATTTCCTTATCAGATTATCCTAAATCCACACTTTCCTGGTGCATTATCAGAGTCTGGGATGGAGTTGTGGTGATTGAGCTGATGCGCCCTGAGTGAATGCTTCCCCACCTGAGAGGACCAGACTCATCATCCTTGCCCTGCCACATTAGACCATTCAGACACGTAGGACCCAGGAGGCAGATGAAAGTTTTGGTAGGTCAGGTGAAATTTACCTCAAGGAATTGATTAGTCTTTTCTCCATAAAGCCTGTTGGCAATCTTCAGCTCGTATGCATCAGTCCGTTTGTTTAATTCAGTCAGAAGCTTTTGAAATTGGTGATGCACATTTCCTGGCTTTTCATCCTTCAAACAAGAAAAGGGACCTCATTAAATTACCTTATCAGTGAAATTATGAAACTCATGCTAAGTCTGTGATATCAATACCTAAATTTGGGTGGTCTCAAAGATGACCTTTTGTGCCAATTCCCTGATATTTGGTGTATTTTTACCTCAAATACTCTTCAAAATCTACCTTACATTTAACTTCTTCCAGTAAATTCTTTGTTCTTGCTCTAACATATCCAATGTTTTCTCTTTGGAACTAACAATGTAACATGATTCTACCACTGAATTGTCCACTCATTGGTGTAAATGGTTAGGTGTAACTTCCTAAATCTAAGCTCTAAGCTTCTCAAGGGCAAGAACCATATTTCATTTCTAAAAACCACAATGATATGATTATGTTGAAGTTTCTATTTTTAAATGTGTTATGACATGAAGTGCTGTTCTACATGTTGATGGAATCATCTTCTAAGACACGTTGCCTGTGATTTATGGCTCTTTCCTCATGATGGTCATTCTCTGCAAGTAAGATCAGTGTGTGCCTGGTACTCAGCTGAGGGCTTTACATGTGTAGCTCCAAGTCTTTTGTACAATTCAGATAAAAACAAGGAAGCTCAGAAAATTTAAAAAATCTCTCTAAAGAGACATAAATTAGAAAATCCAAGGTTTGAACCTAAACCTGTCTTATTCTAGAACCTTCTACTTAGTAGCTAAGAGTTTTGCACCATTGACGCTCTAAATCAATATATCTCATTGATATCATTTCTAAAAATATACTTGGAATTTTACTTATTCTTGATCTCATTAATGACAATTAAATTGAATTATTTTACCCATATTATTGTAATTAATATAATTATTAGTTTATAATAATAACTTTTATTGTGGCTCTTTATATGCCAGTCACTGATGCAAATGTTTGCATGTATTTGCATGTATTGAACCAGATATTTTGTCATCCCTAGTTTACTGGGATGGGGTCAGTGAGGCTCAGCAGTTGTATCTTACCCGTGTTCACTATTTGTGGAGAGCAGAGCTGGAATCTGATCCTAGGCTATGCAGTTCTAGACTCATGCTCTAAAGTACAATGCTGACCTGTTCACAGTAAAGCTAAAACACAAACTAACAATTATGTAACATGAAATGCAAACAAGTCTGTATATCGTATTCTTTTTGGTCCAGGATTTCTCCTAACAATTGCCTTTAGTTTCTTAGTTTATGTGAAGTTTCCAGTTTATACTGTGACCCACTTATATATCTGAAGCTATCTCTGAAGGGCAATGCTCTGTGACTCACATGGCACTTTGTATCTCTTTCTTTTGTGTTTTCTGGGATTTCATTAAAATGAAGGACCTAGAAGAGGTATGAAGTGGGAGAAGAAAATTTTATTCAGAAGTTCTGTTTAAATTAGTGCTCACGCAGTTATGGAAATTTCTGCTCAGCCCCTGTGGTATCCATCAGCCCCTACACATGCATCAGGCCCTGTGCTACCCAACAGGCCACCAGATCTGGTGTCCTATGCATGCTCACTGACACAGTGATGGAGAGCAACATTCAGACAGGTCAAGGTAACAAAGCTGACACCTACCTTCTCAATTTGTAATGCAGTGTTTTCTCTGCACCCTAATAGAAGCATCGCAAATGCTGATGTGATAATGAAAGGAGATTAGAAGATGTTGTCCTCCTTTGATTTTCCAAACTGTCAGAACATATCTAAAACAAACTGGGTGTTTGCTTCACTGAGTGACTTCATGGTGACCTTGGTGTGATCTAGAACTCCTGGAAAAGCATCGGATTCATTTTAAAATGACTTTACTGAATGGAGCATTTCTTGATACAAGTTGCAGACTTGTATCAAATGTAAACGTTGTTAACCATTTAAGCTAAGGTATTTAGAGACTTTCATTGTGTCACAATATTTTAGTCTCTTTAGTAATTTGTCCTAAGGAGGCTCATAAAATTCTTGTTGCATCTCTTTTTGCATAAACCCCATAACTGAGAACAATTATGCCCAGGGAGCTCTAAGTCTATGGGAAGCAGGAAATTTTTTTATGATTGGGATGGATATCTGTACTACTTGGACCAGAAAGGCAAAATCTCTCATTTAGTATTTGTTTAGGCTTCTGCATGCCCATCCTTGATCTTGAGGGTTTAAACTAATTCTGTCCCTTGGAGTTGACCCTTATAATCTCATCTAACAGTTTGGACCCAGCAGGATTCAATTGTTTTAAATCCTGGAGATTTCAGATAAACTTGTTTTTACTTGAAAGTTGTCATGACTCTGGAAAGCAAAGCAAGAGAATCAGTAATATTTTAAATAAAAGTCATAAAAAATATTTTAGTTCTTTCCATGACCTTTTTTTTAAAAGAAGGAATTCTTGTATTGTAGTTGATTATAAATTGTTGTTTAAGGAGAATCAAAGTAAAATAATAATTGTGGATGATAAAAGCCTTACAATAGTCATGGTTAAAGAAGCAAAGGAGATTTAGTTATTTCTGTGGCATATAACAATTTAGCATGTATAATTATTATTGATAGTATAATACCAAGGCATAATAGAATTTTAGGAATCTCATATAGTTTTGGAACAGGTATTTATACTATATTCATACAAATACGACCAAAAGAAAATTATATGCTATTTTATATTTGACAATGCTTTCCTGTACGGTTTAAAATACCAGTAAGCCTAATAAGCTTTTCTTGGACGTTTAGTGTTTCCATTATTAAAAGGTAGTTTGAGGTTAAAAGGACTGAATGGGGAAAAGAATCTCTTTTCAACAAATGGTGCTGGGAAAACTGGATAGCTACATGCAGAAGAATGAATCTGGATCCCCACCACTCACCTCTAATAAAAGTCAATTCAAGATGGATAACAGACTTAAACCTAAGGCATGAAACCTTAAGAATTCCAGAAGAAGATGTTGGGATGACCCTTTCAGACATCAGTGTAGGCAAAGGATTTTTGAAGAAGACCCCCCTAAGCAATCACTGAGCAACAAAAATAAATAAATGGGATCTAATCAAATTAAAAAGCCTTTTCACAGCCAAGGAAACTATTATTAGAGGGAGTAGATAACCTACAGAATGAGAGAAAATATTTGCACTCTAAACATCCGATAAAGGGCCTATAAGAAGAATCTATCTAGAACTTAAAAAAATGAACAAGAAAAAAATCAAACAACCCCATCAATAAATGGGCAAATGAAATGAACAGAAACTTTTCAAAAGAAGACAGAATAATGGCCAGCAAACATATAAAAAATGCTCAACATCTCTAATCATCAGAGAAATGCAAATCAAAACCACAATGAGATATCACCTAACCCCAGTGAGATTGGCCTTTATCAAAAAATCCCAAAACAACAAATACTGTCGAGGATGTGAAGAGACAGGAACACATTACACTGCTGGTGGGACTGCAAATTAGTGCAACCTTTGTGGAAAAGAATTTGGAGGTACCTCAAAGAGCTAAAAATAGAAATACCATTTGATCCAGGAATAGTGTTATTGGGCATCTAGCCAAAAGAGAAAAAGACATTCTATAATAAAGACATCTGCACCTGAATGTTTATGGCAGCACAATTCACTATTGCGAGGATGTGGAAACAACCCAAGTGCCCATTAATTCATGAGTGGATTATTAAAATTTCATATATGTATACAATGGAATATTACTCAATTCTAAGAAACGACAGTGATCTATCACCTCTTATATTTTCCTTGATTGAGCTTGAGCCCATTATCCGAAGTGAGGTATCACAAGATTGGAGGAATGGGCTCCACATGTACTCAAATCAAATTGGCACCGACTGATCATGAACTATGGTGCTCACACAGCAGCAATATTCTCCAGGGATTAGGGCGTTGGGAGGGGGGGGTAAACTCACAACTAATGGATACAGTGAGCATTGTAGATGGGAAGGACATGCCCCTAATCCTCATTTGGGTGCGGCAAAGACATGAAATGTAACCAAAATGTTTGCACCCTCACAATATTCTGAAATAATAAAAAAATGGACTGAATGTAGAATTTTCTTTTTGGAAAGTTTGTCAAATATTACAGATTTAAAACATTTGTTTAAATAGAATTACAAGTCACAGTAAAATTATGGTTGTTTATTTAACCAAGAGTGATCATCAGAAGTCTTTAAAGGCGATGCAGGAAGATATGTGGGAGTAAACTTTAACCCATAAAGTTTAGTTTTTCTAGTTAGTATGAAGCCTAAAGACAATACAGGGATTATCTAGATAAAGCATAAAATCTTTGCTTCTTTTCTGCCAGTTACCAAAAAGTTTTTAAAAAAACCTTCTGTAGTACAGTTGCTTTTTTATTTGTTTGTTGTTTATGGGAAGCCCATATAGGTAACTTGAAAGTTAAACCTGATGAAGAGGGCACTTGAATTAATCAGACACAGTAAAAGTGTGTCCAGAGTCATGAGTGTACAAATCATAGAGGAATTTGAATAAGGAAAGCTAGCACCTTGAATAGGAGAACAAATGACTCTTAGTAACACCATGAAAAATTTTTGACCATATTAAATAAGTTAGACATATCAATAAAGGTTAAAAGTGTAGTATTAAGTTGTACATTGTTTTCTTAAACCTTTAAGATAAAAAATTCTAACAGCAGGCCATAACAACAGACTTAGAAACAGAAGGGAAAAAGGAAAAAAGTTACGGGAGTTGTTGAAAAGTTGAAGGTGAGAGTTAGGGTGCCAGCCTCCTTAGGGGGGAAAGCTGAAATTGGTAAGACATAGAAGTTGTTGTGCTTTCAAGATACAAGTCTCTGAATTAAGAGAAGAAAACAGCTTATAGAATTAATGTTAATACATCATGTAATTTCATTAAGAGCAAATTAATATTTTAAGAAAGCTTTCTTGTTTTAACCAAATACATTTTATTTATAGCCAACTTGATTATATATAAGATTCATTCATATATTCCCTTCTATGAACCTTGTACAGACTATAACATTCTTAAACTTTGTCCGAACTTGTACAGACTATCTATGACATATTTAAACTTTCTGATTCATCTTAAATTTCTCTCTTTTTTAAAAAAACAAACAGTTATTTTAGGACAAAATTTTACCGTACAAGATTCTTTCTTATCCAATATTAATCTCCTTTTTTAAACCTTTCTTACCAAAAATATGTTTTTATATTCATAGCCTTTTAACATCTTCTCTTACTTACTTCACTAATTACTTTCTATCTTGTTTTTATTTCTTTCTAAACCCATATTTTGAATCAACCTTTAAATAACTCTGAATTAGATAAAATTACCTTTATATTTAATAAGAACACATTTTATATTTCTTTTATGATGTCCTTATTAAAACATCTTTTTCTTTTGTAAAAATATATATATATAGAATACTATATATATACTATATATAGAATTGCATATATTGCCTAGAATTTTTATTTTTAGTAACTTAAATTTTAGTGTAAACTTAAGAAGCAGGCAACCATGAATTATCTGTCATAAAACATTTGCAATGAAACAAGATCATAGGTTACTATAAAATTATAGTCATTCACTTAGTCAAACTGATTACTAAAAAATTTTAAAAAGCAAAAACCTTACTCTTTGATAGTTAGGAGACTCAGTTTCCCAAACAATCATAAGACCTAATATAGACAAACTGAAATATTATACAAGTCAAAAGGTGAACAAAAATCTCTTTTTATTCCCATTAATATCATATGAAAATCTTGTTTAAAAGAGAAAACCAAATTTTTTGTTGTATTAGTGTATCAATGATATAGCTAATTTTAGTAAAATATTATAAACAAATCCATCTAATTTTAATCAATTTGATCATAAATTAAGATTTTTTATAAACCTTTTATAACCTTTATTTTTAACTTTTATATCCATTTACTGTTAATCATTTATTTATTTAATTTAAAAGTTTTTAAAATCTGTAAATTAGGCAAAATTATCTTTAACAAAAATTATTTCTGTCTTATAAACTTTTTGATTAAAAAATATTATTTTTCAGAAAGAATTGTTTCTCTTGTATCTAGTAGTTATAATTACATGTATTAATCATAATGCCAACCCTCAGGGAAACTTAGGAAAGAGAAACCTAGGCAGTTAAAGTAACCTTGATCTGTTATAAGTGCCCAATTTAACAGCACTCCTAAACATATAAATAAGCTATTAAGGTATATAAACTTAAACTTATTCTTAATAGTGTTTCAGTATTATAAATGACTGAGACATTTTATGATCAGCTAGGTCACCCCAATTACCATGTGAATTTGGCTGGGAGGAGTAAAATGCCCTTTCTCTTCAGAGCTGAGGAACTCAGTCTCTCATTTACCTACAAACAAGACAGTTTGTTTTCCTCTTTCACAAATGTATAGAAAAGCCAATTGAGATCAATTTTAGGAAGACAATGGATAAGATCCTTTAAAATGCACCTCCAAATCAAAATTAGGATCCAAAACAACAAATTCCTAGGTAAAGGACCTACTCAGAATAAACCAGGACCGGCAACCAAAATGTGAGGCCTGACTAGCTCAGGAGGCCTTACCAGTTCCACCCAAGAAGCCTGGAGTTGAGGGAGCCAAAAGGGGCCATGCTGGAACCTGATGCCAAGTTCAGGCTACTCCTTTGTGAGTCCTGAGTCTTCTCTGAGCCCAACATTGGACATCAATCTTGTGAAATGGAAAAGAAGTCAAACTCTGTGAAATAATTTAAAGAGGTTTATTTTGAGCCAAATCTGAGGACCATGGCCCAGAGCCATGCCCAAGAAGCCTTGAGCAAGTGGACTCACTGTGGTTGGGTTACAGTTTGGTTTTATATATTTCATGGAGACAGGAATTACACATAAAGTCATAAATCAATACATGGAAGGCATATATTGGTTTTTCCCAAAAAGGCAGGACATCTCAAAGCAGGGGTTTACAAGTCATAGGGGGTTTTAGGGATTCTTTAGTTGACAATTGGCTGAATGAGTAAGGCTATGTCTAAAAGACCAGGAATCAGGATAAAAGAATGCTTGAGTTAAGATAAGGCTCTACTATCTTTCATGTGATGCTATCCTGGAATGAGGTTGAGAATTAAACCACATTATATTGGGTTAACACAACCCATTTCATGAGATTTCATCATTTGTAGGGATGACTCACCAGGCCACTTTGGAAAGGAATTTTGGCAAAAGAAAAAGATCAGAGTTTAGTCCTCACATCCTTGGATCTCTTTTTACTATTTTTTCATGTTTCCCTTTGCCTTTCTCCTGATCTGGATATCCATCCTCTTTCCATGTCTCCTCTTTCTTGGTTTACTCATTTATTTAGTGGAACATGTCCTTTGGTAGCTTCCTGAGAAAGGTTGAATAGGAGATAATTATTCTGAGACTTTACATATCTGAATAGGTTTATATTACTCTCATGACTGATATTTGTCTGAGATTAGAATTCTTAGTGGAAAACCATTTTCTTTCAGAGACTATTTTGGTTGCTTTTTATAACATTGCGTCTCCCTAGATTTGAAAAGATATTGCTCTATTGTCTTCTTTTTGTCTCTCTTGCCATTGAGAATTTGGAGCCACTCAGATTCCTTATGTATGACTTGCTTCTTTTTTTTCTCCTTGAAAGCTTATAGAATCTATTTCTTTTGTATCCAGTGTTCTGAAATTTTACAATATGGACTTTGATGTGGCTTTATTTTCACTCATTGTGCTTCATACTCAGTGAGTCTTTTCACTCATTCTTTTTCTAAACTTTGTTTTGTAGTTTGGGTAATTTTTATTGAACTATATTCTAGTTGTTGATTCTTCCCTCAGTGGCAAATATACTGATAAATGCATCAAATGCTTTTTCATCTCTGTTAACTATATGTTTTATTTCTACCATTTCTATTTGGATCTTTCTTATAGTTTCCATCTTAATGTTGGAATTCTTCATATAGTTTGAACATTGTCAAGGCTTTCCACTGGATCCTTTAATATATTAATTATATATAAGAATGTGTGTATATATATTCATATATAAAATTATATATTAGAATATATTAGTCCTAAGGAAAGTAGAAATGTTTAACTTGCACATTGTCTGTTACTTATAAACCACAGAGTAATCAGCATTGGTCTTGTTGGTGATGGCTAAGGATGAGTGGATCTAGGAATGGGTATCCCCAGGCCCATGCACTCAGTGGTAGAAATGATCTGATGATGATAACAGATCGGTGCCTGAGTAATTATTTTATTGATAATGTATTTTATAGAATCACAAAATTTAGATATATAAGAAGGGTCCCAGATATCACCCAAATTCAAAGAATTGTGATGTCTAGGTTATTGAGTTTGAAGAGAAAGTAACATATGGTTTGGTTCATTTAAAATATGTTGCAAAAAAATGGTGGAGTAGGGGTGTCCTACTGGCTCTCTGTTCCCAGAGTGGAAAGTGAAGAATGCGGATAACCACAGGCTAGTGAACTGCACTTCCACAGGACCAGCTTTGTAAGCCGGCAGAGAATCACTGGGAAACAGAGAAAAAGTAAAATTGCAGCCGAGATCAAAGGTGAATCGGATAATTTTCCGCAAAACCCCGGGAGTTGGAAATATACAATAGGGAGGGAGTGAGGTGTGGATTGACCCACTGCCCGCCGGGTGCAGCATTGGCTCTACCTTGTGTAGGGAGATATGCTCCCCCCAACCAAACTCCACACCCATGCAGGCCAGGAAGTGGCTGAAGTTGGTAGGAAGTGGTAGAGCTGGGCAAAGCTGTGTAGAGTGGAGACTGGAGCAGGGAACATTTTGAACTCTCCTGAGCGCTCTGCTGAGGCAGTTTCAGATGGGGGAGGGTCCGAACCCAGCAGTTGCTCCCCTGCTCGACAGTAACGAGTGCCCATTCTGTCCTGTTGCTGCAGAATGCTTCTAGGACCAGGTCGAGGGAAGTATACCTGAAAAGAGGCTTTGACCTTGGATATAGTTGAGGTTTTGGCTGGCGCTGGGTAGACAAAGAGTGCAAAGCTTTGTTCCTTGAACCATGGGGTCTCTGCGAGTTGGGGGAAATCCGTCTGCTCCTCCAACACCACCCCCATCTTCCCATTCCTGCAGCTTGACTCGGACTCTGTGTTTAAAGGGGCAGAAAGGGGAGAGTGGAGGTTCCCGTGGCTGCCTCACCAGATTGAACTTGGGCAGTCTCTCACTGCACACAACTGCCTGCGTTCTGTGTCCAGAAAGCAGAGCCTGTCATGGCAAGGTGGAGTTGTGAAGGAGGCTGCTATTCCAGATATAACCTGGGGAGACATTATCACCCACACCCTCTTATGACTTGGGTCTGGGTGCTTCGTGCCAATGGGTCTGACTCCGCCCTTGGGAGGAGTTGAGAAAGGGGCTGTTCAACCCGAAACCCATGTTGCAAGACTGTTACTTCTGCTTTGCTTCCACCTCCCTGCTGGTGCTGGCCATGGAAAGGCAGCTCTAACAGCCTATCAGTATAGCTTATCAAGGTGAGTCCCATCTATACCTCTTTACTGTGGCCTGATAGCCAGTGCCTCCAGCCAAAAGGGAAGCCCCATTCCTGGGAATTGCAGAGGTGGGAGCGAATCTGTGATCTGGTCTGAGATCTGCCGGGATTGAAGAAGACCCTTGGCAGTGACCAGCCCACTGGGATTTTGTGCAGAAGGGACTGACCTCACCCTAGCAGGGGATAAGCAAAGTGGCAGATTTCTTTCTGATCTGGGACTCTCAGAAGCCTCAGGTAGGGCTTCTCCAACAACCCTGAGAATTATGCCACATACCAACTAGATAAATCCCTCCCTTGGAAGGGTAGGGGAATGAAAGTATCCACGTCTTGGTTAGTTAGCCCTAGGAAATGCCTTTTCCTTAGGCCACAGAGTTATCTTCCCCTCTGACAGTGCAGACTCCACCCTTGGGGGAGGAGAAAATTTAAAAAAAGACGTTTCCCAGCCTGGGACTTACGAAAGTCTCATCCATTGCCTCCCACTCAGCCCACCAAAGCAGACTCAGCCCTGGAAAGTCATGAAAAAGGAGAAAAGTCACTTTCCTTGTATGGATAGCTTGAATATGTGCATCATTGGAATTAAGCAAAAGGGGGAAGAGTGATGTCTACATACAGCTGGTTGGTTTTGATTATCTGATAAGTTCGGATCACAAGGGCTTGCCTTTGGCACCCGGATTGTTGCCAACTTATAGGCTGTGGTTTGGGAAGGAAAATTGTGACCATAGTCTTTACCATCTGCACCAATTGAATACCCCCACCAGGAGCTCCTCCGAAAGTGTGATGAAAGATCTCTGAATAACATATTAACAACTCCTCCCTAACTACAGATCAAGCAATTGCTGAAGTATTCTCTCTTAGGTTCACTGGTTCCTGAAGCTCCTTTCACCACTCCTAAAGTAGTAACAGGTCTATAGGAACCCTTGGCAGTGACAGGACATTTCCAGAAGACTGAGATACCTGCATATCCTATGTGGAAGCTTAGACCGCAATGCTAAGGACTTGGAATACCTTGATAATGGTATCCTTCTTGCAAACCACAGATAACAAAAGAGAGTAATCTCAGACCCTATCATATTGCCTCCCACTTCAACCTAGGGATTGAGAGCAGACTCACTCTCACAAGAGTGATCTAACCCCTGAGTCTCTAAGCAAGGGGCCTAAACCCACTAAACTCTGTAGACAGAAGGTGAAGACATTAGGTCAAAGATAACCCAACAAACTCAAACTCCTCTAAGATGATACAGGACCAGAGTACATTTCCCCAGCTCTGCCAAAGATCATTCTTTTGGATTCCCAGAATTTAGCTCATAACCCAGTCCCAACACCTCTGGTCCTTGACAAAACACCCAGATGAGAAAGAACCAGGGAAAGATCACAGGAAACATGAAGGAGCAGGGAGAAAAGTCACTTCCAAAAGAAAATACTTGACCTCCATCAACTGACACCAACTTACATGACATGATTAAACTGATGGAGGAAGAATTCCAAATATGGATTGTTAGAAAACTCAATGGAATTGAAGAGAAAATAGAATCCCAACATAGAGAAACCACAAGAACAATTCAGGAAATGAATGAAAAATTCTCCCCCAAATTGAAATTATACATAAAAACCAATAAGAAATTTTGGCAATGAAGGAAACAATCAAGGAACTCCATAATACAGTGGAAAGCATCAAGAACAGGATGGACCATGCAGAGGAAAGAATATCAGAGCTCAAAGATTATGCATATGAGCTAAACAAATCAGAGGAAGAAAGGGAACACAGAAACAAGAGACAAGACCAAAGCTTATAAGAAGTGTGGGATTATGTAAAAGAGCCGAATCTCAGGGTGATCAGGATTCTGGAAGGGGAAGAGGAACAATCACAAGGGCTGGAAAACTTATTTCACGGAATACTGGAGGAAAATATTGCCAGGCCTGGCCAGAATCTTGATATCCAAAAACAAGAAGCACATGGAACTCCTGGGAGACAACATGAAAAGGCAATCACTTCGTCACATGGTCATTAGGCTGACCAAAGTAAACGTGAAAGAAGCAATCATCCATGCAGCAAGGTGAAAACAACAATTAACCTATAAAGGAAAACTTATCAGAGTAACTGCAGACTTCTCATATGAAACCTTACAAGCCAGGTGGGATTGGGTGCCTATCCTTAATCTTCCAAATCAGAATATAGCCCAACCTAGAATTCTTTACTTAGCAAAATTAAGTTTCATCTATGAGGGAGAAATAAAGTCCTTCTAAGACAAGCAATCACTGAAGGAGTTTGCAAAGTCCAAACCAGCCATACAAGAAGTTCTCAGACCTGCATTCCTAACCAAACAGGGCAATAAACACTCCTCAAAATAAAATCTTCAAAGAATTAAAGGTTAGATCTTGAACTTCATGATGGTTCTAGGAGTAAGACAAAGCAATAGGACTTCACCCAAAAATATGAATGGAAATCTTCCTCCAATTTCAATCCTCTCAATAAATGTAAATGGCTTAAACTATCCTCTGAAGACTGGCAGAGTGGATAAAAATCCACACGCCTAGTATCTGCTGTCTACAGGAAACACATCTAACCCACAAAGATGCCTTCCAGTTGAAGGTCAAGGGATGGAAAACTATCATCCAGGCAAACGGAAGTCAAAAGAAAGCAGGGGTAGCTATACTATTTGCAGATAACATAAGCTTTAACATAGCAAAAGTAAAAAATGATAAAGATGGCCACTTTTTAATGGAGAAAGGGAAGATCCAACAAGAAGATTTAACAATTCTTAATATTTATGCACCCAATTCAAGAGCACCCAATTACATAAAGCAAACCTTGTCTGATCTAAATACCATGTTAAACAACACTGCCATAGTAGCAAGGGACTTCAACACTCCACTGAATGAACTGGATAGATCCTCCAAACAGAAAATAAGGAAAGAAATAATGGACCTGAACAGAGCCCTTGATCAAAAAGGTCTGGCAGATCTCTACAGAACATTCTACTCAAATAAAGTTGAATTTACATTCTTCTCAGTAGCTCATGGAAACTTCTCCAAAATTGATCACATCCTAGGCTGCAAATCAGATCTCAAAAAACTCAAGAAAATAGAAATTATACCACATATCTTTTCTGACCATAGTGGTATAAAATTAGAGTTCAATTCCTGTAGGAACACTCAACACCTCACAAAGTCATGGAAACTAAACTATCTATTATCGAAGAATTATTGGGTCAAGGATGAAATTCAGAGGGAAATCAAGAGTTTCTTTGAGCAAAATGATAATGGAGACACTTGTTACCAAAACCTGGATACACCAGAAGTTTACCTGAGAGGAAAACTAATAGCAATAAATGCTCACATCCAAAAAACAGAAAGCTTAGATACTAACAGCCTATTGAATAGACTCAAGGAATTGGAGAAAGAAGAGCAAACCAATACCGATCCTAGTAGAAGAAAAGAAATAACTAAGATCAAAGCACAACTAAATGAAATGGAGAACAAGAGAATTATATGGTAGTTCAACAAAACCAGAAGCTGGTTTTTCAAACACATAAACGAAATTGATGGCCCTCTTGCTAGATTGACAAGGACTCAAAGGGAAAGGACTCTAATAAACTCAATAAGAATGAAAAAGGAGAGATCACAACAGACACCACAGAAATACAAAACATTATGTTTGACTACTATAAAAAACTGTATGCCCAAAAACTACATAACGAGGAGGAAATGGACAAATTCCTGGATTCATACAATCTCCCTAAGTTCAACCAGGAGGTAACAGAATTCCTGAATAGACCAATCTCAAACTCAGAAATTAGAGCAATAATTAATAACCTCCCCAAATGGAAAAGTCCCGGACCAGATGACTACACTTCAGAGTTCTACCAAACATACAAAGATGAACTCATACCTATACTACAGAAATTATTCCACAACATTGAGAAGGATGGTATCCTTGCTAAATCATTCTATGAAGCCAAAATCACCTTGATACCAAAGCCAGAAAAGGAAGCAACAAAAAAAGAAAATTACAGACCAATATCCCTCATGAATATAGATGCAAAAATCCTCAGCAAAATTTTAGCAAATAGAATTCAGCAGCACATCAGAAAAATAATTCACTATGACCAGATGGGCTTTATTGTAGGGATGCAAGGCTGGTTTAACATATACAAGTCTATAAATGCAATTAACCTCATAAATAAAAACAAGAACAAAGACCATATGAGTCCCTCAATAGATGCAGAAAAACCATTTGACAAAGTCCAACACACCTTTATGATAAAAACTCTTAACAAAATAGGCATTGGTGGCTCATACCTTAAATTTATCAAATCTATTTATGACAAACCCACTGCTAATATCATACTGAATGGGGAAAAATTGAAACCATTCCCACTTCAAACCATAACTAGACAAGGATGCACACTATCTCCTCTTCTATTCAACATATTGCTCAAAGTCCTAGCTATAGCAATCAGGCAAGAGAAGGGTATTAAGGGCATCCAAGTCAGGGCGGATGAAATCAAACTCTCACTCTTTGATGATGATATGATATTATACCTAGAAAACTCCATGGATTCATCCAAGAGACTCCTAGATTTGATAAATGAATTCGGTAAAGTTTCAGGTTACAAAATCAATATACACAAATCAGAAGTATTCATATATGCCAAGAACCATCAAGCTGAAACTCAAATCAAAAAAGCAATACCTTTTACTTTATCCCCAAAGAAAATTAAATATCTAGGAGTATATTTAATGAAAGATACAGAAGACTTATACAAGGAGAACTACGAAACGCTAAAAAAAGAAATTGTAGAGGCTGTAAATAGATGGAAACATCTACCTTGTTCATGGATTGGTAGAATCAATATTGTTAAAATGTCAATATTACCTAAAGTGGTCTACAGAATTAATGCAATCTCCATCAAAGTACCACCATCATTCTTTACAGATCTAGAAAAAATATTTCTTCACTTTGTTTGGAACCAGAAAAAACCTCATATAGCGAAAGCAATCTTAAGTAAAAAGAACAAACTGGGAGGCATCAGTCTTCCTGACTTCAAGCTGTACTATAAAGCAATAATAGTTAAATCAGCCTGGTATTGGCACAAGAACAGGAGCATTGATATTTAGAATAGAAGTGAGATTCCAGAGATGAAACCATTTGCATGCGTTAACCTAATCTTTGATAAAGCAGACAAAAATATACAATGGGGAAAAGAATCTCTCTTCAATAAATGGTGCTGGGAAAACTGGATACTCACATGCAGAAGAATGAATCAGGATCCCTACCTCTCACCTCTTACAAAAATCCACTCAAGATGGATAACAGATTTTAACCAAGGGCATGAAACCTTAAGAATCCTAGAAGATGGAGGGAAAATCCTATCAGACATTGTCCGAGGCAAAGAATTGTTGAAGAAGACCCCGAAAGCAATCACCACAGCAGCAAAAATTAGCAAATGGGATCTGATCAAATTAAAAAGCTCTGCACAGCCAAGGAAACTATCTTTAGAGCGAATAGACAACACAGAATGGGAGAAAATATTTGCTCTCTACACTTCTGATAAAAGTCTAATAACAAGAATCTATCTAGAACTCAGAAGACTTAACAAGAAAAAAATCAAACAACCCCATCAAGAAATGGTCAATGGAAATGAACAGAAAATTCTCCAAAGAAGACAGAATAAAGGCCTGCAAACATATAAAAATGCTCAACATCTCTAATCATTATAGAAATGAAAATCAAAACCACAATGAGATATCACCTAACCCCAGTGAGAATGGCCTGTATCAAGTAATTCCAAAACAACAAATGATGGCAAGGATGTGAAGAGACAGGAACACTCTTACACTGC
>VBSM01003157.1:44196097-44235188 GCA_008086735.1 Cheirogaleus medius
CATTTTTAGAAGTGCATCGCCTGCTAGATCATTGTCCTAAATGAAAGACCACAGAAAATTTTCAAGATGTCCTGCCTTTTCATGCCAAACCAATGTGTGCCTTCCTTGTATTGATTTATAACTTTACATGTAATTCCTGCATCCCTAGAATGTATAAAACCAACTGTCACCCAACCTTGGTGGATTCTTGGGCTTCATGGCCATGGCTCTCCGGGCCATGGTTGCACATATGCGGCTCAGAATAAACCTCTTTATATTATTTTACAGACTTTGAGTTTTTGTTTGTTGACAAATATACGAAGAAGTTCTGGCCTCATACAGATACGTAGTTGGAAAATAAAGGGGAATTTTCATAGCCTTTTCAATTAACTGTGATATTGATTTTTGATACTACATCAAAACTCTATGCAGTTAATCGGTGGAACTGAGAAATTGCACGATACTGGAGGCCTTAATGAGCAACATGCTTGGTGTAGTATTGGATTAGGAAAAGAATTTAACTATGTGGAAGGAAGATATAAAGGAACCATCATGATTTTTGGCCTTGGTCTCTAAATGATGGTGATAATAAAATAAGTAATAAATTATAACCATGAGCCTGTGATCACATGGGCTTGAATTTGTATTAGTGGAATAATGTGAGAAGTGCCAAGCTAAGAAACTGACATAAAAAGTGGTATCATAATACCCCCGAGTGCCTGGCAAAAACAAACACAAAACTGCTCTGGAGGGGATATCCTTACCTTGGACTGCACAGAACTTTCCCTCTGAAGAGTAGCTCACAAGACTGAGGTGCAATGAACAGAGCAAACAGAAAGATTGATCTCTCTGACAACTTCAGATAAGAGAATAATATTTTCATTAATATAGTTAACACAGCTAGAGTTAATGAAGTGATTAAACATAAAAATGTATATATTGATTAAATATATAAAAAACATTGATGATTACATGATTCAATATATAAAAGGTAGAATCCAAACCACAACAAAATCCAAGTCCAGGGTAGCGGGATGTGTAGTGAGGATGTTAGGGAAAGAGGAAACTGGGGGTGAAAGGGAAGCAGAAAGGTGAGGCAGTAGGTAATTTACCCTGTTTAATCCTCATGAGTGTGAGAACCAAGAGCAGTTGAGGGCAAAGGTGCCTCACTGCATGTGGCCCCATATATCTGAACTAAGCTCAAGAGTGCCTGGCCAACCTAGTCCAAAGATAAGTCCAGCCTTAACGAATGTTTTATCTATAACCCATAGACTGAAGCCTTCCCAGGAATTGTCTTTCCAGTCCTCAGTCTGTCTGCCTGTGTATAGTTATTGAAATTGGAGGTAGCATATTTTCTGAAAAGAAGTCTTTAAACCAAAAGATTCAAAAGTTTGTCCTAAAATAGGATCAGCTCATAATATCAGAATTTACTGAAATATATCTGATCCTTGAATGACAGGCGGGAAGGATTTTCTGAGTCATTTCCTTTGAAATTTTCTAGCTGAAGAAAAAACTCAGGTTTGAGTGCAAGAAAATATGGGAAGGAAAGCTTATATAATGCTCTTTTCACTTTTTTAAATTAAAATTTTAATTTTCATGGAAAAGGGAGAAAAAGGAAATCAGGTTTTCACTTGGCCCCTGCAGTTACTTATATATTGCTTTGGATAAAGAATAGTAAATAGTGAAGGGGCTACTGAATTAGGTGGGGGGACTTAAAAGATAAGAGTTATTTTAAAGGCCCTGTACAGAATTATTTTAGTCTTAACTTCTCATCGTTGGGGATAAAAATGTTATTCCCTTTGGTATAGGAAGGGTATCTTTCACATGGGAAGTTCAACTCCTGCTTTTAAGAAACAGCACAAAGTTCAGAATAATCTTTTTGCACCTGTTTTCAAGAGCCTTTAATTTAAATAGTCAATATTCCAGCGTGGAATAGTTTTAACTCCTTCACCTGGATCCTCTCTGTTGGTGCTACTTGGACACCTGGTACCTCTCACAGTGGCAGGTGAGTTCAGGAAGAGGAGAGAACTTTCCCTGGCTGATCATGATTTGCAGAGCTTCCCATTGCTCCCCCTGGTGGTGACTCACTGTTTAACTAGGGAAAGGAATGAGCCTACCTGGGCTGCCAAAGAAATGCAGGATCCGGGTCCTTTTTACTGTTGAGTGAAGGGCTGTCAGATCACTTGCTGCTGTGTTGTCCCTCCAGTCCTGGGGGCACAAATCGCCTTTATTTTTTCTCAGCAGCTTTTGGAATATGCCACTAATTGTCTCTTGTGTAGTTTGGGGGCTTCTGTTTGTAGTTAGTAGAGAGGATTGTGGAGAAACAAGTCCACCCCATCTTATCTGGAATAAAAGTCCCTCCTTCACTTAAAGAAATCAAATATATAGTAGTATAGGAGGGTTCCTTTTATTCTTTTTTATTTTTAGTATGTTAATGTTTTAAATCAGAAAGGATACCCCCAGACTTTCACAGAGGGCTTGTTTAGTTGGACACAGGCAGCCATTGAAGGAAAGATGGATTCAGGTAACAAGGTAAAGAGCTCTAGGGGTCAAGGTGGAGACTGAATACTAACTAGTTCCAGTCCTAACTCAGCCCCTCACCAGACGGTTAGGTAAATTCTAAGCTTCTTTTTTTCCTTCTGTCAGATGAGCAATTTGGGGTCCCCCCAGCTCCCATATCTATAAGCTGAAACCCATCCTTTTTACACTTCACTAAGGATAATAGGGAAGGTTTCCTCTAGAAATTTCTCTCAGCAGTCAAGGAAATTAGGTTGCAATAGACAGGACATACAGTCCAGTTCGGCTGTATCTGCTTACATCAGAGCCACGATTTGATCATTTGTTCATTCATTATGTATTTGTTCATTTGGTTCATCATCACTAATTCTTCAAGTATGTTTTGTATGCTTACTTTGTGCCAGGATTGTCCTAGGTTCAGTAAAAGATAAAAAGTAAAATGAGACATATTCTATCCTTACGTTGCTCAGCCACTTATTTAGTATTATCTTCCAATAAATACACATTAAGTAATGTGAGTAACTTGAGAGGCCAAAACATCAAATGTGTTTAGGTTCAATGTGCAAGATATCAACATTGGTTCTCTGTGAAGCTGCACAGGAGGTCTGGGACCATTGTTCATACACAATAAATCTCAGAGCCTTAGCTCTCTTTGCACCATTTGGCCTCCATGAGCAAGTGTCGTTGATTCTGTGAGCTTTTGTTCTCTTGATAAGTTTAGCAAACATGAACTACAAGTGCTGTCATCGTGTCTCTATTCATTGTGTTGTGTAATTGGAAGAAGAATTCCAGTTTGTTTCTTCCCTATGAAGCAGCCAGTTAGGCAACAGACCAGTCTTCTGACATTTGTACCTGGGACAGTTACAGAATCTCATGATTCAATGCTTTATAGACTCTCTTGCATGGTTAATAGCACAGTATCTATGTTCCAGAGTCTAGGGGATGATACTATAATCTGTAATAAGCAGGTAATCTGATAGCTCCTGGTTCCAGAATCACAGGCTCTTGAAACCAACAGGGCCTTAGAAGCAAAATAAGTAGCAACCATAAATTAAGTTACAAAATACACTTTAAGGGATAAAAAAATACAAGCTAATTAAAGATGTAGCAAAACAAACAGCAGCCTAAGTCTTAGTAGGTCTGTTAGGCCTCAGTCATTTCATGGGTCTGCTTCAGGCCTTAGGGATGGAGACAGGACAGGGAAGGGAGTCTAGAAATTCCGTTGATGCCACTGCCTTCATTTGCAGCTGAAGAAATAGGGCCTGGAGGATTTTCCCAAGGTTGCCCATGTAATGGGACTAGTCATTTGACCTCAATCAGAGCAAATGTGAGGGTCATGGTCTCCACCTCCTAGAACCCTGCTGGAGCCTCTTGTCCAACTGTCCTTTTCTCTTTTCATTTGGCTCTGCCATGTTCTCTTCCTCTGCATCTGTTCCTTCTCCCCTCTCCCTACACTCCTCTCCTTTTACCCTTTCATTTTGTTCCCTCCACACAGACTTCAAGCTCCTTTTACTCTTCTTTCTTTGTCTGGTATATTATAGAAATTTCTAGTAGCCTTATATTTATTAACTCAAATACTCTGTTTTGAGTCTTTTTATTTTTTATGAGTGGATATGTTAAATTTTTATGTTATCTCTCTAAAAAAGAGCACATGAATTAAATTGCCATGTGAAGTGCATTTACTCTGTGTTCTGAAAACCACCCCCTCCCCCACCAAATAAAAGAAAAGAACAAAATCCAACAGGAGACCCTGTTCCAGACTCGATCCCTCTTGGATCCCAGCACTGGAATAGTTTTTTTTCCCCCTTCCTTCCTTCCTTCCTTCCTTCCTTCCTTCCTTCCTTCCTTCCTTCCTTCCTCTTTCTCTCTTTCTTTCAATAAATTCTCCAGATAAGACTCTATTATACATAGAAATCTCAGATAACAGCAAGACATAATATTAACTGTTTCCTGCTGTCAGCATTGCTCAGTACAGGGCTTAACAATCTAAAAACAACAACGCAAATGTGTAGGAACTCCCAACAGTCAATCTGTGTATGCTCTGGGTAAGCCTTTCTTTGAGAAGCTAAACGTTGCTTATCCACCCCAGTAACACAAACACTGTGGAATGCAGTCTTTAAGAAGCGTGGGAACAGAGAGGGTGGTGCCAGGCTAGAGTGGAGGGGTGGTGATTTTCTGAAAGATTGAGAAACACAGGAAACAGATCAGCCTGAGTAAGTTGAACCAGCAAGAATGTTCTAAAGCCCAGGGTCTATGGCCATCAGCGAAGGGGTTTAGTGGGTTCCACATTAAGATCAGGGATACCCAGTTTGGGCACATAGGCTTTCCATTTCATTGCAGATTCAATCTCCCACTGCTCTAGCAAAGAGATAGCCAAAAGGCAGCTGAGTGAGAGACTATGGCCTGAGTAAACCCAACATATTTAGAGATGATTTTCTCTAGTGTCTTTTTATTTTAAGGTTGACTCCTTGAACCCCTGGCAACCGCTGATCTTTTTACTGTCTCTATAGTTTTGCCTTTTCCAAAATATTATATAGTTTGAATCACACAGTAGGTAGCCTTCTTAGATTACCTTCTTTCACTTAACAATATGTATTTAAGTTTCCTCCATGTCTTTTCATGGCTTGATAGCTTATTTTTTAAAGTTCTGAATAATATTCCATTGTACAGATGTACTACGGTTTATTTATTCATTCACTTATTAAAGGATATTTTTGTTGCATCCAATTTTTGACAATTATGAATAAATCTTATAAACACTTGTGTGCAGGTATTCATGTGGACATAAATTGCAACTTATTTGATTAAGTACCTGGGAGCACAATTGCTGGATTGCATGGTATAAGACTATGTTTAGAGTTGTTAAGAAATTGCCAAACTGTCTTCTAAAGTGTCAGTACTATTTTGCATTCCCCCCAAAATGAGTGAGAGTTCTTGTTGCTCCATATTCTCAGCAGCATTTGGTGTTATCAGTGCTTTCAATTTTAGCCATTCTAACAGAAGTGTAATGGTATCTCATTGTTGCCTTAATTTGCAATCTGCTAAGGGCATAATATTGAACATCTTTTCATGTGCTTATTTTCCATTTGTATATCTTCTTCTGGTGACATTTCTCTTCATATCTTTTGCCTACTTTTTAATTGGATTGTTTGTTTTCTTAATATTAAGTTTTAAGAGTTCCTTGGTTGTTTTGGATATATATAAGTCCTCTATCAGATGTGTGTTTGGCAAATATTATTTTCTCCCAGTTTATAGGATGGTCTTTTCATTCTCTTAACATTATATTTTATAGAACAGAAGTTTCAAATTGTAATTAAAGCTACCCTCAATTTTTTCTTTCTTGGATCATGCTTTTGGTGTTGTATCTCAAAACTCATCAAGAAATTCAAAGTTACCTAGATATTTTTTAGGTTGTCTTCTAGAAGTTTTATAGCTTTGCATTTTAAATTTTAATCTATGATAAACTTTGAGTTAATTTTTGTGAAAGGTGTAAGTTTAGTGCCTAGATTGATTTTTTTTATGTGGGTGTTCAGTTATTCCGACATCATTTGTTGAAAAGACTATCCTTTCTCCGTTGAGTTGTCTTTGCTCCTTTGTTAATGATCAATTGGCTATACTTACGTATATCTATTTCTGGGCTCTTTTATATTATTCTATTGATCTACTTATCCTTTCTTTCACCAATACAACACATTGTCTTGATTAGTGTAGCTTTATAGTTTGTTCTGAATCAGATTGTGTCTGTCTTCTACCAAAGAAGACTTTCCTTTTCTTCTTTAATATTACATTGGTTAGTCTTTTGCATTTCCATATAAACTTTAGAATCAGTTTTCAGATAACCACGAAGTAATTTTCTTGGATTTTGATTGGGAATATGTTGAATATATATTATAGATCAAGTTGGAAAAAAATGACATCTTAACCCAATTGAGTGTTCTTACCGTGAACATGGAATATCTCTCCATTTATTTAGATCCTCTTTGATTTCTTTAATAAGAATTTTATAGTTTTTCTCATCTAGATCTTATACATATTTTTTTAGATTTATACTCAAGTATTTAATTTTTGGGGTGCAGATGTAAACAGTGCCGTGTTTTTAATTTCAAATTCCAATTGTTTATTGCTAGAATATAGGAAAGCAATTTTTTAGTATGTTAACAAAACATCATTTTTGACACATTCTTATGTTTAAAACCAGTCCTGGAGAGGAAACTACACAAGGTGTGAATATTAAGAGGTTCACTGGAGTCTACCAATGTAATAGACCACTGTGTCAGAGAAGTAATTTATACACATAAAACTATTAGAGAACCATAAGAGCCTTCTTCCCTTGATGGCCCAATGTGTGTGGTGCTGAGGAAGTCCTCCAAGAAATATTGAAGTGATGTTTAGTGTGTGCAGAGGGAGGCGTTGTGGATGAGATGGAAAAAGACCAGAGCCAACTCTCCAAACCTCTCCATGTGCAAAGAGCTGGGTCTTGTGACCTGTTTCCCAGACCTTCTTGACTGTGTCAGGGCCATTAAGGTTTGGTGACTTTCTGTTGGTTTGTAAATTTTGCTTGAAAGACTATTATTATATAATTTTACAAATTAAGGAAGAATAAAGTAGAAAAGATCAGTTTACCCAATGTCAAGACATATTATATAGATACAATAATCAAGACTATGTGGTATTGGCAGATCAATAGTCACACAAGTCAATAGAACAAAATAGAAAACCCAGAAATAGACCCACATGAATATGCTCAGCAGATTTTTAACAAAGGTGCAAAGGCAATTCAATGGGGGTGGGGTGGGGCGGGGAGGAGGAGGATAGCCTTCTCAACAAATTGTACTGAAGAAATCGGACATCTGTAGACAAAACAAACAAACAAATATTCCCCCCCCAAATTAACTCACACTGTATCACAGTGTTAAATGTAAATGTAAAACTATAAAACTTTTAGAAAAAAGATAGGAGAAAATATCTGTGATCTAGGGCTAGGTAAAGAATTCTTAGACTTGAAAGCAAAAGCATGATTCATAAAAGGAAAAAATTACAAATTGTTCCTCATCAAAATTAAAAACTTTTACTCTGTGGAAGACTTTGTGAAGAGGATGAAAAGACAAGGTATCCACCAAAGGTATCCAACATCACTTCAATATTTCTTGGAGGACTTCCTCAGCACCACACACATTAGGCCATCAAGGCAAGAAGGCTCTTATGGTTCTGTAATAGTTTTGTGTGTATAAATTACTTCTCTGACACAGTGGTCTATTACATTGGTAGACTCCTCTTAATAAGTGAACCTCTTAATATTCACACCTTGTGTAGTCTCCTCTCCAGGACTGGTTTTAAACATTAGAATGTGTCAAAAATGATGTTTTGTTAACATACTAGACTACATAAAGACATTGAGAAACTCAATATTATAAAACAAACAATCCCAGTAGAGAATGGGTAAAAACTAGGAAGAGACATTTCACTGAAAAGAATATACAAATAGCAAATAAGCACATGAAAAGATGTCATTGTCCATCAGGAAATGAAAAACTCAAATTGTCATTAGATATTACTACTTACCTATCAGAATAACTAAAATTAAAAGTAGTGCTGGCAAGAATGGAAAAAACTGGATCACCCACACACCACTCATGGAATATAAAATTGTACAGAGACTCTTAAAAAATGGTTTGGCAGTGTCTTAAAAGATAACAACTAAAAATGCAATTATTATATGACCCAGCTTTATCTGTAATATCCATAAACTGTAAACAACCCAGACATGCTTTGGCCAGTGACTGGTTAAGCATATTGTGGCATATCCGTATCGTGGGATACTACTCAGAAATATAAAAGAAGGAACTATTGACAAACCAACAAACTGAATGAATCTCCAGAGAATTATGCTGATTAAAAAAAAATCAATCCTAAAATGTTACATACTGTATAATTCCATTTATTTGATATTATTTAAAGGACAAAATTAAAAATGTGGAATAGATCAGTGGATGCCAACGTTTAAGGATGGGGCTAGGGTGCAGTCAGTGTGGCTATAAAGGTTTGCATGAGAAATCCTTAGGGTGATGAATAGATTCTGTATCTTGACTTTGTTAATGTCAGTATCCTCATTGTGGCATTGTACTATGATTTTGCAAGATGTTACCATTTTGAGAAACTGGCTAAAGGATACACAGGATTTCTGTATTAATTCTTATAACTGCATGTGAGTGAATCTATAATTATCTCAAATTTAAAAGTTTAATTAAAACTAAAACACCATTATTGACTTATAATTTACATATAATGAAATGCTGAAATCAGTTCAGTGAGTTTTGACTAATGCATGCACACATGTAATTCTACCCCTATCAAAAAATGGAACATTTCTATTGCTCCAGAAAGCTTCTTCCATCTCTTTACAGTTAGTCCTCCCCCAATAGCAATAACCACTGGTCTGATTTTCATTATCATATATAAGTTTTGCTAAAATTTTTATACTTTTTTAAAAAATATTTTTATTTTTCTTTTCTCTTTTTTTCTATATTTTTTCTTTTTTTTAAACTTCAACAATTCCTTGTTCTACAAGAATTTTGTACTTTTTTAATGCCTGGCTTTTTTCACTCAGTGTGATGCTTTTGAGATTCATTTACGTTGTTGTGTGTATCAGTAGTTTACTCCTTTTTAATTCTGTGTAAGGATGCAACATAGGACTTTTAAGCTTTTTCTTCTTGATGAACACCCAGTGTGTGGCTCTTATGCTTAAAGTTACTAATAACATTTTTGTACGAGGCTGATTGTGGATGTTTTCATTTCTCTTGGATAAATACTTTGGAGGAATTGCTATTAATACATCATAGGTAGGGAATGTTTCACTTTTTATGAATCTGGCATTTTCCAACGTGGTTGAGCATTATAGATAGGAGTTCTGTTTGCCCTGTACCTTCATAAACATTTGGCATAGTCAATCTTTCTTAATTACTCATTCTAATGGGTGTGAAGTGGAATGTCTTTGTGTTTTTAATTTGCACTTCTCTGACAACTAATGATGTTGAATACTTTGTTATGTGTTTCTTGGCCATTCATACATATTCTTTAATGATGTGCCTGTACAAAGATTTTGCCTTTTTATTTATATTTAACTTTTTGAGTTGTATTTCTTTGTGTGTTCTGTATACAAACACTTCTTTGGGTCTGCAAGGTGAATATTTTCTCCCAGCCTGTGGCTTGCTTAGTTTCTTAGTAGTGTCGTTTGATGAGTTTTATAGGATATTTTTTTAAAATACCAGTTCTATTTTAGTTTATGTTTCAAGTAATAGATTCTTCTTGACTCACCTGAGGAAAATTTTCCAAGTATATAGACTAAAGCTTAAAGTTTCTGCCCTTGTTGTACTTAGAATTGCTCATTATATTTGAACAACTCTCTATACCTCCTGGAAATAAAAGAGTAGCATTGTTGATATTTTTCTAGGGTCTGTGCTTCACACTTTCCATTCTATTTCATATCTGGGTCTTTGTCAAGTTGTCTGACTAAATGGAAAATACTCTGGGTGTTGTTTTTAAAATCCTTGATTTTCACATGACGTGACTTCTTTTGGAAGAATTGCTTTATGTCTGGGAAAGTAATAGTTACAATGTCTTATTGAAAAAGTACTGTCTTTTTAAAAACATTTTGTCAGAAAATTGTGAACCTTTTGCAAAAAAATGGAGTTTGAATGTAAGGATCACATTCCAAGGATCTGGGAAGACTGGCAGGTGGGAACTTTGCAAATCAAAGCAGGATGCACTAGTTGGCATACCCTTCTCACTTTATGTTACTGGTAATGTGTGGTTGATTCCAGCCTCTGCTGGCAGTCAGTGAGAAAGACTTTTGCATGTTCTTGATCAGTCCTGTCTCTATTTTTTCCAAATTGCTATCCAAACCTTTATCTCTTCCTGCCTCATCCCAACATGAAGCACACCTCACATAAAAAAATGATCAGTTTAGTTTAACAAATGGTTTTTGAGTGCTTACTAAATATCAAGCACTTAGCAAAAAACATTGTCCCTGTCCATAAGGACTTAACAATCTAGACACAATTTCTAACTCTCATATGTGCAAATTTATTTAAATATGTATCCATCCTTCTCTAATCTATTCTTATGTTTTTATGTTTCAGAAAGGCTATCTCTCATTTTGTGTAAAGTTGGTTCTTCCACCTGCATTGTGTTTTACCTCTTATATCTCTTTGGGTAGCTTTTCCCCATGCATCATCCCTTCTCTTTCCTATAACAGCAGCTATTTGTGGTCCATTTTTTTCTTCCCTTCAGCATGTATTTAAATTTAGCACCCAGCTCAATACTGAACAGTCTTATGGATTTTTCTTAATTCTTGTATCTGGTTCAAAGGAATGTAAGTAAATCTAAGCACTTGCTACAGTTTCTCAAGAAAATGCCAAAAGGTAAGGATTGCTAGATAAAATACAGAACACCCAGTTAAATTCAAATTTTGGATAAACAATGAATACATTTTTTAATATAAACATATCCCATATGATCTTTGGGATATACTTACAAAAGTGTTCATTGTTTGTCTGAAATTCAAATTTAACTTAGCATCTTATATCTTTATTTGCTAAATCTGGCAATTCTACAAAGAAAGATGACATGTATAATGCAAATGAAAACTCCCAAATGTCATCATTCTCTATCCCTTTCTTTCTCTTGCACATAGGGCAGGTGCTCCCAGAGTCTTCTGCACCTCCACTCCCATTCCAAGCTCCCAAGATCAACTAATTCTGTCTAAGCAGGTTCCTCTTTGTCCAATTCTATTCTTTTAAAAAAAATTCCCACCAGAATATCTCATTGCCACAGTAAATCTTTCTGATTCTCCATTCTATACTCATGCCCACCCTTCATGAATTTTGACTCATCAGCTCTGGTGAGTGAAGGCAGGGGAGGGGGTGAGGTTGTGAACACACATTATTCATTGGTTTTCCATGTCAGAATAGGGCAAAGTTGCACTTAATAAAATTCTTCAACTTTGCTTCCTCTAACATCATCTTATGTCCCAATTTAGCTTTACTGCCAAGCTCTGAGAAAGAGTGTGATCTTCTCCGGTGTGTTCTACAATGCATTGCAGACTAGATTCTTCCCACAGCACACCACTAAAGTGACTTCTGCTAAGATCACTTATGCCTCCTGGCTGCCTCAAGGTTCTTCCTTGAAATTCTCCTCCCTTAACTTCTGCCAATGGCCATCAGTCACAGGTAGTGCAGGTGGTGTCCTGCCCAAGACTAGGGAGTAGCTGGGGTCAGAAACACAGTCTACATTCTGCTCTCTAGCCCATGCTCACTTGCTGTCCTCAGAATCGATCCTCAGAATCAGGGAGATGTGCAAACTACTCACTGGGACTATTGGAATTTCAACGTTGGGCTGGGGAAACTTAGGGCAGGAGAAATAGATGAGAATATGAACTTCCTTTGGATACCTGGCTCCCTCAAAAGGAAACTGGAGAGAAACTCCTCTCCAAAACCACCAATAGGCTATGTCACAGACTGATGTGTTAGATACCTCTTGTGAGCCACTTCAAATTCTGTCACTCTACCTCTTAATATCTAGCTGTTGCAGAGGCTACCAGTTCTGCACAGGCTTTACATAACGTTGTACATTGCAACTTGACAGCACCTCCTCTCACATCTTGCTTCTATAATAGCTTTAGGACTTTTCTGATGCTTTGGTGTGGGACGTGCACACTTGACATTCACACAAATGCAACCTGAGTTAACACCCATGGGACCCTCCTTGACCAATGTGGAGGAAAGCTAGTAGATATTTGTTTTCCTCTGGGTAGACAGTTCTGAGATACATTTTGTTTGCCAGTGGCCAACCTGATAACAACCAGCATATTAGTTTTCCATCCTTCCCTGTTCCATTCCTCTTTCTCTCCCGATTTTATTTCCTGAGACCACTTCCCAAATAAACTAAATGCATGTTAGACTTTGTCGAAGGCTCTGCTTTCAGGGAATCCAGGCTAAGACCCTAGGGGAGGAGGAATGGGAGGGCAAAGAGGGTTATGTTAATGGATGTCCTTCCACCTGGAAGGAAAGATCAGAAATGAGTACTTCTTCTCTAATAGGGAAAATAACAAGGATACAATCTAGATCAAAGACATAAAAATTCCTTCTTTGATGAGCCTAATGCTTAGACAGAAAGAAAGCTAAGAAATTCAGTCTTTTTCTTATAGGATGTCAAGGGAGATGAAAGGTAGAAGATCAGCCCTAATGGTGGACGAGGCTCCCAAGCCGTGGAACCCCCAGCTGGGGTTGGCTCATGTCAGAAAACACTTGCTATGAGCAAAAAAAGGACTACACAGATTTGGGATCCCTTCTATTTCTGTGTGGTTGGTTGTGAGTACAATTATCTTTATGAGAACCTTGTAGGCAAAATGGGTATTAGAACCACAATGTTAGACCCAAGCCTTCTGGTTCTCCTGTCTTAAATAATAGAAGGTTTAGTTTTGACTGAGAAAAGACATATTGCATGCTAAGGATGACGAGCAAATAACCAATCATAAGAACTTTCTCCTGTCACAAGTGCAGTTCAGGCTGCCGTCATAGGGTAAAGTTGGCAGTAGTGTCAACCTGGGGACCTGGGCTGTGTATTACACGGTCAAGGACAGCCTTTGGGAAGCTAGGCTTTTCTCATGGTGCTGATTCTGGCTACTGCACACCCCAAACATTTTCTGTCTCCAGCTCTCATCTCTACCTCTAATCTATAATTTTTCTTCCTCACTTCTGAATCATACCTCTAAACTCATTTTAGGTTGGAGTGACTTGTTGCTCCTACCAAGCTTTTAAACTGAAACCATAGAATAACTCCTGGTTGAGCACACTCTTTTGTTCTTTTTATGGGACAGGATTTACCTGCCAATAGGTTGTTGAAGCTCCACATAAAAACATATGCTCCATGCAGGATGGCCCAGAGGATCTTGGGATGAATTTGCCTCAAGACAAGAAGCCTCTGTCACAACTGGGACCTTTCCTGTTGAGTAGCTTTGTACCACGTACGCCGACACTGGCAATCCCTGGAATTTTGGACATGGCACTGCCAACATGATGAGTTGAAGTTATTCTATTCAGAAAGACAGCTTGTTTTTCTTGAAAAGAGGCTAGGCTTGTTGATGTTTCCCCATCATTAAATCAGGAGGAGGTTAAGAACTGGGTGCTTCTCCAGGAAGCACAAGACATTCTGAGAGTCTCTGGGGATTTAAAGTAGCTCTCAGTGGCCTTTAGAAGGACTTCCTCTTCAGGGCTGTACTTTCCACCCAGAAGGTGGAGAGTTGAGTCACTATGGACACAAGGAGAAAGGGAGGGGCAAAAAGTGAAGGCTTTATATTTCCTTTTAATTGACAAAGCTCCAGTCTAACCTGCCGAACTGTCCACTTCACCACCGGAAAGCAACAGAGGTAAAGAGAAATGTTTCTGTACTTTGCTATCTCAGCTGTGCTTGCTGTCAAAAGAAAACAGATAAGAGTAAAATGTGGCATTTGGACAGGTTGTGCAATAAACCAAATGAGGGGTTCATTAATTGAATGTGGCTTTTGCTGACTCCTTGGTAAATATATCAACAGATCTGAGTGTTCTTGATAGTGTGCATTTAAAAATCTTTGAGGCAGGCTGACTTGATTTCAAATCTCTGATTTATTTAGTAAAATGGACCTCTCTTGATATTTTTTACTTATTAATCATCCTTATTCAGAACAGAGCTTGTCACACAAAGCTGTGATCTCTATGTGATGAAGCACTTCTTGGCTCCTTAGAAGATCTTAACTGCACTTTACTAACCTTGTTAATTGTTACGTGTTGGAGAGAAATTATTTATTTTCCTGGCTTTCAGTTTCCTCTCATGCTGTTAAAATTAGTCTCATAAATGATACGTATATTCTGTACATGGATGTAAAGTGTCGTGGCTTGTTTGTGTGAGCATTCTGAAATTACTACTAGTTCCAGGAATGAGCATATGTGAAGTTTATAAAGTTTGAAGGACAGAGAGTGAGAGCAAAAGAATAGATCAGATTTAGGGAAGGGGAGGTAGGCACTAGATCAGTTGTCATGAAAGAAGAATCTTGTGAATGGGTAAGAAGCTACCCAGGCTGTGTTCTAGATTATAAGAAGCTGGTGTCTTAGCTACCCTTGGAGATGTATTTACCCAGGGACAGACCCAGACCCTCTGTGCCCTTGCAGTCTTTTAGTGTCAGTATCCCATTCTGAGACATATTCCCTTCCTTAAATACCCCGAACAGTGTTGTCTCTTCTGTAAACCCTCCTTCTTAACCTAGAGGGGCTATAGCCTTAGACATCTTTCTTTTCCTCCCTTTCTCCTGTAACAACTTCCAGATGACACATCTCATTTGCTTGGCACTTTCTGTGTACCGTAAAACACATAGAAAGTTACACTCAAGGAAGTCATCTGCAACTGTTTCTTCCTCTGAGAACTCAATTTGAAGCTCTTCTACCTACAGGACACATCCAAGTTTCCCTCACCAACTGAGTGGGGCCTTGCCGGGAGTCCATGTGTCTTTGATAGGATTCTACGTGCCTTAAGACTTCCGTCTTTCATGGGATTTGCTTCCCTGAAACTGACTAGGCAATATTAATTAGCCCTGACATTGTAAAATACTAGGAATGTTGATTTCTCTAATTTATATTTATTCCTGGGTGATTGTGGAAGACACTTCTTCTGTTAAGATGGCTCTTCCTACATGTATACACCTGGATGAGTAGTATTTTATTCTTCAAGAAGTAGGAAGGACATTTCCTCCTTTGGGAAGTCTATCTGTAACTCTTAGGTTGGCTCTGTGTCTCTTCTCTGCACTTTCACAATATTCTATGCACACCAGCATATAGTAGTACTTATTGGATTAAAATTCCTTTCTTCATTTCTTCTTCCTGCAGATCTTTACTGAGTGGCTACTCTATGGCCGGGGCTTATCTAGGTGCTGGAACAAAGCGTAAAAACAAAAAAAAAGTCCTTGCTCTAATGGAGATGGTACTCTAGAGGGTGGGGGGATTAGACAATGAATACATGTATAGTAACTCAAGTGGTAATGTGAAGAAAAATTATGATAATGGGATGGAAGAATGTGGGCTGACATTTCAGATAGAATGGTCAAAGAGAGCACTACTGAAAGAACCCTACTGAACAGAGAGATAAATGAACCGCTGGAGTGGTCTATTTGAATATCTCTGGGGAAAGCATCCCAGAAGAGGGATAGAAAGTACAAAGGCACTGAGGTAGAATGTACTTAACATGTTAAGGGAATTCAAGGAGCTGACATGGCTAAAGCAGAGTGAGCTGGTGGGAGAGTGGTAGGACATGAGGCCTGAGAGGTGGCCAGGGCCAGATCACAGAGGGTCTTGTTGGTCTTGGTAAGGACTTCGGCTTCTTCTCTGACAGAAAGGGAAGCTACTGGAGTTTTTGAGCAGAGAAGGACAGAGGACATATCTAATTGATTTAAAAATCATCATTCTAGCTTCCCAGAAAATATCAGGGAGGAGGGCGAAGACTGGAGTAGGAGGATGAGTTAGGAGACTATTTCAATAATCCAGGAGAGAGAAGATGGTAGCTTTGACCAAGCAGGTAAAACTGGAGAGGGTGAGAAATGGGCAGATGGCAAGTCTTTTGGAAGACAGGGAAAACAGGATTTTTTTATACATTGAATGTGAATAAGAATGAGACATTATTTAAGGATGATCTCAAGGTCTTTGGCTTGAGAAAATAGAATAATGGAATTGCCATTAACAGAGGTGAAGATGGCTATGGGGACAGAGGAGAGAGGAGTTAGAAAGTTAAAAGTTTGTTTTCAGACATGTTAAGTGTGAGATATCTATTAGACATCCAAGTGGAGATGCCACGTAGGCAGTTGGATATATGGGTCTGGAACTCAGGGGCAGGATAAATTCAGGAGCTAAGAGAATATCAGCGACATTGAAGGCATGAAGTTGGATGAGATCACCTGGAATATGAGTGTAAATAGAGAAGAGACCCAAGATCTTAATTCTGTTGTATAATGATGAATAGAATTTGAAAATTAAAAGATTCTGCAAAAAAGACTGAGAAATAGTGACCAAGAAAGGAGGCTGTAAACTGAGAGACCTGGAAGTTAAAGGAAGGAAGTGTGGGATGCCAACGAGGCCAGCTGTGAGGGCAGGAACTAGTCTTCATCATTTTTATATTTACCTCTACAGTTAGTGGTGCCCAACAAAGGTTTGTTTGTGGAACTGAGTAGAATAAACTCTTCCTTCCTGACACGCTCTTGTCCTAAGATAACATATATTATAGAATCATCTTTTTGTCTCTTGGAGTTTCCATTTCCAATCCTTTATTTTCACGACATCACATTTTCAGCCCTGTGACCCAGAGCTGAGGGCTCTGACTGCCTTCTTATGGCATGACTTACCCTTGCTTTTGTGGAGTGGTGTAGGGAATGAGATCCCACCAAGGAGATGAAAATATGCAGAGAATTTTGTCCAAATTTGCCTTATTGACTATCAATTTATTTGTGCAAAAATTACCAGGATGGAGATGTTCTTTTCCTGTGAGGCTGTGAAGGTGGGCAGTCTAGTGAGAAAATACCTCGCTTGGCTGAGCTTGTGTAGCTCAAGAATTTTTCTGCACAAATTCCAGGATGAGGAATGTCTTAAAGCATGGAAATTAAGAGCACAAAGATACAATGTCTTCTGCTCTTTTGCTCCAGAACAGTTACAGATCATTTAAAAATATACACAAATGAGCCTGGGCAACATAGTGAGACCTCCTCTCTACAGAAATTTAAAAAATTAACTGGATGTGATGGTGTGTACCTGTAGTCTCAGTTTCTTAGGAGGCTGAGGTGGGAGGATGACTTGAGCCCAGAATTTTGTGGGCTCATCATACCTGAGCTGCGATGAGGTACACTGGGTGACCTTGTCTCTAAAACACACGCACACACACACACACATACACACACGCATGTGCGCACACACACACAAATGATAGTGAAATTACTTTGAAGTATTAGAAGAAATAGTAAATCTTCTATTTATTAGAATCTAAAACTACCATGAATTCCCCCTTCTAGCATTTACTAATGTCTTAGAAATTATGATAAGAGTACATAATTTTTCATGAAGCAGTGTGCTTAGACACTTAAATTCATGAATTGTAATAACTGAACTTTAGATATTATCTGTACCTTCAGGTGATGTTCTGAGATATTTCCCCTTCTGTTCACAGGCAGTGCTTGGCATAAAAATGAGTTCCCTCAGCACAGCAAATGTTGAATTTTGCCTTGATGTGTTCAAAGAGCTGAACAATAACAACATAGGAGATAACATCTTCTTCTCTCCGCTGAGTCTGTTTTATGCTCTAAGTATGATCCTCCTTGGTGCCAGGGGAAACAGTGCAGACCAAGTGCAAAAGGTATGGAAGGCAGCAGAGAGCTGCCCAGACCCCAACTTACTTGTATCTTTGTACCAAGAAAACTCTGCCATTTTGTGAGAGAAAAATAAAACACATTTGAGAAAATCATATTTCTTAAAAATGCATAATGGCTTAAATAATGAAATACATTGTAATGCAACATATGCCAATACATAGTCTCTTTCTTACTATCAGTGGTATCACAAATAAATTTCTGTAGTTTACTTTTAGAGTTCATCCTTTCAGGATTTAAATGTGATAGAGAACACAGGTATGGTACTACTATTGCCTTCTACAAGGTTAAACTTATAATAAAACTTAATGATATTTTAGAAGTTACCACATTTAAACAATTTTTTTCATTATTGCATTTGAAATTCATTGTAACCCTGTGTGGCAGGTAGGGACTGTTATCACCATTTTACATATGGGAAAACTGAGACTCAGAGAGGAAAGGTGACTTTTCTGGTTACATGGGCTAACAAAAGTGATTTTTCCATTATATATATATTTATCGCTGTGGAAGGTCTAGAAGAATATCACTTAACAACTCTTGGGATACTTGCACATATAATTATTGTTTGTGCTGGGAACCATGTAACATTGTACATGGCCCAAAGTGGTGCTGTCCTAGTTAATGGCCTATGGTCAGTAGGAGAGGGGCAAAAGAGCCCAGTGGGTAAGAGGTCAGTTTCTGGAACTTGACAACAATTGTCTGGGGAAAGCTGCTTGATCTCTCTCAACCTTAATTTCCCTAACTTAAAATGGGGACAATAGTATCTATTCATAAAGTTGTTGGGAAGGTTAAATAAGATATGTAAAGACTTAATTCAGGGCTGGGTGCAGTGGCTCACGCCTGTAATCCTTGCACTTTGGGAGGCCCAGGCAGGAAGATTGCTTGAAGTCAAGAGTTCATGACCAGCCTGAGCAAGAGTGAGAGCCCATTTCTACTAAAAATAGAAAAAATTAGCTGGGCATGGTGGTGCATGCCTGTAGTCCGAGCTACTTGGGAGGCTGCGGCAGGAGGATCCCTTGAGCCCAGGAATTTGAGGCTGCTGTGAGCTAGGCTGATGACACGGCACTCTAGCGTGGGCAACAGAGTGAGATTCTGTCTCTAAATAAATAAATAAAAAGACTTAATTCAGGACTTGGAACATAACAATATTAAATGTTAGCTATAACTATTGGTCTTTATCTGAAATAGAAAAAATAGATACTAACAACTGGTCTTTATCTGAAATAGAAAAAATAGATACTAACAACTGTCCATTGCTTTTGGTGACAATTGATCCCCCCCCTTTCTTTTTTCTTTTTCTAGGTGCTTCACTTTAATCACATTGTGGAATCATTAAAACCAGAATTTAAGGACTCACCTCAGGTATAATATCATTGCTGAGCTGTCGAATGCTCTTTAACATGAGCGAGCCAAGAAATAATAGTCCAGGGGTTGAGTAGCAGAGTCCCCTCTTTGGCCCATGACTAAGGGAACTAGTCATGTCTCCTCCTTTAATCTTCCTGATAATCACTATAGCCTAGAGTTTAATACGATAATAATATGATAATAATAACAATAATAAAGTTCTCCAGATTTTATTACCTGATTTAATGTCATCCGTATTGAAACTTTTCTGTTCTTTTATGGATGTGCCCTTGTTGAATCTGCCAGCCTTGTTTTTGTGGCATTAGATTATTTTCTGTCCAGTGAGAGGAATGAGAAAGGAGCCCGAGGCATTGCCATATAATCATATATTGGGAAAACTTGGCCTCATGCTGCCCAACCCACATGCTCTGGGACTATGGCCTCTAGTTTTTTCCAGTAGAAGGATTCATTTTGACATCAAAATTACAAAGAATTCCTAAATGAAAATAGTTGTGTTTGATGATGATTGGTTGAGATATATAATTGCATGTAGATTCACAGAATATTAGCTTCACAGAACCCAAGTTATTATTAGGAATTCAAAGCCCATAATTTGGGAATCATTGTTTTAGGAAATATAGGCATAACCCCTAAAATGAATTCCGTGAATCCTTGGCTAGCTTTTAAGTGCATCAAAGCTTCATGCTCATCAGAATTGCTACCACTGAGCTGCAGATAACTGTGTAAAGTCAGGTCAGGTAAGGGCTGAAGTGTTTGAGTAAATGACCACATAGAAAACCGAAACATTGAAAAAGTGTGATACAAAAGAGAAATAATTCTATAAGTACAAAGAAGGCACTAAGACTTAGATTATTGCCTTGAATACTCCACTAGGATCTCTTTATTTATGAAAACTACTTTTGTTTTGGGGGAGAGGGATTTTTTAAAATTATATTTTATTTTTAATTGACAAATAATAATTGTATAAATTTATGGGATACAATGTGATTTTGATACACATCTACACTGGTATATACGGTAGAAGGATCAAATCAGGCTAATTAGCATATTTATCACCTCAAATATTTATCATTTGTGAAAACTGTTTTTGAATTAAACCATCAGGGTCAACAAGTGCATGTGTGTTTTGCAGTAGCTTACAATTCAGCACCCAAATTGCAATCCAAGTCAGAGAGTGATGAGATGTACTAGAGAAAACCTAGAGAAAAGAAATGGTTTAAACTCTTTGATTCCTTGTATCCATGGCCCTTTTATTCAGAGACAAACACTTTGCTCTTTAGATGTTGTTTTCACCTTTTTATAGCTCTTCAATGACAAAAAGTCAAGAAATTTAATACATTATTATTTGTTTACTAATGTTTCAGTGCAGGCAAGCTGGAAGGATTCATTCAGAGCTTGGTGTCCTATTCTCTCAAATCAACCAGCCAGACTCTAACTATACCCTCAGCATTGCCAACAGACTCTATGGGACAGAGACAATGGCATTCCATGAGGTAAGTTCATCTGGAATGGTGGTCAACAACTTTCTTGACATCCTCTGAATTTCAGGCCATAAAATCAGTGAAGAGTAAGAAGAGTCACATGTTATTTATCTTTAACAGACTGAATTTGAGCTGACTTAGAATTTCAAGGGAATGGTTTTACCAAAACTCTCATTTGTGTTGTGTGCTGTCTGGAGGATGGACACACTTGAAGCACTGACTAGGGCGGGACAAAGGAAAAAATATGTAACCTAAACATTTGTACCCCTGTAATATGCTGAAATAAAAAAAAATTAAAAAGTTGCAAAATATCACATAAAAATTTTATTTCTGAAAAATGCTTAAAGCTGTCCAAAAACCAGAGTCAGGAATGAAGTGCTAAATAAAATAGGTAAGAATTATCCCTTATGGACCAAAAGAAAAACAAAATACGTTTTTCATATCTTCTTCAGAGGTCCTAAGTTGCAGAATACAAAGAGATAGTTAAAAGTGTACCACACTGGGAGTCAAGAGACAAGAGTTCTGTCCCTGTTTAGACGTATGACTTTGGGCCAGTCATTTCTACCTTTAATTATAGAATTAAACTAAGTTCTTTCTAGCTCCAAAATTTTAATACTCTTTATGCCCTTTCCCAACAGCATTGTAATATGTAGTTTTATTGAGTGTTTACTATGTGCCAATAATTCTATTTAATATATTACAGTCATTATCTCAAATAATCCTTACATTATACTAAGGTATAGGTACAAATTTTTCATTAATTCTATAGACTATGAAGCAGATTCTGAAGAGATGAGTTGACAAAGTTTGCAGAGATACCTAAAAGGCCAAGCCTGCATTTGACCCATATCTAAATCCATCTTCCTGTGTTTAATTGCTAAGTCATCCTGCTGTGATTGAGGTGAAATGCAAGCTTTTGTTTGAGCAGTGTTTTCTTTGACCCAGTGCCAGCGAGGTGCAGCTGGAGAAAGCACTGAATTTCTACTGTTCTTCCCAGCCTAGTAGCCCAGATTGTGTGTTAGATGTGACAAGCTTCTGATAGTTAGAATTTTTGCAACTTGGGGTGGGTAGCCCATCTTGGTACTCTAGACATTTCAGGGCTGTTTTCTTCTATTGCCATGGAAACATACAGGGAATGTTTATGGAGAGTGTCTGAGGTTGTGGGGATTAATAATGATGATCCTTTGAGTTGGAATACTCTCTCTCATCCCTTTGTTTTCCCAAAACAGTGTCTCAGACATAATAGTAGATAAATGTTGATTTGGGCCGATGATGATTGCATCTGTTCCTGAAATGGGAAACTCCTCCCTCATTAGTATCATGAATATTGTCGTGAACCATGCCATGAGATCCACTTTACTCTCTTAGGATTCTGGCTGGAAAAACTCTCCCTTTATGAGTTACAGGGAGTTTCTTAAGGATATTTCAGTCACAATGGGACCCAGGTCAGGAAAAGAATCATCTTGAGGCCCAGTTTTTGATCTTAGTTAAGATTTACTTTTTTTCTACCCAGGATTTAGGCACAAAAGAGGCCAGTTAGGTAAACAGAAAACCAAATCCCAGGCAGCCACTTTCACACCTACCCTATTTCTAAGTCCCGTATCATTCCATTCAGTTCCTGGTGGAGCACTGGGTCCGGCATGGCTGTGGAGGTATGGCCCCAAGGTCTCCAGAATGGAATCATGAACAATTTCATATGCGTCCATGTAGATTTGGCTGCTGCCTTGGAACAAGGCAGGGGGAATTTACCAGTTCTAGGAATCAAGAGCCATGAGTGGTAATCAATGGTGGCTCCAGGATGCTACTTGGGACAGGCATGGGAGTAAGAATTTAGTTAAAAGGGAGGGCTAAGTTCTTTATACTGAGTTTGCACACCACTTCCACTTAAATAATATGTTATAGATGAACAAAAAATAGTGAGTTCCTTAAGACATTTTTGCTTATACTTTGCATAAATTTGAAAAATATAAATTGTCTACATCAGAAAATATTATTATTAAATTTATTTATAGTGGCTTATGGGGAGATTGATATATACCACAGGAAGACCTTCTGTTAGATTTTAGACAAGCAAGTCACTTAACCCTTCTGGTTCTTAGTTTTCCTGTCTATAACGTGAGAGCAGTAACTCTCATTTGTCTGCTTTGAAGACAAATGAGTTGGGGTAGTGTGAAAAGGCACTCGCTATATTTGTTACTAAACATTTGTCATTTTGTTTTGAATGTTTTAGATCTAAGAAAGCCAACCACATAACAGAAGTAACAACCAAACATTTCTGAAAACTCCTTTTGGAAAGGTTTTGGATTTTGTTAAATTTATTTGTTTTATTAAAATAAGTACATATGAATTCTATTATCTTTCAGTCTTGGATTAACATATATGAGCTGCTTTTGTCTCTATGTTAGGATTTTAGAGTACATTGAGCTGTAGGTTTTGTTTTCCTTACAATATTTTTGAGTTGTTTTTTTCTTTTTGACAGCAATATTTAAGCTGTTCTGAGAAACTGTATCAAGCCAGGTTGGAAACTGTTGATTTTGAACAGTCTACAGAGGAAACAAGGAAGACTATTAATGCTTGGGTTGAAAGTAAAACTAATGGTAAGAATAAGTCACATATGTGTCCTCAAACTTTATAAGTGTTGTGATGATAAACTCCCTGAGTCAATGTGCTAACAAAGAGGTCTAACATCTGATAAAGGCAGATCAACAATGAAGGAAATGGGGCCATATTTCAGATTAGCCCTTATAATCGTTTGTCTTGAATAATCTATGCAAAGTGACTCAGAGAATGAACACCATTTAATACTTTATAGAAGTGTAATTGTATGTTCTGCAACTAAATTTAAATCTACATTTTACAATTTAAAAAACATATGCATTATTAAATATTTCCGTTTTAAAATTGTGCATTACATATTTGATACCAAAGATACGTTCATTTCTTTATTAAAAAACATTTAGTTAAGTTAAAAATTAAGGATATACAAAAGTAGAGACAATATATAATAAAATCTTATTTATTCATCACTCAACTGCGACATTTACCGCTCATGTCTGGTCATACTCATCTGTACTCTCACCCTTTCCCATCACTGATTTCATACTATTTTGGAGTAAATCACAGATACTGTATCATTTTTCCTATTCATATTTCAGTTTGTTTCTCTCAAAAATATAGACTTTTAAAAAATACAACCACTACATTAATATCACATCTGTTATTTCATCATTCTTTTTTTTTCTTTTTCCCTTTTTTTATCTTTTTTCCAACTTCAATGAGCATCAGAATCATCATTCATTTATGTATTTATTTATCCATTCCTCTAAAAATATATATTAAGCACCTAAGGTTAGATTTTGTTATCACATGCTAGGATTGTGTTAGGCCCAGGAAGTTCAATGAAAATTAAAACCTTCATCAAGCTTAGAGTCTGATATTAAAGCTGTCCCTATGTTTCATATGGTATGGTGAATTATATTCTAAACTGGTTTTGTAAATTGCAATGTGCCAAAATGCACAAGAGGGCACAGTGTTCAATTTTGATTAGTATATTTATAAAGCAAAAAATTTCTGGTATATTTTTATAAATCTTTTTTCATTTTAGCAGTTTTTAATGAAATTTGTACCTAAGATTACTCCTGAATCTCCTCAATTGTTCGGTCCTTGTATTTGCCCTTCTCTTTCACTACGTGGCAGTATTTGGCTTTCTGTTCAAGGATCTTTCTGTGGTCTTTGCCCAGTTTTAGCCTAGTGATAACCACCTTGCTGGAGTGAGTGCCCACAGGGACAGTTGTGCCATTTGCCTTTTCCTGCTGCACCTGTTCAACATAGATGACGTCTTTCTTCCTTAAATCTGTACCACTTTGCCAATCTGCTGACTTTGATAGTGTCATTGCACAACCTGAGCTTCATCATCCTTTTGGATGGGCATGAATTAAACATTGTACTTCTGTCTCAGCTCTTTGGAAATAGAGGAGGACATAACCTTCCTGTGAATGTGGGAAGGTGCATTGAAATGCCTTTTGTGGTTTTTGCTTTGGTCAGAAGTCAAAAAAGGATTCAACTTTATTTTGGTGGCTACCACTTTGGCAATGGCTGCAAAAAAGAAGAGCCATTTTTATAAATCTTGATTCTCAGATATGTGTTTACTTCAAGTGCTGTTGTATATTTGTGATATACCAACTCTAGTGCATTGAAAAAATGAGTAAAACTTTATTTGCATGTAGTGAGGTCCTTGTAAGTAGAAAGCCTGATACATGCTAAAGGTAAGCCTCAAAATATTATTAAAAATCTTTCTAAATAATCAGCAATGTATAAGAAACATTGGATATAAGTAGGTATAAGACAAGTTGATGCACTGCCAATATGCTAGCTACTCTCTGGATGCCATCTTCTAATTAGAATTAACAAAGTATTCAATATTCTTTTAAATAAACTTCATTTGGTAAGGAAGTCTCTGTAGCCAGGAGATAAAGGAGTTCTTCTGGCATCTCAAATTTACAATTAATGTTAAGAAAGAAATGGCTCCAAATTGCTTATGACTATTCAACTCTATATTTCAATAAGTTTAAATCCAAATACAATTATCTTTTTTTTTAATACAAGGAAAAGTCAAAGACCTCTTTGGAAAGGGCACAATTGATCCTTACTCTGTAATGGTCCTGGTAAATGCCATATATTTCAAAGGACAATGGCAAAATAAATTTCAGGAAAAAGAGACGGTTAAAACCCCTTTTCAGCTAAGTGAGGTGAGTATTTCATTTATAGATTCATGACAAATTTTGGATAATGTAATAATCATTTAAGGAAAATTTTAAAAGATATAGTGGCCTCGGTTTATGTCAGTTCCTTTAATTATGTTTACTATGAATTTTCACTTTTCCCCTATTAAGTGACAGTAACCTTTCTCACAGGGCACCTCACTGGAGCCTTTGGAGCTAAGATTCCATGGCAGAGAAGAAAACCTATTTTTTTCCTAATGTTCGGTCTGTGCATTCTTTCCATATATACTGTGGTTATTTTCTCTAACAGCACAATACAAGTATGTATTATTTTTCTCTAGAGAGTGTCTAATTAGATTAGAAAAATGATCCAATAATATCATTTTACCACATAGATCATTTTAGCTAGAAACGTTGGCTTTGTTTTTGGTAGACCTAAGTTAACTATATATTATTAGAACTATTCAGTCGCTAAATGTGCCTTATTTTTAAATAAAAAATAACTTTTTCATAGGAAAACAGTAAAGTATATATTTGTAGTTTCTAGTTTACTCATGCCTTTAGAGTGTTAATGCAAATATTCATATTATACAAGAGAATCCGTATACGTACATAGGAGGTCTGTCTAGAAAGTATCCAGCCATTGTTAACATACATATTCCCATTACATGGCTGGATACTTTCCAGACAGACCTTGTATACATTCACATATGTAACTTTACTACCTAACTTAGAATCTTTTTTCTTAAATAGGGTAAAAGTGTAATCGTGGAAATGATGCATCAAACCGGAACATTTAAATTGGCCTTCATAAAGGAGCCAAAGGTGCAAGTTCTGGAGCTGCCCTATGTTAACAACAAACTAAACATGATTATTCTGCTTCCAGAAGGCACAACTAATCTAAAACAGGTAAAGTTACAAGAATGCTAGCATGCAGCTAAAGCATGTATGTGCACATGTGCACACACACATACACACACACACAGAGTATCCCATGATGTTAAAGCATCAGTCACTGATTCACAGTCTAGGCTTAGATCTGTTGCCCTTAGCTGTGAAAGTGAAAAAGGCGGCACATGGAGGTAGAAGTGCCGACTTGTACAAATACACACACATATTGGTCATTTGATAATTAGGAGACATCTTTCTATAGTCATGAAATTATAATGCTGGCTAGGTTCCTAGTCTGCAGAAATCTGATTAAGCCATCTTAGTCTCAGGGCAGGATTTATGATCCAATTGTAAGTTACTTTCATAGACTAGCCATTTTAACATCCTGGTTTTGTGAGGAAGTGAGCACAGTCACCATTAAGAAGAGGTCATGGTGGTGGCTGGAGTTTGGGTCCAACCCCCTCCAGCCCCAGCTGCAGCCAAAGCTTTCTAACACAGTGTAGGCAAGCCTGTGGAGTGACTGTGCCACCTCTCCCACCTAACTGGGATCCTTCAATGCTCTGCTAGAATGACAAACAGTTTCTTAGGAGAACAGCTGCACTTCTAGAAACCGATAGAAGTCAACACAGTGAAGGGTTTCTAAGTCAGGGAGTACTGGCTTGAGGTAAAAACAACGTGGCACAGATGGGCAAGAGGGTGTGTAGAGAAGGCTTCTTCGAAGAGCTGGGCCAGGATGTATGCATTTGGATTAAAAAGTGAGAGGGGTGCCCTTCGGGAGGGAGCTGTAATGAGAGAAGTACAGCCGTGCCCATGGGAACAAGTTTGCTTACAGGTGTGACCAATTCAGAGGGAATCAGGCCCCCAGGGGCCTGTGGTTGACTGGCGTGGAAGATATCTGGAGGCATAGAGCATTTGGAAGTGGTTTAGACTCTGCAAAAAGTCCTGTGGAAGTAGGGAGGGTATAAATTAAAATGAGGAACTCAAGAAGGGTTTCCTAGTAGAGCAATTTTGATGCCATCCTCACCAGATGAGTAGAAGATGAACAGATGAAGTGCAGAGACCCTGTGACTACAGGCAGAGCAAAGAGCATGTCCAAATGCGCGAGAAATGAGTCTGCCATGAAGTCACGGTAACTGGAATTAGAGCACGAAAGGACAGAATAAAAGATACTTTCCAAGAAAAAGAAGAAAACCACCTTTACTTTATGACTTGTTTTATATTGTCAGGGGGGTGAGAAGATGTTGAGGAAAAGTTTTAAATTCTTGGACGGGAATGATGGCATGTGATGTAGCGTGGTGGTTTGGAGCTGTGGGGAGGGATGGCGGGAGGGTTAAATGCCATGCCCATGGGGAGATGTTTGGAGGGTGTATAAAAAAAAAAAAACTGGATGGAGAATGAGAAGTCGGTGTTCTGAGGCTGCTTTGGGAAATCTGAACGTGGATGTGGGAGCTGACATACTGGGCACAGGCACAGGGGTGTCCAGGGAGTTGAGCACCCAGAGTTCAGCTTCAGGAGCTTAGGAGACAGGGAAGGAGACAGGTGTGAGAGGACAAACGTTCTCAGAGCAGAGCCAGGGGACCCTGGTTCGTAGATGCCAAGTGAGCACCCAGTTCGGTTCGTAAAGGACGGTGCTGTTAAATGTTTCAGATCTGAGAACCAAGAAGAAATGATTGAATTCATCCAGGAAACAGGAACACCATGACTTCAGAGGTAATAGAGGGAGAAGGGTAGGCGAAGCCCACATGGTGAGGGAATCAAGGCAAACAGACTGTGGGATGTACATTTGACAAGTTTTTGAAATTTAGATGGGAAGTAGACAATAGAAAAGGCAAGATGGGGCTCAACGCAAGATTTTTTTTCCCCTAGATAAATAGGACATTTTAAAGGTGGAAAACAAAGAGATGGCATTAAACCGCTCCCCCTGAGAATTATAAACACAAACAGCATTTAATGCAGAGGGTGTGTGCTTGGCTCACATAGGCTTATCTGAGTTTTGTCTCTTAGGTAGAAAAGCAGCTGAACGTGAGAACATTTCACCGGTGGACCAGCTCTTCCAACATGATAGAAAGAGAAGTTGAAGTGCATCTCCCTCGGTTCAAACTTGAAGTCAAGTATGAGCTAAATTCCCTTTTAAAATCCTTAGGGATGACAGATATCTTCAACCAGGTCAAAGCTGATCTTTCTGGAATGTCACCAACCAAGGGCCTCTATTTATCCAAGGTCATCCACAAGTCATACTTGGATGTCAGCGAAGAGGGCACTGAGGCAGCGGCCGCCGCCGGGGACAGCATCGCTGTAAAACGACTCCCGATTCGGGCTCGGTTCATGGCCAATCGCCCCTTTCTGTTCTTTATAAGACACGTTCACAGCAAGACGATTCTCTTCTGTGGCAAGCTCGCCTCTCCATAAACAGCTGGACTCAGGGTGCAGGGGCAAACCTGTGACTACTCCGTGGCCAAAAAACTGTTCGTACCTCACACACCTCTGTGCCTTGGTTTGCTCATCTGCAAAAATGGTCTAGGATCTCTTCCAACTTATTTCATGAATTGGTGAACCTAAAGCTGTGGTAATCACGGAATAAGGTACAGTCACACACAAAATTTTTTTTTCTTACCTTTGGGGCCTCATTTGAGTGCTGTCCAGGTGACATGATCAAGTCAATGAGTACTATTTTATAGAATTAGATTTTCTTCACTTGGGTATATCAGTGAGATCTTGAATAAGTGACCTGACTGTTCTGCTTTCAGAAAACCAGCTTAAGGGCTTCAACTTTGGCTGAATTTTAAAATATTATAATTTTCCTTGCATGTGTAGGTACAACATGGTGAATTTTAGTTCAAAATTCTGTATTGACTAAAATAAATGCCTGAAATGCCTTAAGCTCTTTGAAGACTTGTCATACGCTGCAGCTTACAAGAAGAGACTTTGAATACGCTGAAGTCTAATTTGGCGAACATTTTAGGGGAAGTTTTGGCCAAAGCCTTGTTAGGTACTAAATTGAATAACAAATTTCTCCTCTCCCTCCTTCTCATCCTCCTCCTTTTCTTCTTCTCCTTTTTAAATAATGCAGTGAATAAAAGTTCAGAAGAGCAAAAGACGGAAATCAGTTGGAAGATTTTTATTTTAAACAAAGCCTCCTTATTTTCTACTCAGGATAATAGGGGGCAATAATCAGGTAATAGTGGCCATAATACATACACTGCCTTGTCAGTGCTGCCTGGGTGAATGTTTTCTCCCTGAACTCTCTTGGAGGTCTGAGCATATACCTATTGGAATAACTAAAATCTGAAACACCGACTACACCAAATGTTGATGAGAATGGGGAGCAACAGAAGCTCTCACTCATTGTTACTTGGAATAGAAAACATCATTTTGGAAGACAATTTGGCAGTGTCTTACAAAACTAAACATATTGTTACCATACAATCCAACAATTGCAGTCCTTAGTATTTACCCAAATGAGTTGAAAATATGTCTACACAAAAGCCTGCACACAAATGTTTATAGCAGATTTATTCATTTATTGCCAAAAACTGGGAGTGACCAAGATGTCCTTCAATAGGTGAATGAATAAAACACCTGTAGTACATTCATGCAATGGAATAGTATACAGCAATAAAAACAAACTAACTGTCAAGCCATGAAAACTGTCTTCCATGAAAAGACATGGAAGAAACTTAAATCCATATTACTAAGTAAAAGAAGCCAGTGTGAAAGGCTACATACTGTATGATACCACCTCGTAATGTTCTGGGAGAGGCGAAGCTATGGAGATAGTAAAAAGCTCAGGACTGGGGAGAAGAAGGGAGGGATGAAAAGTGGAGCACAGAGGATTTTTAAGGCAGTGAAACTATTCTGTATGATACTGTAATGGAGGATATATGCCATGATACATTTGGCAAAACCCAGAGGATATACAGCACAAAGACTGCAGCCTAATATAAACTAGGGAATTTAGTTAATAATAATGTATTTAATTAAATAATAATAATAATATTGGCTTATGAATTATAACAAATTTATCACACTAATGCAAAATGTTAATAACAGGGGAAACTGGAAGGGAGCTCAAGGGTATATGGAAACTCTGTACTCTCTTCTCTATTTTTCTGTAAACCTAAAACTGCTCCAAAAATATGAAGACTATTACTTTTTGAAAAAGGAAGTTGGAGGGAAAGTGGGGAGGGAGAGCTCCTTGACTTGGATTTCAGAAAACAAAATAAAAGTCTTAATTTTTTTTCTCAGATTTTCTTAGATAATATGTGGGTTTTATTTCTATTGTTTTTAATCCTTCTGGTGCTTAAATATTCTTCTGAATTTATCAATGGTCTTTTTTTCTACCTTCTTATTGCACAAACACCGAGACCTCAGATCTCTGCTTGGTACCTATGAGTCATAGTGAATCAGGAAATAGCTGCTTGCCTAATAGCACTAATAGCATTCACATCCACACCTTTAATGGGCTGGGAAGCGTGGTATCCCCTGTTGCACCCACCCAGATTGTGAGTCACAGTGCATTTATGTGCCATAGAAAGGACATAGTGCATAAAGAGGGCAGCTTTTATAGATTCTCTCTGCTCAGGATTGCTCCTCCAGGTTAACTTGCTGTAAATTAAAAAGGTATAGTGAAAAAAAATGCCATTTGGACAGAAGTACAGCGAGAAATTTGTGTGTGTACTTACCAACCAGCCTAGTTTTTTTTTTCTTTATTTCTTCTAGATCTGTTATTATTTTTTTTCCAAAAGTTTTAGGAGCAGAATGGAATGGCAAAAGTGAAGGCTTAATGGAGACCACTCTCTGGGAAAAGAAACTCTGAACTCCTGCTTTTGAGAAATCCAGCTCCTTCCACTCATGTTGTCTTTGGGAATGTTTGGATAGTAGGGTGACTGTATGCCTGTATGCCAGCCTGGATCCTGGCCTCCTCCTGTTGTCCTGGTGTAAGGACCAATTTATTCCCATTTCACTCTCAAGTAGCCTGATTTGGATGATAAATTCTATGGTCACCTGACCTTAGTACTACTGGATGCTATGCCCTGGTCTGAGGTCATCCTATCAGCTGTCCATTGGTTACCAAAGGAAGCCCCAGTGCTCCTGGCAACAGCCACCCCCTGACACTCTGCCAGACACCCAACTCTGCTCCCATACTCCTGTGGCTCCCTTTCTGAAAGTGCCCTTTGTCTTCTTTGTCTCAGACCTTAATCTCCTAGACAGAGGAAGCTTCCCTTTTTATCCTTTCTAGTCATGGCACTGATTTTTTTCTTTATGTCAACAGAGAAAGCAGAAATCAATGAAGCACCCAGCCTGGACTCAACAAGATTCAAAAAGGAACATACACCTCCAGCCAATATCAGATTTACTGCTCCAGAGTAAATGATTTTGAAAGATTCTTTTCATTTCATTATTCATTGATACCCTGATTCATTTCTTTAACAAACATTTCTTGAGCACCTAGTAAGGTTCATGTACCATGTTAAGTCATAGAGACTTATAGTGAGAGACTGACTGTGAGACTCACAAAGCCTCAGTACTTGTCTTTATAAACTTATATTTTAGCAGAGAAGACAGACAGACATTAGAATAGTGGTGGCAATTGGGCAATGGGTGTTGTAAGGACATTGCTATGAGCAGGGTCCTCTTATTGGACATGGTTACAAGGAGTGAGGGCTCTCTTGTTAGGAAACTGACTTGGTCAGATTTGTGTTCTAGAAAGGCCAGTTGGGCTTCCATGTGGTCATATTTAGAGTGGGAAAGATGCAGCCACTCCCCAGCACTAGCATCACCACCTCAGCTCCAGCTCAGATAATCAGGCCTTAGATTCTCATAAGGAGCGTGCAACCTAGATCCCTTGCATGCACAGTTTACAGTAGGGTTCACTCTCCTATGAGAATCTAATGCCACTGCTGATCTGACAGGAGGCGGAGCTCAGATGGTGATGCGAGCCATGGGGAGCTCCTGTAAATACAGATGAAGCTTCACTTGCTTGCCTGCCCACACCACATGCTGCTTACCTCCTGCTGTATGGCCCCATTCCTAACAGACCTCAGACCAGTAGCAGTCCATGGCCCAGGGACTGGGGACCGCAAGTGTGGGAGACCTTAATGACAACGGCAACAAGAGCTAACATTTATTGAAGTAGTATCACTACATGCCAGGCACAATTTTACCAATTTGGTCCCACAACTCTATGTGACATGTATGGTAGCCATACAGTCTTCAGTCAAAGATGAGAAGACAGAGATTTAGAGAGTGTCAGTAATTTGTCTAAGGTCACAGTGTTAGTTGTAGAGTCATAATTTGAGCCAGGCAGCTCAGCTTCAGAGTCCATGCCCTGCCCTCATGCTATCCCTTTAATGACACTCAAGACATTTTTGGAAGATGAAGGAGGGATAACATTTGCAATTTAGAGAACTGAGTTGTAACTCTGCTTCTGCCACAGCTCCTCTTACTATCCTATAGTCCCTAAACCTTTTGAGCTAGAAGACACTAGTTTAGATACTGTAGATGTGTTGCTGCATTGCTTACCACAGCAATACGCTCCATACCTGTGCATAAGTTTTTCCTGGCTTGCATGATAGAACCTTTGACTTTTACAAACTTATACTTTCTCACCCACCATACAGACACACAAACTCTTTCTCTCTCTGTGTCAGCTTCTGTGTCTGATAGTACCTTCTAGCCTTGTGCTGGGAGATCCTCTTTGACTTAGCTCTGATCTCTTTATTTTCACAAGGCCCAAGATTTCTACATTCCAGCAAACATCCAGTTGCCTAAGAGATGTGAATCTCTTCCAGTGGCAAGCACCTCACTCTCTATGAGTGCTTTCCTTTCTCTTAAATCCAGTGCCCCACCCAACGGAATGGGGAATTCACCCTCTTTTCTTTCCCCACATGGAGAGAAGCAGCATCCCTTTCCCTCTTTCCTCCAAAGAAACCCTCATTCTTCAACCTCCACGAGCAAATCCTCAGCATCCTTGCTGTACCTTAGATGCTGGCCTTTGAGCCCAGTGTCACCAGACCATGCTCACAGTCTCTCAGCCTATCCTGAGTGGACAGCCAGGCAGCCTTCTTTACAGCATAGCAGATACTTGTTATCTGCTACTATCTGGTTTGGGACCTTCAGACAAACTCAAAGGTGGGAAAAGTCTTATTTAACATCATTACATATACATATTATTTATTACAGGCAAAAGTTGGAGTTGGAGTTTTCTGGGGTAGATTTGGGGAGGGCTTAGTCTTCAAGTAAGACAGAAACCAAGTAGGGTTTATTTATTTATTTTTTTACATTTCAGAATATTATGGGGGTACAAATGTTCTGGTTACATATAATGGCTTTGCCTCACCCAAGCCAGAGCTTCAAGGATGCTCTTCCCCCATACAGTGCACTCCACACCCATTAGTTGTGAGTTTACCCATCCCCACCAGCCCCTCCCGTCCTTCCAACAACCGATGAATGTCACTTCTATGTGAACACCTTAGTGTTGATCGGTTAGTACCAATTTGGTGGTGAGTACATGTGGTGCTTGTTTTCCTATTCTTGTGATGCTTCACTTCGAAAGATGGGCTCAAGCTCTATCCAGGATAATATAAGAGGTGCTAGTTTATCACTGTTTTTTGTGGCTGAGTAGTATTCCATGGTATACATATACCACCTTTTATTAATCCACTCATGTATTGATGGACACTTGGGTTGTTTCCACATCTTTGCAATTGTGAATTGTGCTGCCATAAACATTCGAGTGCAAGTGTCTTTATTACAGAATGTCTTTTTATTCTTTGGGTAGAGGCCTAGTAGTGGGATTGCTGGATCAAATGGTATTTCTGTTTTTAGTTCTTTGAGATATCTCCAAATTACTTTCCACAGGGGTTGTACTAATTTGCAGTCCCACCAGCAGTGTAAGAGTATTCCTGTCTCTCCACATCCACACCAGCATTTGTTGTTTGAGGCCTTTTTGATAAAGGCCATTCTCACAGGCGTTAAATGATATCTCATTGTTTAGATTGTCTCTGAAAAGGTGGGGAGCCTGTAATGCAACCAAAACCCTATTTGCTTAGCTATACCAAGCAAAGTGAGCTAACCACCTTGAAGGTCTTTATCTCTCTATTATGCAGGCAGCCCCAGGGGACAGGGACCTTGAACAGAGGACAGGCAAGGGCACTATTGGGCCATGGCTTGGGCTCATGAGAACAACAGCTACAAATGGTCTTCAAAGAAATTACAACTGTCCTGGCCCTTTTGTGCAGGCTGCTACAGAGGCAGATACCTTGGCTATAAGGTTCCCAACACCAGGGTAGAAAAAATACAGTGAGAAAGTGATAGCAATTGCCAAAGAGGTATATCATTCAGTAGGACATCATAGCAAAATACTTACAATTGTTACTTAAGCTTTTGATTATCCCCAAGGAGGAAGAAAGCAAGCAAAACATGAGTTCTTAAATATACAAAAATAATCAACAAAACATTAAAATGTATTGTATCTCTAAGGGCTACATAAGAGAATCAGATAAAGTAATAATAATAATCATAATAGTCAATATTTATTGAAGTCTTACTCTGCCTGGCTTGTGCTAAGTGTTTTATAGTCATTTGTTCTGCAAAACAACCAAAGGGGTAGGTGATGCAATCAACCCCATTTTCAAGTTCAGAAAATGCAGGCTCAGAGAGATTAAGCAGTTTACATGGTGACACACAGTAAATGGAAGAGCCAGAATCAAAACTCAGGTCTCGTTGCAGTTACTATTGCTGCATATCAAATTACCCCCAAATTTAGTGGCTTAAAACAACATTCATTTCATTATCTCTCATGTTTTTTTGTGAAGGGCTTGGCTGGGTGATTCCAGCTAAGGATATCCTAGGCAAGTGCAGTTAGATTGTTCTGGAGCCGGAAAAAACTCCAAAAAGTTGAAAGATCTCTTCCAGGTCATATAGGAGTTAATATAAAAGCTGAAACTTGAGTTCTTAACTTCTTGACACTTGGTAGAAAGAGACCTAATTGTGTACTCACTTGAATCCCCAACCTAGAAATTTAAACTTTATTTGAAAGTGGTGGAGAACATCTGACATTTCTGATTGAGGAAGTGGCCATATTTAATTCACATGTGCTGTCAAGTTAAAATCCCCGGAACCATTTTGTGCAGATTCTGTTCAACTATGGATGGCAGTTCACCATCCTATCACTAGATGGCAGACTTGGTCGCAGGATGGGGAGAAGGGTGTGGTGGATGTACGGTATTTAACTTACGAATCTTATCTTGAATCCTCCTAGTAAAATAGTTTATGGGCTATTTCCATTCAGGCATTATACTTATGTGTGAAAATTCTGCAAAAGAAATTTTATTTTAGTATGAATTTAATAACTCAACTTTTCCTGTTTGTTTGTTTTACACCAAATCTGTAAAAGCAGTATAAGTCACAGACTAGGGAATTTGGCTATCTCATTCATGACTACATCTAAAATGAATCTGGCCTACATTAGGGATTCAAAAATATTTGAGCTTTTGTTTTCTTTTTTTTTCATGTTCCAAGCACTTAATTTTTTAAAATCTGTTCTATTTTTAAGAATTTTAATCTTACAGAAAAGGTGCAAACATCGTACAAAGAGTTGCCTTATATCTCTCACTCAATTTTCCAAAAAATTAAAATCTTATATAATCATAGTACAACCATCAAGAGTAAAAAGTAGTATCGGTACAATCTTCTTAACTGAACTAAACATCTTATTTCAATTTTACCTGTTTTTTTTTCCCCGTTATTGTCCCCTTCTGTTCTAGGATCTTACCCAGGATTTCGTGTTGCATTTAGGTATCATTTCTTCTTAGTCACCTCCACTCTGTAAGAATTCCTTGGTCTTTCCTTGTGTTTCGTGATCTTGGCAGTTCTGAAGAGGACTGAACAAGTATTTTAAGGATTGTCCATTAGTTTGGATTTATCCGATGTTTTTTCCTAATTGGAGTAAGGCTATACATTTTTGGAAAAAACTCAGAAAAATTGTGTCATGTCCTTCTTAGTGCAGTGCATCAAGATATTTATGATGTTGACAAGTGCCATTACTGATGATGCTCACCTTGAGCAGCTAGTTCATTTGATAATTGCTGAGTTTCTCCACTGTCAAGTTACTCCCCACCCCTGTGTAGTTAATAAGTACTTTTGAGGAGATTCTTTGAGACAATGTCAGTCCTGATTCTCCTCAAAATTTTGCCACAAACTTTTGCATCTATAATTTGCCAAAGACTATTCCAAAGTAGTTTTTCTAATTTATACTTCTACCAGAAATTTATGAGAGTTCCAGTTGCTCCATAGTGACAATTAGTATTGTCAGTCTTATTAAAAATATTATGCCAGTGTATATGCAGTGGTACCTTATTGTGGCTTTAATTTGCATTTATTTGGTGACTAATGATGTTAAAAATTTTTATATGGTCTTGGACATTTGGATTTCCTCCTTTGTGAAGTTCCTGTTCAAACTTTTGGTGAAGTTCCTGTTTGACATTTTTCTATTGGGCTGTCTTTTCTTTTATTATTGATTTGTGGAAGTATTTTATATGTTCTGGATAACAGATCTTTGTTAGAAATATTCACTGCAAATATCTTCTATCGGTATGTGGCTTGTCTTTTTGCTCTCTTAAAGATGTGTTTTGATAATCAGAAGTTCTTGATTTGGGGCAGACATGGTGACTCATGCCTATAATCCCAGCACTTTAGGAGGCTGAGGAGGGAAGATTGCTTGCAGCCAGGAGTTTAAGACTAGCCTGAGCAGCATAGCAAGACTCCAACTCTTTAAAAAAAATTAGTCAGGCATGGTGGTGTGCACCTGTAGTCCCAGCTACTTGGGAGGCTGAGGCAGGAGGATTGCTTGAGCCCAGGAGTTCCAGGTTTCAATGAACTATGATCACATCACTGTACTCCAGCCTGGGTGACAGAGCAAGATCTCATCTCTAAAAAGAAAAAAAAGTTCTTAATTTTAATAAAGTCAGTTTATTAATCTTTTTCTTCATTGTTAGTGCTTTTTGCGATCTGTTCAAAACAATTTTGTCTAAATCACGTTGATGGAGATAGTCCCCTCTGCTATCTTCCAGAAGCCTAATTTAATCTTTTTCCTTTAGATCTATAACTGATTTGGAATTAATTTTTATGAATGCTGTGAAATGTGACTTAAACTTTCTTTTTTGAAAAAAGTATGGATATCAAGGTGACACAGACCTTTTATTGAAAAGACTTTCTAGCCTTGATGGTGACTGTATTAAAGCAACATCAAACTCGTTGGTCTGTTTTTGGCCTCTGTATTCTATTCCAGTGATCTGTTTGTCTATCCCTGCACCAATATCAGTCTCTTAATTACTGTAGCTTTGTAGTTTGGCATCTTGGAATGTAAGGCTCCAACTTCATTTTTATATTATTTGTCAAGATTGTCCTCATTATTCTTGGCCTTCTTTATTTTTATATAAATGTTAGAATCAGCTTGTCAATTTAAAAACATGCACATATGCACACACACCAAAAAAACTGCTGGATTTTAATTGAAATAAGAAAAAAAAATTGATGGAAAAATTTTGGAGAGTTGACATATTTACAGTATTGAGTGTTCCAATCCATAAACATGATATATCCTGCTACTCTAAGTACTCTTCATTTCTCTCAATTATATTCTTCAATCTTTTGTGAGTTCTTGGACATACGTTGTTGGATTTTTTGCTCCCTTTGTAAATGCCATTAATGTTTAGAATTTGCTAACTGAGTGATGTCAATGTCAAGAAAAAAGAAGAGATTCAGAGTCACAGGCAGATCTGGTAGGGAGATTTCGTTTTTGTGCCGTCACTTCTCTGTTTTGTTTTGTTTTTAGTTTTGTTTTGCTTTTATCTTGTGCTGGTTGTTGTTTTCCAAAGCCTTAAGCTTGGTGCAGGATTCTCTGTGGCCAGGCATCCAATCTATTTTTGTATGGAATAACTCTGCTTTATTCACTAATTTATAACAAAACCTCTGTGAGACTTTACTCTTCCAAAACCTTGTCAATGATGTATTATTTTGTACCCTTGGTTTTCAATGACACTTTTGTTAGTTAGCTACTTACTGTAAAGACATATCTTGTCATCTCAGGAAATTCCTATTCAGAGGCTTTATGCCCTTACATCCATCTGAATTGTTAGGTTCCACCCTCCATCTGCTGTTGAATTCCATCACTTTGAGAGCAACCAAGAGATTCCATATGAAGCCATTCTTGGTCAGTCTTGCTGTCTCTGTTATCTCCCCCTGCCCCCTTCTTCCATCCCTCTGTTTTCATGTTCAGATGTGGAGAAAAGGACCTCCATCACTTGCTTCCTCAAGTCACTGCCCCTTTTGACATTGATTTGAAAGTGAACTCTGGCTATCTTTCCATGAAGTTTCTGAAGACATCACATTACCTGACTTCAAATTATACTACAAGGCTATAGTAACCAAAACAGCATGGGGCTGGTACAAAGGTAGACACATGGACCAATGGAATGGAATAGAGAACCCAGAAATAAAGCCATATAACCACAACCAACTGATTTCCAACAAAGCAGATGAAAACATACAATGGGACAAGGACACCCTATTCAATAAATGGTGCTGCAAGAACTAGGATGAGAGTCACTTCATCTTTCACTGATATCAAATGAACCATAGACAATGATTGGTAGGGAAATAGACAAAGCCAGGAATCCAACATTATTCCAGGTCGGAGG
>VBSM01003157.1:44235288-44251100 GCA_008086735.1 Cheirogaleus medius
GGCAGAAAAGGGAAGATTTCTCTCAGAAGATTGGATATTTCTGTTAGAATGGAAGAGATTTCTGTCAGAATAGAGGCGATTTCTGTCAGAAAAGAGGAGATTTCAGTATGAAGAGAGGAGATTTTTGTCAGAAGAGAATAAGTTTCTGTCAGAAGAGAGGAGATTTCTGTCAGAAAGGAAGAAATTTCTGTCAGAAGACAGGAGATTTCTGTCAGAAAAGAGGAGATTTCTGTCACAAAAGCGGAGATTTTTGTCAGGAGAGGGTAAATTTCTGTCAGAAGAGAGGAGATTTCTGTCAGAAAAGAGGAGATTTCAGTATGAAGAGAGGAGATTTTTGTCAGAAGAGAGTAGGTTTCTGTCATAAGAGAGGAGATTTCTGTCAGAAAAGCAGAAATCTCTGTCAGAAAAGAGGAGATTTCTGTCAGAAAAGTGGAGATTTCTTACATTAAAGGACAGATTTCTGTGAGAAGACTGGACATTTGTATCAGAAGAGAAGAGATTTCTGTTAGAAAAGATTAGATTTCTGTCAGAAAAGAGGAGATTTCTGTTTGAAGAGAGGAGATTTCTGTCAGAAAAGTGATTTTTGTCTGAAGAGAACAGATTTCTGTCAGAAGAGAAAAGATTTCTTTCAAGCTACAGAGAGATTTCTCTCAGGAAATTTAGGTGGATCTTCTTCATTTTCTTTCTTGCACTTGTCCCCTCTTTGCTCTGGCTAACTTCTGTGTTCATTCATTCCATCTTTTCAGATATGCTGCCTGTGATATGTGATATGTGACTCATAACCTTTTACTTGCTCCATTATTATGTCACGTAGTTTGATGGGATTTTGAAAGGTGAGTGTTTAGTGGTTTTTGCTTTTCTGGTTTGTTGGGTTTACTTCTTCATGATCAGTGAAGAATGTACAACAGCATACCATGGCACTCCTCTCTGCATCCTGCTGAACAAGGAGAGGTAGCCTTTCCTTCTGAGCTGGACTGGAAAGCCCATTTCAAGACTTTTCTTGGTGTCCCCTCCATGAATTTTTTTTCTCTTTGTGCTGTGAGGGGGAGGGACTCCTCATTCATGGCTGTCACTGCTGCTGCTGCTGTCACCAACCTCTCCCTTGGGAGCTGAGCCAATGGGAAGTCTGGGGAATTTTCCCTGAACCTTGGTAGAGGTGTACTGGGAGGAGTGAGGAGTCTTAGGAGGGAGGAGGCAGGAGGAACTGAAGCCCAGCACTGAAGGCCGCAGAACTCCAGGGAGAGGAGGTGAGTAGCATTCTGACTGCATGCTGGCTGGGTCATTCTAGGTTAAGTGTGCTCAGACCCCCTAAGATGACAGACAGACATCTCCTATTGCCTTAGGCACTGCAAATCCTGAGCATTCATCTTCCTTTCCTTAGGAGAAAAATGCCTACCAATTGCTGAATATAAACTACCTACACAGTAGCTTATAAAATATAACTTATACAATGAATGTATGTAATACTTGTGTCTCGGCTTTCAACTCCTGGGTGTCACAGCCATACTGAATAAATATATGTGAAGGAATGGATGAATTGATATTTATAAGCTAGTTTTTTATTTTTTTAATATCAATTTATCTAAAACCTTGTTGACAAGTTACATGCCATTCCCCATGTCTAAAAGCCATAATAAAGTGGTGATAATAATTTCCAAAAAGGTCTGGTAGGTCTTAGCCACTCCTTGTTGATTACCTTTAGATTTTTGTCAATGGTATTTGGTAACTTTAGCAACAATTGTAAGAGGATTGAAGTTTTTTTAAAAAAATTTTTTTTGTGTGTGATATTAGACACTTTTGAGTACTCAAGTAGAATGATTCAGAACCAGGGGATCTCCAACAAATCCAAAGCTGAGTATAGCTGAGCTTTAGAATATCTCTTTCCTACAATTGTCTCCTTCTGCAACCATTTATGACCTTGACATCTCTGCTAGTATTTTTGCACTCAATAAAAACTAATGAGAGTGTGGGCTGTTCATGGACAGGAAAAGGACTATTTATATTTGTGAAGCCCTCACATCTGTAGTAGTTAGAACAGACATAGTGACAACAGGAAATTCCCTCTGGAAGATTCTGATACAAGATCTGTGGTGGTGTTTTCAATGCTAATATATGAGTAGAAAAGTTTACATTTATATTAATAAATAAAATCTCATTGATTCCTTGACAGGGATTAAATAAAACTATTCTGGAAGTTTTTCTTAAAAAGAGGTGCAAAGTCTCCCCTTTGCCTGAAGAGTGTGTCAGAGATGGACAGAGGATAGAATTAGGAAGAAATAAATTTCTCACCGGCAGAAGGCACAATTTCCTTTGTGTTTAATGAATGAAGGCTGGGTTTGGGTTTGTTACAAGGTAAAATCAGGTTGTCTCCTTTCTTCCTTGAGAACTAATCAGATTATGTTTTCCTGCCTGGACTTGGTCGTGCTGCCATGAGTAATGCTGAATAGAACAGCAGTAAAGAGATAAAAGCCTCCTAAGAGGTATTTAGTAGGCACAAGCCCCAGAGTCTGAGGATTTCCCCGTAGAGGAGCAAAGGGAAAACATGGAGCAAGGAGGCGGCAGGTCCCTCCACCTGGTGGTCCACCTCACCAGCTTCTGTCCTTTTCTCTGCCAGGGGCAGTTTGAGCATCTTTTCCACGCAGAAGCCTCTGTAATCCGTTCACCTCCCCTGAGCACTTTACAAATATGTCCACCGTCACTGTTCTCACACTGTAGTCTAATTTTCAAATTTACTTCTAGATCACGAACTTTTGGGGGAGGGGCAAGGAAAATGTCTTGATAGTTTCCTCGTGCCCAGCAACGTTTAAACTGAGGTGTTAAACTGAGGAGATATTTCAGGCCATAGTTTTAAATTTTTTTCCCCTATTTCTTCTGAAATGATGAAAAACACATTTTGCTGTTTCTTTTTGTCTCATTTCTTGTTTTCAATTTTTCCTTTCTTATCAGAAGTCAAGAGCAATTTGGGGGTTGCAGAAAGCATGAATGGGGACAAAATGAAAGACAAAACAAAAAATAATGCTGGTTTCTTTCTACTGGTCTTCTTGTTATGTGATTAGCTTGTTTTACTGGGAGACACTGGAATTTGGGGGTTAGATTGCAAAAGTATCATTTTAAAGGTGAGCTAGTGAGGCAAGCTATGCTGAACAGATCTATAGTTTCAAGAACTTTTAAAATCTCTATTCAACTGTTGACAGGAATTGGATCATTTCATCAATATAAAGTTTGCTATATGAGGTCATTATAATGACTTTATCAATATGTTATTACTTATCATAAAAGGTTGAAACAAATAGTAGCAATGCTCTTTGATATGTAAATAGATATATCTAATGTAATCTAATAAAAATATATACATATTTAGGGTTTATACACACATGCACATATATATTTAGTTTTACACATGAGCCTTTGAAGTTTAAAAGTAGATGCTTTGCTTCAATGCTCAGATATTATGTAATAAGAACTCGCCTTGTGGGATACAAAGTAAAGGCCAGAAATATTTTCTTCTATATGTTGTTACCTGTTTCAGTCTCAAAATGTGAACTTAACCACGTACCAGGTACCATAAAATCATTGCACTGTGTGCGTGTGAAGTGTTTGGGCAAACTGGTTTGGAATGCGTTTTCCTGTATCTCATACATGTACTTGTCATTTCTGTCCACGGGACACGGAGCACCAGTCTGTGGTTTATCCCCAGACTCCCCTGCGGCATCCAGCAGAGGGATCCAGTGAGGACACCGCTGTGTAACAATAAACCCAACCCAGTCTCTTGCTAAAGGTCTCATAAAGTCATGCAGCCATTCACTCTCATCTGACATAGTAGGTCAAGGTCTCCGCTCTGTCCTGGTAGAAATCAGGGTGGCGGGTAAGTGGGGGTTCCCACCTTCATGCCTGACATATTTTGAGGAGCTAGCACAGAAGACCCTGTGAGATTGGAAGGCATCAATAACCATCTGGGGCTCTCAGTCTAGCTCTCTGGCCAGCCACCTGATTTTGTAATTAAAGTTGTATTGGAACACAGCCGTATCTGTTTACTTATTTTCTATGTCTGCTTTCATGCCACTACCAAAAAACTGAGTTGCCACAGATGACAATATGTCCCACAAAGCCGACAACAATCTTTACTATCTACCTCTTTACAGAAAAAGTTTGCCGACCTCTGCTCTTGGAAGTTCCTGATGAAATACATTCTGTAAGCTTTACAATACATTGCTTAATCCTTCATTTGACAAAGCACTGGGCACTCTGCTAAGCAAAATAATGACAGAGCTCCTTTTAAAGTTCTGAGTCTAGTTTACTTTCCTGATAAGTTTCAGTTTCTAAGGAAACCTTTCCTGATTGCTTCTTCATTCTTAATCTGCTCCCTTAACTATAAGTGGCTTCATCAGGAGGGTGTGTTGTCCTCGTATTTCAATAAGCATTTCTTCATACCTGGTGCTATTGTCACATTGCCACATTCTCATGGCACCTGGCTTCTCTCTGTCTCTCTCCCCATCTCTGCCTCTCTCCCCATCTCTGTCTCCCTCTTTCAGCTACCCCTCCACCCCCGACATATGCTGTATCACTGCCATTGCCAACTTTGGCCTATATAGCAGACAACAAAGGTATGATCAGTGTGATCTTAAATTGTTCACAGATACAAAATGTCAGAAATGTTTTACAGTATCATGACCATGACTTATCTCAACTGACCAACAGTGCCCAGAGCCAGACACCATCACCATCAATGAGCTCATTTCCACCAGATATTTGTGCACGTTCTAGCTCGTGAAAAATGACACATAGGACTTACATTTTATAACGACTAAACTTTTTACAATCTAGAACAGATCAGTTAATATAAAGTGAAGCAAGAAGTCATGCACTTCTTTCTTTAGGAGGCTCACCAGAGCACTCAGAAATCTAACTGTGTCTAGGAGCTGGTTCTAGATGACAATGACGTGTCTATCATTAGCCAGTCTCAAATCTTCTGTGTCTGGCTCCTGGACAGGTAGCAGTTGACTTTAGAAAGGTGTTTCAGGCACAATTATAAGGAAATAACTCTTTAGGGCCTGACCCCCGCCACCCCACACCCCATTGCCCAGACCCTCATATTATCTGGCTCTCTGATGTAAAGCTTAAAAGAAAACTCTCCCAGTAATCCTGGTGACAGTGTGTGATGTGTCTACTCAGCCCCCACCTCCTCACCAAGAAAAATGAACACCATGAGTCTTTCACTCCGTGCTTTGGCAGAAAGTCCACCTCTTCATAGGCATCCTCAGAGTCCAAGTGCGCTAAAGAGCACAGAGAAAGAACTTTGCTGTGTAGCTGGGGTCCAAGAATTTTAATATGAAGCCCTAAATATTTAAGAAGAATTTTAAGGGAAGGTCATGACTTGAGTGGAATCATCCCTTAATGGGAACCCACTTCTTGCTCAGTGACTATCAAGTGATTTTGACCATGTCCCGCCAAACATTATACTTGATCATACACATAGGCACACACCCTCACCAATACCTATGAGTAGGGTAGGCTTTATGAACCATCCTATTCTATTCCACTGTTCGATCTATCCTATCCTATCCTATCCTATCCTATCCTATCCCATCTATCCTATCCTAATTTTGCTACATTTAATTTTTTTTAAAAATGCTGGTGTCTATCTACTACATTAATTTTATTCCCCCAAGTGGTTTGTAACCTATAGTTTGAAAAATGATGTTCCAAGTAATATGAGCATTTCTGACTCTTGCCTTCTAAAATTGATGTTTGGGAAATAATATCTACTTTCCTTCACACAGAAACATGACATGGGAACTTGACTAAAAGCACACATGCTTTTAGTGTGTGTGGAATTTTTATTTTCCTTCCAAAATTAAATTTAAAAAAATCCTCCTTTCATTTTTATTCTCTTAGTTTTCCTCTTCCTGTCTTTTCTCCTATTCATTTTTCCTCTCTGATATTGACTGTGAGCTCCCTTGGTGACTGGAAGGGCTGTCCCTGAATTGGCAGGTACCGCTCTGGCCACCGCTCCGCTACTCAGGACCTGACCAATTCTGGCCTTTCAGGTCTACATTTCTGTGGGAAACAGTTCCTGGCCCCTTTGGCACTCAGTGACCTCTGTTTCCAGGTTGTCCAAACAGCATCACGTGTGGTGCTTCTGTGCTCATGGAGGGTAGGAACTGTGTCTTCTTCTCCACAATATCCCTACCCTTGGCACCAGTTCCATCACTGACTTGGCCCGTGGTGGAAGTTTGTACCGTCAATGAGCGGATCAATGAATCTACTGACTGGGGGAGGAAAAGGCCATTAGGTGAAGGATATGGCTGGGCAAATTATTACAGTTAATTCTACTGCAGCGATCTTCTTTGGTTTTGTGCACAATGCCAAAATATCCTTGCAATTTCCCTCTGAGATAAGATTGTGATGTTTTCCCCTTATCTCTGGAGATACAGTCCTTGTGGCTGATTCAGAACTCACTTGCCCAAGACAGTCCACTATTATTGACTCTGATTACAAATTGTTATGTGTATTAGTATGTGTATCAGGTATTTCAGAGACACTGAGGTTTCCTGGATACACTTATGGGATGAAAGGAAATGGGAAGGGATGGTACAGATTGAGGATCCTGCTTCAGACACATTCATGGAAAGCCGCGAGTGCCAAACATCTGATTCGCTCTGTTTTCCCTGGCATGGTTTTGAGTTGTGTATCTCAGATGTCAGCCAGTTCACACGACAGTTGGTGCATGCAAACAATTAGCCTTGATTCTGCAGCAGACTAATTATCAGTGGGAAAGTATTTTTTCCCCCTATAATATCTGTGGGGCAGGAAACTCAGAGTTAGAAAATCTGGTTTATGTAGACACATTTGACACTCGCTTACTCTGTGGTTTTGAGCATTCTCTCTCCACAACCAAGTGCTTTGAATACTAATACTTTTTTTTTTTACTATATGCATACAGAAGTTTATTGTAAAATTGGAAATAATTTAAAAGCCACACAAGAGACTTTGGTTAAATTGTCATGGTAAATCCATACATAATTTTTCTGAGTTGTTACAGAAAGTTGTTGAAAATTCTGTATCTCTGCCACACAGCTTTATGCTTCAAATTTTCCTGCTACTAATTTTTTTGAATGAGCATAAATAGTATGTTTGAAAATGGAAACAATTACTACATCTTCCAGAAAATAATTTTGTCACTAAAATAAACCGTTGTATAGGATTTCTGTTGTTATTGGCCTAAGTATTTAAAAATATTCAACTGAAAATCATTTCATCTTTGAGCTGGTCTAAGTATTTTAGTATTTTAAAAATTGGTAAGTAGTCCACTTTAAATTTATGAGAGTATCTAAATATATATTTTTTAAAAAAATTTAAAATAATTCTGATGAAGTCATAGCCAGAAGCTAAATTTGCTAATATTGAAATTCATCAGATGCCTGACCTACAGGGTCAGTACTAGTTCAAAATTTAAGTAGTTGATGTTAAGGTGTTATGAAAGTATACAGCATTTATGAAGAGTACTTTAAATAATAAAAAGTCAGAGGAGGAGTTTAGAGACTAAAAAAACATAACTTAGGTGATTTGCAGCTTTCACTGATGCCTTGGATTTGGGTTTAATGAGATAGAAATGATTGGCCATTGGGGAAAGAACACTGCAGCTAATTTCCTTTGTTAAACATCATGTTCTTTGAAGATGCATTCATTATTTTGCTAAATCAAAGACTAATTTTGGGTATCCTAATCCTAACCTTTCTCCATGCCACACACTGAGAATTCCATGACTTGGGAATGTATTCCAGGTCAAGGAACCCAGAAAAGAACAAGTTTGACCTGTGTTACTAAATGGGTCACTGCGAAGAATTGCATTACAATACAATTACAATTGTGTCGTATTTCCCAAGTTATGAAAACAGAAACTCTGCATGCCACTTGTGTGGTATGAGCTAAATTAGAGGCAGAGCCTAGAGTGAAACTTACCCAACCTTCCAGGGAAAAGAAACAAGTTCTCCCAAGAGTTGGACTCTCGTGAGCAATGATGGATCCGATACACTTGGATAAAGCTGTTAGGAAGTTAGTTCTCTGCTCTTCTGTAACCCTTTACCCCTATTTCTCTGTGTTGGGGCGTTTCAAAGACAAATGTGATTTCTGACTGATTCATATTCAAGGGAACATTGAGTGACTAAATGGTTTGGCCCTTTCTTGAACGAAGCCCGGTTTCTCTTTGCTTGAGCTCTGGCTGTCCTCATGCATTTCTCCGCCTCATGTAGGTGCTTCCTGCTCCTCCTGGGCTGCTGAATGGAGTGTTCCTACGAGGAAACTTCTTACTGCTCTTCCAGGAGGGGCTTTTCCAGAGCATCAAGGCTAGTTTCCTTAAGTAACATGTGACTCAATGTATTTTTAAAATCATAAAAACTAATAATTCCACTATACTCTATAATGGGATGTTTTTCTTGAAGAATAAATCTAAAATGCCTATGGAAAATTAAATGAGTAAAAATGGTGAAAAATATTTTGAAAATGATGAGCCATCATAAGGGACTTGTCATATAAAATCCTGAAATGTACTTATATTAAAAAATTTTAATTGGCAAAAAATAAATGTGTAGATGAATGGAACAATATAGCTCAGAAATAGACTGTTACAGAGTTAAAATTTAGCTTGTGATGAATGGGTAGCACATATCTTTGGGGGAAATAGAGTTTAAAGAAATAATAGTGGTAAAAATGATGAACCACTATTATTATGAATAAATATGTATATCATCATCTCATACCAAAAAACTACAGAAAGAAGGAAAACAAAACAAAGCAAAGTAGCAAAAGAGATGAGTGATTAAGCATCAGATCACATAGCAGGGAAGGAGTTTTTACACATAAAAGTTATAGAAGAAATTATATATTTTAAAATTACATATTTTATAAAATTTTAAATTGTGTTCATGTAAAAGTTATCACCATAAAATTGAAAGGCAAACAACAAATTGAAGAATTTATTTATGACAAATAGAATAAGTTTTATATCCTTAACTCTATAAAGAATTAGCATAAATTAATAAGCTAGGCACTAAATTTCCTATGGAAAAACAAGAAAAAAGAAATAAAAATGATGAATTAAAATATTTAACTTTTGTTAGTCCCTTTCTTATTCATCTTCAACCTCTTTCTACTGAATCAATCAACTATCAGCATTTAATTGTGTTCTAGTATTACTCGTCTTAAACACACAGCGTCGACCTTTTGATTCACATTCCCTTCTGGGCAGCACTGTATCTCTCTGCTCACCATTGCAACAAAACTTTTGAAGGAGTAGTCAATCACATACTTTCTTCATATCTTCAATTTTCATTTAATATTTAGCTTTCCCCAAACGGACTGCAACTTATACCACTGCACCCAAACTGTCTTGTTAAGGTCATCACTCCCCCTAGATTGCCAAGTCCAATAGACATTTCTGTTTCTGTTACCAGACCCTTCTGAGCAGCCTTTATGGTACACAATTGACTACAGGATCATTTCCAGAAAACTTTCTTTTCTTAAACTCGGTGAAACCACAGTCCCTAGATTTCCTCATTTTTTTGATATCTCATTTTGAGTCTCCTGCAACAGTTCCATACTCCCTTGTCCAAACTTCACATGCTTGGCTTCTTCAGAGCTCAGTTCTTCCTTTCATTCTAGATCATTTCAGCTTTTCTTAGGACTTCCAGAAACCAAATCCACACCTCAAGCCCAGCACTGTCTTCTGCATTCTGCAACTGTTGATCCAACTCCATGTGAACAGCTGAAAAGCACCTCAAATTTAAGTCCCTAAATCTCATTCTCTTCAGTATTCCACATCTTAGACAATGTTATAAACACTTGTTTCATTACTAAAATCATAAATCCAAATGATACCTCGTTTCTTGCATTTTCTTCCCTTCCCATATCAGATCCATCAATATAGCTTGAAGATTCTACCTTTGAAATTTATCTCAAGTACCTTAACTTTTCTCCATCTTTGATGGCACTCCCTGATCAACATCGCTATTATTTCTTGCCTGGACTGCTAAAATAACCTCTTTTATGGAATTGCACTGGGTAGCAGCAAATAAAAAAGAAACCACGAAAACCTCTTTTTGTTTGTTTGTTCATTTTGTTTTTTGTTTTGTTTCCATTCTTGTCCACTTCTGATCTGTTTTCTACAGAGCAGCTGGAGTGTTCTTTGAAAAGTAAAATAAGAAGAAGCCATTTTCTTGCTTATAATCTTTCACTTCGTTCACTTCTCATTTTGGATAAAATCCAAATTCCTTTTGATGGCCTATAAGCCTTTACGTAGTCTGAGGCTCAATTTCTGGTCCCCTTTGATCATACGCCACTCTTCTTGCTGTTCCTTCTTTCTAGAATTCTCTTTCCCTTCCCCTACTGCTCACTGCCACTACTCCTACCTCTGACATATGTTCCAGCTTGGCTCTTACTTATATTAATAATTTAGATCCTAACTTAGATGTTATTTTCTCCCTTGACAATATAATCTAAATTAGTGACTCCCATCCTGTCATCCTCTTTCTAAAAAGCTATCTTTTTCATTCATAGCACTTACTATCATTTCTGCTGTGTTGTGTGTGTATGTTAGGAATAATTTGACAAGTTTCAAACAACTGGAAAACAGTATTTTCTCATGTAATTACAAGTTCAGAGTTAGATAAGTGGTTGCTGGCATTTAGTTTAGTGGCTCAAGGCTATCACGAGAGATATTTCTGTGATTCCCTTGTTCTTTTCCTCCTAGCTGCCTCTCACTCACAGGAGTCTGCTCTACCTTCAGCATCCTACATTTCAGGCAAGAAGAAAGGGAAAGAGCCAAGGATAAAACGGTTACATGACAACTCAATCACTCTATTTTGGAAAAGTTTCCTGGAAGATATACCAAGTAGTTGCTATTTGCATTACTATTGGCAAGAATCTAGACACATGTTCATCCCCATCTGCAAGGGAGATGGGAAAAAGTAGTTAAAAAAAAAAACTGAGCATAATGGCTTTTCCCAACAAGGAAATGAATATTGGGTAGGCAATTAACATTCTTGGCCAGAGTATGTATGTTTGCTTGAAAAATGCCTATTTTTCCCATTAGACCCTAAACTCCTTAATGGAGGAATCATGTTTTATTTTTCAAAAAATGTATTTTCATGGTCTAGTAAGCAGTCAATAAACTGTTGAGCAAATGAAACTTCCTGATAATCATGACATTTCCTGCACACCTCAGGTCAGAGATGCTACATTGAGGTGGTCCCGTTTCTATCAAGGGCTAAACTTCTGCTTGTGCTCTAGTGGACTGTATTATAGTCTGCCTTTTGCAGATACCAGATGCTATTTAATATTAACTAAATGATAGGCCAAAATGTCACCATTATTTTTCACTTTTATATTTCATGTCAGGATCCTAATCAGGCTCCCACTTTGCATTTGGTTGTCCTATTCTCTTTGAGAAGACATTTCTTTAGTCTTCCCTGGTCTGCCATGATTTTGGAAACTACCAATTAGTTATTTGGAGAATGTCTCTCCATTCACACTCATCTGATGTTTTTGTATCATGCATTTTTGTCATGAATATCACAGAAATGGTGTTGTGTCCTCAGTGGATCATATCATAGAATTCTTGATATTAATCATTTCTTATTATTGGTGACATTGATCTTGATCACTTGGTTAAGGTGGTGTCTTCCAGATTTCTCCACTGTAAAGTTACCATCCTTTTGTCTTTTTAGTTAACAAATATTAAAAAAAATTTAAAAATTTTAAAAAAGGCACAAGGGGGAGGGGAGGGAGTGTAAAAAATACAAAATACAAAAATACAAAAACAAATACTGTGTGCATATGGGGGGATATTTGAGACAATTCCATCTTTTGCCTAATACTTTTAGTATCCATTAGTGGATCTTATCTGTAAAAAAAATTGAGTTGTTTTATTATTACTGTGTTGTTTTACTACTAATAATTTTCTCTTTTCCTGTTTTCTTTGATATCTGTTAGCCGGAATCCTTCTGTAAAAAACAGCAGTCCTTTTCCCACCATTAATTAATTCATATCACTGTGGACTCATGGGTATTTATTTTAGTCTATCAGTTAAACTCCAATATTATAATTTTTTTGTTGCTCAACTTTCCCCAGCATGGAAGCTCCTTTAGCATGCCTTCTGTGTTTTCTGAGTAAGCCCCATCCTTTCTGAGTACTTCCTTACTTTCTGTCACCACAGGATGTTTCAGGCACAGCTTGTGCTTTTCCTCTCCCAGCACTGAAATCAAGCCCTTCCCCAGAGAATACTTGTGCCTTTTATTGGAGAAGGGTGATTAGAAACCAAGATCTAGTGCTAAATGTGCTTATCACTACAGGAGTGTCATTGCTTGTAGGCATTCTCAGTGGACAAAACTAGGAAGATACATGCATGTACTAACTCATGCATACATGCATATCTATATTTATTATTTGTCTCTATATTAAAAACAATAATTTTTACCAATATTTCTGATTCCACTCCAGCATAGTAGAGTTCATTTTAGCCCCTTATTTATAACTTCTTTCTCCAATGGTAAGACAACTTAATCTCATTATCTATAATATGTTATGACACAGATGGGTAGATATATAGATAGATGGATGGGTAGATTTGATATGTTTGCATATTTAATAAAAAGCCTATGCTTTTATACTGAAATTTCTGAATCCTAATCTTCTTTTCCACATTTGAGCCGATACATGTGTGTTTTCTTATACAGTATTCCTTTCTTTCTTACGTGAAGGGTAACATACTATAGGTACTTTTCAGATTTGCTCTTTTCACTTAATATATTCTAAAAATCACTCCCTATTAGTTCAGGATTATCTTCCTCATGCTTCTTTGCAGTTGCATAGTACTTCATTGTGTGACTATACCATAGTTTAACTACTTTCCTATATATATTTATGTTGTTTAAGGCACTTTGAATTATAAAGAGTGGTATAGTAAATAATCCTGTGCATAGGTATTTTTGTATTGTTAGAAGTGTGTCTTCAGAGTAGATTACTAGAAATGAAATTGCTGGATCAAAATATAAGTGCACATGTAGCTTTTCTGAGTGTTGCATTTCCTTCCAAATGGGTGTACTGATTTTGAATCCCACTAGTAATATATGAGAATGTCTGTTTTCCCACAGCCTTAGTAACCTCTAAAATATGTTTCCATCTGATAGGTAAGACATTGTATCTCATTGTTTAAATTGCATTTCTCCAATTATTAGTGAGTTTGAATATTATTCATGTGCTTGAGGAACACTTTCTATCTTTTATCATAAATTATCTGTTCATGCCTGTTCTACAATTTTCTATCAAGATTTGTACTTTGACCCTAATGTTTAAGCACTATCTACGTATCAGAGATATCAGCCCTTTGTCTGCAATGTATATCATGAATACTTTCTCCAGTTTGTTAGTTGTATTTTGACTTGGTTTTTGGTGTTTTTTGACATGCACAAGTTTTTACTTTTATTTTTTGTCACATTTTTCAGTCTATTTTTATTGCCTCTGGATTTTGAATCATAGTTAGAAAGTCTTTTCTACACCAAACTTAAACAGAAAATTAGTCTTGCTTTTTCTCTAGTACTTGCATGGTTTTATTTCTTACATTTAGATTCCTAATCCATTCAGAGTTTATTCCTGTGTATGATGTGAGATATAGATCTAATTTTATTTTTTTCTGAATGGCTTCACAGTTCTCTCAGATAATTTTTAAAATATCTATCTTTATTCCATTGATTTGAGATGTTGTCTTTATCATATTCTAACTTTCTATAGGTCTATTGTTCCACATCCTCACCAACATTTGTTATTACACTATTTTATATTTTAGCCATTCTGGTAGGTATATAAAGGCAACTCACTGTGGCATTAATTTGTATTCTACTAATGGCTGAAGAAGTTGAGCATCTTATGTGCTTATTTACCATCTATATATTCTCTTTAATGAAGTGTTCAAGTATTTTGTCTTCTTTTAACTGGATTATTGTTTCATTATCATCATCATTATTATTTTTTTAAAGCAGAGTCTTGCTTTGTCACCCAAGCTAGAGTACAGTTATGTCATCATAGCTCACTGCAACCTCAAACTCCTGGGCTCAAATGATCCTCCTGCCTCAGCCTCCTGAGTCAGCAGGACTACAGTGTGTACCACCACACTTGGATAATTTTTTTTTCTATTTTTTGTAGAGTTGAGACCATGCTGTGTTTCTCAGGCTTATCTTAAACTCCTGTTCTCAAGCAATTCTCCAACCTTAGCCTCCCAAAGTGCTAGTATTACAGAAGCAAGGCACTGTACCTGGCCTGGATTATTGTTTTCTTATTGTTGAATTTAGAGAGTTTTACATATTCATGTTATATATTCTCAGTACAGATCCTTTGTATTATATGTGATTTCCAAATATCTTTCCCAAGCTATGTATTTTCATTCTCTTAACAATATCTTTCACAGAGCAAAGCTTTTAAATTTTAATGAATTTCAATTTACCAAATTTTTATTTTATTGGTCATGACTTTGGTGTGATGTCTTAAAATTTTTCATAAAAATATCCTGCTATGTTTAAGTTTTATATTTTAGGTTCATATCTACAGTCCATTTCAACTTAATTTTTGTGTATGTTGTGAGGTTTTTGTTGAAGCTAATATTTTTCCCTATGTATATCTGTCTTAGTCTATTTTCTGCTGCTATAGCAGATTATTGCAGGCTGAGTAATTTCTATGGAAAAGAAGTTTATTTAGCTCATGATTCCTGAGGCTGGGAAGTCCTAGAACATGGTGCTGGCACCTGGTGAGGGCCTCTTGCTATGTGATAACATGGCGGAGGGCATCACATGGCAAGAGAGCAAGCATGTGCATGTCAGTTCAGGTTTCTCTTTCTCTCCTTATAAAACCACTAGTCTCAATGTGAGGGTCACACTCTGATGATCTTATCTAACCCTAATTGCCTCCCAAAGACTCCACCCCTAATCAACATATAAAGTTTAGGATTAAGTCTCCAACATATGAAATTCAGTGGACACATTGAAACCATAGCAGTATCCAATTGCTCCAAGACCATTTATTGAAAAAATGATCCTTTCTATATTAAATTATTTTTGCACATTTGTCAAAAATAGGTAGGCCATATTTGTATGGGTCTATTTCCAGACTCTAGTCTGATTTAGTGATCTGTGTTTCTAAATCAGTATAATAGTGTCTTGACTATGTTGAATAAGAGTGAAGGCTCCCATTCCAGGTCACTCTTGCTGCAGTAGCCATCACCAGCCCTACCAGTGCTCCACTTGGGAACTGGGATGTAATAGAATAAAGAAAATAAAGAGAAAAAAAATCCAGAAAGATTTCCCTCACATTTAATTAACTTTTTAGAGCTTTCTTTTCTGCTACACAGTCAGAACTAGAGGGTTTCTTCTGGTTTTCACTCTGTTTGCATCATAATGTTTAATTTAGATTTTAAGCTGGGCTGAGTTAAATAAAAAAATATTTCTTCAGGATGGGAATAACACAAGAGAAAATAGTTAATGTCACCACTGTCTTTTTTGTACTTAGAATTAGAGCTTTAAAACATCTGTCTGTGCATTCTGTCCAGATTTTATAGTTGAGTCTGTAAGGGGTAACAGGAAGATTGTGTATAGCCCATTTCTGCTGTTTAGATTGTTAATTAATAAATTACACTTATTGACTTTCTAATATTGAATCAGACTTTCATTACTAACACAAATCTTTCTTGGTTGTGATGTGTTATTCTTTTCATATATTGCTGGGTTTGATTTGCTAATATTTTGTTGAGGATTTTTTTGTTTATATTC
>VBSM01003157.1:44254170-44301472 GCA_008086735.1 Cheirogaleus medius
TTTTTTCTGATATTCTGTCTGATTTTGGTATTAGGGTAATGCTGGTTTCATAAAATGAGTTGGAAAGTGTTATTTTATTTTCTAGAAGAGATTGTATAATATTGGTATTAATTCTTTTCTGAATGTTTGGCAGAATGCATCAAGAAAACCATCTGGGACTGGCAATTTCTTTTTTAAGAAGGCTTAAATATGCACATTCAATTCTTTGATACTTATATAACTATTCAGGTTATTTATTTAATCTTGGGTAAATTTTAGTAGTGTAGGGTGGCTTTCAAAGCATTGATCTTGTTAGACTTCCCATTAGTTTATACTTATTTCATGTGTTCTTATGTGTTTCATACACCTAACACATTCCTTTTTTTAAAGGCCACCTCCAGCAAGGAAATAAAGGCATTTTTCTAAGGGTTTGCATGGGCTGGGAATTTATTCCTCCAAAAAGAGTAAGGAAACTACTCGAAGTTGAAATGATTTACTTTTTTATCTGATAAGGTTATATGGATTCTCTATTTCTCATAGACCCTATGAAGAAAGATGCACTGTTATATTTAAGGTGGATTTTGGGGGGATATTTATGGAAAAAGTCAAAATGGTAGCGATATTGAATTCCAACTTCTAAGGGTATATTTAAGAGGGAGCAGAGGGACACTGAGCAGAAGAGCCCAGAAGCGATCAAGTAGACAACATGGTTTAATGAGAAAAAAAAATCACATGCGTCCTATATGGTCTACTTAAATTATTCTTATTTGAAAAAAACACAAACTTTCTGAGCCGTACTTTTCTTATGTTGTAAAATGTAAGACTTAGACTTAAATGATATCTAAAGTTTTCTTTAGCTCAATATATATTTATCTGTTAATAAAGGAATAATTTGATTTATGTTTACTTCCAAGGTTACTGAATTTACAGATTTAATTAGAATGAAAGTAGGGATTTAAAAATTACACTACAAATAGAAGAATATAGGTTGAGGTTTTTAAGCTCCCATTTAGAGCTAGAGTGATAACTTAAAGGATAAGAAAATAGAATCTTATGCAGAATTAAATGCATTGTTTACTTTTAACTTTGCCCCTAGACCTAGTCAAGAGTAAAGCTTAATAAATTTAGATATTTAGATTATTTATTTTGCATGAAAAATAATAATACTATTCAAGATGTGATGATAAAATAATTGAGAAACTCAAATGGGACCAATTATTGCATTTGCTTAAGAAGCTGAAATTAATTTGCTTCTTAACAAATTAGAATTGGATTTTGTTTTGGAAACTTTTCCGTGTTAGTCTGTTTATAAATATCATAGAACTAAAAGAGTTCAAGTAGAAAAGCACACTAATAAACAACAGTAGTGACTTTATTCTTTGAGAATTTACCATTTATTATTCTGTTCAACAATGATGACACGATGAAATGACATAGCACAAATAAGTGGAAAACAAGAAGGCTTTCAGCATTTGGAATTCTGATGAGAAGAAATAATAAGAATTTCCAGTGTTTGCATTCCTTTAAATATCTGGGAGAATACCATATCATATTATTTATTGTCAAGTGAAAGCTAATTTTATTCATTTCAACAGTAAAAGAGAAATAGAAGAAGGTGGAGGAAGTAGAGCAAAAAGAGAAGATAAGGTAAATATTTACATGTAAACGAGACATGTAGGCTAATTGAATACTTTGTGTCCTGCCCATAGTAAAACAACAAAGAATACACCAACAAGTAAAAATAGACCTAACATGCAATCACTAAGAATGCATTAAACATGATACAATGTGCAATTAAGCCATGAAACAAGATTTTATTCAAATAAATGCCTTAGATAGATTAGAAGGACTAGATATGATAAACATGGTTGACATAAAAATTTTAATGCCTGGAATTTAGAACAAACAAAATATCCAAAAAAACAAACAATAACAACAACAAAAAATCCAAAACAACACCAACCACAAATAGAACACGAATGACATTAACTTCTAGGGAATAGGCTTATATATTTTAGGATGTACAGGGGTTTTCCCTTAATTTGAAACAACTAGAACACCCTTAGACCTTGTTTTTTCTAAAAATGGTCCACTTTTGAAATTCTGAGCTCTTTACCTCCAATCACAGCTTACTGAACTTGTGTACTCCACACTCCCATTAACCATGCTTAATAACATCTGCTTTCCAGTTTAATGATGTCTACAGTCTTATAGTCCATCAAGCCCTCTTATTTTCTCTTCTATTTAACCTATAAAGACTCACTGTGCTTACCACAGTTACAAGGGTTTGGAGGTGGAAACCCCATGTGCTGATGTCCATGGTCTTGAAACAATCTCTGTACTCCTTGTCATGCTGAGTCTTTACCATGTTGTGTTTAACCGGGACTTTATGGTCCACCATTTCTACTGCACTCTCATTAACACTAATTTCTAACCCAGCACATCTACGTTCATAGTTCATGGAACCAAGTGCTGGTGCTGATGCCAGGGTTTGGCATCTGTGAAGGCACCAGGGAAGACATTCTTGGCAGAGACATGGGTGCTCCCTGGAGACTGAGAACATTGATGAGGGGCCAGTGTAGGAGAAGAGAAGCACGGAAGGCCCATGTGGTGTTGTAGATGGTGGGCATACTTGTTTCCTTGAGAAGCCTTAAGCATCTTAGCAGGCTTCAGCCCTGGGTAAGCGAGGGCAAGAGACAGTAAAATGTAGGCTGTTATAATTCATGTGACTCATCCATACTTATAAACTGGTAAAGCCTATGGAAATTTAGATTACCATTATAGGGCAAGGGAGAAGAACTGACATGACATGCCAGTTGCCATGGCTAAGTTTCCTTCCTAGACACGTGCCACTTTGGGATTGGCCAGTTGTAAATGAACTGTTGCAAACACAGCAGTGGGAGGGATGTCTGAGTTAAAATAGAGAAGAAAACAATGGTGAGCAGAGCTTTAATTAGGGTTGACTCTTGGTAAATGCCAGCAGGATTATTCAGTTTGTCTGCCACTTGGGTCCCTTGCCTTTTACCTGCTGACCATTTCACCACTTTTACCTGCCTTTTACCTGCTGACCATTGGAAAGTACTTTACCTCTACGTAGGGAATAGAAAGGATCTGGGATTGAGAATATTTCAGCTCACTCTACTCAATTAACACTGCTATTAGAGCACAGAGAACAGGGAATCCATTTGTAAGCTTGTATTTTCCTTATTAGCAACAACATTCTGTATCAGAAAGTTTACTGCAACTGCTTGATCAAGTTTCAGAGACTGTGGCTTTATTTTTCTCTACTGTTATGTTATTCATAAAAAATCATAGAGTTGAGCAATAACTCTTTTATTTTTGTTAAGTGACAGGGATCCCCTTCTTCTGAGAAAGATGCAGTACTAGACAAAATTGAGAGCCAGGCAACTGTAAGATGATGGTACGTTCTAATCCCAAGTACTTTTCACAATAGAGGACCCAGTCATTTGAGCAAATGTTGGCTATATTGCAGGAGACATTCAGCCTGAAGAACCAGGTTTGCCAATCACTTCTGTGCACAACAGGTGAAGGTGGGTGCAACCCATGGCTTGACGTCCTGGTGCTGGAGCCTGGACTGGAAGGCATTGTTGTCCCTGTGTGGCATGCTATGATGGCAAAGGTGTGAGCAGCCAATTGGCCCCAGACTACCTGTCCTTACACTTGGCCACTTTTCAAGGGCCAAACCTACGTCAACAAACTCTAGCCTTTATTATAGCAGGGAGAATCTGGGTGGTGTGGACATAGCTTTCCATTACCAGATCAGAAGGGTGGAGGAGAGGCTGGCAGGGTGACAAGAATGAATGAGCACTCCAAGTTTCAGCTCATATCTGAAGCTGCTTAGTTCAGGTAAGCATCTAGAGAAGCCAGGTGAGATAACTAACCCAACAGATGTATCCCTGGAAAATTCCAAGCCTGAGCAACTTGGAAAGAACAGGGAGTAGGAAGGCATGGAAAGCAGTACAAAGAGAAGCCAGCCAAAATATTCAGGGCTCTAGATGAACATCCAAGATTAAAGAACGATAAAAAACATTGCACTAAATTCCATTTTATGTCATTATGCCAAGCGGATTTACACAGGATAGTGTGAAAGACATTAGGCTATAAGAGATCAATTACAAATTGCAATAAAATCGGATGCTAAATTCTCCAACTCACTGCTGTCACTGCTATCTTGCTTCAGTCAATTGTTGTCTAGTTAGTCTATTAATGCTCCCTCTCACAGAGGGTATGACAAATACTGTTGATCCTGAAATTTGTTTTTGTGATTACCTTAAAATTATCGGCATTATAAGAAACAGAGATGGGAAAATTACCTCTTCATGTCTGATTCACATGCAAACTTAATGAACCACATAACAACTGCCTTAGTCAGATACTATTTTGAAACCTGGTTCAAAAGCTAAATGCTTATAATCTTCTTTAGGGGCAGTGCTGTGCTCTGAGTCACAGGCAAACCATTCCAGAAGCTCGGGCTACACATCAATAAGCAGGTGCCTGGGCAGGTTGCAGACTGCACCTATGGACAAGCTTTAGAAACCAATTCTAAGGTTTATAGAACAAATTTTTGTTTAGAAATGCTTACTTTGGTTTATTAGATAGTGGTAAATCAGGCTTCTATCTCACCTCTTTTTTGTCACCTTCTTACGTGCATGGGGAAAGCATTTAGGGCTGAATTGTCCTGAAAAGTGTTTAAACATTTTTTTTGTGTGTGTGAGTGAGAACTGACCACTGAGAGAAAGGAGATAAGATTCTCATCACTGCTTCTGTGTATCAGATGCTAGCGTGAATACTTTGTTGATTTGCATGTTCAATTATTGATTTGCATTATTGCTCCTGTCTTCTGTTGTAGGTGAGAGGTAAGCTCACTGCTGAAGCTCAAGATGTCAATGGCCAATGACCATGCTTAGGGCCCTGAAATCTCTCCAGGTGGTTTCCTTGGAGGGATTGCGTTTCTGGGGGGTCAGCCTGTATCACCACCAGCGAATCTGCTTCCGTTTGGGAATTGCAGGAGGGAACACTGGGACCTCTGGTCTCTTCCACAGGCTACATCCATCAGTCCTCTCCGTCTTAGTTTGCACCCTATTCTTTACCTCACTGCCACCTGTTTATCCTCAGCTCAGGGTCTCAGCCCAGCCTCCCTCAGAACCTGCTGTCAGGAATAGATCAATTATCAGTTATACACAGTGTGCTATGATCCTATCTCTGAGGCATTTGATTTCTTTATGTGTTTTGGTTGACTTTTTAAAATTATGAAATATAACCTAAAGGTGCACTCAATATATGCATACGATGTAACAAACAGAACTTTGCCAGAACCTCTAAAGTGTCCCTCCCTGTTCCTTTACCAATAAAGCCTCCCCTCTGATTAGAGGTAACCAAGGCAATTATTTCCTTGGCTTAGTATGTCCACCCCTGAAAGCATCCTTAAAAACACAGGTTTTCTTTTCTTTTTTTCTTTTTTGAGACAGAGTCTTGGTCTGTTGCCTGGGCTAGAGTGCTGTGGCATCAGTATAGCTCACTGCAACCTCAAACTGCTGGGCTCAAGTGATCCTCCTGCTTCAGCCTCCCCAGTAGCTGGGACTACACGCATGCACCACCATGCCCGGCTAATTTTTTCTGTATATTTTTAGTTGTCCAGATAATTTTTTTCTATTTTTAGTAGAGATGGGGTCTTACTCTTGCTCAGGCTGGTCTTGAACTCCTAACCTTGAGTGATCCTCCCGCCTCGGCCTCCCAGAATGCTAGGAAAAACACAGGTTTTCTTGCCGTGATCTTTTCATGAAGGGATTCATACTGTGTGTACTCTTTGGTGCGTGATTTATTTGGCTCCTAAACCTTACTTCTGTCAGTGGCATGGAAGCCCATGTCGCTTGCCATGGTGATTTCGGGCATCAGTGAGCAGATGATTGCACATTTTTAAGGTCAGAAATACTTTCTGGTGTGCCTTAAGAGAGGGAGTATTGAATGACCATGTCCTGGCTTGGGACATGGTTTACGGGTGTCCTAGGTAAGCAAAGGTCTTATGAGAAGCTCTGGGAACTTTAGATGAAGGGAAGAAGTGGGTCCCAGTAGACGTCCAACCAGGTCTGAGGGGGCTAAATCATTACAACCAAGAGAATTTTATCCACAGCTGAGCTAAAAAGTGTGCTATGATCCACATTTCACTGTATAATCTTTGTTTTCTCTGGAGTTAATAATTATCACATTTCCCACTTTTTAAAATTATTTGTTTAGTTTTCCATGTTCCTATCACTAATGGATTCTTCTGATAGAAATAAATTTCTCTTCCCATGTGTTCAATGTATTCATACACATCTATCCTTCTGATAACATAGAGAGAGCTTCAAATGATCCGTATATTCAATTTTGGCATTAAATCATTAAATCATACAGTTAAATCACAAAATTAAAGTTAAAATCATTAAATCATACAATTAAAATAGATGCAGGGTAGGCTAACACTTGTAAGAATATCGTGTAAGGTAAAGTCAGAAACATGAAATAAAGTACAACTCTACTTCCCCTAAAAGGGTTAGCTCGGCTACCTTCCCCAGATGCAGTATTCCCCAATGCCCAACCCAAACACCATGCTGATGTTTATATACATATGTAACATATATAACATAATAATGAATATAATTGATCTGAATTTTTATTTTATGAGTGAGAAGATGCCCACTCTGTTCTCTAGCACTTTGCTTTCTTAACGTCTCTAGGGCTGCACCGATACTCTTCTATGATAGTTAAATTTATAGATGCAAGAATATAAATTCTTGAAGGCGGGTTTTGGCTGTATTCCTCCCTGGAGAGGGAGGAATCAACAAACAACAATAACAAAAATCTGTGATTGAATTTCCATATGTAAAAAGTACCAGTCATACAACAATGTAGAAATGTCTACATCTACTATATAAAAATACCATGTGACATTAAATATCAAATTAAATAAAATTTCATGCAAAAATTTGATTCACTAACGATATGTTTTGACGGCTTTGAATTGGCATTGTAGCTAATGCTCTACAAATTTATTTTAATTTGTTCTGTTAAGGGCCTGAACATATTTCATTTTAATGACACTTTTTAAAACTATCGTGGTCATTATAAAAGGAAGTAGGGAGTGTCTGAGTCAGAGGCTTTATATTTCAGAGTAATGCAAGGAACTCTTTCAGACTCACCCAGCCAGCTGCTAACTTCCTCTATGAAGACAGTAAGGTAAATATTTCTGAAGTCCATAATTTAAGTCACTTCAAAAGAGAGAGAGAGAGAGAGAAAGAGAGAGAGAGAGAGATGAAGAGAGAGGGAGAACCTGAGGGGGAGACAGAGAGAGAGAAATGAATGAATCTTGGCTGCTTCTCTGTATCTGAGACATGAAACTTATCAAACGATATTAAAATTGTTACCTGTTCCTATTCTCCTCCTCTCTACCTGATAGCTTGTCTATGACTGATTTTAAGTGATGGCATGGGAGAATGCATGCACCACGGTGCAGGGGATCAGACTCCAATCGTAAGCCTTATGCTCCACCTTTGAATAGATAAATAGGGATTTTGTGCAAATCTAGATTCTGTATGTATCTCCAGTGTTCTTATTTAAGGTATTATGGGTTGGAATATACTAATTTTTGAGTTTAGAGTTGAACTCTGTTTTAATTGCTTAGAGGGTTACTCATCTGATTAGGGACTTACCAAAATTTGAAACCATGTTTTTTTTTAAAAAGGGAAGATTTTAAACTACTTCTGTAGAGTAGTAACTATCTTTATAGCATCACATTTGATTTATTGATAAGAATAAAATTAAGCATGTTCAAGCAATTATTCATTTCCCTCCAATATGTATATTTTAATTCAGTAAGCAGTTATTCATTTCCCTCCAATATGTATATTTTAATTCAATAAGCATGAAAGTTTTTTTCTAATAATGTACCATGCAACATAATTAATTTTCTTTGCATAGCCAAAATTATCCTAAGATGAGATAGTATTTTTATCAACCATTTAAGATATGTAATTTATCAGTTAGGTATAAGTTTAGGCCCATAAAATATTATCACAATAATTTCATGTTTCATTGAATGTGTTTTGTGCCTGGTTTTTCTTATACTTTATTTTAAAAATTATTTTTCTTAATTTTATCATTAGACTTTTAAAAAGCTTCAATGAATATATTTTTAATTGTTTGACACAAATAGTATATCGACTATAGAAACAAAGGAGTAGAAAAGTTCTTAGGTTGAAATACTCCACAAGAAATATAATAGGCTTTAGGCTGCCATGGACTTTTAGATTCTCAAGTCTGAACGTTGGGATTTTAAAGTCTCCTTGAGTGTTTTCTAATTTGTGTTAACTTGAAAATTATAAATTAATTTCATACTTGTATATTAAGCTGAAATATTTATGCAAGAAACACAAGAATCTGGTTTATGTTTAGTGAAATGAAACCTTAATCTCTAAAGCCAAATTCTTTATGATTTGAAAAGACTTTTCCTCCATTGCTATGTCTGTACAATGGCATACCAGGTAGGTTCACACAGACATATTCTTTAATAGCTTTAATAAAATTTATTTCCTTTTCAGTTTCCTTATTTATTTGACTTGTGGCCCAAGTCAGTCGGTAGATATTATGGCTTGTTTGAATTTAATTTTGTTTGATGTTTAATTAATTTATTTTTAAGTTGCTGTGAAAGTATTTATGGGAGAAAGGAAAATCAGTTTTTGTTCCATAATAATTTTTAGTCATCTGCCACTTGATGGAAACCTGGGGTGTAAAATAATCAATTCAACTTTAAATATTGTCTACTTGCCAAAGAGATTCAGACTTTATTTACGACACAGAGGAACAAATCTTGCTTTCATTCCTGGAATCTGCAGTGTACCTGTATACGAAAAGATAATAAAAATCAATTATGTGAAGTAGAACATACTTTTTGGTATTTACTTTTAACCTATGTGAACATGTCTGTACAAGAGTGTGTAAGTCTATACGATTTAGTATCAACCATCATTTTTAAAGTTATGGCTTGAGAACTTATAATTGTCTAGGAATGTGTTGGCTCACGTTTCTCTGTGATGATTTTTTATGTAGTTTGGCTTCTCTGCCATAAAATGTGCCTGAGCCAAAAAAATTATGTACCCTCTCTCCTGAATGAACAAATTCTTGTTTAGCTTCTCTTCTCTTCAATCTGATCTTAGTTTTGTGGATACTTTATCATGGAACCAGGATGACAAAGTTTAGAAAATAAAAATTTATGATTTTTGCTTAGAAAGTGATTAAAGAATGATATTAAAAAATATGAAAGTGTTTTTTTACCCCAAGAGATAAACTAGTTTGACATAATTTATAAAACAACAAGAATAATTGGGGCTTATCAAAGAAAAATGTATCATTAAGTGTGTTTTTGCACTTTGCGATATATATGATACTATTAATACCAGGGAGCTTCCAGACAGCCACCAGACGGTGCAGCCAGGTCCCCAAACAGGATCATTTAAAAATCTTTCAGATCTCCTTTTAAAGGCTCTAGCCCACATTTTATCAATACATTAAAATATACCCACAGTTTTCTATTAAATATAATTTTCACTGGAAATATTTTGAAACAATTATTATGATTTTACTTTTGAAGTTACTTTCTTAAAAGTGATTCATTTCATTTACTATTGTCTAATTTTCAGTCATCAATAAGAAGTCTTGGAAATTCTTTAGAAGGGAGAGAATCTAGCACATATTTCCCCCTAAAATTAATGAAATTCTTATGACTACTAAATTTAATATAAAAATCAGGCCAGGCATGGCGGCTCATGCCTGTAGTCTCAGCTACCCAGGAGGCTAAGGCAGGGGGATCACTTGAGCCCAGGAGTTTGAGGTTGCAGTGAGCTGTGATGATGCCACCACACTTCAGCCCCGGTGAGACCTTGTCTCCAAAAATATCAAAGTGTGTTTTATTTTCCTACATTTAATTGTACACTTGTTAATTTTGGTCTAATTTTTCAGGTCTAAAATATGATTTAAGTCCCTGAAAATGTGGGGGCCTTTGGCACTGCCAATATCTCTCGCTGTGTAAAGCTGCCCTGTACCTACCCACTCCCACCCTCCGCCCCTGCCCCAACTTTTATTGTTCCTTCTCTCCTTTACTACGAGGGGTTTCTTCTGTAGCTCCAACAACAACTGCTGCTGCTCTTCCTCCTGGGTTACTCAGATTAGACATAAAATACATTTTTCTCTGGATGACTTTTAAAAGAACATAGATTTTGTTTCTTGCAGTGAAGGATGTGTAAGGTGTGAAAGATTTCCTCCCTCCATGTTCCTCAGACTATGAATTACAAATAGCTGAATTTGACACTAAAACCAACATCGTTCATGGCCTTATGCCCAGTCATGTTCTCTGGGCTTAGAATTCCAAAGTGCAGAGTATGGATTCCTCAGGGACACTCTGTCTGGAAATGCTGAATTTGTTGTCTTTTAGGACAGACCAGGTTATTACCATTTTACAGAGACTAGTAAACATAGCAACTTCAGTTCATTAAACATCTGCTATGAGTCAGGCATTATACTACAACTGTTGTTCCTTGACTTTTTTAAACTCAAGCTCCCATTTGGCAAAATACAAATGGAAAAACGTACTTTAATCTCATTTGTAACTTTAAAAGGCATTAAGTATTTGTGACTGCAACAAAGTCAATGCAGTGGCAATTTTAGCACATTATTTTTTCAGATTATGTGTATCTCCCTCCTTGTGACTCTCTTCCTTACCACATCATGCACTCCCCCATCCCCTGATACGATGATGTGCTCCTTTTATGGAGTGAAAGGCAGAAAGATGCCTGATTTTCTGTTGAGAATCACTATACTAGATCCTGTAAATAGATCACCTCCCTGAATAAGATGAAACTTAGAAGCTCAGAGAAATTAAAGATTCTACCTAGGCACACAGCTATTAGCAACAGGGTTTGGACTAGGACTGGGTCTTCTAAAGCTTCATGACTCTTGGTACCCGCTACACCATCAGGTTTAATATCCTGGAATATTCAAGGGGAATAATTTGGAGGATCCAAGTAAATTCATTTAATCTGAGACAACCCCAAATGTGGTGTTGAGATCAGTTTGAGTTGTGGAGAAAGTCTGCAAAGAAATACAAAGCAGATCGTTGAAGAACTCCATGGTGGTGGCAGCCTTCTGTATTTCAGAAACAAAAAAAAATTGTAGATAATCTAATTTTCATCCTTGATTTTAAATTTGCTACTGCACCCTAGATTCTCTAGCAAGCAGTAGACCTGTGTGGTGGAAAGTCTTGTACAGTTCATAATACATATTATAATAATCTCATTTTGCAATCCAAAAAAATCAGACAAAGGTCTTTCTTTCTTTCTTTCTTTCTTTCTTTCTTTCTTTCTTTCTTTCTAGACAGAGTCTCTCTTTGTTACCTGGGCTAGAGTACAGTGGTGTCATCATAGCTCACTGCAACCTCAAACTCCTGAGCTCCAGTGATGCTCCTGCCTCAGCCTCCTGAGTAGCTGGGACTACAGGTGTGTACCAGCATGCCCAGATAATTTTTTTCTATTTTTTTGTAGAGACAGGGTCTTACTATGTTGCTCAGGCTGATCTTGGACTCCTGACCTCAAGTGATCCTCCCACCTCAGCCTCCCAAAGTGCTAGGATTACGGGCATGAGCCACTGTGCCTGGCTTAAAAAATGGTCTTAAAAGAATAAATACACATATGAGGATCAAAGATGCATAATATTTGAAATTAGGATGATCCTGAAAAAAATTAGTATGTATGATTTTTCTAAGAATGTATACAGAAGCCATAAAAGAAAGAAATGTAAAGAAATGATATGTTAAGCTTCCAAATGTTAACATTTCATTGAATTACAGATGGTTTAGAAAATAAAGACTATCATGCCTTGAATAGACTTTCTAATGTAATATTTACTTTAAATAGCACTCTTGCTCTATTTCAGTTAAGAAATCTGGGGTGATTTGAGAAATAATAAGCTCCATGAATGTTTCCGCTTGGGAATTGAAAACAGAGGCCAAGTCAAGCAAAGGCCGCTGAGGTTAGAAATGCCATGTCAAGGAGAAGTAGGAATATGACCTGGATGTGAATTTGAGAGCATAGGTGGAAATGTTGCACTAAAGAATATTGATGTGAGAAAAATGAGTATATCGTAATATTTTTTCCAGAAGAGACAGTTTTAGAGTGTAAGTAATAAGGATGTTGAGCCAAAAGACCTTTTTTGTTTTTGTTCTAAGTTATTTGGTGATTACAACCAAAGCTGAAGAAATGAAGCTTTAAATTAAAAAAATGAATATAAAAACCAAAATATTTATAGAAAATGTACTGTAAACTGATGTCATTTCCTCATTGTTCTCTAGGCTGCATCCCATTTCACAATGGCCTCCCTTGCTGCAGCAAATGCAGAATTTTGCTTCAACCTGTTCAGAGAGATGGATAACAATCAAGGCAATGGAAATATGTTCTTTTCCTCTCTGAGCATCTTCACTGCCCTGGCGATGGTCCGTTTGGGCGCTCAAGGTGACTGCGCTAATCAGATTGATAAGGTCAGTCCTGGCATTCTCAATTAACAATCAGGGCTTATTGTTTTGCCCAAGAGAGTATTTCACTGTGATGGTCACCATGTCAATGGAGGCGTCATGAGGGCACAAGGTGTCACATCTTCACATACTTCCACGAGCTCCTCTTCAGGTGTGGAGAGAGCACACAGCTTGAAGCACTTGTTTTTGAGATGGGAGGCAGCAGAGATAATCCAAGAACCACAACTTTCATTCTTTTCCTTATTACAGTGGTTCTTAGGTGTGTTTCCCAGACCAGGAACATCACCATCACCTGGAAAACTTGTTAGAAATGCAAATGCTTGGGCCCCACCCCAGACCTACTGAATCAGAAACTATGGGTGTGCGGCCCATAGTTTTAACAAGCTCCCCAAGTGCACACTGCAGTTTGAGAACCACTGCCTAAGCAGATACGGGTGAGACAGGAGAGCTAGAAGGAGATTCCAGTGACGTCCAAGTTTAAACACTGGTTACCTGGGCAAAGATGACTTAATAGTATGTTCCAGATAATAGCAGCCTACCTGAATGACCGTCACATTGTCACTACTACCACCTTCAGAAAGTGCATATTAAAGTGCCCTTCACACAGCTCTGGGCCAGGCTGAGGTGGGAAGTGAAATGCTCAAAGGTTCCCTCCCTTCTCTCAGGAAATTGCTATTGAAATTCAGTAGCTCAATAGCAGGTGAGATACCAGGTCCAGGCTGCACTCAGAGGCCTTGATGTCATCACTTTCTGAGCCACCCAGCCCCCTTTCCTCTGATTATTTTAGTTCAGAAGTATGAGCTAGAGAAAGCTAGTCCCCATTGTACCCTGTCACACCTCAGTACTTATTAAAGATTATTAGTATAGATAATTTAAACTAGAATAATTCTTTTCTTTGTCTGGCTATCTCAGTGGATGTTTGCTACCTTGGGGAGCAATACAAACTCTAAGACTGACGTTTTTTCAAGAGCTAGAGAGGTTCACAACCCAGTATATAGAATACTTCACTTTAATGAGATGATAGTAACCACCAACTGCTGAGAACTTTGTCAGCGTCACGCTCTGGTATAGCCTTAAAAATATGATCTTATTTAACACTCACACTAACACACTGAAGTGGCATCATTATCCTGATGTTATGGAGGGGTTGCCATGCTAACTATGTGTTGGTAGATGACAGACCTGTGATTCAAACTCTGGGTGATCTTTGAAAGAGGGTTTCTCACCCTTGGCTCTTCTGCCATTTTGGGCTGGATAATTCTTTGTTCTGATGGGTGTGTTGTGTATCCTCAGAATTTTAGCAGCATCTCTGGCTTCTCCCCACTAGATACCAGCTGTGCACCTCTCTTTAGTCATGACAACCAAAAACATCTCCAGATATTTCCAAAGAAACCCTCAGGGAGGCAAAATCAATCTCCAGTTGAGAACTTCCCTTAAGCCACTACAATTTATGGCTTCCGTCTGTACATCTCTTTTAAGCATTACCATGGACCTGTGGCTTTTTCTTTTTGATGCTCAAATTGTCACAGGTGGGCCAGTAGAAACCCCTTTAACCTGTCCTTTTTAAATAATCCTTCGTAATAACTCTAAAATATTTTTGCTTTCTGATAAGATGTTCTAGGCTTGTCTTGAGTTATCTTGGCTCCAAGAAGGGCTCAGCTATTCTATATGAAGCCCTGGTTCATTTACTGCATTAAAGTCAAGAATCTGTGTGCTTGAGATTCAGTGCAGTTGAAGTGCCGTGAAGGCTGCTCACCATTTGAGTGAAAGATCTGGGAAAGTACTTATTAACAAGGTCATGTGTGCATGCGCATATTTCTTCATTTATCTCTAATATTACTGTTCCTTCTTATATTGTTCTAATATAAAAGTTTTAAAAACTTATTTTCCCTATTTTTTTTTATTTACTTGCTCCTTTCTTCCCTCTTCCATAACATTTCGATTAAAACATATTATGCTATATATTTTTATCTTAAATCATGTGTTTGGATTACAATATTATTTTGAAGTTGTACAAATTTGGATTTTTAAAAACACAGTTGAGTTTACCAAAAACATTTTAACATAATCATTGTACAACTTACTGTACCATTCTGTGAGAAGAAACAATAGTTTTCTAATTTGGCATGAATACATAGGTAGAAGCCCAAGGCAATGCAGATGATTCAGCCTCTTTTTTTTTTTTTAACACTTAATCCAAATATCCTGAAATTGCTTACATTGTATAGACCCATTATTTTTCTCTCATTGCTGTCATCTAAATTTATTAGCCACTTATTTAATTTTCCTATGTATGGACATGAGGGAAGATGAAAATAGAGGACTTTTAGTATTTTGGATGGGAACAGCAAGGAATTTAATAGAAAAAGTAAGAAGAGGAAGAATTGTAATAAATAAGCCCTTTAAAATTTTATTTAACATTTATCATATATAAATATTTACTACAGGTGGAAGATCCCTTATCTGAAATGCTTGGGATCAGGAGGAATGGTTTTTGAATTTTTTATCTCAAATTTTGGATTTTTTCAGATTTTGAAATATTTGCTTACACACAATGAAATATATTGGGGATGGGACCCAAGTCTAAACATGAATTTTATTTATGTTTCATATATACATAGCATGAAGGTGATTTTATACTTTTAATAATTTTGTGCATGAAACAAATTTTGAATTGCCATATGAGGTCGGGTGTGAAATTTTCCAGTTGTGGAGTCATTCTTGTGCTCCAAATTTTCTGATTTTGTAGCATTTCAGATTTTGGATTTTTGGATTAGTACTGCTCAAACTGTAGTATCATTATTTATCTTTGGTTATGGTAGTTTTATTGTCGAATCTACAATTTCTTAGATTTTTTTAAAAGATAAAAACAGATATATGTCAGTTCAATATTGTACCAGTCCAGCTTATTAAAAAGCCAATTAGCAATACCAGAAAATCAAACAAATTAATATAAAAATGGAATATTATTAATGATCAAAGAATGATGTTAAATATTATCATACTTCTTAAAACTTTTTTCAAAAAGTTAAAAAGAATGACTTGTAGATATTCATATAATTTTTATAATATTGCTTGGGTTCTGCAGGAGTTAATTCAGAATAGATATTAGCATGTTTCAGTCCTGACACTTTAGCATGGTATTTCATATTTCTGTCCATCTGCATATTTCTAAATAACAGCCTTTCCAATGGTGGCTTTAGGACTTTTTTAAAAATGAGAACTGCAGGAAGTTTAAAAGTTACAGTCTGCCTTAGAATAAATTTTGGCCAAAGAGAAGGAGCGATTTCTTTCCCCTGTCTAGCTTCACATTAATTACTAAGTTCTTTTTACAAGGTACAGACATGCATCATATAACAATAGTTTTGGTCAATGACAGACCACATATACAACTGTAGTCCCATAAGATTATAATGGAGCTGAAATATTCCTATTGTCTAGTGATGCTGTAGCCATCATAACACCATAGGACAATGCATTACTCATGCATTTGCAGTAATGCTGGTGTAAACCAACCTACTGCACTGCTAGTTGTATAAAAGTGTAACACATACAATTATGTATAGTACATAATTCTTGATAATGATAATAAATGACTGTTACTAGTTTATATATTTACTATGCTATATTTTTATTGTTATTTTAGAGTATACTTCTTCTATGTATAGAAAATAAAAGTTAGCTATAAAACAGCCTCAAGTGGGTCTTTGAGGAGGTATTCCAGAAGAAGGCATTGTTATCAATCATGGGAGATGACAGCTGAATATGTGTTATTGCCACTGAAGAACTTCCAATGGGCCAAGATGTGGAGGTGGAAGACAGTGAAATTTATGATCCTGACCCTGTATAAGCCTAGGCTAATATGTGTGTTTGAGTCTCAGTTTTTAACAAAAAAGTTTAAAAAGTAAAATACTACTACTAATAAAAAAACCTGACAGAGTAAGTCTATAAAGAAAGATATTTTTGTACAGCTGTACAACGTCTTTGTGTTTTAAGGTAAGTATTAGTATTACAAAAGAGTCAAAAATTTTAAAAAAATGAAAAAGTTGGTAAAGTAAATAAGTTACAGTGAGCTACTGTTAATTTATTACTAAAGAAAGAAAAATATTTTTTAAAAATTTAGTGTAGCCTAAGTATACAATGTTTATAAAGTCTTCAGTAGTATATAACAACGTTCTAGACCTTCACATTCACTTACCACTCACTCACTGGGGGGACGCATAGAGCAACTTCCAATCTTGAAAATGCCATTCATGTTAATTTCCCTATGCAGGTGCACCATTTTTATCTTTTATACAATATGTTTACGGTACCTTTTCTATGTTTAGATACATTTAGGTACACAGATATTTACCACTGTGTTAGAGTGGTCTACAGTATTCAGTATAGTTGACATGCTGTACAGGTTTGTAGCCCAGGAGCAACAAGTTATCCCATAAAGCCTAGGTGTGTAGTAGGCTATACCAGGTAGGTCTGTGTAAGTGCACTCTGTGATGTTCACTCAATGATGAAATTGCCTGATGTCCCATTTGTGAGAAGATATCCTCATCATTAATTGAGTAAAATGTTTAAAACTCTGAAGAAAAGACATCAAATTAAATTTTATAATTTATGTTTATATAATTTTGTAAAGTCATTTGTATTTTACTCAAGACAACATTATGTAATATTCAAACTTTTCTCCCTGAACTGTTTCAAAGATCAGAGAGCTGATCCCTCCCATTCTTCAGGCCTCATTTTAGGAAAGAAAGGTACAAAGGGACCACCCAAGTTCAAGGTCAGCAGAAAGGAGCTGGTCCCTGCTACTTTCCCTCTCTTTAGACTGAGATGGTTGACAGTGAGTACTTCCATTTGCAACTTTCCCTTTTTATTTTGAGAGTAATGAGAAGCAAACATCTATTTTCTAATGTAGATATTACAAAGCAAAAATAAATAAATAAATAATTATAATGATGTTGTCTAAAGTATGGGTTTATTTCCTCCCTGTAGTAGCAAAAATAAATTATTCTAAGGAAGTGGAAGGTCCTATTCAACCTTTTATTCCTAGTGACAAGTTACTAATTCCGTTGTTAACCAATGGAAAAATCGTAGTCATCATGAAATTGACCACAAAATGGAGGCAAGATTGTTCAGGGACCATATTATACCCTTAAATTCTTTCTATCAATTGGGAAGAGACAACTACCATATTTTTAAAGGCATTGAAAATCCGTATGTTCCACCGAGATCAAATGAGAAAGAGGGGAGGTATTCTTCATGCTCCATGATAGCACAGGACTAGAGGGAAAATGACCCCCATGTTGATAAAAGAAGTCTAAGCTGCTAAGCATGGTGCCTTGATGCCAGCAGAGATCCTATCTATGAATTTTAAATAACTACTAATTTGTATATCAAATTTGCTTTGCCTTATCTCTCATTTCATCTCATATTATTATTCCAAATTAAAAGGACGTGGAAATGAAGAAAGATCTCAATTCTCTGTGACCTATTAAGACTAAGGGCAATACTCATAGTTTTTTAAGTGTTCATACCTCTTTCTGAGCTCTTCCATTTTCCCCGAGTCAATAAGATGGTGCTATGAATTAGAAGTCCGAGGCATTGAAGTTGAAAGCCATCATAGAGGCATTTAAAAGGCAAAATGTATCCTTCCTTCAGCATTTTAGATCAGTATTTCTAAGTTAGGTTTTAAAATTTCCTTTAATCACTAAATTGAATATGCTGAAATAAAAATAATTAAACAAAAAAGAAATTTACAAACAATTATTGTTAGGAAATGCTGATGGGTTCCATGACTTTATAATCCCAAAAAAAAAAAAAAAAAGAGGAAAAATCTGATGAGTAAAACTTACATAAGTAGTAAATGAACACACGAATGGATAATCAAAGTTGTGTTGGCCCAAATGTTAAAATTATATCTGTCAGGTCATTTCAAAAAGAGGCTTACTCATTCTATACATCACAAAACAGTCCACAAGTATTTCAAGTTACATTCTTGTGGTAGTGAGGATTGTGGTCCCATTTCATTGACTGTATTGAAAACTGTAAAGCTCAGCCGCCTAAATAGGCTTTTTATTCCTTTTTAAATTAAGAGGGGTGTGCACTGAGGCATTAACATCTGTGTGTGGACCACCAAGCATGTTTTAGTTGGAAGCAGTGTCACTATTGCACTTTTGTAAATTAACACAAATTTCCAAATCCTGGTGAAATTGGGAGAGATCAGGATGTAGAAAATGAAGAAAATGTAATAAAAAATTTAAATCAGAGCATGTTTCTCTCCTTTCCAGCCTATTGATGCTCATTTGGAGTCGTGGGGAGAATTCACTCTAGGACGCTAGTGAACTTGGAATGGCAATTAGACAAATGTATTGGGAAAAAAATATTTTAATTTTTAAAACCTCTTGCCAACTGTTCTCCTGGTAACCTCTGATTCTGATAACTGCTCTCCTTGTGTCCTGTTTGCAGTTGCTTCACTTTAATGCCGCCTCGGGACATGGAGGCTCTTCTAATAGTCAGGTAAAGATAATGTGTTCTTTTGGAACAAGAGAATGTGAGACTCAATTGAAAACAAATTATTGTGCCCTGAATATATTTAAATCCGTGCTCTACCTTTTTAAAACAAAAGAAGCTGTTTTCATATTTCCAGATATTTTAAATAAAATTTTGATATTTTACATGTTAAGTATAAATTTATCAATATTTTACTTAAGTATTGGCCAGATTTGGGCAAGACAGTGTAGAACTAAATGTTTTGCCTTTCTCTTTTGATATTCACAGCCAACTAACATGGGTAAAATTAATTATTTAGTACACATTCATTATCTTCTGTTAACAATTTTATTGTAAGGTTAATTATTTATTTAGTAAATTCTTTAATTTGACCACAGACACTATTATGAGAAAGGGCAAGACATTGTAAATGTATGCTGCATTGCTTGCTGTTTTTATAGCTCATTATTTTTTAATTTCTATGGTATAATATACATGTTTTATTTCATGTGTAGATGAGATTATGCATATCTCTGCAGTCAAAGAATAAATTTTTATATATCTTTTTAATAATAGCCATCACTCCAGTCTCAACTGAAAAGAGTTCTTTCTGATATAAACACATCCCACAAGGATTATGATCTCAGCATTGCCAATGGTCTTTTTGCGGAAAAAGTCTTTGACTTTGACAAGGTAAGCAAAACTGTCTATGTTAGAAGGTTATTTCCACTCTGGACCTGAAACTTTTTAAATCCATTATCTGAATAGGCTTGCTCCTTTCTACCCAGCCAGACAAAGATGATTATTTTCCTTGTGGCTCCTGATTATGTTCCCAGGTAGGAACATAACAATCTTTGCATCATCACTGTTTCCAAAGTTCAGCTTTTCACCCAATTAATCCAATATTCAGAGTCACCAGACTGATGGGCTCCAAAACAGAAGAGAAAGTGCCCGTTGGCAGCAATGTTGACCTGTAATTGGAGGATGGGGAGTAACCAGCCTACTTAGGGGTGTCCAGGACAATAGAGGAAAAAGTCTATCAGTGTTTCCTCTGAGCTTTCGATCTCCTGAGACAGTTTTTAGTCCCCAGTGTGAGTTCTCTCTTTTCACTTTTTTGTTTTTTATCAGCCATGCTTTTCATATCTGCTTCTAGCAATTACTTACTTATCTTTCCAGTGAGGTTGCTTACAAAAGAGTTCTTGGTGAGAGGCACGGCCAGATACAGCCAGCCATTGGCAGAGGGGAAGCTCAGATTCAACAGAGGTGGAAAATGTGTTCACTTGAAATCAGTAGTCTAATGTTTAGCATTTCTGCATGGTGTGGGTATATTATCAATGCACTCATCATAGAATCCTGCTTACCCAAAGGGAAATCTGGCCCAGAATGAAGTCTACATGCTACTATACTCAACCTATGCTTTGCAACCAGCATTACTATCAATACCAGAAGCTTCTTACCTGGTTAATGCCATTCAAAAAGACAGTGACCATGGTTCTCTGGGAATGGTTTCTCTCCCTTTCAATTCTGCATTCCACAGACAACTGTAAAACTTCACCTCAGTGACATCTCTGTGCTAATCTCCACTTGCATCTTTGCCAGCTCTCTGTGTTCCACCCAGCCATTACTGTTCCCTCTGTGTGCTACCCACTCAAATTCTTTGCCTCTTCCAGCACCACTCCCAAATCTTTTCCTTGGTAGCCTGCCAATTATGAAGCGTTAGGCCACTTTTTATGGATGAATGAATGGGTGGATGGAGGGATGAATTAATCAGTAGCCTTATCCATAGAAGTTACATGCAAAGTTTGCATTAGGGAGTTAATCTCATCTTGTGAGTGTAGACAATGAATAATTAGTCAATCTTCATCATTAGAGTTGAAAATCCTATAAAATTTAATAGGATACCTGTTGTTAATCCAAAATCAAATGTGGTTTGTAATAAATCTTTTTCTCCCAATTCTGAAAATCTTTCCTTCAAAAAATATATGTGTGTATTTGTTATATTACTGATGTATTAACAAATTAGATCACTACTATTTTTTTATTTTTTTTTATTTTAGCATATTACAGAGGTACAAATGTTTAGGTTACATATATTGCGTTTGCCCCACCTGAGTCAGAGGTTCAAGCGTGTTCATGCTGGTGAGACTGCAAACTAGTACAACCTCTGTGAAAAGTGATATGGAGATACCTCAAAAAGATACAAGTAGAACTACTATTTGATCCAGCAATCCCATTACTGGGTATCTACCCAAAGGAACAGAAGACATTCTATAAAAAAGACATCTGCACTAGAATGTTTATAGCAGCACAATTCACAATTGCAAAGATGTGGAAACAACCCAAGATAAATACTATTTATTTTTATAAAAAATGTACTTCTTAAGTGTCTATTATGTACAAGGCAATGTGCTATGTCCTATGACCACAATATTAACAAGGCGTATATGGTCCTGATTTCACAAAATTTGCTGCCTTGTGAAGGGTTCAGAAAATCTCAAATGTAAGGAAGATGCATTATGATATAATAACAGCTGTTAAGAAAAATGAAGGTAAATAAATTATTAGAAGACATAGGAGGAACCTAGGGAAGCCGTATGTCAAGGAGAGACAGCTATTCTTGAAACTGGGAAATGAGAAAGACATTATCATGAGAAATATGGGACATTCTGCGCAGAAAGAATGTTGTTCAAATGCCTCAAGTGAGAGAGGGGAAAGTGGCTAGAAATGAAGTAGCAGGGTGCAGATCAGCAGAGAATTGTAGGTGAGGTTCAAGGGCTTGGGCTTTATCTTAAGCCTTGAAGGTTTTCAGCAGGAAGCAGGTGACCAAGCAAGGGAGACTAGTTAGGAGGCTATTGAGGTATTTATGATGAGAAAGCCGTGGTAAAGGAAGAGAGTGGGCCTTAGTCATAATCTCTGTTAGCCTCACCAATCCATTTCAGATAAACTTCAGTTAAAACAGTGTTATTTGCTGTACAAATTTCAATTTCAAGTTCACCAGATTCCCTTCCAACCATATTTTCATATTTCCAGCTATATTTATTTACTCATCTTTGCAGCAGGGCTGAGTCTTGTAATAAAGCAATGGAAATGCAGAAACAAGTTCAAAAATACATTTCTTCTATGCTCACTTGATGATTTGTAAATACAAGGCCTATATCCTTATTTGTAGAACTACATTCAGTGTGCTGAAAAGTTATACAATGCCAATGTGGAACGAGTTGATTTTACAAATGAGTTGGAAGATACCAGATATAAAATCAATAAATGGATTGAAAAGGAAACACATGGTGAGTGCAATATCTTATTTTTCTACAAAATCTCTCAGTTATTTAAAATTATGTTAGTATTTATCTGCAATGTGGTTTTAAGTAATCTTAATAACTTGAATGCTTTATACTTTTCAGAAATTTGCCTTTTACATTATCTCATATGATTGGTAAACAATGCTGTGAAACAAACAGATATTATTGTAACCATTTCATAAATTAATGACAAGTTGAAATAATTTAATGAATTAATTTCAATATCTCATCCTAGTAAGTGGGCAAAAACTAAGAGTGGTTTACAGGACATTATTTTCAATAACCACGACATCATATTTCATTCTAATGACCAATCCAGTTTTTTAGGTTTGGGTTGGTTTTAATATTTTAAAATGTCATTGCTTTTTTTAAGGTGATATATAGTTTATCTGTCATTTTAAAATTATCTTCACTTATCAAAATAATGTATGTGGCAAAGGCTGTATCTTCCAGAAAAAGTACAACTTTTTTAGTGGTAAATCTCTTTCATAACTAAAAACTGAATTCCAGCTAATGTTCTGGCTTAATACAGAAAAAAAAAGGAAGTTTATTCATCCTTGGCTTGTTAATCAACTGATTCCAAGGCTCATAGTTGTTTGTTTACCTAAGGGTTGGTCTTGATTTGTACTCTGAACATTATACAGATATTCACTGAGTCTGGCTGTGCCTCAGAAATATGAGACATGAGACTTGCACTCTTAAATGCAAACATTCAGCAACATGCAATTAATCCTGGGAGTAAGAATATAATGTCTCAATTTTCTTTTTGTTCATTCATTCATCATTATATCAGTAGTGGTATATTTTGATCTTTAGCCATCACGTTTCAGATATAGCACTTATAAATCAAGAGAAACTATATAATTGTTACTTTTCTAATAACTAGGTAGTATTCTATTTAGTGGTTAATATCTAAGGGTATCAGATTATTAATGCCTTTTTCCATTTAGACCAGTAATTTATTTCTCTTCCTTAAGCAAATCTGTGTGTAATTGTTCTCATTTTCATAAGCATATATACTAACTTATTTGAGGAAATACTTAAAAATGTTGCCAATATTCTAAACAGCCTCACCTAGGTCTTACATGCCATTCTCTACACAATACCAGAGCCATCCTTTGGAAAGGCAAATCTGATCCATCATGACTGTGCCTTTCTTTGTCTTTCAGTGAGTCCTGAACAGTCATTTTCCATCACCTTTGGGATAATCCAGAATTCTTACCAGACATTCAAGGCTCTTCTGGCCCCATAGGAGTGTATTTGGGTTTCCCCAAATACACTTTGCTCTTCTAGGTTTCCATGTGTTTGAATTAAGAGTCTATGCTTTGTAGATGTTCTCTTGCCCTCCAACATTCCTCCAACTAAGACAGCCCTAGCCAGAACTGGGTGCCCCTGATCTGTGCTCCCACAGTGCATGGATCACACCTCTGTGCTATTGGTGGGTTACAACTGCTTTTTTGGTTGTTAACTCCCATATGCTAGACTGTAACCCTAACCCTAAGCCTAACCCATTGATGGCATGGGCTGTATCTTTCATTATTGTAATTCAAGTACCCAGAATAGTACATGGCATCTAGCAAAAATCTCATTAATGTAGAATGAAGGAGGGGTTTGACCTTTTCAACTGGCTGGAGCTAAATTATACTCAAAGTGCTGTAGTAACCAGAAGCGGCCTAGTCAATGCAGTAAAGGCAGTTTGGTGCCTATAAGCAGGGGCTCTAAGGAGTGTCTTTCTCAGTTGGAATTCTATCGTCATCGTTTGTTGTGTGACTTTGTACATGTTACATAATATCTCTCTGTGTCACAGAATCTGTGTTTCGGATTCCTCAACAGGAAATGGAAACAATAATAATGCCTACCTCACAGGGATATTGTGAAGATTATTGCACCATAAGGACTTAGAAACATTAATTGCTCATAGGTGACTACTAATATCCTTATTAGTATTATAATTATTATGAGAGAAGAAAAAACTTCATTCCCATTAATGATCTTTAAAAACATTTAAAAGAATTTACATCAAAGATTAACATTTTTGCCCTCAATTTCTTTTTCAAAAGGCAAGATCAAGAGTGTGTTTGATGAAGGCAGCATCAGCTCGTCTACTGTCATGGTGCTGGTGAACGCTGTGTACTTCAAGGGCAAGTGGGAGTCAGCCTTCACCAAGAGTGAAACTGTAAAATGCCGTTTCAAATCTCCCAAGGTATGTTGTAAATCTCCTTAGGATTCTTTTCCCCCAATAGTATTCCTTTGCAGGAAATTGTATTTACCTAGGCAATTGTTGGGTTCACCATTTCTTTACCCATTTTTTCTTCCGTGTCACCAATACTGTATGGTCAGTTGTTTTATAAAGCAAACTTTCTATTTCCCTAATGCAGCTTATGAAACACAACCAAGCGTGTCCTGTAAATTGATAGTTCTTAAAATACATTCAAAATTGAAAGAAATATTGAATGTATTTTAAGATATTTTAGTTGGTGGCCCATAAGAAGAAAATATGACAAAAGCGTACCTTTTATTTTTCGTGATTTTAACAGTGGAGTCTACAGTTAGAGTTGTTTCCCAATGATTTTCTTGAGTCAAAGCAGGGATGTGTTTCCTTTCATAAGGGAAAAAATTATATTATGCATTTCCAAGGCAAAGCCGTATCTATTTCTTCGTTTAATTCTGTTTTTGATCTAAAACATCTTATTACTGAGCTTCATAAAACATCTTCTTGGCTTTTTACCAACTTATACATAGTACTCTTAGTAGAGCAGAGATATTGAAGGCCTGGGAGTCAGAAATACAGTGCTGGGGTCCCTGCCTGGCTTTGTAAAAGCTGCTTTGTGTTAGGAAAATTAATTTAACCACTGTGGACTTACCCTTCCTCACATGTAAAATGAAGGGATTCAGTTAGTTCATACCTAAATTTTTTCAATCAGTTTTTTATATTGAGAAATTTAGATTTATTAATAATTTTAAAATAGTTTTATTTTTCAATTGGTATTTTTCATCTATTGAAATATTCTTTCTGCATTTTCCCACATCAGAAGTTTTCGGCATGAGAGTGCTGAGACCTGGTAGCCATGAAAAATCACTGAGTGAGTCAGGAGTTGAGACTAGAGGGTTACCTAGGCAGCCATATCTGCAGGTGTGGTCCCTCTTAGGGAGGACACTTAGGTGAAAAGTAGAACTGGGACAAGGATGTGCTTTAGGTAGCCTTCAGGGACTGCAGGACAGCCCTGCTCTGTGTCTTACAGGCCCAATGGAGCAAAGTTATCATGGAGGTATCTCTGGGGGAAGAAAGAGATGGCCACAGAAATATTTTAAAAATTATATATGGACAAATAATAAAACATGATAAATTCTAATAAAATACGGCTCTGTCTATAAGATAGAGCTTATATTTTCTGTGTAATTGCAATATGAAGCATGTTGGGTAGTATTAGAATTTGAGTGCCTGGGACTTACAAGGTTTGGATGTGAGTTTTTTCAGTTTTCCACATCTACCCTAGTAGATGTGGTCTATAGTAAATTGCATTTGTTACCTCATTATCAACAATGAAAACAAAGCATAAAGTCTTCCTTTCTCCTGTATTGGGGTGAGTTTGTTTGTTTTTCTAAAGAGTTTTTTAGCTAAAAAAAGTACTACTATATAACAAGATTGTTTTAAACTCTCTTTCTGCTGGTTCACATCCCCTGTATAATATAGCTGTAATAGATAGGTTACAATGTAACAGGTTATAGAGTCTAGATGGCTGATGTCAGTGTTGGTTTCATTGCATTAAAAATTGGTGAAATTACATCTCCAGCATAACCCGGCTGTGTGATTCTTTCCCTGCCATGGTGCGGTGTAGGAGTGAGACATTGTGCCTATTACATCCCAACCTCCATTGATTGGTTCCAGGCTTAATTCTGTTGGCCCGTCTCACCAAGCAGGTGGATGCTCCACATGTGTTCTTTCTGAGGATTGGACTCAAAGTCAAAAAAGCAATGGTTCCAGAGGGAGAAGGGAGAATGTGTCCTTGTTCTTTTGCTCAAGGACATAGAATTATTTGTCCTCCCCATGTAGAACCTTTTCTCCTACAGTAGGATATTAAAGAAATGTCGACAAGTGTGCAGATCATAAATCAACATTAGGAAAAAGACAGTTTATTGTAGCTTTATGGTGTCTCTAAATCTATAAATGGTATTTAAGAGCCATTATGTTTTGCCCTAGTTAATTTAAGAGACATTGCCAAATATCTTGCAGGGCTTTTAAAAAAATTTTCTAAGACCTCAGTCTTAAATTGCATAATTTTGGTAGTACTAATCTGTATTTTACTTCAAATTAGAGAAAAAAACTATGGCATTCATTTTTCATTGTAATATAGACATTTTCAGTTAAAACACTAAGTACAAGGCAATGTTCCAAGTGCTAGATATATTAATTCACATAATCCTCACAACAATCCTATGCAGCAGGGACAACTATCATACCAATGATATAGAAGAGGAAATGGAGGCGCAAAGAGGTAAAGTAACTTACCCAGGGTCACACAGTGAGGAAGTTTTGAACTTAGAGAACCAAACTCTAAGTCTTTGCTCTCACCACTAAGACATGTTCCAATGCAACCAGTATTGGCAACATGTCAGGAAAATCTACAGGATCAACTGAACAAAATATAAAACTATTGTACTTAGTCAATAAGTAAAATGAGGTGGTATTATTAATGATTTTTTTGTGTGTGATTGCACTTTCAGTGTCCTGGGAAAGCAGTTGCCATGATGCATCAAGAACGGATGTTCAATCTGTCTGTCATTCAGGACCCATCTATGCAGGTCCTTCAGCTCAAATACAACGGTGACATAACCATGTACATTCTCCTGCCAGAGAATGACCTATCACAAGTAAGTCACTACTATCGCTTTCATTCTTGGGGAATAGTAAGACTTTTAGAATACTGTTGATTGTGTTTTCATCCATAAACTTTAAGATTTCACATTGTTGGGATATTAGAGACTCACTCATTATTCATTTATTTGACAAATATTTAAGGAGTACCTACAAGGTGCCAGATACCATTTTAGATGTTGAGATTGACTTATCTCATTTTGGCATAATTATAGTTGAATAGCTGTAAAGTTAGAACCCTCTCAAATCTCAGCTATGGAGTCAAAAGGGATGAGTTTAGTTCTTCTTGGTGCTTGGCCATGAAAACAGTCTTTTACGTGTTACTGACATTTTGGCAGACCGAGCATCTTCAGGCAGGTATGATATGGTGGAGTCCTGATACTTTGAGAATTAAAATGCATGGTTGCATTCTGTGCTGCTGTGTCTCTAGTGGAAAGCAGAGGGTAGGACTGCCCTGTGACTACGGCAGCAGGAGAAGCAGACGAGCACAGTGCAAGGGGCTGACTGTGGGGCCATGTGAACCAGACTCCATCGCTGCATCTCAGATCCTGATCTCCTTTTAGCCCTCTTCCTCCCTCCTTCCTCCTGAACTCAGCTCTTTGAGTCTGGGACCTGAAATCTCAGAGACCTATGCTCATTGCCCTTCTCTGTTTTGCCAATCAAAAGGAGTAATAGACATCATTCTTAGAGATCTACTACATGCCAGTCCTCCTGCTCTGAGCTTCATTTATATCCTCTCATAATAATGTGAACAGCAACCCTGTGAGATAGGGAAAGGAGGCTCATATAATTTAATCAATTTGTCTGATAGACACTTGTGTACAAATATGTGATTTGTGAGTGGGCATCTGTATGTACACTCACATATGTACCTCAGCTACACTAAAAATTATAATTACATGCTAAAGTATTTCTTTTATTTTAATGTGGAAAACAATGAATGATTATTGTAGAATAATTGGAAAGTAGAAAGAATATAAAAAAATAGATATTCTTACTATCCAGAGGCATTATTTCTACACATATTTTTCTTATGATTTAAGAACATGATTTTAAAGCTTTGGAAAGACAGTTTCTACCTAGACAAAGACCACTGAATTGTTGTAATGACTTTCACTCATTGAGTTTTCATCTTAATATCCTTTTTTGACATGAGAAGCAAGAGAAATGTCATACAGTTGGCATTGTTAATTCTAAAGTGTGACCACATTAAATATTGCTATTCATATTAAATCAATAATTCACTTGGTATAATCTTCATAACAATCAGATTTTAGCACACATTGATTATTTTAACTTAAAATAATCTATAATAGAAAAAGAGTAGCTCAAATAAAACCAACTAAAAAGATAGATTTATTCTTGTACTTATTGTCTGAGTTTTCCTTTTCTATAATAGATTTATGTAATAATGTTTGGATCTGACTAGTATAAAGCTACATACTATAAAATCCTAAATATCTACATAATCCTACATAACCAAATAATGATGAGGAAGTTGGCTGTCAGTGAAAAAGAAAAAAAATTCCAACGCAGTGTAAAAAGTTATTAGAGTTTAACCACGAACTGGATAATTAACACACAGAAAATTCAAATTGAACTAAAATTGACTATATAAATTGAAGTCCTGGATAAGAATGCAAGTTTGATGCTGGTAAAAATTTGTTTAGGATTGCAGTGAGCCTGAATTTGAGAAGAAATGTCCTTATATACGATTTCTAAACAATGTTCATGAAAAATCTTCTCATTCTAAATCTGAAAGAATTTATGATCAATTCTCAATAGTCAAGAGTTGGTGAATTCAATTTGTGAATCTCTGGGGACAGCAACTGGTGTTGGAGAGAGAGATGGGATCCTAGCTGTGTAATTAAGGTGGCTTGCCTTGCACCCCGCCATGTCTCCCTACAACCTCCTGAGCTTCAGCTGCCTCATCTGTTAACTAGGAGAGTGGACTGGATCCAAGCTTCCCAGACAGTGTGGATGACTGGGCTGGACATACTGATCACCCAAACTCCCAAACTCTCAGGACTGGACTCAGGCCACCTGAGGTTCCATTGGTTTACTCCAGCAAGCTGTGTAAACATTATTATTTTCTTTGCCTTTCATAATGGGAAAATGGTCAAGAAACACTGATTTAAATGACTGCTGGGCTTCTTTCTTCCTTTGATGATCTCTGATTCCCAAATTCCCTCACCTGTCCTTTGTTCCACTTTGGGTTATGAGGAATATTTGCCCATTGTTCGTATGTGGGCAGAGACCGGAATTGCCCTGAAGTGCAAATAACTCATGCCTTCTCAAAGAACAGCAAATTAAATATGTGATTTATTAAAAAGTACTTGAACTATTCATTTTAATCCTCTTCCCTTTTGAGAATACGCCCCCAGGACCTACTCACATGCTTAAATACAAATATCCAGGAAGAGATGTTTACGGAAAACCATATACCTTTGCAGTTGTTGTTTCACCTGTCAATTAACCACATGATTCTAGATTACCTTTTAATTATTTCTACAGGTTGAAAACAAACTGAACTTTCGTAATCTAATGGAATGGACCAATCCAAGGAAAATGACCACTAAGTATGTTGAGGTGTATCTTCCTCAGTTCAAGATAGAGGAAGATTATGAACTCAAACCCCATTTAAAAGCCCTAGGGGTGAAAGATATCTTTGATGAGTCCAGAGCTGATCTCTCTGGGATAGCTTCAGGAGGTCGTCTGTATATATCAAAACTAATGCACAAGTCGTACATAGAGGTCACTGAGGATGGCACTGAGGCTTCTGCTGCCACGGGAAGTAACATCGTGGAAAAGCTACTCCCTGAATCGACGGTGTTCAGAGCCGACCGCCCATTCCTATTTTTCATCAGGAAGGAAGACATCATCTTATTTAGTGGCAAAGTCTCTTGCCCCTGAAAATCCAATTGATTTCCATTACAGTAGTCCCTGCCACATCACAGAACCACCACAAGTGAATAGATTTGAGTATTATTGGAAATGTATGGTGTTTCCTTTGAGTTTATTTCTTCCTAACATTGGTCAGCAAGAGATTTTGGTGCCTTGACCCTTCTCAGACACCTGGTTGACTGTCCTTATCCCTGCTCTTAGTGTTTCCACCACCAGTTGCTTCATCCATTTCTAATTTCGTTGCCTTTCTACACATGCTTGTGTCTACCATTCTCCTCCACGGCCCCACTGATGAGGATGTAGAAGCAGCAGCCCTAGGAATCTTTTCTGAAACTCTACAGTTATCACAGATAGTCTAGCTTCATTATAAAAGATCTAGGAAATAAGGTCAACTGCTTCCTAGAAATAAATGTGAAGGATGACTTTTCATTGTTGACCTACAAAGGCATTAGAGTTTACTTTCATGCATTTAATTTTAAACCAATGTATAATCTAGATATTAAAAAATATGGACTTGGCATTGGGGACCAACCAAAATATTTCATTAATAATTTCAAGTTAACATCTTTTGGCCTTTCCTTGATAATACTGAGTATGTACATAGTTTTTCAAATGTTAAAGGTCTTTTAAAGGTTGGCAGTTGTTATTTACAGCATATTATGTCAAATGTTATGGAGTTTACAAGTTTTTTCTCTATTTATCAGAATAAAGAAATAAAACACATCTGTCCAATGTGATTGTTCTCCTCTGATCAATTGTGGGACACTAATGCTTTGTTTATTTTCTAAACCAAACAAGGAATGAAAGGAAAGAATGCTTTTTTTAATACGCTTCATTTGGTTCAATGCTGCAAATTTATTACACATAAAGTTGCTTATTTTATAGATATAGGGGCTGGTGAGCTAATTTTAAATACTAGGATTTAAATTCACACAGGAAAATGATTTACACATATGAATATTTATAATAAGCCATATGTAACTTTATAAATAGATTAAAAATAAAGAATCAGTATACCATGCTGAACTTAGGAGTTTATAAACAATAAGTATACTGAATTGTGTTTTCATCACAAGAGACTTTTACCTGAATAGAAGCTGAATAAATCAGAGATAGCCTATTGCATGGCATCATGGTGCTTAGTCCTAGACCTGGCAGATACTTGATTTTCAACAACTATTATGGAATCCATGAATGTGGTATGAACAAGTAAACTTGATAAGATTTGAAAGATGTGGAAAATCCCTTGGTCAAAGTAATTTAACCACTAACCTGCAACACCTGTAATAACTATTATGCCTTTCAGGGACCTTTATGGGGAGTGAATTTAACTGGTATGCAGTGGTACGTTTGGGGGCAGGAGCTGATTTTTCGCATTATCATTCCCTTCTATTACTAGTAAAAAAATAGCATATTACTCAAGAAATAGGAGACAGGAGCATGTGTTCTGATGGCGGCTGCATAGTTCACAAGCATGGATACTTTTCCCTGCTGACAGGTTTCTCTGGACAGTCATGGTGGGACTCAAAGCCACTGACGTTTAAAGTAAGAAAGAGAAAGAGTGAAAGTGAGATGTGTGAAAAATAGCATACATCTTAGTCCATTCAGGCTGCTATAAGAAAATTTAGACTGGCTATTTTATAAATAGTAGAAATTTATTGCTCAAAGTTCTGGAGGCTGGGAAGTCCAAAATCAAGGCACCAGCAGACTCTATGTTTGGTGAGGGCCTGTTCTTCATAAGGCACCTTTTTGCTGTGCCCTTACATGGTGGAAAGGGTGGAAGGGGCAAGGCAGCTCCCTTCACCCTCTTCTATTAGGGCACTAATCCCATTCTTGAGGGCGGAACTCTCATGACTAATCTCATCTTAAAGGTCCCACCTCTTAATACTATTGCCTTGGGGGTTAGGTACCAACATATGAATTTGGGAGAACACCAATATTCAGACTATTCCATATAGAAAAACTAAATACAAATTTTCCTTGCAATGTTGGTTGGTTGGTTCTACCCATATTTCCACCTCTTGTTTAAGGGCCCCATCTCATTTAGAGAAGGGGCTACATTGTGCAGTCATGATTTAGCTTTGGTCTGGTGGAACTTTCACAACTTGCAACAGCTTCTGAAACCGTGGCACTTGTGGAAGCGTTGATACTTTCTGTTTAACATCATCAATAAATATCAGATTCCAAACTTACAAAGTAACAGCTACTCAGCTCCTCCCTTACCATTGAAGTTCATGTTTCCTGGGAAGTACCTGTGTCTGATCTGTTTCTGCATTTTCACATCCCTAGAACAATACTTGCCATGTGGTAGGCACTCAGTGTATCTTTAGAATAAATATAGTCATTAGTCCTGAGGGTGTGATTTGGGGTAGAAATAAGAGCCCCAGAGACCACTTTAGGATAAGATCAAGTTGCTAATCTTGTAATGGATTTCTTTTTATACAACAATGACCTTTTATCTTTTAGGATCATATTTCTTTAATCTGCTTATTAATCACAGAGTTTTCAAAACTCTTTTCCTTCTTTTCAAAATTCTGTCTATATATGATTCACTCCAGTCACATGGATTCAATAATTGCTATCTATATGTTCAACTTCATTCAAATTCACAACTGCTTCCTGGGTCAATCCACCTGAATGTCACAGAGTAAAACTAGACATGTATAATATAAACACATCCCCATCTTCCTTAAGTCTGCTACACCTTCTTGGGGGCCCACTTTTGGTTAAAGATAACTATTGTCTAAAAACTCTAGCACAAAACATCAAGATCATCTTTGTATCTTCTTTCTTTCTCCCATTGGAACATTTCATGGGTATTTTTATTAAAATACCTCTGAATACGTCCCCTTTTCTTCTCTCCCATCAACACTGCCCTAGTTTAGGCTGCATTCCTTCTCTGGATTGGTCTCGTATCTGGTCTGTCCACCTCTTGTGACTCTTATTTCTCTCTTACTTTTAGACCAAAAGTTGTGATGATGTTTTATGTTTTCATTTATAAACACCACTGGTTATCTTACTAAAACACAGATCAGATCTAGTCACCTTCATGTGAAACACTGATGTCTCTTCACCACCTGAGGACAGAGTCTACACTCTCTAGCATGGCATTCAAAGCCTTCCACAATTTTATGCTATCTTCCTTTCCTATTTGTTTTGCCCCTCCCTGCCAAGGACTCTAACCTATAGGTACCCTGTGCTATTTGAAAACCAAAGTCACCATTTTCATGTGTCTCAGCTTGTCCCATCTGACTGGTACACTCTCCACACAATGTTTTATAATGTCCATGTAAATATTCAAGAACCCAGTCACATTCATGCTCTCTGTGGAGAGTTCTACTCAGTTGGACTCAAAAGCATATTGTGTATCTTTTTATGAGATCTGTGTCCAAATTTCTTGCTATGTTTTGCTTATGTGTCTACACATTTGTGTGTGCATGTCCATGTGTGTGTCTTGTTAGATATAAACCCTTTAAGGGCAGGAAATGGCAAATGGTAGGTATACCTTCCTCACTTGAAATGAAAAAATTCCCATAAGGTCCTAACAAAATCAAACAGAATACAAGTCAGACAATGGCCAGACAACGGGGGCCCTTGCCAGGCTTATTCCCACCTCTACCAGGGGCTCATTGAGACCTGTCTGTGTTCTGCTAGTCACATAATAATAATAACATAAACTCTTTTAATAATAAACTTTTTGACAGAAGAGACTGTTACATTCTGCTCCCTTTGTAATTTCTCTCTAGCATATTCTATACCTCTTCACTGACTGATAGATTCTACTCATTCACTGGGAGGAGGCAGAATCTTTAATCACTTGGGAGTCTTTTTACACTAATATTTCATTTCTATTTCATAAATCTAAATTTCCTTTTAGACACCAGCAGCACCTTCAAGAAGAGAAAACCAGAGATCTTATTTGAAAACAAGGAACAGGCTGGCTAAGAACTTAATTGCATTGTTGAATATGTTTTTGATTCTCCTTTCTTCTCCCTGTTCCTTGCCTACAGCATTGTGAACCAAAACAAGAACACCATTGTGCTTGAAATATGAGAACACTTTGGTGAAACTAAAGTGACTAATATTTTACAAATAGTTTGAGTCTCGTGATTGGTATGTAATTTAACACATTGACTGTCATATTAGAAAAAAAATGTTTTTCCTGAGGCCATGGTGTTTTATCACAAAAATAGAATAAAAACTTCAAAAACAAAATGATCCTTTCTAATTTAATGAAAAATTTATTATTTTTTATTGTTTTCTGTGCATGAGTTATATGCAACTCATGTGGCAATAGAATCAATTTTTACACTGCACGCCACTTGAGTTGTATGTGACTCAGGACATACTTATTGAATTTGTTTCAGAGAACTGAGTCTTCATATGCTTCACGAGGCCCTGGGATCAAAACTAGCATGAGTTAAATACAACTCACATGGCAGTTAATGTATTAAAAAAAGCAGAAAACACACTTCAGTATAATTAGTGCATTGGTAAGAAAGGAAAAGCAATCAGAATGGGAAGGGAAATGTGGAATGTTTAAAAATTCTTTCTAGAATTTTTAAAAACAATACATTGCAAAATATGAACATTTTTTCCAACTGTGCCTCTTCAGACAACACTTGTCAATGCAGCTGAGAGTCTGATTTTCACATGCATAGCAGGGTGATGCACATGGTGAATGAGGGTGGAGGAGCTATGAGAGTGGGAAGCACAGGTGTCTGCACCTGTCCTAAAGGTTGGGAAGATGCCATGGAGGAAGGGACGCTTTGGCTGAGATCTGGAGGAATAAGTAGAAAGAATGGGAGGAGAAGGAAAGAGGGGTCCAGGAGAGGTGACAGCATGTTCCAAGGCCCAGTAGTAAGAGACTGCAGTGAGAGACCAGGCCCCCTCACTCCAAGCTATTAGTCAGAGTCTTTGTAGACTCTTTCAAGCATTGGATGTGGAGTACAGAAGGGTAAAGGGAGGTGGGCTGGGGTAGCAGGAAGTGGGCCATGGAGGGCCTTGGACACTAGATGAGAAGTTTGTCTTTGTCCCAAGTTTAGTGTACAGAATTGAGGGGCCTTAAGGAAGGGGATGACCCTCTCAGGTTTGCATTTTTGAAGATTGTGTTTGCTGCTGCATGGACATTGGGATAGAATGTCACAAGACTGCTGGCAGGGAGAACTGGCCAGTGGTCCAGCTGAGAATGAGGAAGCTTGGATTGGAGGCAGGCCTGGGGGATGCACAGAGTGAATGAAGGTGACAGATTTGGGAGGTGACCTGAGTGGTCAGGACTTTGTGACTCAATGAATGTAGGAATAAAACAGGGAGGAGGATTCCTCAAGATTCCACCTAGACTGATTGTGCATCAGTCTTTAAATGACAGCAACATCAGCAGCAGGAGCAGAGGGGATGGAGGAAGAAAGGGGGAGCTGGACTGCAGGGCCAACTGTATAAGGCCACCAAGGCTTTTGTTGCAATAATCCTTTACTTTTTGAAGTAAACATTCCCTTGAGAATCAAATTAAAGAGTACAAAAATGCACATACACAAGGCTTTAGGAATACAATTTTAAAAAATTCAAAGAGCTCCTAAATCCCATTCATAGACCCTCCAGCTTAAAAATCCCTGCCACTTAAATATCTCAATTGGGGCATGCTGAGTGGGAGCCATCCACTGTAGTACACAGAAAGCCAAGTGCAAGAGCCATAGACCACTGGACAGGTACAATTCCCATGGGACCAGGGCTCTAGGGGTGACCACATAAGTGATCTGTGCCTTTAAACATCCAGGACAATGGGCAGGGACACGCCCCCTCACTCCTAGCTATTAGTCAGAGTCTTTATAGACAATAGACTTTATAGGCAAGAGAAACTGGTAAATTTTCCTTGGTTAAGGGTGTTTACAGGTAATAATAGCACAGATGTCATTGACCACACCCAGCCATCTCTTTGCAAATAATCATCTGGTTCTGTCACTAGCCATCTAGTAAATGAATTATTAACTTTTTAAAAAAAGTATCTGCTCCTTGGGTCTCTTAGAGAATATCATCTGTAGATGAATGAAAGTCTCTGTGAAGTTGATAGAATTCAGTTTTCTTTGTGAACTCCTCATGTTTCTCTCTTTCTTGTTGAATCCAAATCTTTCTTATCAAGACTGCATGTGGGGGAAGAGAATTTCTTCAAATTGGTGGACAACCTGATTCAAGGTGTGTTTCTTTGAGAACCAAGAGAAAATTTTCAGAGTCATTTATAAGCTCATTTCTCTCTAGAGTGTGATGAATACTGACTGTTCCCTTCCCTCACACAAATGTCTCTGCCCAAGTCCTTTTTATAAATATTGTTAATCACTTCACAATGCAAGGAAAATGGTGAAACCAAATTCTAAGACGACTGGGGAGGAGCAAGTGCCGAGCACCGAGTGCTGGTGTGGCCGTGTGTTACTGACTCGGCTCTGGGCTCAACAAGTAGAACTGACCAACCTAAAGACAAGGATTAGAATTGTTTAGAATTTAGACCCTAATTGTACCTTCTTTGAGATGATTTTTGTAACTGGTGATGACTTTACATTTCTCACAAAGTATAGGAGAAAATATTTAGGTGTGACCAAAGGAAAAAGGCTCCATGGTGTGGGGGGCAGATGGTGGGGTGGGAGACATATTTATTAGAAGCTGTTGTGCTTCTCTTCCCAGCTGTTCAGTGAGCACTTCGATGTCACGCTTTCCTGTACTGTAAAGAGCCTTTCCTATTGCCAATCTTTATTGTCAGGTTAGGGTGAGGACTTTAAAGATGAAAGAACTAACTGAATGATTACTTTGTTTGTCAATGCCTATGAACACCTAAGGAGAAATTGTGCTGTGTGGTACCAAAATTTAGATTCTCTTTTTCTAGGTATGTCTCTGTCTGGAAAGTTGCTGGACAGGGAACTGGGAAAATTTGGTTTTAATTCTGAATTTGGTGTTTTCTAGCTGTGTGGACTTGAGCAAGCCATGTAATCCTGCTATGCTTATCTCAGTTTCTCCATTTTAAAAATGAATTTAGGGACTGATACTTTATCAAATCTATGACTCATTTTTGAGCTAAATCTGTATTTCTTAAAAGGGTGGATGAAGATAACAATATTGAGTAACTTTTCTATTTAGAGGCTTTATATTCATTGTCATATTTAGTGTTCACAGCAGCCATGTAAGGCATCTGCTGTTTTCCCTACTTTATACATGCAGGTTCAGAGAAGTCAAATAAGTTACCACCTATATAGCAAAAGACAAAGTTTGCATTAGTACCAAAGTGTGTCTGGTTTAAAAGCTCTCTCCGATAAGGACCCATGATTGGCCATTGCAACCAATTACCCCTTTAGCAGAGCAAACATGCTCCTTGTATTTTGTGGATCTAATTAGAATTGTCTGATATCGCCAGAGGATGGTTTTTGATCATTGAGTGAACCCACGTACGTTACCAGGGACAGGCTTCTCAAACGATTGAGGAGTAAAAACTGTAAGTCCATGTCTCACAAGCTCTCAGAAACAGAGTGGCATCTTGACGTTTATTTCTATTTTCTTGTGACTCCAACCTCATATGACCTGTATTTCCTCCCTCCCCCATGCCTTCCCAGTTGTATGACATTCTAGTCCTATGACAGCTAGGCAACAGATACATATGGCTTTCCATGCAAGTGGTAAAATTTCTGGTTCCTATGAAATGTCAGCCAGCCAGCCAGCCAAATTATTTAAGCTGACTCTTCGAGATGGTTTCTCTGTGCACAAATTCTTAAGGCTGTTTTATTGGAACCACACCTCTAGTTTGGGAAAACTGCTGCGGGGCCTCTGGATGTTGGCAAGCTGCAATATAATTTAAAGATTTCAGAAGAAAAGGATTATGACTTTCTTATTAATATTCTCACCCAAACCCGGCAACTATAATACAAGTTTTCCTTTTCATGTGTGATTTTTTTTTCTTTTAGGAAACTTACTATAATGAGTTTCTTTCCCCCTTTAAAACATGCAGGATGAACAAGGCATCTTCCTCAGATTTTTTTGCTTTCCTAGACTGAAGGGCTCCATTCACATCAACAGCAGATGAGGGGAAAATCACTGTATTTCCAGTATTTTAGTGGAAGCCCCTTAAAGTATCTGTAATGCTATATAAGATGACAGTACAGCCACCAAAACTACAGACTTGGCTGCCTTCTGTATCTAAAACCCTGATCAGGTGTCCCAAGCAAAGCCAGGAATAGGACCCTAAGAGTACAAAATTTAAGAAGTGACTGACTGACTGTCGGGTGCTGGTCCTGTAGTTAAATGACCCTGAGTGCAAGTGATCCTTAAATATTACACAAAGGGTGGCACCTTCTAAAGGGGAAGCTCACTCTCAGGGTCCTACAAGCACAGAGGTCATGCAGTAGAGTCAGTACTTCCTTAAATTTTGCATCCTCTGGTCTTCTCTCATCCTAGTCCCAGCACTAATCCCAAGAAGCCATAGAACCCACAGCAGTTCTTCCAAATAGGCAGCCACAGACAAGGGAACAAGATGCAGAACACAATTCTACAGTACATGGTCTTCCATTATCTGATTCCACCTGGTGCTGACATCAGTGCCGGGGGCTAGGTAGAAGCAGCAATGCTGAGCTTCCTGGGTTACTCTCCAGCCATATTCCTCCCGACGGTGTCCAGTGCAAGGGAGGATTTGGTGAATGAAAGAAGGAAAGCAGAAATGAAAGAACGCTTTTCTTCCTGGATTCTCCTCTTACATGGCTTTGTGCTAGCTCCTTTGAAGAGACGCAAGGTTCCTAAGCCCTGGTGTGGTTGTGAGCAGTAACTTGAGGAAGACACCAAGCCAAGGTGATCTCTGCCAGCCTCAAAGACCCTAGCACAGGGAACTCTGTCTTTCTCAACAAATATGTGAAGATGATTCCAAAGAAGAAAGTGGAATAATCATTCGACAGAACTCTAACTTGCTTGGTTATATTTTTTCTGCCCCTTAAAAATATATAAAAAGTAATACTCTCCATTATATATGTTGATGGCATTACCAACCCACTGTGAGGGGATGCGTACTTTGAGATATTTTTCCAGTGGTCTCAGAATGGGTTTTGGCTGGTGAATCCTTACTCTCCCTCTCTTTTGTGAACTTCTGCAAGACTCAGTGGGATCATGAGTCTATTGGGATCAAAATTATAACCTTGTGAACCAAATAATTCAAATATTTCCTTTTCTACTTTCCATACAAAATGAAGAAAAAAATCCTCACATTTTTATCCTCTTAATTATTGTCTCCTAAAACATTTGAAGACTAAGCCAAATGGTCAGAATTCCAGGTTCAGTCATTGTGCTTTCTTTGGATGATGATGGTGATGATGATGATGATGATGGAAGTGACACCAGAGGGCGCCATTCATGCAGTCCCTGGATTATGGGACAATATTATGTTTTATTACATAGGAGACTGACAGGCTAGCTCAGAAATGGAAAGAGTCATAAATTTCCAACTCTCCATTCTGGGCCTAAATCTCCACTGTAGCGCAGCAGGCAAGGGGTGGTTCGGTTTGTCTGAAGTCCTCCAAGAACTGAATGGTGTGAAGTAGTTTATTGACAAACATTCAGACAGCTCTAAACGTTGGAAAATTTGTCCTCATCTTGAGATGAAGTCTACCTTTTTATAATCATTGCTCCATTATCATTTCCCTGTTTTAAAAAGATACATACACAAAATAAATTCTCTTTCAAGTTTATTTTAACAATTACAATATCTGCCCTTATCTACTGCCTCTTTATGCCATTTCTACCCTCAAAAACCACACACAACATGTTAAAAGCACTCAGCCGTTAACTATTTGAAGAGAGTTGCAATGTTTTATTTCAGCTGTTGTCTGATAGAGGCCTTAGGGAATTATGGTTGTACCTCAACTAAGTCAGTAAGTTGCCTTGAGACTATAGAACTATTAGGAAACATTTTAACTGGGAGTGGAGAAAATAGTACAAGCTATTGGAATCTCAAAGGGATACCGTGAGCATCCAATCAGATAATTCTTGTGAAGGTAATTTGAAATTAATTACCTATTACATGAATTCAAGCCATTATCTTTGTATGCTCAGTGAGTAATGAATGATATTAACTGTCTGCAAATGATATTAAAATTCATTTATTTATCCATACATTTTCATTTATTCATATTTGTTTATTCATTCTTCATTCAACAAATAGTGTTGTTTGTGTTGTGACAATTTGTGTTGTGACAACACAAATGAGTGAGCCTGAATTTATTTTAAAACACCTTTTACAACCTTCAGCTTGTGTTCTATCACAAGAATTATGAGGGTGAATGTACGTATGTATGCGTTAATGCCTACACCCCATTCCTAACATTCTCTAACACTTATATCCCTGCCTACCAACACTGGAAAGATTTTATTTTTCAAACTCACCTTTCCTCTTTGAAATAGAATCTTTAAAAAAAATGAGGAACAAAACTAAGAAACAGGCAAGAGAAAGGTGAAGTTAATGAATGTTTATAAAAATATTAAAAGCACAACATTTATAGAAAGAAAATGATTTGCTTTGGGGTAGCATTTGCAAAGCCTTTCAAAAACTAGTTCTTCGTTTCCCATTGTAGATGCTCCACTTGAATGAATTAACAAGAGCTTCAAATTCTTCAAATGCAAAGGTAGATATCACTCCTGCTTTCCTTTTTACTTCTCTTATGGCAGTTCATCTTCAGTCCACTAGGACTTGAGGTTTATGGAAATAAGCAGCATTTATTCCAGATGTCCTTTGAGTCTAGAATGTAGATAAATACACTCAAACTCCTACTGTGCCGTTTTAAAAGAATTAGGCATGTTGAGATTTGGAAACAAAAGATGACAAAATAAAAACTCAAATGGTTGAGTTGGACACAAGTAGTCTTTAAGAAGAAGAGCTATTTCCTCCCTTGAGCCATAAGTGCAGAAGGGACATCATAGTCAAAAGCATTTCGTAACGGAATCCCCAAAGCTACCCAGAGGGCAGAAGTGCTTCAAGCAGTGTCTATACCGTAGTGAGTACTCAATATGAACTCTTTTTTTAATTTTAACTTTTATTTATTTATTTATTTATTTGAGAGGGAGTCTTGCTCTGTCACCTGGGCTACAGGGCCGTGGCGTCAGCCTAGCTCACAGCAACCTCAAACTCCTGGGCTCAAGCAATTCTCCTGCCTCAGTATCCTGAGTAGCTGGGACTACAGGCATGTGTCACCATGCCCGGCTAACTTTTTTATTTTTAGTAGAGATGGGGCCTCACTGTTGCTCTTTCTCAGGCTGGTCTCGAACTCCTGACTTCAAGCGATCATCCCACCTCTGCCTCCAGAGCACTAGGATTACAAGGGTGAGCCACCGTGTCTGGCCTTCTAATTTTTATTGAGGACCAAAAATATAGATGAATATGGGGATGTTAATCAAAAACACATAAATATATCATTTTTTTGAATCTGTACTTATATAAAGATGATTTAACTTCATGAGTTTTATTGTTATATGTTTTTCCCATATTGTTAATTTCTGGGGAAAGCATGTAATGTAAATCTTCATTTGTCTAAGGGGGTCTGTAGCTTCCTAGAAGATGTGGAACTTCTCCGCTATGATCTATGGTGGGGCTACTAAGACTAATCTTTATTGCTTATAATTCTATTTATTTAAACATATAGCAAATACATTTTTATGTCAGCTGTACTAAAATTAACGTGTCAGTATTGTTTGCTCTGGACCAGCTGGGGGAGAAGATAGGCTGAGTTCTGACTAGGGCACGAACTGTGCCAACTTGGCCCTCGCTGCTGTGAGTGTGATTGTAACACATTTTTATGGTGCCGGCTCTCCATGTATAATCAGATCATCAGGCTACACATTTTCGTAAAAGGCAAGAATTTTGATATGTACAAATGGTGGAATGAGTAGTTTTTTATTCTGCTTTTTTAAAAAAAGAAATATTTATGTCCTAATGCAAACCCAAGAGCCTCTTGTCAACTTCAGTTGATACTAAAGTACTAGATACCAAAATCCCCAATTTCAAATGTTTTCTAACCGTGTCTTAGTGTGAACAAGATACAGGGGTCCATTCACACATTCAAGCATTCCTCTCTGAAATCAACAAGTCCACCCACAATCAAGAAAACATGGCAAGTGGAATTTTTGCAGAAGAAGCCCATCCATTTCTCCTGGTGAGTTAAAATAAAATATGCTTCCATATATAAGGTAGAAACCTTCTGTTTCTATCTTTATTTAATCTACTCTAGCATTGTTTGTGCTATAAAAGCTGTAGAAAAATAGAAAAGATATTATATAATTGATACACATTATATATGTTTTATATATGCATTTTAATATAAAATATGAAAGGGTTTAAAATTCTAATTTTTACATGCTATTTTGTAACAATTTCAATCCTATTGTAAATGATTACAACGTAACTGATATAAATTCAGTCTCTGTAAATACCTAACTAATAAGAATTTTGGTCTGAGTTGAGGTAGAAAGTTATATTGGTCAGTTTAGAATTATAACTTAAGTTGTTAGGACTGGAGGCTATCAGGTTCCAAAGATATCTGTTAACATGGCCAACAGAAAGGGCAGGCACTTCCATAAAGGGTGCAATTGTAATACATAAGTTGTGTGAGTTATAGGGGAATCGTCAAGAAAGAAAAGTAGAAAAACCTCATGATTATTGTTTTCTCAAGTGACTCTTAGATGGTGTTCCAAGGTGTAGATTCCAGGGCTATATGCTTCCGTTGCAATTCTTTGCACATCACTGAGTTTTCCCCACTTACTCTGCTTAGAATTTGCTTTCCAAAATGACAATGAGAAGTAGCTTTATCTATTCATAGCCTCACATTCAGCCTCTGAATGTTTCACATTTTAGTATATTTTATTTTCTAAATAAAATTTATTTTGTATTTTGCTTCTTGTTTCTTTCCCCTAGATTACCAAAGAAATCACGTATGAGAAGCTAAAAAACTGGATAGAGTCAGCCAACATGAAAGACACGGCGGTGGATTTGCACCTGCCCCAGCTCAGATTTGATGAGTGCCAGGAAGATCTAGCTTCCATACTGGCACCCATCCAGGGCTAACTTGTCTGGTTTAACCACAGGAGGAGGACTTTTGGCCTCCAAGATAACCCATACGGCCATGCTAGAGGTTGCTGAGGGTAGTTTGGAGTCAGCACTTACTAACCAAACAAGCAAAGTGGCAAATTTTGAAATCGTCAAGGTGGATTGTCCTTTTCTCTTCTTTATCCTTCACAAAAAAACCAAGATGATTCTTTTTTGTGACAGAATCTCCAGCCCTTAAGGAAGGAAATGAAATTACATTTAAATAACTCTTTGACTCTTCAAATTAGCTGGATTTTAGAGATTGTAGAATTCACTTCATACAGGTAGAACTGAAAGGGATAAACCATGCTTCTTAGCAGTGTTTTCCTTTTAGCTGTCTCATGTAGATATACATCCCATTTGTCCTTGATTTAGTTTACATGGATTAAATTTATGGCATACCATTAACTGAGCTTATTTCAAAATTAAGATCAACACCATTTCTTAGGTGGCTTACAATTTACTCAGAACCTCGTTTATAGGTTATCAAAATTCAAAAGGACTTTTCCAATAAAGCAATATTAGGTTACCAAGTAACTTCATAAAAATTTTATTTACATCACCTGAAGCCAAACTAATGATATTAGTAAGAAGAGCTAACCCTTCATTGGGTTTATGATATGTGCCAGGTACTCTGTTAAGCATGTCACATGGATGACCTAACTTAATTCCCATCAAAACTGTGAAAGGCACTAATTATTGTTTTCTCCATTTTAAAGATGAGAAACTGAAACTTAGGTTTAATAATTTAACCAACAAGTAGCAAGTGACAGAATAGGTTTCCAAACCCAGAATTTTGGATACAAGACCTCAACTCTTGACTGCAATCCAACCCTGGTCCCATTCATTAGTCTTTGTTCTTAGATTCAGATCCAGGGCCAGGGCCCCAATGGTAGAAAATGAAGCAGGAAAAAAAAAAAGAAGAAGTAGAAAAATGGAGTTGTTGTTCTCCTTTTTGTCATATATGACTGGGCACAGTTTGGAAATAACACCTGTAGAACATTGCCAAGTTTACAAATAAGTTTCATACTTGACATTATTTGATAGGCAAAACATATTTTTATTTTATGCTCATTCTTTTGTGTGTGTCCCTCTCTACTTCTTGATTCCTGCTTTATTATCGTCAAGTTCTTCTTTCTTCTTGACTCCAGGTGTTCAAGGTCTCAAGCCCCTCTCCAGGGAATCCCACTGAGAATATGATGGAAAAAGCACTGGGTTTGGTGTCAGCAGATCTAAGTTGAAATTCCGACTGTGCACTCAGTAGTTGACAAACTTGAGCAAGGCAGTAACATCTCAGAGCTCGATTTTTTCCTCTGCAAAGTGGACATCCAACATTGCTTCCTGCACAAGACTACTGGGAGAGTCAAAAGTAAACATAAAAGAAAATGCTTGATAAGTTGTTAACATTATAATTACATGCTGCCCAAACGTGTATCTGTCTAGGAGCACTGGGCAAGGAGTCCAAAGAGTCCCCTCTGGGCCATCCCTTCTTGTGTATGTCCCTCCTTTTTTCTCTTCCTACTTTCTCTCTCTCTTTATAGGAAGAATTTGACTCCTGCTTCGTGTTGTCTGCAGGCTTGATTCTCTAACGCCGATGACTGAGTACCCTGATGATATAATTTTGGATTCATTCTGCATTTCTGGGAATGATTCAGAGAAATAGTTTTGAATGTTTGTCCCAGATTTTTAAAATTTGAATTGTACTTCTATTTTCAAGTGAGTTGGGGACACAGTCCAACGCACAACTAATTCAATTTCTTCGCTCATGCCAGAACTTTAAATTTTATTTTTTACCATTCAACTTTAAATTTACTGATACAATAAAATTAATATCAACCATGTCGCTTAACTCATTTGCTTGGTCACTTTTGTCAGATGAATCAGACCAATGATACCTGTTCAGCATAATCACACTTTCTCAATTCCCTCTACCTAACAATTTAGATTTTAATATCTTTAGGTGGGATATGGCAATTATATTCTGACAGAACTAAAAAAACAATCTGTAATGTATAACTACTTAGGTAGTATTAGTAATATTGTTGTATTAAACATTTATTGGTTGCCTAGAGTGTTTCTCATTGAGTAACTTTGCACGCCCTCTGCTATACAAGGGACTTGGTACACTTTAATAACACAGTCCCAGAATTTGTTGTAAATACCTTCCACTGCCTAATCTGACATTTGAATCACCAAAGTTTCCAAATTAAGTATTTCCAGAAGCATCCAAAGAGGTACAAGGAGACAATTAGTGCTGGCCAAGTCAAGGAAGTAAAAAGATGTGGCGAGAAAACAAGAGGAAAGTATATAATGTATTGACACGTTTCAGCTTTTTGATATTCCCATTTTAATGCTGAGGGATTTTTTTTCTTCTTTTTAAAAAGTTTACACCCATGCCACTGGTCCACTCTGTAGGAAAAGAAGGAAAAGAGAAAAATGCTATTGGGAGAAGTGGGACTCATGTGATTAATGGAACTATTTTCTGTAAAAATAAAGTTCTTAGAGTCTGATGGTCAGTTCAATTGAAACACACAGAGGCTGAGTACAAAACCATTCTGTCTCTAATGTCAAGAAAACAAACAAGCAAGAGAGAATAAATAGATTCCCAAGAACTTGATAATATTTTTTAAAAAGATACACTTCAGGAAAAAAGTGCTCCTCCCCATGGCTTTTCATTGCCAGGAACATATTTCTGGCAGGTGTGGCAGCCAGCCCTGCTGAAAGCAAGGCTGTTGGCCATGGAATGCCAGCCCTTGCTCTTCCCAGCAAGTAGTATCATGAAGCTTAATTGGACATGATTTTTTATGTGGTACTTTTGGTCCTAGTTACAAAAATAAATAAATAAACGTTGTTGATAAGAAGGGATATTGAAATAATTTTAGTATTTCTTTCATAAATCAATCCATTAAATTCATAGATTTTTCCCTGATTATCTCCTGTTTGAAATCTACATGGGTTATGTCACCAGTTACCTGATCAAGTGTCTTGTTCCATTAGTAATTTTTTTCTCTTCTAAAATTCAAACCATTCTGACTTTTTCCCCCTTGGACTTGCATTTCAATGCTGATTGGACAATGTGTGTTGTAATTTCATCTTTACATTCAATATTTTATGCTGCAAGTTGCTCTGCCTTCTCCCTCCAAACTCTACCTCGTTTCACCCCTCATTGCCACACATATTCCATATTCTTCATTCATATCATTCTTCTGCCTTCCCCCACTCATCCATGTTCATTCCCTTAACCATGTTTCTTCCTGCTTCTCCTTTGGGGAAAGAGAAACTGTTCTGGGTGTACTAGCACGTCACTGGTAGTCTCATAGATCTGTATCTAAAACTGAAATATTACTCAATGATACCAATAATGTCAAATATTATGTCAGAATAAGAAAATTTTCTTTCCACTGTAAGATGGAAAGAAAGAGCTTAACTTTAATCACAAAATCATTGATGAATATATAAGTAGTTTAACATTTTGATTAATATATTTTGTTTTAAACAGCCTGGAAGGAAACACAATGCACTCAAAATTAGATTGTAGTTTCTATTTGCTGAAAACAGGCATAGGTAAGAATATGGCGTACAGAACACTCCAAAAGTCACATAAGCTAACCACCACCCATGAATACACTAAATTTTTTAACACCCAAAGACTAAAATTGTAAATAGAATTCTGTGAGTTACTCTTGCCTAATGAGGACAAGTAAAAATAAAACAGAAGCAGCAATCCACCTATTGAGAACAAGAGAGAGAGAGAATCTGTAAAAGGCACAGGAGTACATCCCAAAATCAACCACCGATAAAGCAATATAGAGAATTTGGAAAGCTGAATATCATTTAGAAATATCCCTAACAAACACTAATTTTTGAAAGTAAATGCTTTTTTTAAAAAAACTAACAATGGCTTCTGATAAATAGCGTGGACTGAAGAAAAATAGCTTTATTTCAAATACAAAAGATCTACTTTACTTTAAAAGAGTTTGAAATGTGTGTGGAATACACTCAGACAGATGAAAGTAGCTACGAAGTTGAAAAATGGCGTGATGTTTTTAGTTCATGCATTTGGTTCAAAGAAATTCTTTTTTTTT
>VBSM01003157.1:44301572-44368113 GCA_008086735.1 Cheirogaleus medius
CCTTTTAGTTACACTGTATATCTTTCTGTTGTGTGACTTGATAAAAATATTTTATTGCCGTTCTTCAACACGTACATCTTTTCATGCCTCATCTTGTCTATAGCGTCCTCACTCTCTGAATATATATATATATATATATATATTAGGATTTATACAAGACTAGATGAGAGTATTAATGAATTCAGAAAGTCAGTCAGCCCCAACCTATAGTTTGAGCCTCGATAGAGGACACCGCGCCACCCAAAGATTCTCAGCCTTCAACATGGCAGCAAGGAGACTCCGTTGCACCAGAAATCTTCACTCCCTCTCACAGCTGTCATTGCAGGGTGGAATGCCCAGAGGCTGCTTGAGGGCTGTTCTGAGTACAACTTGATTCTAGCAGATGTATTCTGAATCATTGTGAGTGTCTCTGTTTTAAGAAAACTTTGGCATAAGATGAAAGGTAAAATTTGAAATGAAATATTTTATGAATTAATCTCTTTGATCTTGACATTTAAAAATTGAGAACAAGGAATGAGGAGAGAAAATATGCCAAAATAATAAATAAATCATTAAATTGCACACTTGAAATAAGCTCCACCTGGAGCTACCTCAGACCAAGAGAACTAGATGGCCAAAGGATCAAGAGTAAACCCTTGTAGTTAATTTTAGGAGAATAATTAAAAGCTCAGAGCAGAAAATCACAGATTTCTACATGGGAAATAATTTTGTCTGAGAATAAATAACAGTAAATTTTGTCTGTAAGCAAGAATTCCATTTAGCATTGTTTCTAGAACAGAGAACAATAAAAAGCTATGGGGCATGATTTCTACAATCTCACATTTTTCCTATTGAAACACAGAATTTTCTAGAAACCATTCATCCACTCCTGTAACTATTCTACAGAATTTTAACAACCTATACCACACATTTTAACATCATACTGACAAGCAATTTTAGTATAGGCAATAATTATATGAATAAGCAATAATGATAATAAAGTAATTAAAACAAAAATAAGAGGAACAGTATTTATTTGCTTTCAATTTTAATTACCAATTTTGTCTGGGTCATGATTTGCTTAGGTCAGAGGCTAGCACTAATATTTCTAAAATTGAGTCAGGCAAAGAAACACAGAGGATATAAAATAAAAGTTTCACATCCTGGATTTATCTGATTGTTACTTTGTGGTTAGATTCAGGTTAAACATTTTGGCAAGATGAATTCATGGGTGGCGTGTCATCCTCAGAGTATGACATCAGGGACACACGGTAACAGGTTGCCCTCTATTTAATGAGCTAAGTTTGACCACCTAGTGAAGGAGTGACAGGCGGATCTCTCTGTTGTAAAAGAACATTTTTCTTTTGTTATTAATGAGTGGTCTATGGGGCTTTGAGACAGTGACATACTCTTCTCCAACAACATTTCTTCTGGTGGTTTTATCTTTGGTTATGACCTTGATGAAAGTAATAAGTCCATTTGGGATTAAAAATCATATTATAAAATTCTATCCTTTCTTCAATGTTTATTTAGATAGCCTTCTTTTATAAATAATAGCTTTTCTCTCTTTAATACATACCTTTTTTATTAATTCAAGGTATTATATCCATTTGCTTTTCTTTATCATTCACAAATTACCCCAAATTTGACCATTGGGAGTCCCCTCAAGCCAGATCTTATGTCCTTTTGAGGTGCCCTCATCATGCTTTGAGTGCTTCCTCACTCTCTGACCCAACAAGATAGCCCAGGCTCATCCTGGCTCATTCCTGGAATCAGCTAGTTCTTTGAGAAATTCTATTTCTTTTTAGTAGAGAACGGTAGTATTTATCATAGAAAACAAGATTTGGGTGCCAGGATTGTTCCTTGCTTTATGAGTGTTTTATTTCTAAGCCTTTTCTGTGACCAGAGATAGGAAATTAACATGATAGAATAGGATAGGATAAGATATGAAATGAAATTAATATAATATAACATATTCCTGTGTTTAAACTGACATCTACAAATCAAATCCAACCCCACAGGGCTCTTCCTCACCATTCCCTATTTCCTATTTGTATCTCTGTCCTCCCACAGTGAAAATCCCTGATTCCTAAAATCAATATATTAACTAATTTCCTACAATATGTACTAGAAAAATTATAGAATCAATGTGGTACTCTGACAGCTTGGAGATGGCTTAAGAAGTGATATTTCATGACTTCCTACTGACCCCTAGTGGTTACTTTGTTGTTTTATAGTTTTCAAGTGGTTATCCACAAAAAGGTTGCCTGTTCTACATCAGATTTTCTCAGCCTCAGCGCTGTCGGCATTTTGTGCCGGATAATTCTTTGTTGTGGTGCGCTGTCCTACGAACTGAAAGCTTTTGGCAGCATCTGTTGCCTCCATCCACCAGATGCAAAAGGCACCACTTCCTCCACCCTCCCAAGCTGTGACCATCTAGAATGTGACCAACAAAAATGTCTCCAGACATTGCTAGCTCCCCCTGGGGGTCAAATAGCCCCTGGTTGAGAACCACTGCTCTACCTAGACATGCAGTAGAGAGGAATGCTCTTACAAATAATTTCACTTTCTAAATATAAATATTTAACTCTCTGATTTTAAAAAATGAGTCATTACTAGAATGTTTCAGTTTGATTCATTTAATGGCATTTTCCATGGTGCTCAGGATTATGGTATGTGTTAATGTAGAGTTTGATCGTTTGTTACACAGTTTTTAAGTAGAAGAATTTTAAAATAAAAACAATTGTGGATTATGAATATGCCCTGAAAGTTACCATTTCATCATTAAAATAAAAAAGCAAACTAGTCAGGGAGGGCTCTTTTCTGCTGCTCTGCAAATACGATCTATCACTGATTGTCTTCCCAATGAGTATCAGTTTGGCTAATCTCCAAAGGGCACTGGTTAAAATTTCCTTTTTGGCTTTGGAAGCATGTCATACTTCATTATGCTTTTATTGTACTTTGTTGTGGCTATTCTGATATTATGGGAAAAGACCCATAATTTGTAAAGGAAAAATTCAGAAGGAACTCACAAAATTGCCTATTTTCTTATCCCAGAATTGAATGACATCACTTCTTAGAAAGATACAAACCACTAACCTGAACCGAAGGAGATAAACAGGAGTTGTGATCTCTCCAGGTAACATACCTGAGAAATAAGAGGAAACCATAAAATCTTCTCTTTGCTTCAAGAAATGTTTATTAAAAAATAACTATGTGAAAAACACCATGTGAGATACAAGGAGGATATTGAAATGAGTAAAGATAATTCCTGCCTCTGGGGATTATTGGGAGAGATGGGCCTGGGAATGTGTTACATGATGAAATAAGTACAATAATAGAGATGCAAGTAAGGGAGAGATTGGGTCTAAGTTTGGGAAGTGAAGGGATGGTGGCTAAGTGTGGAAATTAGGGTACAGGTCACAGAAGCACTGGAACAGACCTGCACCTCGATGGACACGTAGCACTTGCACAGGCAGATGGCAGACAAGAAAGGCCAACCCAGGCCACAGACAAGGAAATTCCCTGAACAAAGATCCAAAGATGTGAGCGTGAAGGGCATACCTGGGCCGTAGGTCCAAATGCATCTGAGAAGGTAGGGAGGGCTGTGAGACAGAAGCCTGGCTAGACATGCTTGTGGAGGGCCTTTGACACTGCAATACAGTGTGGTGTATTATGTGTTGCTTCATTCCAGGACGGTGAGGAGATACCTGAGTAGGGGAGGGATCTATTTAAATATGAAGACCCTGAGATGCCCCCATTCCTGTGCCAACTAGAACTTAAGGCTACATCCAGGTGTGGGCCTGGCATCCTCCTTTGTCTATTCACAGGGCCACCTGGTGGTGGTGTGCACCCTGCTGGTTCATCTTTGAACTTCTAAGGTTTCCCTTGCTCACCATAATTCTTCAAAAATTACTCAAAACCACTCCAAACATCAAGATAAGTTGCCAACCAGTTAAAAATCCAGGTACTGGATTAAAGAACTTAATGAAAAAAATAAGAAAAAAATTCAGTCAGCATATATTTAATATCTGGATGGAAGAGCAGTTTCTGTGACTGTGGATGAAATCTCAAAAGGAAAAAACTCAATATACTTAACTACCTAAAAACAAAGGGAAAAACTTCAGAATATTTTTCAAAAGGAAAATTAATACCTGAGAGAAGGCTTACCACCAAAACTAACAGACAAAATATTGATATTCTTTATCTAACATGAGCTCCTGCAAATTAATATTTTTAAAAATTAAGCAGGAAAAAGGAAACAATCTTTAATTAACATGACAAAATAATTTACTGAAGGCAAACGAGTGATTAGTACATGTGAAAAATACCTGTCATTTTTTGTAAGTAATACAATAAATGCAACTAAAACAGTAAAATTATATATTTTACCTGTTAAATAATTTTTAAAGATAACACTAAATACTGGCCATATGCAAGCACTTTCATACAATATTTCTGAAAGGAAATATGAAAATATATATGCAGAGATTTTTAAAATTTTATACCTTTTAACTCAGGAACTTCATTTGTAGGTATTTTCCACTAAAGATCTAACCATGTGTGTCCCCAAATGTTTACCCAGGCACCATTTTGAATGCCAGGAAATAACCAAAAATGCCCAACCATAGGACATATGTGAAATAGGTATGGCATTAAGTGACACCAGTTACAAGAGGCACCAATATTAATATTAAAGCCTATTTATAATATATATTTATAAATTAGATTGGGTTAATCTGCTTGTTATAAGGTGGCCATATATGTTATCATTGCTTATTTTGTTTTGCTTTCACATATCTACTATAGTCGAGGCTTTTAGGAGAACTCACCATATGCCTTATAATTCTCAATTATTTTAAATCAAGTAAATTGGAGTTTACAGACAAATACACACATGTATGGTTCATTTTTGTACCACAGTAATTTTGTGTACATACAGAGATATCAACTTTAAAATTTTACACTATGCAGGCCATAATAAATCCACTATTCAGAATATAATGTAGGATGGAAAATGCTTTCTCACTGATATGCACTTTCAATAAGATAAATAATCCTATCACCTATAAACTGAAAACATTACTAGTTCTGACTATTGCAATTTAATAAATTATTTATTTAATCAAGAATCACTTTTGGGGGTATCTACAATGTTTCAGGCATACTATAAATACAAAATTAACAAGCTTTGAGGAGATTAAAATAAACAAGAGAGATACGCATATAAAAAGTAATCACTGAAGTCAATTATGACCATGACAGAGAAGATAGAGGATGTGACTGCATTTATGGAACCTCTTCTATGTGCCAGACATCAGATAAATGCTCTACACGTTATTTCATCTAATTTTCCCATGAAAAGCTAAATAATAGCTCATATTAAAGCCCATTTTATAGACGAAGATATGAGAAAGGCCAGGAGGTGGCCCAGAATTATCTAGGCAAGTTGGGGTGACGGTTTGAACCTGGCTGGGATCATGTTACGATGCAGTGGTTAAGAATCAGGCTTTGCAGTCCTGGATTTCCATCTCACCTCTGACTTTTACTAGCTGTATAGCCTGGAGCAAACGCCTTATTTTCTTTAAGCTTCATTTTTATTTTATGTGAAATGGCAGTACTAATAGTACTAATGCATATGGTTATTGTACAAATTAAATTAGATACTACATGTAAGTTGTTTAGTACAGTGGCTGTACATAGGAAATAGTCAACGGCTGTTATTCATCACCTTATTGTTATGAATTGATTTAAAGCTTGCATTCTTTTCGCTATTAAAAACACTGTCCATAAGTACAAAAATAGGGGCGCACAAAGGAAGTGGTTACCTCAGCCCAGCATTGGCTGTGGGAGGGGAGGGAGGAAGAAGGAAGAGGTGCAGTGGTTCCCCCAGGGTTCTCGGAGAAGGTGCAAAGGGTGATGACGATGGCATAGGTAGATGGGAGATTGACTCAGTACTGTGAAAAATGATTCAATTAAATCTGATTCACCCAACATCTGCTGAATGCTTACGTTGCTTAAAGCAAAAAGAAACGTGATTTAGTTTCCACTGTAAAATTACAGCCTAGCAAACAAGATAGACAAGTCTACCACTACCTGTTTGAATTTGGGGTGAAGGAACAATGTATATGATGAGGGATTTTGAGAAGTTCTTATCCCAGGAAATGGTAATATAAAAACAAAGAGCAAAAGAGCAAAAAGAAATAAAAGTTAAATGGGAATGCCTTTATCCAAAAAATAAAAAAAAAGCAGAAAGGGAAATTTCAGAATTGCTAAAGCCAAAGGAGGCCAAAAGCAATGATTAAAACTGGGATATGAAACCAGAAGCTAGGAGTCAGAAAGATAAAAATGTGTTGAAACAAGCTGACAGTGACTGGGTGGGGCAGGGAATAGGGAGAGGTGAATATTTCCCATAGCTGTTTGTGCTCATGGATGAGTTTTATGACAGTAGCATAATGCTTTTTAATTAATGTACTGCAGATCTTCATTTTAAATTGAATTAGAACTTACTAACGGTTTTTATTCAGTTAAACAAATAAATTAAATTAATGAATGATTAATGGCTGAATGTTCACAATCTCCCCTACACCTCTACCTCCCTCTGTTCTCTGTGCTTCTATTATGTGGGAAGGTTTCTTGCTTTATGGATTAACTTCTAGGCAGGAGGATCTGGGTAATGCATATAACCCAAAGGGTAAATGATTTGATAGGATAAAGGGCTGATCAAAAGGAGGGAAGGAGAGAGGCCTGAGCAATTGTAGTAGAGCAAGGGGTTTAGCTGTCTGAGAGGAAATGTGAGGGACACAGAAAGCAAAGGCAGGAGGGAGGTGCAAAGGTCCTGGGGCAGGGCTGGTGTTGACAGGATTGGAAATGGGTTACAAAGGGATGCATGAGGTGGTATTATAGGTTCTTAATTAGGAACCTTTTAATTTTCTTCCAAGAAAGGGAAGTAAAGATTACAATTGCTTCTTGATTATTTCTGGTTTTTGGACTATCCAGATAAAGTGTACTGTAGTTACATATTTTTATTGGTGGTAACAGTAGAAACTCAGGACGACTTTTACTCTTGGGGAATAGGTATCAAAGAAAGACTCAGAGACAGAAACATTTAGAAAGGAGAGCAAGGTAACTTCAGGTTTCAGATGGAAAAAAAATGTGCAAAATTACTAGAGTTTCCAAATTTACATTAATTCATTCATGGTGAAACAACAACTTTCACATATCAGTGTCATACTTACAAGGTTCATGACATAGCTTCAGACATCAATATAGCAAATATTATGCATACAATTGTTTCTGTTAGGAAGTCTAAGTTTATTCAGGGTTTTATTATTTGAGAGAGGGCCCATAACCACACCTGATGACCATGTTATTAATTATATGAAGATGTATTTTTTTTCTCCCTGTACACAAATCATATTAAAAGCAAGGAAAAGTGTCAGTTTTCTTTTCTACACTAACAAGGTTTCATAGTCTATTACAAAAGCATGAAGCAATAGGCAGATATGAACTAGAATGGGCAAATGCTACAATAAACTAGGAAACAAGAGAAAACTGTAAGGAATCAGCAGATGTAGACGGCAACACAAAGCGTAAAATAGAGAATCACCTGCTACTCAAGTGGATATGAAAGAGTTTTAGGCAAACATCTTTTGTCATTAATTTCACTCCGCTGGAAGCCAAAATAATATGCTTCAAATTTCTCCTCAGGAATGGAAATTGTTACTTGAACAAAAGTTTTGTTTTACTTTTTTATATTTTATAGCTGTGTGTTTGCAATATCAACTGCATTTATAATTCTATTATTTTGTATTGTGTTCATATGGGCCATGATACACATTCACTTTTTCTTCCACTTCTTCTTATTCTATGCAATAATTTGAAAGAAATCATAAAAAATAAGATTTTGTGAACATTTTCTTCAAAATGCTCCCTGCTGACTCGTTTGCCTTAGAACAACGAAGCTTCACACCACATGCGTGTTTCCTGGGCTTGCATTCCGAAAGTGTTGCAAGAATGCGTGCACTGCAGGGTTGCCACATGCCCTGGCAGCTGCGTGATGTGCTGCCATGACAAATATGCAGGAAATAGGGTTTGCGTGTGGCATGATCTTCCTGTCTTTCCTCGGGTCAGAAGAATGCAGTGTTCGGGAGGAGTGCTGTGTCAGCAGCTCTGTGTTGATGTGTCAATTACTAAATGCTCTGTCGCCCTTTCCTGGAGCAGGGGTGGATGGCAGGCCAGAGGGGAAGGGGCCAGGGGCCAACAGCTGATGCCTTCAGCAGAGATCCTATGGTTAATAAAGGAGGATCTGGGGACATTTGTTGCTGAAACTTCTATACCACCTAGAGCTCCAAAAACAGTATGAGGGAGTAAACAGGCCAGCCCTGCCTCCCCAGGCTGGTATTTGGGTATGATGAGGGCTCAGGTTTTGCCATAGTTCCATGATCAGAAAATCAGGTAAGGTTTTAAGTCAACTCTACCAGGAAATTCGATTCCATCATCCAATCAGTGATTCAGCCAAAATACATGTCAGGCACTAACTGGGTCCCCAGAAACATCAGCATGCAGTCTCTTAATGTGGAATTTTCCCACTAGGATCCTTCTCTTCTTAGATTCCCTTAGATCCAGGAACTACTTTGGAGGAGCCCACCTGTTTTAGGTTGAATTCTCTCAAAGGCAGACCTTAAGCCCAGAATTCATGAAAGAACTGTCATAGGAGAAACCAAGGAGGGTATAAGGGAAGAAGCACAGGGAAGAAGAAGCCAAATGAGGGTGTGATTTTGGGTGAAGTTCCAGATTTAGACTGATCCTTAGGGGAGCTCTGGAGCAGTGGTCTCCAAACTTTTTGACATCAGAGACAGGTTTCATGGAGGACAATTTTTCCACGGAGCAGGGGCGGATTGGGGGGGAAGGCGAGTGATGGGGAGCAGCTGTAAATACAGATGAAGCTTCGCTCGCTTGCCCGCCACTCACCTCCTGTTGTGTGGCCTGTGCTTAACAGGCCATGTACCAGTACCAGTCCACAGCCCAGGGGTTGGGGACTGCAGCTCTGGAAGGTAACATGCCTCAGAGTTTGTACTGTACCAGAATAAAGGAGTTGGGTTTTTGTATTCCCACATTAAGTCAACTATCGGCTATGGGCTTACCTAGAGGGATGTAATATACCCAGGCACTCCCAACTCTCATATTGGAGACATGGCTCTAGCACCCAACGGAGATTCTTTTAATGCTGCCGGTGAAAGCCATTAGCAGCAAAGCAGACAGAAACTGTGGGATGAGCACGTGGACAAGACACCAAGAGGGTCCACTATGCCCTGACAGTGTGGGAGGTTGTAGACTGGATAAAAAGAAAGACAGAAGACAAAAACAGAAGAAAGAATAAAAAGAAACCTAGAGCCCTGTTACTCAAAGTGTAGACCTCAGACCAGCCACAGCTAGTCTAATAGTGATCTATCACCTTCCAGGAGCTTGTCAGAAATGCAGAAGGTCAGGCCTCACTAAAGACCTAGTTCATCAGAATCTGCATATTATGAAAATCTCCCAGAGATTTGTATGTACGTTAATTTTAAGAAGCTCAGCCCCAGAGTGTTAGAGAGAAGATAATGATTTGCTGACTTCTTGCACTGGCAGGAAGAAAAAGGACCCAAATCAGAGCTGCAATGTGGTAGACTTGTAAAGTTCTCAGCCTGAAGATTCCCTGGCCTAGCAGAAGAAATGAAGACAAGGAGAATGTGTTCCCAGCTAGAAGCACGGCAGTGCCCACTTTCCCACCTTGTGCTGTCATTCTGGGTTTGCAGGTCCCAGATTGCAAGACTTGCAGTCTCCGTGACTATACCTGGAACTGATGATATCTTTTGGGGGTGGTGAAGGGTGAGGGAGTTGGGGAAAAGACCCTGAGGAGGAAGGGTTTCGGTGTGGACATAGAAAACAGCAAATATAACATAGGCAAGATTTAGAGCTGATCTTACAATTTAAGCTTGAAAAGCATTTTGAAAAGTCATAGGTAAATCGCTTGACTCAGATATGCATCATTAAGAAGTCATAACACAACTTACACATGAGGGGGCTGGGGTAAAATATCTTGGCCACCAAAAGACCCCCAACAGTGCAAAAATTTATCTTCTACAATTTTGGAAATTCTTGCCATTAGTCATGATGGGGTCAGTCAACTAACAAGGATGTTGTCATCTTGGGAAGGCTGCTAAGAGGAATTTTGGGAAACATCTGGTTGAAGATGGCTGATTAAATGTACCCATTTGACCCCAGGTCCCTCCTGAAATCACACAAGAAAATAGTAAAGTTCTCTTATTATTCCTACTATTGTTTTAAAGCATTAGCCTAGGAAAATGAAAGGAATTGAAGAGAATATAGCAGCCATAATTTTTTGATGCTGAAAAGTAGATTGGTTATTAGGAGTGATAATTGACTTAGCAAAACCAAAACCAAAAAAGTTGAATGTTAGAAAGTGAGCTATGTTGAAAGTTGAAAATCAATGTAAGTTACCCACAGAATGTTTCTAAAAGCTGAAGAATTAACACCAGGTACCTCTGGAATGGAGGGTTGAAAATAAGCTAAAAATAGAAAGATTGGCTGTCTGTTGAAGAGGCAGTTGGACCACATCCAGATCCCTTCCCACACCTTACACAGTCAGCATCTGCCCCCCGCTAAAAGAAAGCAGTGATGGAGGAGGTGATGGAGGAGGATTTCTCACAGAGGGTGAACTTCTGGATTGCAGTGCACCAGACGGAGATAAGATGAGGGCTGCCACAATGAAAAGAAGGAATAAGTTAAAGTTTAAATTCCGAATAGTATAGGCTCTATTGGGCCCCAGAAATATGGCATCCATTATCCTCCAGAGAGGAAAGTGGAAAAGTCTTTTCAGGGGATCCAAAGATAAGAATAATAGGATATTCTCAAGAAACAGCCTAGTTAGATCACCCTACATTCAACACTTTTGTCCCCTCTCCCCAGGTTCCCTTCCAAGCAGATCTTCCAATTGGCTATTTGGTGTCCCATTCTAAAATATGAGTACACTGACAGGTATCCATAAGCCTTTAAGGAATGCATCTAAAAGGAAAGAATGACACCAAAATATTTTTCATGTTAGAAATGCTTCTCCCAGAAGCTGTCCAGAGGGGCTGGGAAACACAACCCAGAAGAGTGGAAGAGTTAGCGCTCCACAGAACAAAAATAGGAGATTAGATTAAACCCGTAGATAAATTCTTCTCTTTTTCATTTTGAAGGACTGTTCCAAGGTACTCTATTTCTATACTGCTTCTCTGAGATGTCCTGTGAATGAACATCTGGCTGGTTTTTCAAGCTATAGGCAACTAGATAATGAACCACTTGGGATTAGTGTTTCCTCTTTCTTTGTAGCATTTACGTTCTTCCTTCTCTCTTGATACCCTGGAATTGCACCCTAGAATATCCGTTAGCGTACCTGCTTTGCCTTAGGCTCTTTTGCTAGGTAACACAAGATAATATGCCTGGGTCTCTGAGTGAATGCACGGAACAGACCACTCAACCTCTGCTCACTGACTTCCACTAGACCATGGAGAAATTGAAGAATAATATTATATTAAGGTATTGGTTTTTTACTTTTATTATAGAAAATTCTAAACATGTACAAAGGAAGAGATAACAACAGTTTAATTAACCTCCATATACTCTTCAACTAATTTCAATAATTATCACCCTGTAACCTTTCTTGTTTCACTGATGTATCCACTTCCTCCCTCCCTCCACTTTGATTACTTTGAGGTAAATCCTAGGCATCATCTCATTTTATCCACAAAACATTAATGCTTCTCAGTAAAGGTAAAGACTCTTTAAAATCATAACACAAACCCTTTGTTGTAACTAAAAATATATTCTTTGTATCATCAAAAAAGCAGTCATTGTTCCAATTTCTTCACTTGACTTATTTTCTCCTTTTGCAATTAGTCAGTTTATTCAAATCAGAATCCAAAGAAAATTCACAAATTGCTTTTGTTTGATATAGTTCTTATCTCTTTTAAATTATGGTTTACCCCTCTCCTTTTTTGCATTACATATAATTTTTGAAGAAAATGAATAATTTGTCCTAAATATCTTTTCCATAAATTTCCATAATTTTGCTGATTTCATCCTTATGGTGTTATTTAACATGTTCCCCTCTCCCTTGTGTTTCTCTATAAACTAGCCTTGGGATAGAAAGCTTGATTAGATTCAGCTCTCTCTTCCTTCCCTCCCTTCCTTCCTTCCTTCCTTCCTTCCTTCCTTCCTTCCTTCCTTCCTTCTTTCCTGGCTTTTTCTTCCTTTTGTTCTTTTTTATTATTTTTGGTCAAAAATACATCATAGGTAGGGTTATATAGTTCTATCAGAAGGCATTTATATATGGTTGACTTTTTGTGATATTAAGATTGAACAGTGGATTAAACTGTGGTCAGTCTTACATAAATTTTTTTAGCCATTTTATCTAATGGACTTAGCAGTCACTGAAGATACAGCATAGAGGCATTACTTAATTATGGACTACAAAATGATGATGGTTTAATTTTATCAACTAGTCTTCATATATTAGTCATATTTCTAGGAAGGAAAGCTCTTCCTTATCAAGAAAAAGTATGAAAAATACTTGAATAATTCACATTATTTGCTAGTTTTCAGAATAATAGTGTGGTCTCTAGCATCCGCTGAAATTGACTAGTGAGGTATTATGTTTCCCTTTAAGTGTCATTTTTAATTTGTGGATTTTAATAAATTTGAAATGTTATTGCAGTAATTATTTTTTATGTTCATATTTCCTCAATTTTGGCTAGTGGGAACTTTTCCAAGTTGGCTCCTGGGTCCTTTTTGTGGGCAGGCTGCAGGCAGATCAGCTACTTCTCCCTGCAAGAAATCGGGTCCCTTAGGTAGTGGTCATCACAGAGGATAAGAAATTAATAGGACATAGAATAAAGGAAAGAAAAGAATACACAGAGACGAAGGTATAGGTTTATAGATTTATGTAATGAAATTAAGAAAAAGCAAGGGTACTCAGGGGTCTCCACTACGTCTCCATTAGTAGTGAAGCTATGAGATTAGTTTCACATACATTTTATAATCATGGATATCAGTTATTGGTTGCCAATGGTAACAGGTTTACATAATAACAGATCGGTCTGGATTAAAAAGTTTTTTTCTAAGGGTTCCTAACAATTTCTAATCTATTCTATCTATGTGAACAAACAGGTACAGAATCTTTCAAGAACTAACTTCTAAGTTCTAAGAGATAGCTATCAATTAACAGAAGAGTAACATAGAGATAAAGTGGCTCTATATTTCTTTTATCTAGTTATTACGGATTTGAGATCCACAGCCAGGAGAAAGCAAGAAGCCCAGCTCTTCATCTAAATTGCTCATAACCACAGGGGTGCATCTCTGGTCTAGGGCGCTCATTGTTCCAGCTCCCACCCTGTGACATCATGCATTTACCTGTATTGTCTTTCAAGATCAGGGAGGTGTCACAGATCTGAGATAGGAGAAGCCTCATAGAGTGCACCTACCAGAGCTTTGAGAGCCTTCCCAAAGTGAGACAGCCCTTGATATGCAAACTAATGAGTCCACATATTTCTTCAGGGCAAAGCCTTGCAAAAACTCCTGAAATCATTTCTGTCTTTAATATAGTAATATTGGGCGATACAATAAAATAATAATCTTATGAGCCACATCTCATTAATTTCACAATCATGTTTCCTCAACACCTTTTGACATGACCATAGTAATCTTTGATGGCCTCTTTGCTTTCTGGTATGACAAGATATTCCAGACTCATATATTTCTTGCCGCAGATCTAGAGTTAATAATTTTTTCAAGTAGCCCTAGTCCTCTTTAGAGGCAAAAGTTTTAGATGTTAATATAGAATAATATCTTTCTGACTTTGGGATAGAAAAGATTTCTTTAAAAAGACACAAAATGCTAAGCATGCAAGAAAATATAGATAGATTTAACAAAATCAAAAGACATCTTAAGCAAAAGTTTAAAGATGCCAAATTAGAATATTTTGCAACATTTATAGCTGACACAGATTTAATAGACAATATATATAAAGAACTCCAATAAGTTTATAAGAAAAAAAACAACAAAAATGCCATCTTAACCTCCCCCCCTTGAAAAAATAGTTTAAGCAAGTATTTCACAGAAGAGGAAATACACATCACCATAATATTATGAAATAAGAAATGTCCAATCTTTTCAGCAATCAGGGAAATGAAAGTTATGACATACCATTTTATACATATTATCTTGTCAAAAATTAACAAATTCAGCAATATTAACTGCTGGAGAGGTATCTGTTAGGGATGTTTTTGTATGTTGTTGGTGGCAGTATATATTAGAAAACACATATCAGAAAACAAAAACTAGAAACAAGCTAATTATGTATTGAAAGGAGAATGGGTAAATAAACTGTGACAGTTTAATTCTTTCCGTGGAGTAGCAATGAAAAAATGAGATATACCTACAAGAACCAATCTGGCTAAATTTTAAGAACATAATGTAGAATGATAGAACCAAAGTCCAGAATACTCTATAGAACATGTAACATTTTAATAAATAATTTGGCATTGTTTTGTATATGCTCTAGAGAAACTCTTATATTTCCTGTGCAAATGTTCAGAGTTTCTCTAGAGCAGGAGTCAGCAAACTGCAGCATATGGCCCACCACCTGTTTTTGTAAGTAAACTTGTGTTGGACACAGCCACACCCACTTGTTTACCTCTGCTTGCCCACCATGGGGCAGAGTTGAGTAATGGCTACAGAGATCTTATGGCCCACACAGACTAAGATATTTACGATCTGGCTCTTTACAAAGCAAGTTTGCTGACCCCTGCTCTAGAGTATTTATAAAATAATGCCAAAATTTTGTAAAGCACCTACACAGGCAAAATTAAACAATATACTATTTGGGCATACTTTCAGGTGATAAAGATATGATAACAAAACTCCAGAATGATGGCTATAAATTCAGAATAGTGTTTTCTTCAGGTAGGCATGGAAAGACAGAGAATGGAATGGGGCAGAATCCATAGTAAATGTAAATTAATGGCAATATTCTCTTCTATGCATAAAATAATACATTGGAAAATATGAAGAAATAAATTGGAAAGACAAAATGAAATAACTCAAGAAAATTTCTTGCTACTAAATGACATGCACTTCCAGGTTAAAAGGACCTACTGAATGCCAGTAAAATGGATAAAAGTAAGCCTATCCTGAGGCACATCACCGTGAAATTTCAGAACATTGGAAACAGAGAAATTCTATGAGTGTCCAGAGACCAAAGTTAAGTCACATACCAAAGATCAGAAATTAGAATGACACTAAACTTTCTAACAGCAAGACTAGAGACTAGAACATGATAAAAAAAGGCCTTCAATTTCAGAGGGAAGATATCCTTATAACCTAGAATTCTATACATCGCCAAACTGCCAATTTGGTAATAGGGAGAGAAAAGATATTTTCAGACATTTAAGATCTTATAAAGCTTCTCCCAATGATTTTTTTCCTCAAGTAGTTGCTGGAGCACGTGCTGCACAAAAATGAGTTAGGGAACTAGGAAGAGGATGATACAGGATGTAGGAGAAAGAGGTTCCAGCCCAGGAGAGAGGTAAAAGGAATCTTCATAATTCTGTCATCACAAGCAGTCGGACCTTTAGGAACCTGGAGAGCAACCCCGTTCAGTCTGAAGCAGGTCAGAGTGTCTGAGTATGATTATTTTAAGAAAATGAAATTGATTAGATACCTCGAGTGTTTGAATGCATTAAAATAAGACTTATACAGCTAGGAGAAGCATTGTGGTCAAGTTAGTGATAAGGGTGTTTATATAAAACTAAGCAAATTAAAAAACCGTAAGATAATTAATAATGCTAAGAAAACAAAATACACAGATAGTAATTATAGAATATGGTCCAGCTATAAACTCCATGTATGTAGTCAAAAAAATATAAACTGCAAATATTTATCTAACTAAAATTTTGATATTATTACAGGTATATTTGAAATTGGCAGTATGGGAAACGTTCACATGTGTTAGAGGAGTAGTCAATGCCTAAAACTCTTTAAGAAGTAGAAAAACAAGCATGTTCTTTAGAGATATGAAGGTAAATACCAAAAGTGTAGCTAAAGAAAATTTTTTAAAAATTGCCTCTGAAAAGTGGGAAATGTGAGAGTAAAAGTTATGTGCAAATTACAAACATGACACTGTAAACAAAACCTGATATATCAAATATGATCATCCTCCCCCAGTCCAACCAACCCATCAACCATCGAACCAACCAAATATAGTAATTCCTGGAATTAGCTCTTCTTTTAAGAGAAATTAATTAAACAAGTTGGCTTGAACCCACAAACATGAAATACCGTCTTTTGTAACTTATTCAGCACATTACACAGTCCTTGAGTGTATGTGAAGTTTGTTGCTCTAGAGATAAACGCTATTTGTCAGTTAGAAAGGAAAAAAAAAAGCAGCATCTCCTGATATTTGGAAGCTGGGCTGACACAGCTAGGCTGTGTTATTCTCCTGTTAGACATAAGCCATGTCACAGAATACCAACCTAAGAGAAGGTTATTCTGGGCCCATGATAAAATAAGACAAAATAAAGCCATTTCATAATTTTGACTAAGCCCAGATAAAAGCATCACTGTACCATCCATAAAATGCCAAATACCGTCTCTCTCTCACTCAAAAATGATTGCCTACTACTTCTTTAGCAGTGACAATTTTATCCCCACTCAAGTCTTCCCTCCCTGTAGATAAGATTCACTGAAATGTCAATCAAAGAATTCTCCCCACCCCCACTTTCTGGCATCACACAATCTAGAGCAAACCCCAGCCACAAGTGGAGGTGGGATGTCCAACAGTTCCTTGTTAGAGGTGGCATGGCTAGGAGGAGATCCAATTGAACACATTTATTGAGGACTTGCCATGTGCTAATTACATCACTAGGCTCTAGGGAAATCCAGAGGAAGACATTATCTCTGTCTTTGAGGTTCTAATAGCTCCTTAAGCAATCACAGAAACAGAATCGCATATATTAAAATTGCAAAGAGCAAGCAAGTCATGGTCAGTGGGAAGAGCATCCGGCTAAAATATTTGGGTTTAAAATATTCCTTCACAATTCATTAACAATGAGGCACGCCTGTCTACTACTCACCATGTCTGCTTCCTCAGTACATGTACGGCATGTCATTTATCTTAAACAAATGTTGAAAAAATTAAACAAGGTCATGTACATTGAAGTATTTTATAAGTTGTGTGGGACCATGATAATGTAAGGAAAGGGAAGCCCAAAGAAGTTAAGTGGTCCACCTGAGATACATGGCTATTATCAAACTTCAGAACAACACTCAAGTGGAGGTCATGGCCAACAGTGCTTGTATGATAATAATAATATCATCAAGTGCTTATTATGATTAGTATTCTGCCTAACATTTCACCTATATTATTTCATTTGTAACAACCATGCTTTAGTTTTACACATATAGTATGTGACTCTTTTCATATCTCTCCTACTTCATCATTTTATCCAGAGTTACTGGAACTCATGAGCAATATCATGTTTTAAGCAACTATATCAGAAATTTGGGAAATGCAGGACATGTGCTTATCTTTCCACATTAATAAGATAAGAATAAAGAGGATCTTACTTCAAGATTATGATGACATATTAGAAAATCATGCAACACAATTTCAACATGAGTGACAGTTTGCAAGCTGAGGGGTCATGGCTCTTCATTAGAAAAATATGATGATCAAAGGTTCTTTATTGATGCTAAAGTCTTCTAAAATTTTTTTGAAATGGGCTTTATGTGCTCGTGCTCAGGCAAATAGGAATTTGTCATGGAGTAAGAGTAGCGAAACATTTGTAACTGCAAGAGGCGGTCACAAAAGTCTTGACTACTTGACTACTGGGGAAAAGTCTAGAACTCTTCTTAAGTAAATGGGGTATGCTTTATTTCCTTTCTCTCCACATATCTGGGTTTCTCAGCACAGCTTGATGAGACATGAGATATGCATTATGTAGTCAGCTCTGATGAATCTCAGGGACATTGAACACTAAGAAAGCAGTACTATAGAAAAGTTACATTATCATACTCAATACTGTGCCTTGCCCATGTGTGAAAAGAGTGAGCGATGCTTTCATGATAAAGTAACAAACATATGGGTGAGAACACTGAAAACACCAAGACATATGATTGAAATGGTGTTGGATGGGTGATAAAAATAAAAAACCATGAGACATAAAATGCTTTGGGGAATAGTTACTCCTTTGATGCAGACTCCAGATAAGCAAGCATTTCAAAGAGAGAGATTTAGTATCTAGAACCAAAAGTCAGGGGAAAAAATAGGCCATCACAAGTCCTGGCCTGATGGAAATTTGAAATGTTCTGATCTTTATTTGGTCACATCAGCCTAGTCACTTAAATGTCAAATACATAAATCATTTAAATTATTTCTTACTCTGAAGCCAATGTTCTTGCAAATCCTATGTAATCTATTACCTGGAACGTAGTGTTTAACAGCACCTTCCAATGTTGGCTTTTTTTTTCCATTAAAAGTTTTATTTATTCTATTTATAGTCAAGTTTCCAATATAAAATTAGAAAATTAAAGCATGTAAAGTAGCTCTCTTATGACTTCTCTTCTTGTTGCCTTTAACCCTTACCAGTCTCTTTTTTCTTTTTGCCTTCTTCCTTATACTTAATACTTACAGTTCAAAACTGAGATCCCAGCTCCTGGGTAGTCCTTAACCCAAACTCAAGAGTAGAAGAGATATTTCCCTTGCCACTGGCCTGATGCCCTCTGTTCCTATTGTAGCCAGCCAAGATTGAAATTTCTGTTTCTTTGCCTATGGAGTCCTACCCAGGCTCCTGTTCCCAGGATCCCAACAATCACCCACATCCAGTTCATGGGATTCACCCTTAACTGCTTCCTGTCCTGGAAGTCAGTTTTCTGTCCTTGAAGCAAAGGGGGAAGTAAGAAGGCCATACTTTGAAGCTATCTCAGTAGTGCTAGGGAGGATCAAAATTTGAACCCAAAAGATTTTTTTCAGTCTAGTTATTAAGTGGGCATCCCCAATGAGTAAATATTATAGTACATTCTGTGTATATGAAAAATGAAATACACAGTTTCTGCTCTCATGAGACTTACAGGGGAAATGAAAGTATAAAAGCAGAACTTGGCTACAATTTTCTAGGTACAGTAATAAAGGTAAGAGTAGTAGTAACTGTTAATGCTAACAACGTTTGGGTACTATATGCCAGACATTGTGATAAATAGCTTATGTAGAGTATTTAATTTAATGAAACTGGAGAGGGGCTGCATCATATATGGCTTTGGACTCATATAAACCCAGTTAAAATTTATCCTCTATTTAATGGGGTCTGCTTGAAGGATTTTAAGAAGAGTCATGGTTGGGTCAGATTTATACTATTAATGGATTTATTTTATAGATTAAGGGACAAGACACAGAGAGCAGGCCAAAGATGATGAAAACTAGAGCCAGGGTAACAATTTTAGAGACAAGAGAGGAGCACATTGACCTAAAAAATACTTTGAAATGAAAATTGTTGGGACTTATTTAATGGTAGATAAGAAGGACAGATTCAAGGATGTTACTTTAATTTTAATTTGGATGACTTATAGACAGAGAGGAGGTAGATGAGGAGAAACAGGTCTGGGAAAATGATGGAGACATGATGTGTTCATCTCTGGATAGCGGAAACAGGAGCAGCCATGACTGGGGAGGGGTCTTGGCTGGAGATAGAGCTGTGTGTGCTTTTGTTGTCTGCTTTCTTCCCCCCTCCCACTCACATCCCATTTACATTCTCATCTTCCTGCCCTGCACTCAGTGTATTATGACTAATTAACAGGGGAAGAACTGAGCAATAATTTCTTCACCTCCTCCTCATTTTTACACAAGTCTAAATAAGGCTGTTATGATTGGAAGGTGATGCAAATTCTCTGGCCCTACCCTGAGATAAAATACATGACAACCTGAAAATTCATTTAATTTTTTTTTGACATTTACCTTCTAGAAATCAAGGGATTCCCCCATTCATTTTATATAGGACCAAATCTGAAATCTGTGGGCGAGTCATGTATGTCTTTTAGTACCAAGTGTTGATTGGTCTCTGGTCTTTTATCTACTCTTAATGTGAAAAGATACTGAAATTCATGAGAGGATAAAACAAAAGTAATAGACATCTGGATTTGGAATGTGTCTTATAATTATTTAGTTATGTGTTTACCTTTTGAGTACATATGGTTTATGGAAGTCAGTGTTGAATGGGCTACTTTTCCTAGGCATAGAACATTGGCTGAGATGTACTAGAAACATGCTAGATAAGAGAGAGACTAAATTAAGACTTGTTAAGTAATATAAATAATCTATTTATCCATATTTAATCCATAAGGATAATAGAGAGTTGAGTGATGCATAGAATTAAGGCTATATGAGTTCAATATTATATCATTAGACCCGTGTAAGCACAGAGTTTCACCTGGTGTACCTGGTGAGTGAATTTATGATTCACAAAGCATTCTGAGGCTGCTCTGAACATGCAGTCTCTCTTGTCCTGCTTTTGGCATGACAGGTCCTGTGAAGGTTACTGGCTTTTTCAAATAGCTGAATCACAGAACACTGGGTTTTTGTTCCCACAGTCTACCAACCTGGCATCTATGTTGGGGTTGTCACTTGGTAACAAGACAAATACTCTGACAGAGGTGTTACACTCCCTAACAAAGTTTGTTTCATATGCAGACTTTCTCACACTCCTGGCTGGCCTAGGGCCACATCTTAAAATAGGTAAGGTTTGCTTTCTGCTGTCGGGGATTGCCCTTCCCTGTTGTGGCCGGGTGCCCACCCTCATCCAAAACCTTCTCATTCTTTTGCTTATCCTCTGCACACACCCTGAAACTCCATCCTTGACCACCCTTCTCCCCTCAAACCCTCTTCACAGGAATTTAGATACACGTAATATTTCTCCCAGAGCCATTAACATGCTAAGTTTTATTACTAATCATAAAGAAGAAGTCTATTCTCTGATAAAGATATTTCAAGAAGTGTATATTTGGTAATATTTCAGTCAATGTGCCCCCAAATTTACACCATAGAGGTGACTGCCTTCACCTACATTTGGTCTTGCTCACAACAGCAGCAACTTAAGTTTGTAGGATGAGCCACGCTATCCAAATATTAAAACTGATTAATATTAATGATCTTTGTAATAAATTAACAGTATCTCAATATGTATAATGTAAATTCATCAATAAAACAAGGTTATTATATAGAATTTTATGACAGAACAGGATTTCCACTTTGACCTACAATCGTATCATATTTGGGATAATTTACCAACTGATGCAGAGATGATGCATTTTCCTAATGTGCACATTCCCCGTCTCACAGTAAATCATGTAAAATGGGAAATTATGGAAGTACTGGTTGTTGCTCATTCAAAGAGGAGAGGAGAATAGAAAGGCAGTGCAATGTGCTAAACATCAGTAAGTCATTCAGCAAACACTTAGTGAGCACCTAGTATGAACCAAATGCCTGTTCTGGCTACTGGGGAAGACCATCATGGTCTTGGAATTCATGGCTGTTACCATCTAACAGGAGAGAAGGACACTGAAAAGTTAACCACAGAGGCTATTCAATCACAGTTGGATAGGTGTTTCAAAGAAAAAAGCACAACATATGCAAGCCTTAAATTAGAATGTTAGAACTTTACTTTTAAAGTTGTTTTCTTCTTATGGATATTTCTCTTTTATATTAATACATGATTCACTGTAGTGCTAGTGGGGAGAAAAAAACTCTCAATATAGATACTTTGACAATGTATTTTTGATTTTAAAAGTAATGCCTGCTGATTATGGAAAATGTGGGAAATTTTTAAGGTATAAAGAAAGAAAATGATAATCCAGAAAGTTACCACCCAGAGATAAACACTGTTTAAGTTTTGACATATTTGCCTCGTCATTTATCTTCTGCACGTATTTTATTTATACTTGAGATCGTACTGCCTGTATAGTTTTATTTCCTTACTTTTTCCACTTATGATTATCTCATACACATTTTCCTGCAAGATGTGTTCTCAGCCTCTATACAAGTGATTTGCCCTACAATTGTTGCACGCACTATTTCAGGTTATTTGAGAAAACTCAATCTATGCATTTTATAATGATAAGGAACACTTGGTGGTGGCTGTGCTATTTCTTATAGTTGACCTACTGGTGGTGTTACTGCTGTGGTCTCCTAATAGGTTTCCCACTTATTGGGTTCTTTCTCTTTGTATTTCCAGATTTTTCTTATGAAAACACCACCTTTTACAGGTTACTTCCCTAGAGTTTATGGTAGACTGCCTTCAGAGTAGATCTTAACTCAGTCTGGTACCGGAGGCCCTGCTATAAGATCTGTCTTCTTTCCTCTCCTATCTATCCCCATAACACCATCTCTGCTCCAGGCAGACCTCAGAAAGCTATTCAATGATCTTTGCTTCTCACTTTTGTAATTTTAGTGCCTTCTGCTTTCTGTCTTGCATTTTTTTCATTTATCTCAACCCTTTCCTCAAGGCCCTAATACATGTCATCAATCCTTTCCCCTCCTTCTATGACAATGAGCACCCTACAATGAACACCACTCAAGTTGAGTTTTAATTATATACTGTCTTTCAGAACTTTCTCTAGTCTTTTGATGTGTGAAAGCCTTATCTTGTTATAATGAGCTTGTAAAACTGCTCTAATCTAGGCAGGAAGGCAACTCCCAAATCTGACTACCAGCAGTTATTCTGTTATGTATTAACTAGCACTATACAGCCCTTACTATATGAAGCACAATATGCTAAGATCTTGACAGACATTATCTTATTGGTTTTTCACAAAAGCCTTTGTTATTTAGGAATGCTTTTGGCTGCAAATGACAGAGGATCCAAAGTGTCTAATAATGCTTAAACAATACAGACTTAGATTTTGTCTTATATAACAGCAACAGCAAGAACATAAACTGGAGGTAGGTGGCTTATGGCATGGGCTTAGGGACTTTCAGATGTCAGGGCTCTTTTTTGGCAAATTTCTTAGCCTTCCTGTATGATTGCAATATGGCTGTAGCATCTTTCAGCATCATATTCTAACACAACCTTGCTCAAAGTTGGGTAGCAGGAGATGGTATAGAATACAGAGTTTCTGCTTGCATGCTTCCTTCCTAACAGGAAAGAAAAATGTTCCTAAATATCATTCTCCAACAAACTTCTCCCACATTCATTGCCCAGTACTGGGTTTATATGTCCACCCCTCAGACCAGTAGCGAGGCGCTCCTTCCCTGAGATAAGGAATCTCTGAATAATATCTGAAGAAAGTAGAAATTAGGAAGAAGCATAGCAGAAAGAGTTGATTTGTGGTGGGCAATCAACAATATCAGCTGTGTAGTGTTATTAGGAAATCAAAAGCTAGAGTAGCTGAGAAATGTGTGCAAGATTATACAACTAATATAGTAAGTGGCAGAAAGAGGATTCAAATGAGATCTTCTAATTCTCTCAGAATTCACATCCTTGCTTACCACACCATAAGGCCTCTCTAGAGAGTGCTAGCATCTTATTCAATTCGTCATAAAGTATTTAGTAAGAATCCACTTGATGCTCAGCACTGTTCTTGCTGCTGAAGTGAAACCAAGTGTGTAATCTCTTTAGGGATAGAAGCCTGACTCAAATGCAACAGCAGAATATACAAGATTATTACATTGCACACTCAACTCTAAAATGGGCAGTTCTATGTAGAAGATCACTGAGGATTTAGGGGCCAGACTGGACTCATTGGAAGTTACTGGGTGCAAATCAAACCTAATAGATTTGAATCAGTTGAAAGAAGGAAGGATGATATTTCTCTTGAGAAGAGTAACTTGAACGAAAGCAATATGCTGGGAGACAGCAGAGCCTGAAAAGGGAGTGAAGCAAAGCGTGGCTGGAGTTCTAGGTACATTTGATATCTGTCCCAAATTGTTGAGCTGCCAATGTGTGGTTAAAAAACAGTGGAACAGATTTGTCACACAGACATTGAGGGGTGGGGGTTCCCTCAGGGGACTGATGAAAAGGGAGAAGAGATGGAGACCACCAGACTACTGAAGTCTCACTAGAGAGTATTGAGTGCCAAGGGATGTTAAAACTTGTAGGAGTCAGTGGCTCTTAATAAAAGATAAGATTTATGTTCTAATCAAAGGCAAATGAAAAGTTCTTTGGGTGTGGCTTGTGACAGGCTGTTAGGGTAGAACCCAGGATTATTTAAGAAATTATAGCTTGAGAAAATGTACGACAGTTTAAAATAGAGAATTTCTAAGAAGGAAAATAGTGATTTTTTTCCTCCTTCCCTTACCCATAAGGTCACTTGGGTCTACCTAGACTCAAAAGAGAGAAAATATCCCATTGTCTTTATATATCGGAAAGAACCCTCAGGCCATGGCTGTTCAAAGGTAGAAGGAGTATAGTGGAATTTGATACTATCCTTGAGGTATAGCAGGGAAAGTCTTGAAACTGGGCTTGACGAGTTTTAGCTAACTTTGACAGGCATATGTAGATATTGACAAATTCTTAAGTTTCTGAATGATGTCATCCTCCCAACAAATTTCTCAAACTATGCCTTTACAAATAAGCATTTCTCTTCTAATGATGTCTTCCTGAGTAAAATGTTGAATCACTCAAAGGATGTAGATTAAAAAAGAGAGAGAGAGAAATGCTGTGTGGGAGGGGCAGAGCTTTATAAACCTAGTCATTACCATGTCTGAACTGTAACAACTCTCAGAGGAGCATTTCTTGTCAGACGGCAACTCAGAGAATAACAGGTATTTCAGTGATTTCTATGGCCTTCTCTACGGGAAATATGATTTCATTTTTTCTCCTCTTTTATGTTGGTATTAATATATTGAAAATTAAGTTGTGGAATGTTTGTAGAGGGTGAGCAAAAATTAAGTGTTTTCTTGTTTAGTTGTTTGTTTAATTGAACTAAAATATTTTAGTTCAATATTTGTATTAAATTTATAGTAAGTCTTAATTTTGAAACTCAGAAGCTGGCCAATGCCTTATGTAGCATTAACCAAAACAAAATGTACATTCAAATTGTGATGTCAACTTTATCGAATGCTGCGTCAATGTAATACAATGTAAAACAAGAATTTTTTTTGTTGAATTTAGTTCAATAATGGATCAATTTAATAGAAGAGAAAAATCAGCCGAACTAGCTACTGGGTTGACTCAAGTATGGTTCAATAAATAATTTAATACCCCATAAGGAGACAACTTATTCATTATGAAAGTTATCAACTAAAAGATACTGTTTTTAATTCTGTGGGTGGATGAAATGTTTCCCTGAAACTACTGTTTTATCTTAGTTCTCATTGATTTCTGTGGTTGATTTCAAAATATTTGCACTGTCTAGTTGCAAAAATAAAAGATGACTTTAAATGCTCCAATCTACCATACAGGGCCAATGGGAAGAGCTACAGTGGCAGTGTTCCTGGTGGCTCCTCCCAAATTCTTCATTACCTGTGCCAAGTTTCAGTGGTGCATTTGTCAACTTGTGTTGCAGGAAGCAACACAAGCATCAGGGAGCCCAGCCCTGCATATGATTTTCATTCCCATTCCATTGCCACTCTTCCCAAAGATAATATTAAACATTAATTAGGAACATAATATTTGGAAGTTGGTGAAGTTGTATAACTTATTATAGTGTTAAGAAATTACAGGTGTATCTGTTCTGGAAGGCTGTGGTAATTCACATCACTCCATGAATTTAATTTTGCATTGCCTTGGTAGGTATTTATCCAACATAGGCATGGCCTTCTCTGAGAATTAGGAGATTCTCAGAGATCTCTAAGATTAGGAGATTCTGTATATGCATGCTTCATAGATTTCTAAAATTAAGAACCTCTCAAAACTTATTAATATTTGAAAAATTTATAGGAAAAGCACTAGACTTGGAATCAGAAGGCTGGGATCCAGTCTAGGCTTCTGAAATGAACTAGCTGTGCAATCGACATCTTCAAATTTTTATTTGTAAAACAGAAATTGTTAAGCTTCACTGGACAAGTAGTTATGCAAATTAAACAAAAAGGGAGCTGAAGGAATTCTGTAACTGCCATATAGACATCAGATATTATTTTTACGTTCAATGCAATTAATTGCACCTCATTTAAAAATAGAATTCAGTATTTTTAAAAAATTAAATGCATCTAGGAAAAATGTATTCTGTTCTTACTAATTTTTATTTTACCAAGTTACCTTATTAACAGCTTTTTCTGATAGTTTGTCTAGACACTTCAATTTTTCTTAGTGTCAAAGTGACTAACTATGCAGATGGTTACAAAGAACTAGGTATGGGAGAAGTCTAAATTTACTTTTCTTGGCTCTGATCTCTTATTTACATTTTTTACATAGGGATAGAGAAATATTTTATTTATATTATTAATATTCAGTTCTTTTCCAAATGGTATTGAGATAATTAATTTTGAAAACCCATACAATAAGTCTAATTATCTGTAAAGACAATTTTAAATTGTGGAAGGAAGAGGAAGCATATTTCTAAGCCACTCAAGTTAATCTAGTAGCCATGATGAGGCAAAAGAAAAGAAATAGTGATTTTTTCAACTTACTAAGCCTTCTAATAGGATTACAGAGTTGCTACTTTTCTCTTTTTATATCCCTCTCTCTAGCATTTCTCACACTATAACTTACTTAAACTCTTCCACATCATAGTGAACGTATACATCAGCAAGTGAGGCAGTGTGGGACATTCAAAAGAGTGGACTTCCGTAGGTAGACCTGAGCTTGAATCCCTGCTCTGTTACATATGAGCTGTGTGACCTTATACAAATTACTTAACCTCTCTGAGCATAAGGATATAATCTATAAAATAGAGACAAACATATCTGCCTCATACAGATCTTATAAAGATTAAATCAGGAGACAAAAGGAGGTAGGAGAGTTTCAGGAACAAATTTTATTTAAATTACTATTTTTGTCTTGGTAAAGTACAATCAGGTCATATTTCAAATGAGAAATTTTGATACACATTCCAATTACTTTCTTAAAAAAGAAGAGTTCTTATAGATTAGAGAAATAATTGACAGCTGATCCTTGTTGGGAACCCCTGCTAAGTGAAACCATAGCTGTAGACAGTCAAGACAACAGCTACAGAACATGCTTCATCTTGGGGGACTTTCCCAAGCCACTCCCCAGTTCTGGGAAGCCACTGTCACAAGGAGATTTCCTGAGGGATGATGAGTGTCAATGTTGATTGGTATATTTATATATTTTGTTAATTATAAGGTATGTTTCAAGCTATCATGAAAACAAAACATACAGCTAGAAAGATGAGTATTGGCCAGTACCAACAATACACACACACACACACACCCCTTGGGTGTGTCCAAGCATTCAGTTGCATGCAGAGCTTTAGGTCATGGAAGGTGTGTCTGTCATTTATTTTCAGATAGTTGATAAGTTGTGTATGTATGTGATTCATATAAGTGAGATTATCCCTGCAGTCCCGTCTGGCATTGACTTCCCACCTGGGAGGATGGGGTGGCAGAAGAAGGGGGCCCTTCTAGTGCTCCAGTAATGAACTCCCCAACATAGGAAGGCCTTTTACAGCAAGGCTGTGGTATACGTAGTATGTGTAGAATGGGAGTTTGGGAGTAGGGCCTGGGTGAAATATAAAACCTCAAACAATGTGTCTGAGCCACTTCTAGAATAGCAGGGAACTTGAAAGGAGATTGATCATCTCAACTGGAGCCAACAAAAATGTGTATAAATGTGGCATGTACTTGGATATATGTGTATCTGTGCGTGTGTGTGTGTGTCTGTGTGTGTGGTGTGGGGTGTGCAGTGTGTTGGTGCAGCACAGAGATTGAGAGCATGACCCCACCTGACTTTAATTTCTAGTCCTGCTACTATTTTTCATTACTGCTGTTATTATCACTGTTATTATATGGAGTGCCATAGAATGTCACTACTCATCATATAACTGTTCTCTGTATGTCAGGATGTAGTGTCTCATGCAAAATGGAAATGTGGGACTCTTGTTTAAAACTATTAAGAATTTCAAAACAGTGATAGGAGAGCTAAGCATAGGGCCCTTTATGGCTACATAGATCACACGACCATGAAATTGTCCCTGCCCTACCTCACACTGTCCCATGAGGAGGAAGAGAGAGGGAACCTCAACCCTATACAGGGTACAGCCTGTGCTACTCTACTGACCTCACCCAAAATGTTACATCATCTTTTATAAAGTTGGTTTTTCCTTCTTCACTTTCCTTCTAGATTTAAACAATGGCAGACCTTTATGTGGCAAACACAATCTTTGCCCTCAATTTCTTCAAGCATCTGGCCCAAGTGAGCCCCACCCAGAACCTCTTCTTCTCTCCATGGAGCATTTCATCCACCATGGCCATGGTCTATATGGGCTCCAGGGGCAACACTGAAGACCAGATGGCCAAGGTGAGTTTGAGTTATAGTTCCATATTAGAACTGAGTGGTTCCTAAACTGAATTGTAGAATTGCTCTTGTTTTACGCTCAGGACATTTTGACTAATGAGGTCAGCAATCATCACCTGCTAATAAAGCACCAGCCCTTACAACATGAATTCCTTAGACTCAAATCTGTAAAACAGCCAAACCACAAAAACCCTCAACTGCAGATGCCAAAGCTATATAGGAGTTGAATAGCCTGTAAATAGTTAATGGTGACATCATCATAAATTTTAATAATATAATGTTCTTTCTTTTCACAGTGAGTGTTTTGCACCCATTATCTCATTCAGTTTTAAGACAGATATCATTTTACAGATGAGTACACTGGCAGTGTGCATGAAGCCTCTACTGTTTCCTAACTCCTAGCTTAGGCTTCTCATTGCTTTTCCTCCATGGTGTGTTTGCTCCCAATTTCTATGAAAGAATTACTCCTAATGGTGTGAAGAGTGTGTTGAAAAAAGAAAACAATGTACCAGGGTTGTGGTGACTACATTCACAGAGATGCATGAATAGTGATGTAGCTTCAGAGGACCTCACCATATTATCAAGCCCACGGGGTCCTATCAACAAAATGGAGCTTGGCACTGTATGTGGCCAGTGTCCAGAATCAAGGTGGACAGGGTGTGGAACAGCATGGTTATGCATTTCTGTATCAAGGCCTCTGCCTTCCTTCCTTGGTGAATGGACACAGACCCAGCCAGCAAACATTTCTACTAAGTCTGGGGCCTTGAAAATATGCTGAACTTACACACTGCACACTGTAATAGTGTTAGAGCTTTTGTTCAGCATAAGTAAAATTCTTGTGATCCATGTTATTTCCTAGGTCAGTGACCTGGACATGTTTATAATATAATTAAAATTCCTTTGCATTCACACACACACACACACACACACACACAGAGAGATATTAAAATTGAATACTTTACGTACAAGCACGCATTGTGCTTTTGGTCACACCAAAATGCTGCCAGCTGGTTTCTAGTTTTCCATGAGAATTGTACCTGAGTACATACACATGCTTTCCAGGCACACAGTGACCCATGAAAGGTGGGACTCATTTGAAGGTTGAAGTTTCACAGACAGAGCATTGGCCAGTCTCACTGCAGGAGGACAGGGGATGGATGAATCACTCTCTGTGTTTTGACAGTTTAAACATGGAGACTTACAACAAACTTCAATTGCTCAACTCTCTGATACCAGCAGCATTTTGCAATACTCCTTCTTTATTGATATTATTATTATTTTTTGCTTTAAAAATAAAGATAGTAAACTGCCATGAAAACTTTAGAAAACATCAAGGTCTTACATTATTTTTAAAGTAAATGAATCAGAAGCAATATATTTTGAGGGCAAATGCTAAGTGAAGTTCTCTGGGTTGTTAAAGTAAAAAACTTGACTGCAATACTAAAGGAAAATTAACTTATTGGTCACTATAGACACAAGATAGATTTTCTGTATCTAGAAAGTGCTTTAAGCACTGAAGACTATGCAAGGATTTTATATAGGCTTTTTATAACTCTGCTGCATGTACAGATTTTAAAATTCAAATAGTAATTTGATTGCTTCCTGAGTAATAAGAAAGAGAAGTTCCTTGGCTTGGAGGAAGAAGTACAGGCTTTAGGGACAGTCCTCTCTGTGTTGGAGTCATGGCTTTGCTACTTACTAGGTGTGTGAGTAAAGACATTGAAACCCTCTGCACCTCAGTTTTCTTGTCTATAAAGTGGGAATGAAAACATATAACCTGCAAGACAACTGTGAAGATTAGAGACAATATGTAAAACACTTAGTAGCCATAGTTGTAATAACAGCTAATACTTACTAGTGCTTTATTTATCCAGGCATCTTTCTAAGAACTTTATGTGAATTTACTTAGATAATAAAAAATCCTATGAGGCAGGTGCTTTGATTAGCACACTCATTTTACAGATGAGGAAATTAGGACAAGAATAGGCCACACAGTTGGGAATTGGTGTAGCTATTACCAGTATATAGTTGCAGTGAGAGAAAATAATAAATAGAAGCTATAAACTCCTAAAGAGCACAAGCCCATGCAAGATTAGTGTGCCAGTTCTTATGATGAGGGTGAGGCAAAAGACTTGTGCAGGCCAAACTGCCTCTTTGAGAAGCGTGTCTGCCTCACTGTTTTCTCTGTGGCCTTAGCATGGACTGGGATCACCTTGCATCCCTACTCCTGTGAGGAGCTCTGCCTCCCTGAGTGATTTTACAGCTATCAGGGAAGCTTTAGTGCTACCTGCGACAACCCTGATTTAAGGCTCCATTTCCTTGGAAGGGAGGAAAACGAGAGAAGCTGTTGCAGAAAATAGTCTTTCCTCATGTGAGGGTGGAGTAGGGCCACCTTCTTTTCAGAGAGTATTAGGCAGGGCTTACAATGTGTGACTTGAAGAGCAGAGAAAGTCCCCACAAACCCTGACACCTCTCCCTCCAGCTCAGAAATTCACCAGCTGGCTGGACAAGGCTGCTTTTCCTTCATTAGCAGAGCCCCAGCCACCAACCCACTCACCAGATCAGCTCCCCTTTGCCACGGGCCCCACAGGAAAGTGCCACAGGACTAGCGGGTCCCAAGGATGTTAGAGGTGGGGCAGCTGGGTGGCAGGGACAGCCTGCAGGTGCTGCGACTGGCAGATCGGCTGGGCAGGTGATAGTGCTGTGAGGACAGGGCCTGAGGCAGCTTCCAGGGGCCAATCTTCACCTGCCAGCGTCACTGTGTCAGCTGAAACTGCCCACTTATAGAGATCCATGCTGTCGTCAGACCCCTGTAACTTGTCCCTGGTATGTATAAATATTTTAGGTGAGCCCTGTTAATATTGAGTGACCTGTTTTTAGGCCCAGTTGACTTTGGCATGTAGTTTTTGACAGATTAGAAGTATATTTCATGTATCAGGCCACTGAAAAGAGAGAAAGAGGCACAAGATTTTGAGATAACCTTATTACTTTCTTCAAAATACTGACATTTTTTTCCAAGACAATTTATGCTTCTTCCCTATACACAAAGGCAGGAAACCAGAAACCAGACACTTAGAGGTACTTGATAGCCATTGCTTTTTAAAGTTCCGTAATTCAGCAGGAAAGTGTAACCACTCTCTGTAATTGGGATTGTAGGTGTTTCAGTTTGACAAAGTTGGAGTCCATGAAGTCAGGCCGGTGACCCCAGAGAACTTCACCGGTTGTGAATTCACACAGCAGATCCAGAAGGAGTCTTATCCTGATGCTATTTTGCAGGTATCTGACTCATTTGCTCATATTTCATTTGTATTTTGTTTCTAGAATCCTGTGTCTTAAAGTTACAGTGTTAGAAAGGAGAGGAACTTTGTACAACTTCCCCCATTCACAGAAAAAAAACTAAGATTCAGGTCATTAAGAAAATACCCTTGGGCCATACCTATAATGAAGGGCAGAGCCAGAGCAGAATCCAGACTTTGGGGCTTTTAGAAAAAGGCTGTTTCTAAATTCTATCACACCTCTCTGCTGTTAGTTGGTATATGTAATTTACTCTAAAAATATGGTGAAGACTCCCAGAAAACACATGTATGGATGACGATTTCCAGAGGTTAGAGAGTAGGGAGTGACAAATAACTGAGAAATGAGCAAGGCCAGGCAGGCCCAAACAGATATGTTTCTCTCTCTCTATCTATCCATCCACCCAGCCATCATTTCTATATCTTGTCTACCTATCCTCTTCCTATATCTATCTATGTATCATCTATCTCAGGTAGTAATACTTTTCCTCAATACTCCATTTCCTTAAATGTCAGCTAAATTATAGAAACTGGGTCTAGATGTGCTCCTATTGGAAACCAGCTTCTACAGTCATGCTCATGAGGTAGACAATGGAGTCTCCCAAAGCTTCCTTCCTGGTCACCCTGATGCTCCATTTATCATCGCATAGGGAAGTACGGGCCAGAGGAGGTGGAGAGGACCCCTGTAAGATAGAGGCCCTCTCCTGCAGCACCCAGCCGCCTGTCTGGAGGGCTCTGTCCTCCACTCCAGCCCAGGTTGCTGTGACTAAGCCCTGTCTCTGCCCTAGTGCTTACAAACTGCAGGTTGAGGATTGGATCCCGATTCACTTTTATGGTTTTCCAAAACCAATGTTTTCCGCTGCATAGGCTACTCCATAAAATGGGTACCTACAGAAGCTTTTTGACCTTTGCTAGACCACTGTTAAGGTAACATTGTCTCCCCCAGATTTATTGAGGTATAACTGACAAAAATTTTACATATTCAAGGTGTACAACGTTATGATTTGATATACTGATGCACTGTGAAATCATTACCACAGTCAAACTAACACATCCATCACTACAATTAGTTACCATTTGTGTGTGTGTAGTAAGGACAAAACATATACTCTTTCTGCAAATTTCAAGTAAAGAATACAATATTATTAACTAAAATCAACTTGCTGTACATCAGATGCCCAGAACTTATAATAAAAATTCCTTAGAGACCTTGAAGTTTAAGAAACTGAAAAGGAGCCTTTCTTCTAGGGTGTTGGTTACCTCCTGCTTAAATCCAATCCATAGACACAGCAAAATTTGAAATAAATTAAAATTTATCTGAGTTTTAATGTACTATGTCCTTATCAAAATCACTTCCTCAAAGATTCCTCTAAAGTACTGAGAGAGAGAGACAGAGACAGAGAGAGAGAGAGAGAATGCATTAAAATAGTATTTTACCATTGTATTGAGAAAACATTGTCATCACTGAAGAAATGTCTTGGTAGTCCTGTGTTATACTGAGAATCTCTTCTTTCTGATTAAGGCACAAGCTGGACATAAAATCCATTCATCCTTCCGCTCTCTCAGCTCTGCCATCAATGCGTCCACAGGGGATTATTTATTGGAAAGTGCCAATAAGCTGTTTGGAGAGAAGTCTGCAAGATTCAAGGAAGTAAGTGAAACCTGTAATAGAAATGGCTGGGCTCCAAACCAGCACTGAGGTCACTTTCAAAGTGGTTCTCTACAATTCTACAATCCACACAAGCAGAGTTGGAATTCCACACTGTTTCCCAAAGGCTGGCCTTAGGTCACAGCTGCCTTTCTGACCCTCTGTGGGTTCTTCCTCTTCCTGTTGCAAATGTCCCAATTGCAGAGTAATAAATCAGGACAAGGAATGCAACTGTTTTCCTGAGACACTATCCTCCAAGCCAAACCTCTTTTCTCTTATTCAGTGTCTATAATGCAAAGAGTGCAAAAGGGTGGATAGTGTTGGGGCTGGAATGTGGGTCAATGGAGGGGGTAAATGGAAAGTTTGTAATCTGCACTATTTCCTCCCCTCAGCCACCCCCACCACAGCCAACCTCTGTCCCTACCCTGAGCCCAGGTCTCCCGTAATCTGCAATTTCGCCATGGCCTGTTCAGTGTATATTGTATGTAACTATTGGCATTTTATTGCTTTAAAGGAATTCATGCAACTCTGTAAGAAATATTATTCTGCAGAACCCCAGGCAGTTGACTTCCTAGAATGCGCAGAAGCAGCCAGAAAAAAGATTAATTCCTGGGTGGAGACTGAAACCAAAGGTAAAAACAAGAAAATATTTTCTTTTCTTCTTTCCATTTAGAAAACCATAAACTATTTTATTAAACCATCCTTGAACTTCAGTCTCCTCTCCTTACAATTTTTCAAACTTTAGTTACTTTGGTTAACCTAAATGTATGTCTGTTTAGCTGAGTGGTGTTTTAAATGAGAAAAAAAAAATAACTGAGACTCATCTAATAGAAGACCTAGTAGACCTAAATACTAACCCCAAATTTTAATGCTTAGTTAATATGTTGAATGGACTCATTAAATGTATATATTTAAACTGGGACCATAGTGACATTTTTATTAGAATCTGATATCTCTCAGCCATATCAGAGAGTGCTGGGCTGTGGAGGCAGAATTTTTACAAGTTTACCAACATTGTAAGCTTGGGACGTTGCTCACCTCTCTCACCATGGTGTCTTTTTGTGAAAAATGACACTAATAACACCAATCTAATAGAATAGTTGTGAGGATTAAATAAAATAAGGTATTTTAATGGTTGAAATACTGCAAAAAAGGTATTCATTATAAGTGGACTGTTTCTTAAATCAATTTTTATTTTTTCAATGACCACACTCAGATGTAATCATTTCTGAGAACCTTCTCTGGCTCACTCCTTTACTTCCTTCTCTGCATTGTCATAGTACCTCAGCTCAATCGTGGAACTTATCGCACATTGTTTCCCAGCGATTTTGAATGTCTCTTCTAGTATTCTAACCTTATCCAGCATAATTCTTCCTTTCTCATCCCTTATATCTGCACTATTCCTACTTTGGTTAGGCACAACATAAAAATAATGTTAATGAATGAATGAGTGGGTCAGATCCATAGACTGACTAGACCAGACCTAGAAGTACTAAGGAACATACTTTGGAAAGGCACTATTATGTTCCTTAAGAGCCTTGCTTTCACTTCCTTCTTGAATTGAATAACTCCCAACTGCAAAACTTTGAGAAAACCATATAAAAGGAAGTGAAAAATCTCCTTGCCAAATTTGATAGACATTTTAAACTTTAAATGCATTATTTCTTCATTTTCTCTTGGATTTTGCAAACCTTTTGAGAAATTTTTTCAAATTTCACTGATGCTTTAAATAAATCTCCAGAAATCCTTGAGCTTGAGGATTAACATCTCTGCAGCTTGACAAATGTGGACACTGAGTTTGATGGCTACTCAAAGAATTCAAGATACCATATTCATAGTTTCACAGTTCTTGATCATGAAACCTAGATATATGTTATGTTTTCTGTAGGTAAAATCCCAAACCTGTTACCTGAAGGGTCTGTAGATGCGGAGACCAGGATGGTCCTGGTGAATACTGTCTACTTCAAAGGAAAGTGGAAAACTCCATTTGAGAAGAAACTGGACGGGCTTTATCCCTTCCGTGTGAACTCGGTATGAGACAACTAGATGCATTTTCTTAACATATATTTTAAGGCCTTTGACAAGACAGTGATAGAAAAATTAGAGATGACTCATTTATTCTCTTACATGACTTGCTAGTTATAAGTTCTGCATGTTTAGCAGTTGATTGATTCTTTCAAGCTACTGAATATCATTTGATAATTTCCTAAGAGGCAGTATAGGTAGAGGTGAAGACCATGGGCTTTTTAAGTATACAAACCTGGACTCAAATGTTGGCTCTACCACTTACCAGCTGTGACTTTACTAATCTTTCATGCATTCTGGTTTTGATCTGTAAAACTAGAGTAATAAAATCTTTAATTCAAAGTGTTATAAGTATACAATGAGAATTAGTAGGGTTTCTGGCCCATGTTAGATACTGAACAAACATTTTAGTATTATTATTATCTATATTATTATTGTCTATCTTAATAATTAGTAAACTTGAATGAGCTAATAGTAAATAAGATTAGAGTACTCACTGTAAGGATATACAAACAATTTATTTTGTTGATTAAAAAAAACACATTTATTCAACACTAAAGTAGAACCCATTCTCTCTCATGTCTAATTGTAAATCTCTTGGCATCTTAGAATTGACTTTCATATTCTAATTTATAATAATTTTAGACTCAGCGTATACCTGTACAGATGATGGTCTTGCATGAAAAGCTGAACATTGGCTACATAAAAGACCTGAAGACTCAGATTCTAGAACTCCCATATGCTGGAGATGTCAGCATGTTCCTGTTACTTCCAGATGGAATTGCTGATGTGTCCACAGGCTTGGAGTTGGTAAGGCTTTCAAACATCACTTGTTTTAAATTTCTGGGGCTAAGCCTACCTTTCATGACATGAGCGTCTACACCTTATCACAGAAATATGTGAATCAGTTGATAGATAGTAAATGTGGCATGTCTCAAAAGTTCATTCAAAGCCTTAACTGTGTCATATATGTTACCTTCTTGCAAAAATTTGACCAATCTATTAACTTTTTATCACCCACAATATAGTAAAGTTAAAGTAACTGATTTTTAACATTAGACTTAGAGTTGTTTCCTTTTTTCTCTAACATTCACTGTTTTCTGTTTGCTTGTTTATTTTTGTTTTGCTTTGTTTTTATTTGCAGCTGGAAAATGAAATAACCTATGACAAACTCTACAAGTGGATCAGCAAAGACACCATGGTGGAAGATGATGTTGAGGTGTACATTCCCCGGTTCAAATTAGAAGAGTATTATGAACTCAAACCCATTCTGAGAAGCATGGGCATGGATGATGCCTTCAGCAAGAGCCAGGCCAATTTCTTAGGCATGTCAGAGAGGAATGACCTGTTTCTTTCTGAAGTGTTCCACCAAGCCACGGTGGATGTTAATGAGGAGGGAACTGAGGCAGCTGCTGGCACTGGAGGTGTTATGACAGGGAGAACTGGTCACGGAGGCCCACAGTTTGTGGCAGATCATCCTTTTCTTTTCTTTGTCTTGCACAAAGTGACCAAGAGCATTTTATTTTTTGGCAGGTTTTCTTTACCCCCAAATTGAAAAATTCTATTCCTGCACAGGATTTTGTAGCATGAGCTATAAGCCTCAGAACTGCTATCTCAAGTGCCAAAAATTTAGAGACTTTTCCTACATATGTCTGTCACTCTGAACAACTTCTGCTACATACTAAATATAAACACAGAAATGACTAGACAAATGTCAATCATAATACGACAACCCTATTAATCCTTTGGTTTCCTAACATGGCATGATGCCCATTTAGTTTTTCCTTAGTTTATTTTACAGCATCAACTTTTTATTTATTATTTTATATAATGACAGATTTTTTTTATTATTGCCCAGTATATTTAATGTAACTGATAAAGTTACAGAAGCAGATGATCAGTTACTTTTCTATCTAAAGAAATTCATTTACTTATTTTTATAATAAAGGATGAGCAGGAGACCCTCCACATCCTTCTATGATAAATACCTAGAAGAAAGCATTGAACAATTGGCAGACATAGTTATGTGACTTTCTAGCATTATGTATCCCATATATGTGTCTGTGACTTACATAAAATTACAAATATATAATAAACATATTTCCACACAACCATATGTTTGTTGTCACTCTGTTAGGTCTGCAGATCATAAGACCTGTTATACCTTGATTCCCAGGAGTTCAGCATCATGGCTTGATTGTGGGAACCCAGAAACAATAGACAGGATAAAGGATCCAAGGGTGTAACCACCCTCTTGTAGGAAGATACAGTATTGAAAGTGAGTGAGATGGGGTTGTATAAAAAAAATAGATGAAAGCTGCCTTCTCACAGCAGCAAAAGGCATGGCAATTCAGAATAGTCTAGATCAGAGTGAAGAGACCAGTGTCTAAACCTCAAGGACACCAGAAAGAACCACCAAGTCTGGTGGTCTAAACATAGAATAAGGTCATAGTCATTGAGCTGAGAGCTCAGAGCAGTGGAGATGGGCTGGCTGCACGAGCAGGAGGGGAAACGTAAGACAGCTCATTTTAAAGATGTTTTGTTTCAAATAGCACTGAATGCTTTTGAGTGGATCAGAGGCAGAGCAGAACATAATTTAAATGCTGAGAATTAAGGAAAATCATATGTCTGAGGGTCTGGACTGAGAGTATATTCTGGCTGCAAAAGTGTGGCTGGATCCTGGAAATGGACCACAGCCCCAACCACAGCAGGCAGGGATGCTTGACTGATCAGAGCATGGTGGCTAAGAAGTAGTTTCAGGACCTGACTATCTGCCTCCAGATCCCAGTTCTAACACTTACAAGTGGTCTAACCATGGGCCATGCATGGTGCTTCTTTTTGTTTCAATTTACTTTCAGTGTAAGCTAGAGAAAAAACTGCTTTTGTCATAAAGTTGCTATGATGATTAAATGAGTTTATATGTATCAAGCAATTAAAAGAATACTTGGCATATGTAGTATCTAATAAATACTAGTGATTATGGCCCTTATTATGTTTAGCAGTAATAAAGCTGTTTCATTTTCAGCTGGTCAAGCATATGCATAGAATCTCAGAAAATTATTGAGTTAATTTTTCAATGCTTAAATCATGGTGGATTTCCTCTGATCAGACATCCTTAAAAATTAAGTGTTGTTGCTTCTTGCATTCTCCTTACTTTTAGATTTATCTTTCTAAGTACTTTAATAATGCATTCTGCAAGGTGGTAGATGGTAACTTTGTGAATTATTGCAAGTCTTAAAATATCCACATTATGCTCTTATTATTGAGTTAGAGTATGGGTGAAGAATTCCAGGTTCCAAGCACTCTTCAGCATTTTGAGGGTATGATTCTATGATCTTTTGGCACCCAAGTTGCTGATGGGAAAGTTGAGACCAAGATAATTTTTTCTCCTTGCAGTTTTAATAATTTTCTTTTGTTCTTGACAATACTTTTTGATATTCCATTGCCTTAAGTGTATTTTTAAAATTATGTTTTAAAAAAATATATCGTTTTAATCAGTAGATTTTTCCATCTGGAGAATTGTACCTTGCTTCAGTTCTAGGAAACTTTCAGCCATTGCTATGGGCTTACTGTTCATACCCTTCAAAATTCATACACTGAAATGCTAATCCCCAATGTCATGGCATTTAGAGGTGGGGCCTTTGGGAAGTAATTAACGTTAAATGAGGCCACGAAGGTAGAACTGCCATGATGAAATTGGTGCCCTTATAAAGGAGGTGAAGGCACCAGATCTTTTTCTGTCTGCCATGTGAGGATACAACAAGGAACCTGTGAGCCAAGAAGAGGGCTCCCACTAGAATCTGACATGCTGGCACCTTGGTCTCAGATTTCCAATCTCCAGAACTGTGAGAAATAAATGTCTGTTGTTTAAGTCACCCAGTCTATGGTATCCTGTTATAGCAGTCTGAACTGACTAAGACAGCCGTGACCCACTCACAGTTGCCTCTGCCCCGTTCTTATCTTTTCCCTTCCTCTGGATTCACATTAGAATAATAGCGATGTACCTGGGGCTCTTCTCTGTTTCTGAATTTTTTTGAATACTTAATAAATTCATGTGGCCCAAACATTAAATATCATAAAAAAGACTAGAGCAAAAACTCTTTCTGTTACTGCTATTCCCTATTCATTTAGTTCCTATTCCCTTAACTTTACTAGTAATACATATACATATATATATATACACACACACAGGGCAGGACATAAATAAAAATAGCAAGCAAACAAAATTGTTATAAATACTATGATATTAATTTGGGATATGGTTATCCTTTCTTCTAGCCCCCCAACAGGCAATAAAATGTGCATAACCTTGATTTTATTGATATAGGCAGTATATCTACCTATAGGAGTTTTAATCAAGAAGAAATGAGAAAGGGATCTAGAGAAGGTTTTGGGAAAAATGTGTAAAATTTAGTGATTTTCAAGAAGATGAAACAATTTCTTGCCTGATTCAGAAGAATCTGCATACTGTGCACTGATGCAGCCCAAGTCACTCTCTGGTGAACTGCTGTGAGTCAAGGTGAGCAGTCCTCATACCTGAAGCCCCTATGTGACACTTTCATCTAATAACAGTCCTGGGGGCATCCACAGATAATCACATCTGTTAAGCACAAGCCAGGAAGGCATCCTGGCCTTTCCTAGCACAGCTCTCATTTCTAGAAAAGTCCAGAGTAACACTGCTCTGCTCTCCACACCAACATTCAAACACTAAACTCTTAGCCAGCTTGCCAGAAGATATGTATGCCTCTGTGAAGAGAAAAAGAGAAACTACAGAAAGAAAAATATACCAGATATGCTATAAATAAAAGCTCCTCTTTTCCCTTAATCCCTTGGAATTTTCCTCCCATGCCTATTTTTCTCCTCTCTCCCTCCACCACTCCTCCACGCACATGCAAATAAAACAACTGACCTATCATTTCCCTTTACATAAGGAGTGAGGAAACATTCATAGGGAAAAATAAAAGAGAACCAGAAAATGATGAACTAACACGCCACTCCATAACCATGTCTAAAACATTGATCCAAACTTCATGTCCCTGCTGGCAGGGAGAACTGACATCCCATTTGTTGGAGTTATGCCCTACATTCTACACCAACTCTCCGGTGAGCACAGGAAAACTTCCGGACTTCCTCTCCCGTAGTACTAAAAGGGCAACTTCAACAGGTTCACAGTAAATAAATCACCAGCAATATTTTCCATTTCATTGCTCATTATTATTTCAGTAATTTGAAGCTTTCTATTTTTGTTTAAGAAAATCTACCAGGGTAAACCATAGTAATTGTTGTCAGTTGGCAGACTAGAGAAGGGATTAAGCAAAAAAAGAATGAGTTACAATCTGTCAGAATTCAGGCCTCTACATGTGGACAGACATGGAAAATGTGAGTAATGAGTAATTGTGTGAGTAATTGAGACAAAACCCTCAACTGTCTATCTCTCTATCTTTTTATTTGAACTTCTGGCTAAAATAAGCCTGAACGAAAGAGTGTGTACACACTCGTTAAAGTGAATCAAAGGGTGGGGCTGAGAAGAGGGAGGTGCTAATTTTTTTTTTCCATTTCTTCAGTTAAAAGTTACCTAATTCTTTAGCCACAATCACTTACTTAAGGAACAAATTGCCAATTCAGCTCCAGTAGAAGAAAATAAGGTATTGTAAATATTTCTTTGGTTAATAATGTTTATTTCTGTTTTTCTTCTTTGTTGAAGTGCCTAGGTAAATAGCAGATGATGAAGACCTCCCCACCCAAAAAATAAAAATAAATAAGGCTTCATCCCCTAAGATTTTTTCTGTACAAGTCAGAGAGAATTAACTCTGAGTTGGTTTAAGTTTGTAGTGAAGAGAGGGCTAAGTGGGAGAGAGCATTCATTTCCAAGCAAGTTAGAGAAACTGTTTTACTAGGAATTGTGAAACCACAATTTTCTTTTCTTCAGTCACATTTTTGGATTTGCTACCTCTCTATCTGTCAACACAGGCAAAGAATAACAGAACATTCTCAGAATAATTGAGCCAAAACCCTTCCAGCTCTACAGAAGAGTGGGCGTGGTGACATGAATTTCAATCCTAGTCATTAATATATGGAACTAATGGTCTGACTCTCTAAATGTGCCCCCATCCAACACCCCACTCTTCTGTCCTGGCCACTGTTTCATGGTCCGTTAGCTTTCTCTTCTTCTATGGGGTAATCCAAGTCCCTAATCGCCTTATACTAGGTGTTGTTCATAAATCATTCCAAACCATCACCTCCCTCATAAAAAAGCCTTTAGGTAAATAGAGAGGTTCTGAGGAGTAGGGGAAGATGTCATTTTCTGATATGTACAACTCCACCAAGGAGGTAATATCAGTATCACCAGCAAGAGGCTGTGAATAGTCTCTCATGGAAAAGGGGACAAGAATCCTTCCTGCTCCCTCTCCTCTTCCTCTTCATCCCTCTTCATATTTTCTTTCTTCTCCTGTTCTAGTCCTCTGCTGTGAGTCCTTCATCACCTAATCCCTTTCTTTTACCCTCAAAATCTTAAAGATAATAGAAAATAATGACAAAAGCAATTGTATTCAGAGTCAAGAGAATGAGGTTGCAGTTTTCACTCAGCTGTTAGTTAGCTGCACATCCTTCGTCAGCTCATTTAACCTCTCTGGCCTTTAGTTTCTTAGCAGATAACATGGGTGAGTTGGGTTAGGGGAACTCCAAGGTTCTTTCCAACTCTGATAAGCTGGGAGCATGTGTGTCTATGATGAGACAATTTGATGAATGACACTATCCTTCTTAATTCTCTTTAGTTTCTCCCCTGAGTCCATTGACATATTGAGTTAATGTATATATTTTTTTCATATATATATTTCATATATGTATATATAATCAGTTTATAGCTCTGGAAAATTGCAAAAAAGCAGTTTATTTTGAAAATAACATAGTAGGCTTCAGATTTGGACACTTACAGTCTTCTCTGAAAAGATAATTGTCCAACATTTGTATGGAAAAATTATTTCCTGTAAAATCTCATCCTACAATTCTAACACCCTTCAGAAAGTACTTTTCACTGTTGGGTTAAATATTACTAATGGCTGGCTTAGTACTTCATTAAATTTCTTTAAAAAAGAGGAAAATCAGAAATTGTTCCTCTTGTATGTTCTGGGCTATACCTGATATGTTAATGATGATATTAATGAAGGAATTAATAAAGCTGGATGTTAACTTTTCATGAGAAATTAGCTTTCATTAGAAAGAATGATTGTTTTTAGGAGTTTGTTATAAGTAAATAAACTCTAGAATAACCACAGACTGAGGTAGAAAGATAAAAATCCCAGACCCTAAAATATTACTTTCTCCCTTCTTCATGGCCAGGAAGCCAAACATTTTCCATATTAATTTAATTCATGAGTTTTTAAAAGATAAAGCTTGATATATACTGTATATAGTTAGCAAAAAGTCATTTAAACGAGTATAGCCTTAAAGGAAGTAAAGGTTGTTTCCAAGATGGCATTTGATCTGTTAAAAAAAAATACTCACAGGCAAGTTTTCAACATTTTATGAGGGTATAGAATTACTACGAAACTAGTTTTTTTTTTTTTAATCAAATAAGGTCAGCCTGGGATTATCAGCTTTGGAAATGGGTGGGAGCCACACCTACAGCATGTTTTAGAGGTTGGAAAGCTGTTTGGTTAAGGATAAGACTATGGTTAGGAGGGATTTCCACAGTATCATTGTTAACTCCAAGCTATGGTGAAACCAAACTTTGTCTACACATGCCTCTCCCTTGATTCAGTTATTAATATTTGACAATAGAGAATTGACATTTTTCAAAGCTCTCATTGTAGCTTTCTCAGAGAGCCAGGTGACATCAGTGCAAGACAAAACTACATAGCACTGGCATTAAGGGGAGTTCCTAGGTCTAAGAATTTGATTTAGTTTTGATCATTAAACCAATTTGAGAAAGTCTTTTACCATAAAACGACAATACATTGAACTAGCTATGTTTTTGATAGGGAAGTGATTTTAAAAGACTTTTAAATTAAAATATTAGAAAAATTAGAGATGAAATTTAGAAGTTGAATGTAATACCTCAAAAGATGAGGACACCTGAGTGCTCTTGTTTAAGAAGACCAGTTTCAGAGTGTCTCGAATGAGTGAGAATAAAGGCAAATGAGTCTTAACTTCTCAACTTCCCAGAAAGCATTTCTCACTTAATTGTGCATGATTTCAAGTTTAAATAAATAAATAATGGCAACTAGAGCCCAAACCTAGAGCTTTGTTTGCAGTGAACATGTAAACAAGTAATAAACGAGTATTTGTAAGTGCCCATTTTGTGCAAAGTCCTGAGCCAGGAGCTGTTGTATATAAAAAACAATATAAGAAGATAATTTTGTTCTCAGGAAGCTCATCCTAGAGTTGGAAAGACTAGGTATAAACATATAGAAACAAAAATAGTGGTGTGATAAATGCCAAGACAGTAGCCAAAATTATATTATGAAACTCAGCTGCAAACTGACCAGAATCCAACTGTCCTCTGGTGCATATTAGCATTAAAATTTGAGGCAAATTTTCTTAAATTCTTTCGCCTGCAGTGTTCTAATATATAAAATAATATTGTTGGACTAGAATTTTGCTAAAGTCTATTTAGCTTTTATGAATACACATATGGATGGGTATGTATACAAATATGGAAGGATACTTTTACAAAAGTAAAATAGGTAGAAAGAATTATTAACATGTTCTCTATCTTTTGCTTTATTTTTCTTAGGTTTTCCCAATGGACTCTCTAGCATCATCAATCAACCTGTTTGCCTTGGAATTTAGCAAAAAGCTAGCTGAATCTTCTGAGGGCAAAAATATTTTCTTTTCACCCTGGGGCATCTCAACTTCCTTGGCCATGGTGTATTTGGGCACCGAAGGTTCCACTGCAGTCCAAATGGCCCAGGTGAGTGGAAAAGGTCCACCATCCTATTGCCTTAAAACTAAATGCTTTCTTTGTCTTTTAATTTTAATTTTCTCTTGAGGACCCAATAGCCCACATTTTACAACAGTGTTGTCTAGAACAAAAGATACACTTCAAAAAATTCTAGACCATAAAACAAAGCCTGGTAAATGGAATCAATTTGAAAACTGTTGCTAGGAAAACCATTTAAGATCCTGTGTCCTTTAGCAAAATAAAATGATGAAATTATGAGGTTATCAATTTTGGTTGAACACCCAAACCAATTTTATTTTGATAATTAAAATATTTCATGAAGTAATGGGACAAACTTTAAATAATAGAATTATTTACTGTATTTTTAATCAGAAGGATTTTCTTGATGACACAAAAAAGAAAATTAAAAAAAATTCTGTTCCTCGTGCTTTGTTTGGCTGTTTCTTTGTTTAATCCCTGGTTGAATGAATCTAACCATCTCTCTCTATATATGTAGAGTCATAGATAACAAAATAGCCATTTATGTATGTATATATGTGTGTGTGTAAAAAATATATATGAATACATAAATGTACCTATATGTATATATAAATGGTTTTTAAATAAAAGGGACAGAAAAGACAATTTTACCTCAGTGTATTCCCAATATCAACCTAAAATATCTTATAAAAAAGTGTTAAAACAAAGAGACTAGAAACCTAAATTATTTAAAAGCAGCTCATTACTTACTCTATTAGTTTAACACATCATTTAAATCAAATCGGAGTTCCCTTATTTAATTAACTATATGTTCTGCAGTTATAGGAATGACTAGTTTGTATTTATGGATGTGTATTTCATATGATTACTTCTTGCAAAGTGTACTCATTTGTCTTTTTAATTGAAATTACAGGTTCTCCATTTTATCAGAGACCAGGCTGTTAAATCTGGTACTGAAAGTGAAAAGAAAAGAAAAATGGTATATCTTATATTTTAATATCCATTTGATGACTAAGAAGAAAGCACTTTTAGCACATGTATTTTAGTGGTTAATTTAAGCAACCTTTAGAGGGTGACTTTTCTTAGAAATATTTATGAAAATTATAGAAACATTTTTCAGAATGAAAAATATCTGCACATTTTGAAAAACCCCTTGTCTCTACCTCCTTTTTATCTCTCTCAAAATGTCTCTACTTTCACTTGCTCTTGCCTGCCTTTGCAAACTGGATGCAAAGAAGGATACTCCTGAGAACATTTAATTTTGTGCACCAATTACATTAAAGAAACATTTTTAGCTACTTTAGAATTGTTTTCAGCTTTCATTTACAATACACTGAATAATTTCATTTAGCTGTAGGTTGCTGACATTTATGTAGCTCTTGTTCAACATTTTTATTTGATTAATTCCTCTTTTTTTAAAGGAATTCAACTTGGGCAAGGCTGAAGAAATACATTCTGATTTTAAGACACTCATTTCAGAAATCCTCAAGCCCACCAATACCTACACACTTAAAACAGCCAATGGGATATATGGTGAGAAAACGTATCCATTTCACAATGTAAGTGGTAATGTCTTATTTTAAGCTAATGGGCGTCGGGGAGAGCCACGTGAGAGCAATCAATTAACTCTGTGCATTTCTCTGGGGATCCAGGGACAATCTTAATGACGTCAGTACTTCCCTATAAACAATCATTTAGACAATAAGTGTCTAAGTAGTAAAGGAAACAAATAATGGGTCTCAAGTCAGATCTAGTGATCAGATCTGTATGTCTAGAATAAAGAGGTAACGCCCAGGAACAGCCTGTGAACATATATGGAAATGTGGTTGATATAATGCTTGGGCCAATGTTTGTTTCACAATAAGCAAAGAGGAAACACTGTGCAGTAATTAAGTAAGGTAAGTACTAACGGGCAGAGGGTGGTGGTGATCATAGGACTGTGGCTACAGACTGTGTACTTGAGGGCAAAGCTACCTTGGTGTGAAAGGAGTGGGCAGCTTTCACATCAGGTCTTTAGAGACCGTGAGAAATGAAATATGAAATAATATCAACTCTCCTTTGCTAATGGCTTAAACTCCACCAATGCAGAACACAATGACTTTGTCCTCTGTAAAGACTGAAGTGCTCCTCAGAGTAGTACACCCTAAACGAGTTCAATCGTTTACTTCTTTCAGATTTGTCTGTCACATCCTTTGGCAGGTATCAAAAGAAAGCAGGAGGACCCAGGTGTCCCATGGGCAAAGAGTGAGGAAATTAGGTAGGGTAGAAGGATAGTAAGATAAAATAAAGCCATCTTGTGATTTCAAGCAGTGCTATCCATATCCATATCCAGTGAATTCTGGGAAGTTGAGGACTGGGGCTTTGCTGTTACTGAAGACAGAAAACCAGTCAAATGGAATCTTAAAACAGTTCTATTACTGATAAGTTTATGGACTTCTTTTTGAGCCAAAAGCAGGACAGATGATTCAGCTCAGTGGGCACTTGGAAACCAGACGGATACAGAGATACAAACCTCTTTTTACATGTTCACAAGCCCTGCATCAAGACAGGAAATAGTGCTTTGAGAATATTTAAGTTTTCTTTTTACTAGATTATAAAATCCAAGTAACTTGGACTTCATAATCGTCAAACCACTTCCTGGAAGAAGAATTAACTCACCCTTTTTACTGCCTACAAGCCCTCCATAAAGTAAGAAAACTGAAGGGATATCACAGCTGTCCTTAAGAATGAATTATGTTCCCCAGGCTGGTGCCCATTAACAGTAACCTAAGTCACAGCCTGCATATGATGATTGCCACAGGGTGAACATAAAAGGGCTGGAAGGAGGGGACCTTGCTTTTGCCTCAGAATGTCTAATAAAATCTTAGACCATGCTTAGAAATCCATTTTCAAAACCTTTGACTGTACTTAAAGTCAGTTTTCATGGCAGAATATAGTTTTCTTCAGGGGCCCTCCACAAAACTATTGAATGTTTAGAGTTCATAGAACGAAGTTGCCAGACCGACAGGTCTTACTTTGGTTCCATTCCTGCCACAGAAAGTCAAGTAGACTCCTAGTACCTACCGGCAACTGGGATCATGCCTGGTCATTCATAGCGTCCTCCATTTTTATTCTAGCTTCATTCCCAAGCATGAGTAAAAGTAGAAAATAAGAATATGTGGAAGCTCCAGAACTGTGGGCATCAGACCTTCCTTCTATGCCTGGATTTCAGTGTTCTGGTAAGCTTGAAGATGGTAGCGTTTAATTTTTGACCAAAACAGAGTGGGGAAAAAAAGAAGGCAGTGATGCATTGGGAGTTCGCAATTGTCCGTCTACCTAGTCCTTGTGGTATTCTAAACAGGTTTGATTTCTCAGTTTTGGACAAACTCTACAGAAGGGGATTTTTACCTATGTCTTTCAGAAATATTTAGAAGACATGAAAACGTATTTTGGTGCAGAGCCACGGTCTGTTAACTTTGTGGAAACTTCTGACCAAATCAGAAAGGAGATCAACTCTTGGGTTGAAAGCCAGACTGAGGGTAAGTTTTCAGCAAGGGGCTTGGCAGAGTGCTTTCTCCAAGTGTCGTTGTATTTATTGAATTTGTATCACATGTAAGTATGCATATTCCTTGAGTAGAACTGTGGACACATTCTAAAAATTCAAACATTTGTTTCTACTCATGCCCATAATTTTTAGATTCACAGGTTTCCCAATAAGTCTTATCTAAAACATATAAGTTAAGTTACCATTTTACCAAGTAGAGAAGAAAATTATCATATCCCACTAATTCCAAAGAAGAGTCTAGGGGTAAAAAGCAGGAAAATGCAAAAAGGATATTTAAACTGCTGTTGAATGTGTGGTTTTTAAAGAAAAATAGCTATTATAGAACTTCCACCCTTATTTTGCCCTGAGCCAACTTACCAGCACACCATTAGAAACATAAAATCAGAATGCTGTATTTCATGTAATCATTTTATTATATTACATTTACCTACTTTTTTTTCATACCTATAATTTGTTTGAAAAAAGGGAAATCAAGAAGTTAAATATACTAATTTTAATTGTTCTTAACTATTTTTAAAAGCTTTATCATATATGTTATACATAATCCTTATTTTAAGAAATTATTTTTATTTTTAAAAATGAACATTAAAATATTAATTATTTTTTAATTAAAAATTTTAAAAGCTAGAAGTCACCTGTTTCCAATTTTTCCTATGTGTGTGAATTTTCCTTATACAAATGTAATATTATGACAACTTTCTTTTAAAGGAAAGTACTACAACTTTTCTTTAAAAGGTTAATTAACCCATTCACTTTGTCTGAGATTATTAATGTGTCGGGATTTATTGCTATTTTATTATTTGGGCCTTTCCATTTATCATGATTTTTTTTCTCTCATTTCCTCTGTTGCATTGATAAAGTTTCCTTGTTACACTTCTTTAAGTGTACACCTACGCTTTTTGGTTATTTCTTTTTCATGGGTGAGATCTCTCAACTCTCTGAAGTCTTTGCCTGTTTTTAGATCATCTTCTTGCTGTATTAATTCTGTTTCTTATTTATGTGTGTTGAGTTTGATGCTTCTCTTTCATAGGGTTGATTTTCTTAATTCTTTAATCCATTTGCTTGTCTTTTTGTTTGAGAATCTCAGGTCATCTGTCTTTAGTTGGCAATTCTGATCACAGTCACTTGTCTATAGTGTCTATTGAGCTTACACTGATGTGCTGTGTCCATAACTTGTCTTCTGGTGTCAGAGGCTCCCAGTCTTTCTTGGAAATACCTAGTTCCTTGGGGACACTGTGACATAGCGTGCCTTCACTCATTACTCCAACCTGTGAGCTGACATATTTACAGCCCATTGCGGGCACCCAGGGAGGTACAGAAAGTCAGTAGCCACAATTGCTATTAACCAGTGGCTCTCAATCCTGGCTAAACATTCAATTGAATTTACTTATTTCTATGCCTAACTCCTGATTAATTAATTCAGATACCTGGAAGTGAGACTTAGGCATCAGTATTTTTAAGTCCTTGGAAGATTCTAAATGGCCAGGTTAAGAGCCACTGCTATAAGTGGAATTATTCCATTAATCTCACTGATGCCTCTACCTCCAGCAAGCTCCATGAATGCATGGCCTTTGAGTCTCTAACTCCCTGGGCAACACGCTGACCTCCCCAGAGGTCATATGTGATGCCTGTGTGTGTGCACATACTCTGATTTCCACTATCAGTCTCATGCATCTACATTTTCTCTTCAGGGATTCTTCAGATTTTCCAGTTCTTTACTGGCATCTTAGTTTACAGCACTGTTTCACAAGTATTCTTTTTAACAAATATTTGTTCTAGAATTAATTAACTTTTAAAAGCAGCATTTGACCATAAATACGAAGTCTAAAAAAGCCAGTACTTTGACTATGTATTGTAAAGTTAAAAAAAACAAACACAAAACACATGAATGTTGTACCCTAGTCATTAAATTTGCTTTTCATAGAATAGGGTAGCAATTCTGAAATTACTCTGTGTATAATCTAGGATGGAGCAAATAAGTAAATATATTGGGAATCATGTGAGCCAGTAAAAAAGAATTACAAATTAAGAAAAGGCAAAGGCTAGAAGGAACCGCATGGTCTTGGATTGGAATTAAAGGTAACAATATGACCTTATACTTTTTAATATATATACAGAAACATAATTGAATAGATATGGAAATAGATACAAATGTGTCTATAACACAGATATTTCCTAGCTCTGTTTGCTGAGAGGGCCTGGAAGCAATGAAACCCCAGCGGTAATCAGTATATCTAACACCCAGATCTTGATTTCTCAACTCCATCCTTCAAAAAAGGAAAGCTGGACTTCTAGACAAAATGCCAAAACCAGGGTGGGAAGAGAGGAAGTACAAGATAACGATATCTTGTGATGACAAGAGGTAAGGAAATGCTCAAAATATTTGGAAATATGTGAAAAAGACAGAGGAGCCAACTGAGGAGGTTTCCAATGATGAAATCTGGGACAATTTGAGCAAGAAAATAAATAATAGTAATGAATTATAACCCACAGAATAAAATAAATGTCTCTGAGTCTACATTGATATAAATAAATAATTGAATGCTTATATAAATGAACGAGGGAAAGATCTTCCTTATAGTGTAGTTGTAGTTAATAAATATAGAAGGAATGATGGAAATAGAAAATTACCATTTTTAATAGTAACCACAGTAGTAATAGTTTTAGGCAAGAATCATCAATGGATGCTAAAATAGATGGGCAAAAGTCTGATGAAAAATAGGATATTTATATGGTCTCAAAGTATCTTCCTACATGATACTTTTTATTATACAAAAAAAAAACCAAAAAAAACAACAAACAGACATTTTACATTGGAGAAAGCAAGTGTTCAAATTAATATCACCAGTAACAGGACATACAGGCATCATGACCTGATATATTCATTGAGAAGGACATAGAATGACTTCTGTGGTTATATTAGTTTCCTGGGGCTGCCACAACCACAAAACAGCAAACGTTATTCTCTCACAGTTCTGGAGGCTAGGTGTCAAAATCAAACTGTCAGCAGGACCATGCTTCCTCTGAAGGCTCTATGGAGGAAACTTTCCCTGCCTCTCCTAGCTTCTGGCGGTTGCTGGCAATCCTTGGCATTCTTTGGCTTGTACAGGCATCATTCCAATCTTTGCCTCTGTCAGCACATGCATTTTTCCTTGTATCTGTGTCTGTATCTTCATGTGGCATTCTCTTTTCTGTGTGTCAATATTCAAATTCCCTCTTTTTTATAAAGACACTAATCATTGAATATAGGCTCACCCTAATCAAAATCAAAAATGACATAATCTTAACTTGACTACATTTTCAAAGACTATTTCCAAATAAGGTCACATTCACAGGTACTGGGGGTTAGAACTTGAACATGTCTCTTTGGGGGACAAAATTCAACCCATAACAGTGATATTCTCACAAAAATGCATAACCTGAATATTACTGTAAGGAAACATCAGAGTAACCCAAACTGAGAATTCAGGGGTATTCTACAAAACAAATAGCAAGTCTTTTTCTAAAGTGTCAAGGTCATGAGAGACTATGAATGAATGAGAAATTGCTCCAGATTAGAGGGGATTAAGAAGAAATTACGACTAAATGCAATGTGAGACCTTGGATTGATTTCTGTTCCTAAAAAATAAGACTTTATTGGAACAATTGATGAAATTTAAATATGACCTGTTAATATTATTCTATCAATGTCAACTTCTTGCAAAAATTCTCAACAAAATCCTAGCAAACTGAATTCAGGTGCTTATCAAAAAAATAATTCATCATGACCAAGTGGGCTTCATCCCAGAGATGCAAAGATGGTTCAACATATGCAAATCGATAAATGTAATTAATCACAGAAATATAAGCAAAAACAAAGACCATATGATCCTCTCAACAGACACAGAAAAAGCATTCGACAAAATTCTACACCCTTTTATGATAAGAACACTTAACAAAATAGGCATAGATGGGACTTACCTAAACATCCATATCATTTTAAAATTAAGTCCTCAAGCTATCCCTTATAACTTTTAAATCTCTCCCATGTCTGTATTTTGGCAGTTTAAAAGATCAGCCTTTTATTTTGAATAGTCTCTGTTGCAGGTGGAAGCTGGGTTGGCCAGGAGGTTGTTCTCAATTCAGTTCTATTTACCTCAGGTATCAAATATATTGCCTCTACAACAAACCTCTTAGACTTGATTTTACACACACACACACACACACACACACATACACACACACATACAGATAGACAGATAGATAATATTTTTATAACTCTTTTAAGGTGCTTTGATGGGGAGTTCGTAAAGAACGTATTGGGGGCTGCCAGCCAAATGTCAGTTTGAGCAGTAACTAGAACAATCTGATATAAGTGATTGCACCAAGCAGTATTTGGGCAACAGAAAACCATTGGCACAACCTTTCAGATGTTAATCAGAGCAGCTTACGGTTTATGGCTACAAACAGAAGTGAAAGAGAAGGAAACATTTCAGTCCCTTCAAAATAGGGGTAAAAATCAACTCATTTTGGGGGGAAGTTTTTATCATTAAAAAACAAATTTATAATTAATGTGGAATATTATTCAGCATATTATTTCCCCAGTGTTTCTCTCTTTACTCATAACTATTCTAGACAGAAATAGTATTTATCCACGAGTTGTTCTGTTCCTGAAAAATCTAAAATCAGAACTTTAAAAAGAAAATATGTATGGTTCCAGAAAAATGGAAGCCTGGTTGCCTTTAATTAAAATGGACATATTTCTACTAGCCATTTGAAACCTGTCCTTTCACTCTTGTAGGTAAAATCCTGAATCTCCTGCCTAGTGACTCTGTGGATTCTATGACCCGGATGGTTCTGGTGAATGCCCTTTACTTTAAAGGAACCTGGGAACATCAATTCTCAGTGCAAAACACCACAGAAAAGCCTTTTAGAATAAACAAGGTAGGAGACTTTTAAAGATCAGTTTGGATTTTTACATGGCATTGTAAAAGAAATTCTGTTTTAAATTCACTCTTCTTTTTGGTTGCATGTTCTTGTAAACAGAGGCTCTTACTAGGAAAGAGATGCCTGGATTAAAAGCCTCCAGCTCCATCCCACCTGGAAATTCCCCTTTCATTGTTGTTCTCTGAATATAGAGTACTCATATAATGTTATCACTCAGAACTTGCTACAGCCATGTGAGCTGGGTAGGGTGGTTTGTATATTTGTTTCTCAGGTGAGAAATACAGTGTAGTCAATTGACTGGAGACATCCCTGAGTCAGAAGCATTTCAGAACTGGGACCTAAGTTTTGTTCACTATAGAAGTTCTGTTCTTGTTCTACTAAACCAATGCTATCATCTACCAAATTCTTACCCTTACATAAGTAAAAGACATAAACAATTTAAACCTTACTTTGTTCATTAAGGTTTCTCGCTACATTAGGACACAACACACTTATTCTATACAAGTAATAGGAGCTCACTACAGCAAAATGGAGACTAATGTAAGGTTAAATGTGCATCTTTCATGGATTCCATGGGCTAGAGTGTGGCTGGGCTTTGGGACCTGCATGGAAACGAGAACTCAAATGTTGCCAGGATTTTTTCTCTACCTTTTCAACTCTGTTTCTCCCATCCTTCTTCTCCCAGGCTGAAGTCTAGCTTTCTCTGCTTCCCAATTCATAATGGTAGAGCATGGATATTCATGATACCATCTCCATTCTAGAGATCAGTTTCATAAATCATATTCCAAATTCCTAGGAAAGAGATTGGTTGGCCAAGGTATTTAGAGTTGTTTAGTCCAGGTATGGGCCATAAAATATAAACTGTGCTGGCGAGGACCCATTGCTGTAATTGTGTGGCTGTGTGCAATAGGCATTTCTAAATCAGTGGGGTGAGGATGAGGAAGGAACTGAACACATAATCAAATCAGCTAATGAGAAATGAGCTAGATAGTTCCCTGAGTCAGCATATTCACCAGGAATTTTCAGTTGCAAGTAATAAAAAAGCATCTCAAACCAGCAAAATGGGAGTTATATATCTAAATTAGCTTATGTAACTTAGAGGAACTGGGAAGTCCAGGAGTGACCTCTCTCTCTCTCTCTCTCTCTCTCGTTCTCTTTCTCCCTTCCTCCCTCCTCCTCTGGTTGTTACTCTCATTCTCTAATAATGAAGATGGAATTTATCCACATGACCAGGAAATATGTTTACCCTATATTGGGCCTTCCAGCTTCACAGCCTTAGTACACACAGTCTTTGCTGTTAGTTCTAACACAATGACTCCAAGGAAGACTCTGGTTGGTGCCATTCAGGGGCTTTCCCCAGAATCAATCACTATGTCCTGGAGTCTTTGTGGTAAATAGCCCTGGTCATGTGGCTACCTCCTTAGCATATGGGCAGGGCTTTGAGACTGACACTCAGCTCCACATAGAATGGAAAAATAACATATATCTACATCTTAATTGCAGGGGTTTTTTTTGGCAATTGGTTTTAATTAAACATAGACTTTATTTTTAAGACCATTTTTAGTTTACAGAAAAATTGTGCAGAAAGTACACAGTTCTCATATGTCTCCCTCTCAATACATACACACACTTTCCCTTATTATAATATTATATTAATATCTTGCAGTGGTGTGATACATTTGTTATAATTGATGAGCTAATACTGATACATTATTATTAACTAAAATCCATACTTTACTTTCAGGTTCACTTTTGGTATTGTACAGTTCTACAGGTTTTGACAGATGTATAATGTCATGGAGCCACCATTACAGAATCATTCAGAATAGTTTCACTGCCCTAAAAATGCCCTGTGCTCAACCTATTCATCCCTCCCACTAAATTGCTGATAACCCCTGATCTTCTTTTTGTTTCTACAATTTTGGCTTTTCTGGAATGTAATATAGTTGGAATCATACAGTATGTAGCCTTTTCAGGCTGGCTGCTTTCACTTATCAGTATACATTTAAGGTTCCTTCATGTCTTTTCATGGCTTGATGGATCTTTTTGTTTTATTGCTGAATAATATTCCATTGTATGGATGTACCATTGTTTGTTTATCCATTTACCTGTTGAAGCACATCTTGGTTCCTTCCATTTTTTGGCAATAATGAAAAAGGTTTACATAAACACTTGTGTGCAAGTTTTTGTGTGGACACAAATTTTGAACACATTTAAGTAAATACCTAGGAGCACAATTGCTGGATTATAGGATAAGACTATGTTTAGTTTAGTAAGAAATCGCCAACTTCCAAAGCGGCTGTACCATTTTGCCTCCCACTGGCATCAATATCAATGACAGTTCCTGTTGTTCCACATCCTTGGCAGCATTTGGTGCTGTCAGTGTTTCAGATATTAGCCATTATGATAGGTGTGTGTAATGACATATGATTGAGAAATTTTCATATGCTATCTGTCTTCTTTGGTGAAGTATTTTTTCAGATCTTTTGCCCATTTTTAAAATTGGATTGTTTGTTTTATCACTGTTGAGTTTTAAGAATTCTTTGCATATTTTGAATACCAGTCTTTTATCAGATAAATGTTTTGCAAATATTTTCTCCTAGTCTGTTGCTTGTCTTTTCATTCTCTTAGTGAATTCCAGTTTTTATGAAACTAAAATAGTATGCTTTCTCAAATGTTTGCATGTGAAATATACTTTACTCAGTTTCTGGATCATTGTCATTTACATAGTTTACATAAGAATATATATTCTTTTAAGTGTTTGGTAGATTCTACCATGCCATGATTCATAGAGGTTGCCACGACAGTGTTAGAGAAAGAAACTCACATATCCCATATGGGTAATATTATTCAGTGGAATACATATTTCCAGAAAGGAAGGTCTGGATAACTTTATTCAGCATTTAGCAGAGGATTATCAATTTCATCAGGGTCCCAGACAACTGGGAATACATGATGGTAAAGAATTAAGGATTAGTGGGGCATCTCTTCAATGACTTTGGTATTTATTTTTTATAGACTACAAGTAAACCAGTGAAAATGATGTACATGAAAGAAAAACTTCAAGTTTTTCACATAGAAAAGCCACAAGCCACAGGCCTTCAACTCTACTATGATAGCCGTGATGCCAGCCTGCTTATACTACTGCCAGAAGACATCAGTGGCCTGGAACAGGTAAATACATCAGTCTGACTGATGTGAGGGCGGTGCCAGTGTTTACCCCTATGTTTTACTGGGTAAAACGTAAGGGCATGGTCTGCCTCTTCTTTAATTCCTATTTAGGAAGCCATGTAACATACTTTAAGCTCTAGGTAATTTACCTTCACAATATCATGTAAACTGTATAAAACTCTGTTAAGTCGACATTACTATTCCTCAGGAAGGTTAAGTGATGTATGTAGACAGCTCTAGCATGAGGTGGTCACACAAACAGCCACACGTACACAGATACAGATATTCTTTGTCAGTCACAAAACTTCAAAACTGTGTGTATTGATTATAATAATATTTCAGTCAGTCCAGGACACAGACATACACATTAAGCCATCTTCCAAAACTTATTTTTGAAACATTTTTATCAAGTGAACAACCTTTATGAGAAAAAGTCTTTGTCAACACCATCTTTGAGTATTATTTAAGGTGTTTATCATCCAGATTTCTATCAAACCTGACATAACTTTGCTCAGACCATGTTTCTGAGCAATTTGCATGCCTAAACTGAACATTAGTCTCTCATACAAAGGTCTTTCCTTTCACAGTGCCTAATTTTTCGTATGTGCCAGACTTAATGCTTAGAGGTTTCCAAGGCCCTACTAGTATGTAGAAAAGACTTCCAAATTGTATCATAAAATTTGTGGAACTGGAGAGGATGTTAAAAATAAGACTAGTGTGGGCAAATAGCCTGTAGAGTCATGCCTTTGTAAGATAAGGCCCTTTTCTTAGGAGTGCAGGTCCTGAGCTGAAGATATTTTCAAATTATTAATGTAAATATTTCACAGGTACTTCACTGACAGCCAAAGATTTAGTCTAGAAAACTCTCAAAGTAGCAAAGGCATGTGCTTTGAAACAAATGTGTTATTTAAAAAAATCAAATTTATATGCATATATACATACATAGTATATATACATATATATTATTTAATAATTTTAAAATATAAAGAGGAGCAAAAGCACCCTCAAACTCACTATAAAAATCATTACTATTAAGAGTTATGAGCTTTCTTTTCTTTCTTTGTTTTGGCATAGTATATATTTATTAATTTTATATTGTTGTGATTATAGAGTATAGACATTTGATTTTATACCAAATTTTGGTTTCAAAGAACTATCTCCCATGTTGATAAAACTAATTTTTTGTGCCCTGGCATAGAACTTGGACTAGAGATATGCTTTTGTGTAGACAACATCTAAATGTATACTTACATTGATGTATTTGAATATAGAGTTTATGTCTTGCATACTATTGTAGAATTATTTCCATTTTGAATCAAGGTCTAATTCTCCTATATCCTTAGAGCTATTAATCTGCAAAACAAAAGTCCTGAAGGTCAACAGTATGAAGGATCTCATTACACAATCAAAGGATTTCCACATGTGTGTTTTGTTACCCTGGGTAATGGGAGTGATTACAGTTCATATATGTAATTTCTAGGAGATCTCACTCAACCACTATTTCTCACTGCACTTTGGAATTAATGATTCTTTCTTTCTTGATTCCAAACTTGCAGCTGGAAAAGGCCATCACCTATGAGAAGTTGAATGAGTGGACCAGGGAAGACATGATGGAGTTGTATGAAGTGCAACTGCATCTTCCCAAGTTTAAGCTGGAAAAGAGTTATGATCTCAAGTCAACCCTAAGCAGTATGGGAATGAGTGATGCCTTTGACCAGAGCAAAGCTGATTTCTCAGGAATGTCTTTGGAGAGAAATCTGTATCTGTCCAATGTTTTCCACAAAGCTTTTGTGGAAATAAATGAACAAGGTACTGAGGCTGCAGCTGGCACAGGGAGTGAGATAGGTCTACGAATTAGACTCCCCTCCATTGAATTAAATGTAGATCACCCATTCCTCTTCTTCATCAGACACAATAAGACCAATAGCATTCTCTTTTACGGAAGATTCTGCTCCCCCTAAACTCTGCATCTCACTCATTAAACAAGACCAACTTACGGTGTGAAAAATACATACATAAGATGGAAAAGCACAATTTTCACAAAAATAAGTTTGTAGACTAGAACTTTTTCATGTTTGAATATAAGTAAATAAATCCTGAAATAATGCATTTTAGTGATCCTGTCATGTCTGTCCAGCTAGAATGACAATTTTTATTTTTACCATTTAAACAATATTTTGTCTTAATGTGACTTTCATTTACATTTCAGAAGTACTATGTCATTCAATTGAATGCCTGACAATTCTTGACATACTTGATCACTGTGTTATCATTGTCACTTATCATATTTCACATGCATCATTTAGTGAAAAAATAGAAAGGAGATATGATATTGATAAACAAAAAGTTTCTCAAGAAGAATATCATTTTGGTGGCTTATAAATTACCACTGTAAAATTAAATCTTTCTTTTCTACTAACTATTTAAAAATGCTTATATTGACATTAATGAAAAACTAGTGAAATCCAAATGAAATCTGTAGTTTAGTTAATAGTAATCAACAAATGCTGTTGTCTTAGTTTTGACAAATGTACCATGGTAATGTAAGATGTTAGCACTAGGGGAAACTGTATTAAGGGTATATGAGAATTCCCTGTATTATCTTGGCACCTTTTCAAATTATGAATTATTAGTTATGAATCTAAAATCATTCCAAAATAAAAATTTTATTAAAAATAATTATTATGCATTGCTGAAATATTCAAAGTCAACATTCCACAGTAATCTGAATCCTTCCAGTCTGTCCAGCCCTAAGCAGGCAGGAAATTTCCCCTTGATTCATGGTTTTTATACTGGAAGAAGCGAGATCAAGGTGGACAACCAGCTTCCTGACCATCTTGGGTTCTGTGGCAGGAGACCTGTCTCTGCCTCAACCCATGGGGAGCACTGGGAGTGTCTGAAGGGAAAATATCCCCGAGGACAGCCAGACACAAAGGGGATAGGTGGAACTACCATCACCAGCCCTGGAAACTCTGCTTTGTAGCTTGTCCAAAAGAGACACCAAATCAGAGTGGTTGTTCAGTAGCACCACGCCATAGGAGGTTGGTTCCACAGGTCCCTTACACACAAACCCATAGTTAGTCTTCCAACACTGCCTAGACATCCCTTTTTGAACCTCCACCACAGCGGGACCAGGATGGGTTGTTTACTAGAACTGAGGCAAACCTAGGCTTAAGGCACCATCTAGTGGTGCAAAGAACACAGCAACTTAATGCTCCCCCGGTCCCCCCAACAAAAAGACAGATTTATCAACAGGTAAATTACAAAGAATCTCTAAGCAAACATATCTAATAAAAAACAAAACAAGCCAGACAGGAAAGTATATATAAAACACTGATGAAAGATGTTGAACAGGACACAAAAAATGGAAAGATATTCTATGTTCATGGATTGGAAGAATTAATATTGTTAAAATTATAATACTATCCAAAGCAATCTACAAATGCAATCCCTATCAAGATACTAATGACATTCTTCACAGAAATAGAGGAACCATCCTAAGATATGTATGGAACCACAAAAGACCCCCCAATAACCAAAGCAATCCTGTGTAAAAAAAAAAAAAAAAAAAAAGGCTGAAAAAGCTGGAGGCATTACACTACCCAACTTCAAAATATACTACAAAGTTATAGTAAACAAATCAGCATGGCACTGGCATAAAAACAGATATGCAGACCACTGGAACAGTGTTGAGGACCGTCCCTGGGTCAGATTGGCCGAGACCCAAAGTCAGCAGAATGGGAACACATTGCTTGTTCCCACAATTAGCAGGACGTGACTTGTTGACTAGCAGAGACAACTGTTCCTCCGGGCAAACCGCCAAGGACCTGTGGTTTTGCGAGCAAGCCAGCAATCTTGTTATCCTGCACACGGTACCAGATGTTGAAGGACAAGATGCAAACATCTTCCTTTCTTGTGCTATGCAAGCAAGCCAGGCGTCTTGTTATCCTGCACACGGTATCAGACGTTGAAGGGCATCTCTTATGCTATGTCTAGAGGAACAGGTGCTGTTAACTCGTGGGAAGTCACGTACCAGAAAGTAGCTGTGGGACTCTCGCCAACTTTAACAATATAAAAATAAAACCACTGGTACTTAAAGCGCTGCAGTCTTGTACCGCCTTTTGTGTTTGTGTGTTTTTTTCTGTTTTTTTCTGTGTTCATTCCCCGTTCTGCAATCGGGCCACGACAAACAGAATAGAGAACCCAGATATAAATCAGCACATATACAGCCAACTCATTTTCAACAAAGGCACCAAGAACATACAATAGGAAAATGACAGTCCCTCCAATAAATGGTGCTGTGAAAACTGGATTATTACATGCAGAAGAATGAAACTCTATCCCCATCTCTCACTCTATACAAAGATCAAATAAAAATGGATTAAATATTTAAATCTAAGACCTGAAATTATGAAAATACTAGAAGAAGACATTGGAGAAATGCTCCACAACATTGCTCTGGGCAAAGATTTTTGTGCAAGACCTCAAAAGTGACAACCCCTAGAATGAGAGAAAATATTACTTGCAAATTATCCGTTTGACAAGGGATTAATGACCTGAACATATAAAGAGCTCAAATAACTCAATAGCCAAAAAGAAAAAACTAATTTAAAAAATGGGCACAAGATCTGAATAGACATTTCTCAAAAGAAGACATATAAATGGCCAAAAAATATATGAAATACTACTCAACATCACTAATCATCAGAGAAATGCAAACCAAAACCACAATGAGATATCTTCTCACTCCAGTTAAAATGACTTTTATAAAAAGATATAGGGGATAACAAATGCTGGCAAGGATGTGGAGAAAGGGGAACCCTCACATACTGTTGGTGGGAATGTATGTATGTATGTAAATTAATACAGCTACTATGGAGAAAAGTATGGACGTTCCTTAGCAAACTAAAAATAGAACTACTATATGATCCAGCAATTCCACTACTGGGTATATATTCAAAAGGAAGGAAATCACTACATCAAAGAGATATTTGCACTTCCATGTTTATTGCAACACTATTCATAATAGCCAATATATGGAACAAGGCTAAGTGCTCATCGATGGATGAATGGATATAAAAAATGTGGTATATATACACACAGAATATTATTCAGCTATAAAAAGAATGAAATCCTGTCATTTGCAGCAACATGGATGCACAGGAGGTCATTATACTTAGTGAAACAAGCTAGGAACAGAAAGATGAATATCCCATGTTCTCACTCATATGTGGGAGCTAAAAGGCAGATCTCAGAAAGCTAGAGTAGATTGCGAGTTACTAGAGGCCAAGAAGGATAAGGGGGATGATAGAAGAAATAAGACCCAGTGTTTGATAGATTAGTAGGGTGACTACAATTTACAATAATCTATTGTATATTTTAAAATAACTAGAAGAAAATAATTTGAATGTTTCTAGTATAAAGAAAAGACAAATATTTAAGACAGTGGATATTCCAATAACCCTGATTTGGTCTTTACAAATTTTATGAGTGTATTAAATTATCACATGTACCCCGAAACTATGTACATCTATTATGTATCAATTTAAAAAAATAAAAATCTAGTTAGCATTCTCTCCACCCACAGTCATCTGAGCCCTTCTGTTCCCCATGCCTGCTCCAAAACAGCGATCAGGGTTTTCATACTCATTTGTATGATTTATCAATGCCCTGGAGTCTAATTCTTATTACTAGGTGATTGTGTAGGCTTGTTCATTTTTAGTTTCTGTTCTGCAATTTGCAGCAGCTTAAATCCATGTACCAGGAATTGGCGCTTTTCTGATCACTGGAGTCATAATTCACAGCTCTTTACGAAGACACATCAACTTGGAGGAGGAGGGTGGCGTATTAGCGCTTCCTCATTGAAAATTCTCGCAGCGCATAGTAACTTCGTTTATCCGCCTGGGTGTGTGCAGTGCTCAGCGCGGCAGGTACGGGACTGCGCCCCGCGAAACCCCCCGCTACCTGCAGGACCCGCCCTGCCCCTCCTGCCCAGGCGCCGCTGGGCTCCGGGTAGTACCGGGGCTAGGTCCGGGACTTCGCCCGCTCCCCACCCCGCCAGCATCTGCCGCCCAGCGCGGATCCGTGGTCTCCATCCCTGCCACTCGGACCCTGGCAGCGGAGCCGAGAATTTGGGGTAGGCGTCTGGCTTTGGGCGCTGCTCTCAAACACTGGCAGCACGTTACGGGCTCAGGCGCCTAGGACAAGTCTGGGAACCTGCGAAACCGGGCGAAGCGTCCAGCGCACCTTCCCGGGCTCCCCACGTGTCCCCGGGCTCCCCTTCTTCCCGTGGCCGAGTTCTGGCTCGGTCCCGGCCTGGGCCTGGGCCGGGGCCGGGACTGGGACCGAAGGTGGGGCGGGGAGCTAGGGGATGAGCGTCCCGGCGCGGCTCCCCCTGCAGGAGCCAGGAAGCAGGTGCGGACAGTGACACCTTCCAACTCACCCGTGGATTTGGGTGGGCTTGGGGGGCTTCAAAAATAAGACACCTCTCATAGTTTTGGAGGCTGAGAATTCCAAGATCAGGGTGCCAGCAGATTTGATTTCTGTTGAATGCTCACTTCCTGGCTTGCAAAAGGCCAGCTACCTTCTACAGCTGTGTCCCCATATGGCAGAGAATAATCTCTCTCTTCCTCTTCTTATAATGCCCTTAATCCCATTATGAGGGACTCACCCTCATAACCTCATTTAACACTAATTTACCTCCCTAATGCCCCATCTTCAAATACCATCATATTGCGAGTTACAGCTTTAACATAAGAATTTAGTGGGGACATAATTCAGTCCATAGCGTACGTCCTGTGCTAAGTCCTTGGTTCTTTCATTGTCTACTCACTCCCAGCCACAAGATAAGTTTCTCCTTTGCATCTGCTATTTCTGCTCCCATTAGAGGCTTTTTTAAAAACCACCTATTATTAGTTAATTAGTCTTTATATTAGTTCTCCCTTGTTCAAGTAACTGATGTGATTTCTGTCTCCAGTGGACCCTGACTGAAGTAACTGCATAGGCGTCTCACACACTATCAGAAAAGACTGTGGCAGAAGCCTGAAGTACAAAGTGCAGGTCTATCAAACTCACCCTGTCTTGAGTTAATGCAGCTTATAGAAAAAAAATGCTCCATTAAAAATGAAAACTCTGAGATACATGCTGAACCAGACAGGGCACCAGAACAACTAGCATAAACCAGCACTGTCTTTGGAAAACCAGCTTGTATATTCACCCTATTGATATGTCATATTCTGAGAGGATATCAAGGAATTCTATTCCCCACCCATCTTTCCTATCTGTAGTACCTCCAATCAAAGGAAAAAATATACCGAGAAGCCAGAGACCTCCCGAATTGTTACCCAACTCTTCATTACTTCATACTTCCAGATAACATCCTTGGAATTAATGGAGAGAATAGCAATGCACTATTGAGGCACTAATGGCAGTTGCCAGGTAATATCATATTAGCAGATGTTTTCTTCTCTCATAAATTCCTTGAATACAAAACCAGGCATACTAATTAATGTAATGCTTTTGAAATTTAGGTCCACCGGATTCTACATATTCCTTGACTAACAAGTGCCCCACAACACTTCTCTTTCATTGCTTGCTTTGGTTTTGAAAATAATCTAGGCATTTTAATATATACATTGTGTTAGTCCATTTCATGTTGCTGCAAATGAATCTGGCTCGTGGTTCATGTACAAGAAGCATGGCAACAGCATCTGCTTGGCTTTGGATGAGGGCTTTTGTGCTGCGTCAAAACATGGCATAGAAAGGAAGAGGGGAAGTGGGCACATGTGAAGAGGAGCCAAACAAAAGGAAGCTTACTTTCTAACAACCTACATGTGGGGGATGAATCCATTCCGTGGGAATTAGTAATAATTCTGTCTCAAAAGAATGAGAACTCTCTGACTACCCTGAGAACAGCACCAAGCCTTCCATGAGGGATCTGCTCCCATGACCCAAACACCTCCCCCAGGCCCAACACCACCACATTGGATGAAATTAGCAAAAAGTTGAAACTTGAACATATGGGTATAGCTGGGGTCACATAAGAAGAACATATTATAGTATGAAAAGTACAGGCTTAGAATGGGAGAAAAGGAATCTGTAGACAAAGTGAAGGAACCAGGAAAGAAGGGTGCTCTGGACACCCTGGGAAGGCCAAAGACAAAAGGGCTAGACGTTACCAATAAAATAAGACCTGGCACATACCTTTTGGCTATGGCAATTAGGTGATTGGTGACCTTAGAATAATTTCAGAGAATGCTGGGGTGGAAGTCAAACTGCAATGAAGAGTGACTCAAAGGTGAAGAAAGACAACAGTTTATGTATAAACTTTTTATTAAGAAACATGACTGTGAAAAGATGGATGAAAAAGCAGGACAGTAGTTACAAGTATAAAAAGTAAAAAGAGCATAGGTTTTTTTTTTTTAATATGGGAGATATTGATTACATTAATGAGCTAAGAAGACTTTCCAAAGGACTGAAGATATTCAAGATACAGGAGCGAAGGTAACTCGAGCGTCCATGTCCTGGGAGGAGGAGGTCTACTTATTAAAAAAGAGGGGTGGAGATATATGAGATCAGTTAAAGGGAACAGCTGGACACTCCTCCATAGTGGGAGTAAAGAGGAAATCCTAGAAGTACATGTGTTTCAGATTAACACCTCCCCTTTACCACCACCTGCCTTGATAACTAATCCTTGTGTGCTCTTTATCCCAATCATGGTCAAAGATATGTCACAGCTGAGGCTCCTTTAAGATTTTCCAGAGTAAGAACCTTCTGAAAAGTAGGAGTCTAATATAAACTTGAGGTGGCAAGAACTGCTCTTCAAACTTGCCTGTGATGCTCTAAACCTGAGTGTGTGTGTCTATCTCTGATCCCTATTTAGCCTTTCCAGTTCCTCTCTGGAAGCAGAACAGTACAAACTTCAGAATTGGGGATATTTGGGTTTGAACAGAAACTTGGCTCTTTGAACCTCCACACAGGCACCAAGAAGCACTGTTTCATAATGAACAGGGTTGACAGTAGCATCATGCCTTTGCTTCCAGCAAGGTATTGCAAAGGATCCATGCTACCAGATGGTATCACTGCAATTCTAAAAAAATAACCTGGAAATTTAAATAGCAGAACTTTTATAATACTTTGTAGTAAGCAGCATAGCAGCCATCAGTTTCTTTTAAGGAACACTGAGGCCTGCTTACTATTTCATAAAAGAGTGCTTTAAAAGGGGAGTTAATTATATATCTGCATATTTTTTCTTTTTTAAAAGGCCACTGCTCCAAATATGCTGACCTCTTCTGTGATGATACGGGGCTAACAGTAGTGGAATACCTAGAAAACATTTTTGAAAAAATACAATTGATTGTCTTTCAGGTAAAGATGCATCTTATTCATGAATGACAAATTAATTACTTTTTGAAAGAGTCTGCAGTGATCATTTTGAGAACACCTGTTGGATATTTTTCCATAACTGTATAATTTTGTTGCTTAAAAAGATGTTAAAACTGTCATATATGGATGCTTAAAAAACTTTGAAATGTAATTTCTAACCTTCATAAAAATCTTCCAAAAAGAAGGTTTACTGGGCTTCAAACTTAAAACTATAAAAAGCACAACATTAAAAAAAATTGGTTTGCAAGAACTAGTTTTCAAAAGGACAGATTTTTACTAGTTATATTTTAATGAAAAAAATAATTATTAGTGTATGGATTGAAAATCAAGTGTCAAGATTTAGTAAGTACTACCAATGCTGCCTTTACTCCATTTTTTCATTTAAATCAACTCATGAGAGCCTTTCTCCTACGATAGATACAAATCCATATTTAGAAATAAGCCAAACTTAAAACCTGGTCTATGAATGACTGTATTTCACAGCATTATACTAAGATAAAAGCAAACACACATGTATTCAATCACATTGCTCTTTCTAAATTTCTGCGAGCACCGAAATGTGTATTTTTAATAAAAACGTTTTTCTTTCTCATTCTTTTAAATTTCTGTTTAATGTGTCTTATAGCATTCATAATATATCAGTATTTAGCACATTATCCCATTAAATCCACAGAGATCAACTGGGATGCCCGTTAAAAATTGTGTCCATGGCTGTCCCTCCCGCCAGAACAGTTTGAAAAGCGCTTACTTTAGCAACTTCAACCTCTGGTTTTGCTTTTAGTTGAATTTCAGAGTTATGTTCCAACTTTGAAACTGCTCTTGCACACACACACCAAACATGAATACTGTACATACTAACCCAGGAAAACAAACCAATCTATTGGGTAAAGCCTTCCACAACCACCCTCCCAGGAGGAGGCACCGGCCTCCTCTCTCTTCCGCGTCACCTCCAAGCCATCTGCAGAGGCCACCCGCCTGGGGCCAGCGCAAAAGGATGCCATGCGAGGCTCAGGCTCCTCCCAGGGTCCAGCACTGGGTATTCGGAGTCAACACTGCACCGGCCAGGGCAATCAGACTGTTCTGAGTCATTTGCCCGGAAGCCTTGCCCTTGATCAATGCGGACGTGAAGCATCCACAAAGCAGGAATAGTAGCAGCAGCGGCGGCAGCAGCAGGAATCTCCCAGGTAC
>VBSM01003157.1:44368213-44417788 GCA_008086735.1 Cheirogaleus medius
TCAATCCCTCACTTTGGGTGCTGCGCAGTTCTCTAGCTGCTGCCCTCTGCTGTGCGGAGGCTGCCCCAGGCCCAACTTGCTTTACCGAGGGCTGCTGTCTCCTCCTCCGGCCGCAGCCTCCCTGCTTGGGCTGGGCGTGGGGGAGGCTCCCTTCCCTTGGTCCCCTAGCCGAGGCACACACTCCCTCCCAGTTCTCCCAGCACGTCCCTGATCGCTGGGTCGCAGTCTCTTTGGTTCATCCTTTTACTATCTCCAAATATTGTAAATTCCCCAGAATTAGATGAATTTTCTCTTGTGCTTCCACTATACGTTGCGAGTAATTTCATCCATTCACGTAGAATCTCCCGGAATCGGGATGCTGATGACTCCCAGTCTCTGGCTCTAGAACGTCTACTCATCTCAAGTCCCTGCCTATATTTACAAACATCCCTGGGCTTTGCTACAGGTTCAGCTGGTATGGCATGTTCCACACATCTCAAGTGGAATGTATCACCTTCCCCATTCCAAGCTGGCTCCTCATGGAAGATGCCTATGGTTCATGGCCCACCCTAAGTATGAATTTAGCTAGGAGCCTCAGGATGCTCCTTGACCTCTCCTGTGCTCTGTCCCTCTGTGAGCAGTCACTCTGCCTGGCAGTTCCATCTCCCACTACTCTATTGCAGATGTTTTCTCTGCATTCAGCAGTCACTGGCCCATGGTAAGTGGTCCACCAACCAGTTCCCCAGTCTCTTTCCACACCAAATGGGAGCATACCATCTTTCTAAAACCACAATATACTCATATAAGACATTTGTTTAAAAAACATGCATGGCCTTCCAGACCATGAGCTCAAGTTCAAACTCCTCAACTTGGCATAAGGGGCCCATCCTGTCTCACTACTACATCTGCTCATAGGAAACCATGCCCATCCACTACCCTGGGCTCCAAGCAAACTATGCCCTTCCTGCCACATTCTTTGCACCTGCCAATTCCTCAGCCAAAAATTCGTGTCTGGAAATGATAGCCCAGGTTTCTATAAGGTTTAATAGACATAAACAAATAATTAATGATAACAGTTAATATTAAGCGTGAATAACTTTTTACCACTTGGAGCAAGGTGTCTGCCTATGTTAGGCTCCTCCCTCCCTCCCACGCAGATGGGTTAGTACTATGCTACAACTGATGATTATATTTCAAAGGGATGGCTCCCAGGCCCTTGAGAAATGCTTGTCCTGGAATGTAGAACTGGCAAGAAGTCTTTAAAAAGATTTGCATCTCAGAGGGACAGATAAAGAATTTACAATTACAAATTTTCTAAACTAAATGCTTTAAGAAAAAGAAAAACGGCAGGAAGAAGCCTGTTGAGTTTGTTTATTTAGTCAAGTTTAGCTTGATTACAATTTAGTTATTCTAAGGCCCTCTTGGCCAGGGTGGATCCAAAATCAATGCATCCAATTCAAAGTATTTACCAAAGTTGACAAGATTTGAGCTTCATATTTTATATTCATGCCACGGGCTTTCTTTGCAGCTCCCCAACCCACTTTCAGCAACACTTATGGAATATGGAGTATCTTTTTGAAGTCACTCTGGAAAGTAATGCATATTTTTTTGTCTTCCCAGTAGCCCATATTTTTGGTCAGACTATCCCAAACAAACCTTCCAAATTTGGTGAAATCTCTCTAACTGTTTCTTAGGACATGATGGCAGAAATGCTTTTTATTTATAAAGAATTATTTATAATTCTTAGAACATTCTTTATAAATTACGTTAGAGACACGAAACTGAAAGAGAACTAGCAGCAACAGCAACGGGGAGTTTTGTATAAGTGGTCAACAATCCAGACTCTGGAATTGAACTGTGGTTCCAGTCATTGGTGACTACCTGAGGGATCTGGAATTAACTTAACTAGTAAACCTCACTTCAGTTTTCTCATTCCTAAAGTGGGACAATAACTGCACTCACCTCAACGTGTTGTTGTTGGGGTTAAATGAGATGACACATGGAAAGTGCTGAGAATGGTGTCTGGCACCAATATATGTTGGCCACAGTTACACTAAGGTAGGGATACACAGCTGTTAAAGGGTGTCTGTGCCACTATTGCTAAGAGTGGTACCACCACGGAATCTGGGATTGGCTGTTTTGCAAATAAACCAGTACTTTAGTTTCCTATTGGTGTTGTAACACTTTACCCATATTTAGTGGCTGAAAACAACAGGAACTTATTATCATACAGTTCCGGAGGTGGTAAGTCCAAAATGGTACCGCAGAGCTGTGTTTTTTTTTCTGGAGGTTCTAGGAGAAAAATCTATTTCCTTCCCTTTTCCAGATTCTAGAGGTGGCCTCATTCCTTGGTCAGTGTCCCCACATCACTCTGATCTTTGTCATGTTTCCTTCTCTGACTTGAACCCTCTTGTCTCTCTCTTGAAAGGACTCTTGTGATTCCATTCAGCCCACAAGGATATGCTAGGGTAATTTCCATATCTCAAGATACTTAATTCAATTGCATTTGCAAAGTCCCCATTGCCAAGTAAAATAATAGCCACAGATTTTGGGGATTAAGAGTTCAAGTTTTGTGGGGTGCAGTTATTCTTCCTTCCACACACGGTGTCTGCTGACTGCATGACTATGGGAAGGCTCAGCTGATGTGCTTCTGTGTTGTGCCTTTGATCCAGACTTCCCTGATGGATGATATCTGTGAAGCAAATGGCACTTTTGCCATCAACTTATTTAAAATGTTGGGGGAAGAGGACAACTGTCGAAATGTATTCTTCTCTCCTCTGAGCGTAACCTCTGCCTTGGCCATGGTCTTGTTGGGGGCAGAAGGAAACACCGCAGCCCAGATGTCCCAGGTACGTGTGCCTGGTGCAAAGAAAGAACATGACATGTTCCTTTTGTGCTTCCATGAAACAGGTTTTTCCATCCTTTCACTCCAGCTGGTGAAAGCCTGTGTGGCTAGCAGGTGGGAAGAGGGGCACCTCGGTGATGGAGAATGGGCAGAGATGGGTAGAAAGGTGAATTGTGTAGGACATTTAATCTCTTCTAATGTTGATGGGAGAAATCAAGTTATAAAGTTATTTTCTCTAGGTGAAATCACCAATACATTCTGGCGACATCACATCTTTGATAAGTAAGGCAAACTATAAATCGTAATCTGGTCTGGAGAACTTCTGTAAAGTTGCAGAATGATACATTTTTATTCCTGCTCTCTTTTGCATTCCCTGGGTCGTATTAGATTCATCCCAGATACCTATTTTTTTCTGGTCTGCTCCCTCCTGAGTTACTGTACACGGCCTTGCTGGCCTGGATAGATGTGCTAGACCAGTGGTTTTCACCAGGGACCAGGAGGTGGATTTTGCCTCTCTGGGAACACCTGGGGAGAGTTGAAGAGTTTTAGTTCTCATATCTGAGGTGCTACTGACATCTAGTGGACATAGACCAGAAATGCTGCAAAACATCCTAAAATGCACAGGACAGCCCATGACAAAGTATCCATCCCCAAATGTCAACAGTGCCCAGGTTGAGAAACCCCACGCTAGATAATTAAACCAAACTCCTTTTAATATAGCCACCTGTGTGATTTTTAGTACAGATATTTGTTTGGAGTTAACCCTTTGGGGGAGTATTAATGGCAATGTTAAAAGCCGGAGTTGTTTTCTATTCCCAGGCACTTTGTTTGAATGAAGACGAAGATGTTCACCAAGGTTTCCAGTCACTTCTCTCTGAAGTTAACAAAACTGGCACTCAGTACTCGCTTAGAATTGCCAACAGACTCTTTGGAGAAAAAACGTGTGATTTCCTTCCAGTAAGTAGTCCTCACATGCTGATGCAAAAGAAATGGAAAATAAGATAAAAACTATAAAAGAAAAGAGTATACAACATAACTCTACTGCTTCAAAATGTGCTTAGAATTATACTTCTGCAATTATACTTTTAAATTTTATTATGGCTTCTGAATTATGTTTCTTTTAAATTGTTTCTGATACATCCCTTCCTGATGTCAATGCAAATATGTCCGTTTTACTCTACGCAGACTTGCTTCTTCTCCTCAATTCCCTATCCCTGAATGACCACATCATTCAACATGTTGTACAGAGTTCCTTCCCAGATCCCACATCTGGTCGTTGGAATGCTTCCTGCTAAGATGGGCTCTCAAAGTCTCCTAAATTCACTTCCTCCTCTGAATTACCACTGGCATTGTTTGAGCTCAAACTCTGGCTGTATCTTCTACATTATTATTAATTGCTTCTAATTTGTCTTTCCAAATCCATCCTCGTCCTTCCCTTTGTCTCCTAAATCCACACTACTGACAAAAGAATAGTCTTTCTAAACTGAAAATCTGTTCATAAAGCTGAGGTTTTTAAATCTGGATAAATTCTATTTCCTGCAGCATACAATTTCAAAGTTCCCTAGTCCAGTCACAGCTTGCCATAAAGCAATGGGGTCCAAAAAATTATGCCACATAATATGCTGTCTTGAAATTAATGAAATGATATCAGCAAGCTTAGCCATCTTAGTGGCTGGGAGTTCAGAGGGTTCTCATGTAAGACATTCCTGTCCCAGCCACTGTTGGAAGTTGCCTGCTCTGGGCTTACCTACCTGTGGAGATGATTCTGTATCTCAGAAGTCTCCTGGGTGGATCAATGTTCATTTTTGAACATTAGCGTGATCTTTGACTATTATAATAATGGAGACACAGGGAACCAACCACCACTGTTCTCCATTGCTTGGCTCTTCCTTCCATCTACATCCTCTTTCTTTGGTAGAAATTAAAATATTTGAGAACAGGAAATGGTCAGAGAATGGAAGCCAATTGCCAGGCATATTATGTCTGAAGCCAGGTTTTTGTGGGTGAGTTATGTGGGTTTTAATGTATTGGGGAGAGTCCTTTTCTGAGTATACTCCAACTTACATTTCAAGGCTCATCCCCTGCCACTGTGTTTTCCCAAATCTTCTCCCTGACACACACAAACACAAAGACACACATGTGCACACATGAACATATGTAAAACATGCACATTCATGCACACAATCTACACATATTCATGCACATAGCACTTACATGTACATATGTGCACACACACGCACTCACACATTCACACATGTACTCACTTGTACACACTGATCCACACTCATTACATTCCACCCCTGGAGGACCTTCCATGCTCCATACCCTCCCAATCAACCATGATGACCTAGATCTAAAATGCTGGGTCCTTCTTTGTCCACTTATAGATCTACACAGTTTCTTGACAATCTAACTCTCCTTTGGAGCCTCTAATCATTCAAAAAATATGTTTCAGACACTGTGGTTGGTGGTGATACAAAAATGAGTTAAAGAGAGTTAGACTGTATAGTCGGGGAAACAGAAAAACAAAGTCAAGGAAGACTGTTTAAAAGGGGCATTTTTTTACTGTTTTGTGCATGGATGGTGACAGCCATGACATCTTGTAAGTGTCTGCATGTCTCTGCTGCCTTTCTCACCAGGCTCTGAGCTATCTCAAGCCAAGTGCTAGTAGGTGGCCTAGACATTTTTATTAATTGCATGAATGCATCTTAAAGTATGGCGTGACCTGTGCAAGAATTTATGATAGAAACGTGTTAAGAGGGGAAAAAATGTTTTCATAGTTGTGGGAACCTTTGTTGAGTAAGACCAAACTCAATGTTTTGTGTTTGCAGACCTTTAAGGAATCCTGTCAGAAGTTCTATCAGGCAGAGCTGGAGGAACTGTCCTTTGCTAAAGATACTGAAGAATGTAGGAAACACATAAATGACTGGGTGACAGAAAGGACTGAAGGTAAGAGGTTTTCATTTCAGTGGACTTGGAATTACAATGGGATGAGGCTGCGATTGGCCGGGACTGGACCTCCACCGTGTTGCCACTGTGACCTGTTACCGTGGCCTGCTTGTATGTGTTTCCTGGGTTTTCAGGCCAGCGATGCAGATGCAATATGTAATTTATCTTGGGCTTATCAGCTTATGAAGCAGTGATTTTTAAAAAATTCTTAAACCTAATGTTAAAAACCCTCCTCTCTGGACTGTTCTGGAAAGTCTTTGAAAAATGTTTCCTCTTGGGAGCCCTGTTTATCTTCTATCTTGGGGGTCCTCCCATGCTCTGAGGCAGAATGACATTCAGTTAGGCTGCTGCTTAGATACAGCAGCATTTCATGTCACCGTAATATCTGCCTGTGGTGATGCAAACTGCTCACTAGTTTGATCTGCAGCCCTCTCCCTCCTTTATAACATTTGCTTTCACAGTGAGGCCTTTTCTGAATTTGCTCCAGTTTCTGAAGGTGTAGCTCATGTGGAGCCTGCAACATCCCCTGTCGAGATCCCACTCTATCCCATCAGAAATATTTCTGCCAGTTTTTGCCTTAAGTATTGTGGGGGGGGGGAGCGTGCTTTTAAGCCCTCTTAGTGCATAACAAGTAATTTATATACTTCTAAAAAGAGGAGAAATTAAGTCACTTATTTCAAGTACCAACCAAGCAGTCATTGTTTAATCTACTCGATCTTTATGGTACATCTGCTGTGTTTTGGGCAGCAGCAATGCCCGTGTTTATACTGAAAGGTGATTATAAAATAATGACCATGGAAAGGGAAGAGCCTTTCATGTTTTCATACATCATCTGTCTAGTGGCCTCTTACTCTCCGGTTGATCCAACAGTACTAAGTCACCTGAGGAACCTATAAGTTTCTGCACACTTTGCACTTCTATACCCATCACTTCTCCTCCAGAGCTTCTTCCTTCCTTCCTTTAGGCTGACGACCTGCACTTTTACCCAGGACATTAGAGCTGGCAGGACCTTGGAGATCCCCTTTCCCCTCCTTTTCATTGGACAGCTCAGCTTGGGCCCCTCCATCCCCCTAACTCCTCTGCTCCAGTCACTCCTATCAGGCTGCCTGGCCCTTCCCAGCAACGGATCTGTGCTCCCTCATCCTCTTGGAGCCCCTCCTTATCCAAATCAGATCTGAAGATTGACATAGAGCAGTGATCCTCAACCAGGGGGTGAAGAGGGTGCCCTCCAAGTGATGTTGACAATGGCTGAAGATATTTTTGTCTGTCACAATTGAAGGAAGTGCTGCTGGCAAACATCCTATAATGCACAGGACAGCCCCCATAATAAAGAATTATCTGGCTTAGCATGCCAGTAGTGGTGTGGTTAAGATGCTATAGGGCCAAGGTTGAGAGCCCTGTAGTAAGAATCAAGATGTGTGGGTTATTTTCTCAGCTGAGCCACTTGCCACATGTGTGAATTTCACAAAATTCAGGCAAATGCTCTGATCCTGAATTTCTACATCCACAAATTGAAGGCAAAATGATACTTGTCCTACCTACTTCAAGATTGTTGTTTAAAGGCAGAAGGTACCCTGTGTATGACCACATTGCTAAACACCATTGCCCCAATTCACCAGGTGGCCAGAAAGACGGGACCCCAACTTGACTCTTAACCAAGCCTTGGCTTTATATATCAAGGGGATTTTTGCACAATAATTCTTATCCCCACCCCCAACCCCCCAATGGCAATAAACTTCTCTCATGTTCTTTACAGGTAAGATTTCAGAGGTGCTGGCTGCTGGGACAGTTGATTCACTGACGAAGCTGGTCCTTGTGAATGCCATCTACTTCAAGGGAAAGTGGAATGAGCAGTTTGACAGCAAGTATACAAGAGGAATGCTCTTTAGAACCAAAAAGGTAGGGAAACATTTTTCAGATACACTGCTACTTTCTTAAAATAATAAGATGGGAAAGATTATGAGTGGAAAAAATGAATAATTTATTTCACACTATATTGATTCTTAATCTATTCCTAAATGAATTTAATGCTCTCTGAATATCTTTAATTGGAGTGAAAAGGAGAGAAATGAAAATAATTTTTGTATTGACGGTTTTGTTTTACCATCTTTGGTCAAATACATCTTCCATTTCTGGTTCTGTGATTTGGATTGGAGGAAAATTTCTTCTAAGCCTTGGGATTATGTTTATGTTATGCTATAACGGTTTATATTTACTTAGATACCTTTTTGCTGTGTTAGTGGAAACTATGCCTATTTATTGCCTTAAAATTCAAGGCTATACAATTCTGAACACAAGAAAAAATGTTAGCAGATGTTAAGACTAACTTTAAAAACACTTTTCTGCATTCTGCTTTGAAAATAACAATGGTTGGAGGCCAATGGTTGTTAGCCTGGGATTTGACCTTCATCAACTTGATAATAACATATTGCATGAAGACATGAAAGTTAAAAATATATTTGACTCAAGCTTTAAAAACAGCTGAACTTGCACATGTTGTCAAGATCCCCTCCCCAGAAAAACCAAGGACATAAAACCAATTACATAACTGGGAAACTTTTCAGAGTAAAAGCATAACTCCCTTTTATGAGGCCTGAACATCTTTTCTATCTAAACAGATCCTTCAGCCCAAGGGACTGAATGTTAGTTAGTTAATTAATGCTCCTCTTACTTTGGATAACTACTTTTTAATTATAAGGCCGTGAGAATGCTTCTCTATGAATCTTCTCAAAAAACCAAATACAGCTTCTTCCAAAAATAATGTAGAGATTTATGTCCTTTTACATTGGCCAAGCTATTCTCTCTCACCTGGTGATATTTGATCTGCTGGAACAATTGCATGTTCTATTCAATATTACAATGTACTAATGAAGATTTTATATCTATCAGCATAAATGTACAGAAATAATAATTAATATATGTGCCTGGGGTTCTGTGAGTTAGATGTATCTTAGTTTTAGTAAACTGTGCTCATTGGTAATCTACTTTTAATTTCATATTTGTACTAGGAGAAAAAGACAGTGCAGATGATGTTTAAGCAAGCTAAATTTAAAATGGGGTATATAGAGGAGGTGCACACCCAGGTCCTAGAGCTGCCGTACACAGAGGAGGAGCTGAGCATGGTCATCCTGCTTCCAGATGAAGACACCGATCTTGCTGTGGTGAGCCCTGGGCAATGAGTCTGAGTGTCTATAAAATCCAGCTGAGCTTGTTGCTTTTGAGATAATCTACCAGATGGCATTTGAGGAGTTTCCAATTTGGAGTTATTGCAAGTAGTTCTGGGTGAACATTGTTGCATGTCTTTTGGTGGACATATGTATGCATTTCTGTTGAGTATATATCTAAGAGTGGACAAGATTTGATGAAGTTAAGAAAAGAGATTTCCAAAAACATGAGAACAATATTCTTTATTTTGAATGGAGGGGCCAGTTGAGGGCCCAATAATTATTGAACAAAAGTCCTAAAAGAAGAGCAGTGATTGATCAGGGCAGTGCTTCTCAAACATTAATGTTGGTATAAGATCCTGGGGATCTTGTTAAAATGCAGATCTTGAATCAGGGGAGTGTGGTCTGAGACTTTACATTTCTATCAAGATTCCAAGTGATGCAGATGCTGCTGGTCTGTGGACCACACTCTGAATAGCAAGGGTCCAAAGTGCAGATGGGAAATTTATCTTAGACATGAGGAGAGAGAAGTCTTACCATGACAGAAAAGGAACAGAGTCCAGGAAGGGAGAAAATAAACTTGCAAGGTAGGAGATGCAGAACCAATTGTGTGCTAGTAAGCACCTCTCTGGGAGGTGGAGGAAGCCTTAATTTATAAAGTTTTCTGATTCCCATGGTATAAATACTCCCACCATGGCTGACTTTAAGCTACCAAGGGTTTAACAATCGATAGGAGCCAGCCCCAGGACACCAATGCACAGGATGTTGAGGGTGGAGCTGCCTGATTTCCCTGATTTCTCTATGGAATCAGAAAGCTTTTGGCATGAATTGAGGATGACATGTGTCATGGCCACTTATGAAAAGAAAATTAGGAAAGTCTCGAAACAGAGCCAAAGTTAAAACAGCCATCACTGGAGAGGAGTGCTCACCTGGGCTCCAGTTGGTAAACAGAAGGGGAGATACAAGTGGAAGTTCTCTCTCCTTTGTCTCTTTCCTTATGGATAAAGAGAATGAGTGATGGATCTTGGAAGATTTGAAGCTAACTCCAGGACAGGCAGAGGGCAAACAAGGATGCCAGAAGCAGCAGTCTTGTTGAATTCCCCATTTCTGCTCTCCTCTCTCCTCTCATGCCTCTTATCATGTTCTGGTGACATCTGGTCCTCCCCTATTCAACCCTGAGTAGTCCCTGGTTCAATCAGAATCAGACTTCTGAGCCATGCTCCTTGTCTTGCTTTTGTGAAATAATCTCACCCACTCACAGTAATGTGTACTGCATGAATATTAATATAATCAATTCGTTGAAATTTTCTAAACTGTTAACAAATGTTTTTCAACATTTGAAATGAGTTTGTTTTTATTAAAAATTTCTACCCATCTCAGGTATTTTCTAGCTCATCTACTTATATGCATAAGACAGGGAAAAGACAAGAATTGAGGGGAACATCTTGGTGTGTTCATAACAAACAATATCTGTAGGTTTTCTTGGACTAGAACTCACCATCTAATTGCTTATCATGAGGGTGGATATGTAATAAGTGGGTGGGTGGGCGCCAGGCTGTTGTCATCTAGATTTTAAGATTTGGCTCTTATTCCAGGTGGAAGAAACACTTACATATGAGAAGTTCACAGCCTGGACAAATCCAGAAAAGATGACGAAGAGTAAAGTTCAAGTTTTCCTTCCCAGAATAAAGCTGGAGGAGAGTTACGACTTAGAGTCTTACCTTAGAAGTTTAGGAATGATTGATGCTTTTGAAGAAGCCAAGGCTGACTTTTCTGGAATGTCAACTAAGAAGAACGTCCCCGTGTCCAAGGTCGCCCACAAGTGCTTTGTGGAGGTTAATGAGGAAGGCACAGAGGCAGCTGCGGCGACCGCAGTGGTCAGAAATTCCCGGTGCAGCAGACCAGAGCCAAGATTTTGTGTAGACCACCCTTTCCTTTTCTTCATTAGGCATCACAAAACCAACAGCATCTTGTTCTGCGGCAGGTTCTGTTCTCCATAGAGAGTTGTGATTGCTGTACACACTCTCCTTTCCATTCTGCCTACCTTGCCTTAATTAAAATCTTATGTGACTAAATTGGTGGGGTGGCTTGAGTGCCAGAATAAAGTGTGTGCACCTGGGTAGTTTGTGAACGTTTTTGCTGAAGATTCTAGAGCCACCGAGGATAACTGAGGCTTCATATGCATGAAGGTCAGGGCTGAGAAGGCAGTGCTGGTTTTGGAGTCTTTGGGGTACCTCTCATTGCCTCTGCCCTCACCCAAAGTCTGTGCCCATTGTTCTTGGGCAACGTTAGGAGCATCTCAAGGCTTCACCAGCCAGCCCTTAATGTGCTCTTCTATCCTGCAGTGATCTCCAAGCTCTGCCCACCACCACTGCCAGGCTCACCAAGGGACGTGAGTGCCCAGGCCCCACTGCACACAAAGCCAGAGGTAAACCCTACAGAGTGAATGCTGCAGTCATGCCATGTCTGACAAACAGCTGAGATGTGTCTCACTTTCCATTAGCATCACACAGACAGCCTCACATGTCCCTTATCTCATACAGTCCCTCGTGAAAACAGCCGCTTCAGATCTTTCCATAACCCACAGATACAAGTTCAGTGGCTCCAAAGTGAGCTTCAGGACTGAGCTAAGAGGCAAATCTCTGAAACACACACAGAAGGCCAAGGAATCTTCATAAAAAAACAACTCTTGGAAACAAAGGCCCCTCTAGTTAATCATATATACTTAGACATGGTTCACGCATTTGCCTTGCTTAAGAAAGGACTTCCCTCCCTATGTTATATTTTTCTGACAACACGAGAAAATTTGTATTGTGGCAGCAACTTGGAAACTATAGAAAAGTATACAAAAAAAATTTGTCACCCACAATTCTAGCACTTAGCAATTATTGCTATTAACAGTGACATGCATCCTTCCCTATGCATGCAAATATAAATTTATAAGAATTTAGTACAAGTTAATTGTATACTTCTGTAGCTGATTTCTACCCTTCCTTACTATAAACCTTCCTCAAGATCTTTCCAGGTTATCAATTTGATGGGTATAGTATTCCTATATGACTGTATTTCTATAATTCAATCTACTTTGAGACAGTTTGGGTAATTATAATTATTTATATATTATATTGTTTTGAATATCCTAAATATTTGCTCACATCCCTAATATTTTTATATAACTATTCCTAAAAATAGTACTAGATAGAAATTCAGCACATTTTGAGACTTCTTGCAAATTGATCTCCAGAAAGTTGCACTATTTTCATGCCCACCTACATTACCATATACACCACCCTCATTGCTGCCTGCCTTATTTCTGTTATGAGTTGAACTGAACAGTGATTACTCTTGATTCTATTTTTGACTTACAGTTCCCAGTTATATGAACTATGCATATTACAGCTTTTACTTAAAATTTTAATTTACTTAAAACTTAAAATTAAAAGCTAGAATTTATTCTCTGATAGGCCACATTCATTCCAGGGACCATGTTTTCTAAAGCAAGTTTGGCCAGAAATTAATCCACATAACTGAAAAGTGTACATCTGTGAATGATGGTCTCAATTCACCTCTAATTTTTTAAAATTCACACTTTTATTGAGGTATAATTGATGAAGAATAACCTTCAGATGTACCATGTGTAACGTGTACAATTTGATAAGTTCCGACACATGTATGCCCATGAAACAAACCATCACCACGTTCAAGATAATGAACATATTTATCATACCCCAATTTATTCTTGTATCTCTGTAATTCCTCCTTATTCCTCCCTGCCCCATCTCAATCACTGATCTGCTCAGGGAACTACTGATTTGTCACCGTAGATTAATTTGCATTTTCTAGAATCATATATCATCTACTCTTTTTGGTATGATACCTATCACTCAATACAATTATTTTGAGATTCGTCCATATTGTGTATATATCAATAGTTTATTCATTTTTATTGGCAAATAATATTTCTTTGTATAGATGTACCATAAATTATTTATCCATTTACCTTTTGATGAACATTTAGGTTGTTACCAAGATTTTGGCTATTGCAAATAAAGTTGTTATGAACATTTATGTGTTTATATTTGTATAAACATATTTCTTCATTTCTCTTGGGTAGATACATAGGAGTGGAATGGCTGGGTCGTAGGGAAGTTGAATGTTTAACCGTTTAGAATCTGCCAAATTGCTTTCCAAAGCGCTTGTATCATTTAACATTCTCAATAGAATTTATGAGAGCTTCAGCTGTTCTGCATCCTCATCAATACTTGGTACTTTTCACTTCTAGTCCTCTCCCTGTTCCTCCCCTTGGCTCTTGGGTCCATAAAATGGCAGGAGCCTTTTGTTTGGGGCTCCCTAGGCAGTGAGACAATTCCCTACCTATTCTTCCTTTGCCTAGTGCTGTTCCATGGGGGTAAATAATGGCACCAAGCGCTGGGTGGCCTTGTGCTTCTCTGGTCACAGTAAGGGAATAAAGACTTGACTGTTACTTTCAGTGGGGCCAGTTTGACACCCGAAAGTGCTCCAGGCACTCTCTTTCTCTTTCTTCCTATCTCTCTGTCAAATCCACAAGGGATCAGGGTGATCAATTAAGCACAATGCCTTTTTGGAAAAGCAAAAAGCCAGAAGAAGTCCTTCAGGGCACTCATGGAGGTGCTAATAGATCATTTATTTGCAAGAGTGTGAGAGTGCTGCGTTCTCTGGGAAGTGCTAATGGATTGTTTACAAAAACTTTTCAGTCCCACACTCTCCAGCCAAGCTCACCCCAGGCGTCAGGTTAGAGACCCGACAGAAGGCTGTCAGGAGGAGGAGGCAGCCCCCTGCCCCCGCTGCAGTCCTACAGCGACGCGGTGAGCTGAGCTGCGCCCGAGGCTGCTGTTAGCGCTCAGCGGTCCCTGGCGCTGATCAAGGACCCGAGGCACAGCGAGTTTTGACAACCCTAGGACTTGTGCTTCCGGTGGAAAGGAGTGTAGAACCCTCCCAGGTCACTTTACTCAGCGACCTTAAGCGACCTCGGAGACTGGGCCGGCTCGCCTCCAGGAGGAAGGCGGTAATCTTGTTGAGTTAAGGGAGGGAGCTCGGGCTGGTGGGGCGCCCTGCTTCAGAGCGCCCTCTTCTTCCTCAGCTGGGTACGACGTGGGATCCCGCAGATTCGGAAGGTGTGGTACACTGCGACGAGTCCCCTGCCACTGAAAAACACGTCCGGACCACCCTCGCAGAGGCCGCAGCAGTCACCCTGTGGTCCCCTGGGTCTGCAAAGAGGTTTTGAGGGGAGCAGACGACGAGACTGTTAACCAGACTCAGATTTCGGGGCTTTTCACGCCACTCTTGCTGGTTATCGAGCCCCATTTAACCTCATCAGGCAAGGTCAATCAGTCCGAGACACAATCCGGAGAGATTTTAACAAAGTACAAACGCATGGAAAAAGCCGCTACTTCAAGAAAGCAACAGTTGCAGAAAAAGCGAGGCAAAGATGCCCGAGGCGCGCCCTCTCCTGGACGATGCAGGCAGCGCACTCCGGAAGAGCGCTCTGGGCCGCATTATTCAACAGACTGAGGTTTCGCCATTGAGGTTCCAGGCCCGGAACGGGGCGGGGAGGGCGTATGCAGGCAGCGGGGTCTGCTTGGTGAGAGCCCCTATCTATGACTAATTCAAGTGTTATCCCTTCTGTCCTTCCCAGTGACTCTGGAGATGAGTCGAAGAGCCTCATCAACATTTCCCCACACCTCTAGGCTTTTAAAAATAATACTCGGGGTTAGGCCGAGGTCCCGCTGTCCCCAAGGGGTACTGGAGGCGCTTGCCAAGGTCAGAGTTCATTGGGGAGGTGGAGAAAGTTGCACTTCTTGGGCATTTTGAACACCTGTGCGCAGGTGGCTCTGGCGCCACAATCATTGGCACCAGAATAAGGGGGAAACAAATAAAGCTCTCTGGTTTGGGTCTGAGAACACCACCACCTTCCCTGGCTCTGGGAGAGGACCTTTGAGTCCCTACACATCTCATGTTCTGGCTCCCACCACAGAATGTGTTCTTGGTACAGATGTATTGTCTGTATGCAGCCCTGTTGGCATATTTTTAATATTTTTAAATATTTATTATCACCATTTCCATGTTTTTTGCATTTTATTTGCATTATTATTCATTTCAAGTTTACTACTTTGAGGTTATGGAATATAATCTGTATACTTTCTATATTTCAGAATTGATACTTTCTTAAGGCCTAATGTATGATGAATTTTTAGAAATATTAAAATAACATTTTGTATTAGTCAGGGTTCTCCAGAGAAACAGAATGGATAGGACATATATAGATATATGTACAGTCAGCCCTCACATCTGTGAGTTCCAAATTTATGGATTCAATCAACCACTGATTGGAAATATTTGAAAAAAAATGCATCTCTACTAAACATGTACAGACGTTTTCTAGTCATTATTCACCGGACAATCTATTAATAGTTTAACAACTATTTGGATAGATTTACATTGTTTTAAGTATTATAAGTAATCTAGAGACAATTTAAAGTATTTGGGATGATATGCATAGCTTATATGTAAATACTACACCATTTTATATCAGGGACTTGACCACCATGGATTTTGGGATCCAATTGAAAAATATTTTGTGTGTTTTTTTTTTCCCAGAGGAAAGCATGAACGCAGTCCCCCACTACAAATTATGCAGTCAAGTTTCCCACATTTGGGGAAATCGCAGGGGTCAGCACATCCGGAGTGCAATGGATAAGCCTGGCCCTGGGAAAACAACCTTCATGATCGTGATATCTCCTCTGCCAGGTAAGTATTGCAAAATATTTTGTTTGCAATTTTTTTGAGACAAAAGGGAAATACTGGAACCAATCTTCCATGGATACTGAGGGACAACTCTGTGTGTGCGTGTGTGTGTGTGTGTGTGTGTGTGCATGTGTGTCTGTGTTTATTATAAGAAATAGGCTCATGTAATTAGGGAAGCTGAGAAGTCCCAAGATCTACTGTAAGCAAGCTGGAGACCCAGCAGAGCTTTGGCATTGTTCCAGCCATGTTCCAGCTCAATCAACCAGGCAGGTGACGTTCCCTTTTACTCAGCCCTTTTGCTCCATGCAGTTCTTCAGTTGACTGGATGGAGGCCACTCACATTAGGAAGGACAATCTGCTTTCCTTGGTCTACAGATTCAAATGTCAATCTCATCCAGAAACACTCTCCCAGATGCACCCAGAATAAGGATGGTCCAAATGTGTTGTGTTATAATGTGACGTGATGAGAACTAAAACCAGTTAAGAGAGATAAGACTAAATTATGTAAAATTAAGTGTAACTTCCCTATTAAAAGACAAAAATCTTTTAGATTGGAAACGAACAACAGTATTTTGTCAAATGTGGTTTTCAATTAGCATACCTCAGATAAAATGACACAGAATATTAATGTAAAATGATGGGCAAAGATATATCAGGCAAATTTAAACAAAAGGACAGCAGGTGTGAAGCTACTAATATAAAAAAGTAGACTTTAAAGACATAAATTAAAATGGAGAAATGCTATCATTTTATATATAAAAGGGTATGATTCACAGTGAAGATAAAATTTAAGCGTCAATGTGCCTCTTTCAATACTGGACAGATGAACATAAAAAATAATAAAAATTAATTCAAAAGCTATATGTTACATTGTACTTCACATGAAGACCCATTTTTGTACATCTTTGCAACTCTGCAGCTAAGACATGTCTTGATGTAATTGTCATTGTGTATACATGCATGTATTTCATCATAGGTGCTTATATTGTTGTCACTTCAAGTTATTGTTGGTGCTGTACTTGTTGAGTAGAGTTGCCATTACTTTTTAAAGATTAGATTATTATTTGAGGTTGAAAGGTTATTGTGAATGTTGAAAATTATTGAAGTGGAACAGTGGTGTGGAATTAGACATTCGAGAAGCAAATAATGTTTGGAGGAATGATTTAAATTCCCTATTTTCTTGCAAAGTAATAACCATGATTTACAGGGCCCAAGAAAGGCAGACACCATCCCTACAAGTCAAAGAAACCGTACTATAGTATTACCTATTATAAACCATGTGAAATAATGCCAACATCAAAACTGGCAGAGTGTCAGTAGCTTGCAAGAAAATCCCAGAGGCAACAATATTATATTTGGTAATATACAGAAGTGTTTGATAATTTCCATGGCCCAAAGTTCTTGATGGTTAAATAAGCAATATTGGGATTACAAACATGAACATATACGATTTTAAGAGCCATAACTATTTAAAAGAGTGGTACTCTGAATGTATCTTAAAGTTATCTTGCAAATATTTAATTTTAAATATGAACAAAAATAATGTATACTAAAATATGTGTCTAAAGACCTCTAAAAGAACTCTTTACATATTTTTAAAATAAAAATTCAAGTGAAAGAAAATATGGTATCATAATTCAATTGGCAGAGCTTTTATTTCTTTAGTAATACATGAAATAATAATGCATTTTAGAGCTGACATCATTTTAGAATTGATGAAATGTGGAACCATTTATTTGATTATTTTTTCCCTTCCTATTTTACTGCATAGAAAGCATGCACATTGAGTGTTGGGCCCTCTGAATTGATCATCCATAGCTCAACTTTTCTGTTTTTCATTCCTAAATCCTGAGAAAGTTCTTGAACTTTTTCTCCTAGCCCTTCCATTGATTTTTTTTTTTTTTTGGTAACAGTGTTTTAAATTTCACAAACATACTGTTTTACCTTTTAGTTATTCCTTTCTCCTGTCTGTGTGTGTGCCCATGTGTGCATGTGTAATAACTTTGTGAATTAGCTAAGAATATGAATTGGAATTTATAATGTTCTTGTCTGAAATGCTTCTTTCAGAGTGAACCCTTCTGCATGCCAGTCTTGGTCCTTGTGTTAGAAACTGATGATGTTCTTCAAAGCTCCTTGTAAATTTCGACTGTCCATTCTTATCTAGGAATGATAGTTTTGATTATTGATGTGGGAGCTGGTTAATGTCACCTCTGTTATTGTCTAAGTAGGACTATTTCCTCAATAGGCCTCTATCAACAAACGTGTCAACCTGCATTCTGGCATGCCTGCCTGCTTTTTGCCCCCTCTACTCCCCCTCCTCCTGACTTGACTTTCTCTCAAATTTCAGAACAAGATGATTTCTATGATTGGGCTCTAGCATCTTTTTCTGTCAGGGCAGATTTTGAAATTTATTTATATAAAAAGTTCACAATTTTATTTTTTCCCTCAGGTAGCAGTTCTAGATTGCCAATCATTCTGTCAATGGGAAGATGGGAGCCATGGAGCCAATTGGAACCACGCCTGTCTGCCCTCCCTCCATCAGTACCTGCTGACTCCTGCTATTGTCTGGGAATTCTGATTCCCACCAGTGCCCCAGCATGCTTCAGTATATGCTCAGCTGCAAGTTCCTTCACCTTGATTTAGTCATCAATATTCTGCCATATACCTTATGACTTCCAGAAATCAACCCAAACCTGCTACCTGCCATTAAACTCCCTCCTGTCCTTCTTATTTTCACTGGTAGATTTCCTTTTTTCTTCTTCTTTCCAGTCATTACAATAGGACATTTAGAGGTAAGAGAGGCAAGCACATGTTCTCTATCTACTATTATGTGTCAAAAGATTAGTATATTTAAAATGTCTACTTGTGCCATTCCCTATGGTGGGGGTGAAGATTATAATAATGAACAAAAAGGATGCAAAACAGTATATTATAAGCTGTCCCAAGTGTTGGGAAAGGAACTAAAGAATGTTATGAAAGGGTAACCTGGATGACTTATTTAGATTGGCAATGAGGGAAAATCTCTTTGACGAAGTACTATTTATGATCTAAATTTTGAGCAAGGTGACGCTAATGGAGAAGGGTGTTCCAAAAAGAAGGAACAGCATGTGCAAGTTCCTGATGGTGAAAGTCGCTTATTGAAGAAGAACAGAAACAGTGCTGATCTAGGAGCAGAGTTGTGAACCAGAAGGGAGGTGGTGGCAAATAAAGTTGATGAGGCAGGAGATTTGTCATGAAAGTTGGGTTAAGCCATGAAAAATATTCATATTGAATTGTTAATGCTATTATCACCTTATAGAAGGATTTAAATTCACAAGGAAAATTTGCAGTTTCTAAAGGTAATTTAGACTACTATATGGAGAATAAAATAAAAAGAGGCAAAAACAGAAACAAGAAACCCTATAAGAAAAATATTTTAATAGTCTTGGCAAGAGATGAGGACTGTTCACACTTGAGTATTGGAGGAGTAGATGTAGAAAAGGGAATGTGTTAGAGACATATTTTAAAGAGAAAACATAGGCCCTGGTGTCGTATAGAATGTACTGGGATATGTGTGGGGGTGGTGAGGGTGCATAAAATTATAGAAGGATTTGAGACGACCAAAAGTAGTGGAAAAAGGTGCTTTTCCTGCTTGGGGGGAGGAGGGAGAGGCAGAAGTAGGAGGTTTTCAGTGAAATAGGGGCCTAGGGTTCTACTTTGAAGTTGTTAAAATTGAGATTCCTGCAATATATACATGTTTAAATTTCAAGAAGATAGCTTCATAGCTGGATCTGTAGCTCTAGGGAGAGTTCCAGATGGATTAACAGCCCTGGGAATGCCTTGGAAAACAGAGAACCTCGGAAGAGGAGAGAGTGGGTTGAGATCCTATCAGCAATCCTCCCTCGTGCCAATTTTCTCAGTCTTTTCATACCAGACTCTTCTCATCTTGATGGTACTATTTCATAAATAATACATTACATTTTGTTTTCTGTTGTATATTACAAATAGTTTCCATATGTTATGTTTAGATTCTGCAGGAGATCACACTCAGATTATCTTTTTCTGAGTATTTTTGACACTGCTTCTTTCTTTTCCTTTGGTCTGAAGTTGTTTATCTCTATAGGCTGGGTGCCATTTAAAAAAAAAATTTACTTATTCTTGAAAAACGTGGGATCTGTATATCTAGAAGGTAGACTGAGTTACACAGTTCCAAGTCCCTTTGCCAGTTTTTAAAAGGCTCATGGTCTGAATATCTCACCTATTGACTCTTCCTTAGAACCTCTCATACTAAACAGAATTAAAAAAAAAATCATTTGTCTTCCCTTTCAGGCCTTTCTGTCTTTCCCCCTGTCTATAATGTTTAATTCTGTGGTTTCGATTTCTAGGATGTACCATGTTTTCTCCAGCCCTCCATACTTTTTGCTCATTATTCTTCTGGACTTTAGAGTTTTTTGTCCCTGTCCCTGTTGCCATACGTCAGACAGACCTAACTGCAGAGGGCACCGGTCTGCACAGCTGTGGGAGTGGTGGTGAGGTGGTGCCACAAGTGTGTGGCCCAATGCACACAGTGCAGAATGGATCAAAGACAGCAAGACAAATACCAGGCTCCAGCATCTGGTGAGCTTGAGCCCCAGTTCTGGCCAGGGCTGCCTTAGTAACTGGGCAATGGTGGATGTGTAGAGAGAAGATTTCACAGGTTGGCTCCACGGAGGCAGAGAAGGCAGCTGCTAACAATTCCAAAGTCGCTAACTAGTTGTATGACCTTGAGCAAGTTACTTAAAGTCCTTTGGGCTCAGATTCTCCTCCTTTGAAACATGAAAGAGTTTGCCTGGATGATCCCTGAGTGGCTTCCAGCTCTGACGTTCTCTAACAAATGTGCAGCACAAGACTATTTTGGGCCATATGCTTTACTTTCTGCATTGAGATTTTTCATTACTTTGTAAGTTTTCTTATTTCAAAGATGACTTTCGTTGTTAGAAATCTAAGTTGGCTCTGGTGTGCTTGTTATGTCGATACCTTTTTCATTTCCGTTAAGGACTTTGATGATAGTTTCCAGCGAGAGCATGGCAAAATAAAATCATGTTTTCTGTTCTAACATTTGTTTCATCTTCATCTTTTGTCAGCGGAAATATTGCAATTTTTCATTTCAACATTTTCCAGCGATGCGTCTTTCCTCATCTGGGGCCTTTGAAGTTTCTCTCATTAGAATGAAGGCCTTTGCTAATAGTTCTCCAGGGCTGCTTCTTGTGCCAGTGAAAGGGTTGAGGCAAGCCTACTTAAGTGTTAAGCAAGGTCTCTAGGCAATCTCCTTCTCTTCCTAATAAAAAGAGTGACATTCAATTAGAGTGCCAAGACTTGGAGGAAAAAAACTGCCACAGGGCTCAGGGGCTCAGATTGCTTCAGTGCTACTGTATGGTAGAAAGCTTATTTATATCAGAGAGACCCTATATACCTTTTTTCTGGGAAAGGGTCAGCAACCTGACAATCCCCTCCCTGGGAGAGGGCTGGAGGTCCAGGGCCTGGGGCTGAGAGGAGAGCTGACCTGGTCATCCCATTCTGAGGAGCACAGAGGGTGACTGAAGCATGCCTAAAAGTTCTTCATCTGGGAGAGGCCTCGCTTAGTCAATAGGTCACAAAGCTTTCAGCAGGTGCATAAAGAAAGCTTTCTAGCTGTCCCTATGGAGACCATTTTTCTCATATCCTGAATTAGAGCACAATGCAAGTATGTTTTTGTAGACAACAGATTTGAAATCAGGTTTGTTCTATAAAACACAGGAACTCTGATACTTCTGCTTATTCAGAAACAGTTGAAATAAGTCCTGTTTTTTTTTTCTACCTTTGGGTAGAAAGAAATATCAGTGGTGATGAGAGGAAGGGATAGTCACATTTTGTTATTGTTAAGGGTGAGAGGTGATTCAAAGGAGGTTATTTGAAAGTTACAGAGATTCAGTATTTGAATAGGAAAGTATTTTAGGAGTATTCTCCCACTACACCTATATTATAAAATCTAAGACTCAAAGAGTTTATATGGCTTGGCTGGCACTCAGCACATATCCTTACACATAGCTGTTAATTAAATATTTTGGATTGCATCCAGTAGCACAAATCTTGTTGGAAGTCCTGAATTATGGGTGTGGAAGAAGAATGGGAAGGCATTAGACTTTTGTTGAAGTTTAAAATTCCTCCTTTTCTATGGTCTATTTTGAACCTTGCAGTAAGCTCTCAGATTTTCACCATTAGAAGTAGTAAGAGAGACCTGTTTTTACACTTCCTTCTATATTTGTAGATCTTCATCTGCGAAGGTACAAAAAGAGAAATCTAGGAAGCATCCTTAATTGCTGCCTCTCTGGTGTCCCCACGTGTTGTCAATTAAAATTTTGCTTGTTCCACAACTCCATGTGCATCTACTCTCCTCTCAACCCCTAGCTAGTTCTACTCTAGTCTGGAAACTAGAATTCCTTCTCTTGAATCTATTCTTTAAATTGTTATCAGGGTCCTCATTTTTAGAAAGTAAATACTACACTCCACTTTTGAATGCCTTCATGATAAAATGCAAACTTGTTGGAGAGACATGACCTTTTATGACCTGTTCCAGCACACATTTTTCATTCTCATCCCTCCACATTTCTTCCCACTTGTATATAATATTCCCACTGTAGCAAACTCAGGAGATTGATTAATACTCCACGTTACTTCATATCCTTGTGCCCATGGATACTGGTCAAATTGTGTGTGCTTCCTTTCTGCTTCTTGCCATCACACACCTGCCCACTGGAGCCCCCTGCTCCACGGAGAACTACCTGGATAGTCCCTAGGTAAAAACAGAAGAGGAGTCCAGCTATCTGAAAGTGATAATGGATCCACTGTTGGGGTCTGGATCCTTCTGTAACCAGCCTTCCCTCCTTCTCTTTTCCCCCAGTCTGCGACATCTCCTGGCCCAACTCAACCAATGAGTAAACAGCAAACAGTCTTTTGACACCACAGCCCAGGATGATACAAACTGGGATTCTGCTATTGCTGGAAGTGTTACTCTGTGTACTTCCTGGTCATTAGTATCATTATCAAATCATAGATCTTATGATCTTGTAATTAATATTGATCTTGATAGTATTTAACTTTTAATTTAATTTAATATCTCCCTACCCCCACTACCTTGTTCTCATGAAAGCAAAGGCTGAGCATTTCGTTTCCATGGTTGAAATTCCAAAGGGACTATGTTGACTTCCATCTTCTAGGCATGTGTGTATAGTGGGATAGAAGGGCCCTCTCTCTCTTCTCTCTGCCTTACTATGCACATTGATGGTTTTGCTCCCCAGAGCTATCCCCTGTGGACTCTAGAACCCAGCCAAGCAGCCTCAGAGAACCCAATGGCAAATACAACACTAGCCTTTCCACCCTCCTCGGATTTCTGTTGTCCCATCTCCTTATCCTACTCCAGGTTGAGGGTCAGGGGCTACATGAGACAAGACCCTTTTTAGGGATCTAAACAACATCATCAATCTGTTCTCAACATCCTCCTTCTGACTTCCAACATCCTCCTTCAGCCCCTAGAAGTCTTGCCTGAAGTCACACACTGTGCTCTTCCTTCTTGATGGTTTTGGTTCTTGGTAGGTAAAACTAATGCTTGGGAGTTCTGAGAAAGTCCCTTTTTTTCCTTATTGGAAAGTTATCTCACTTGGGACCACTAAAAAAATCTGAAAGGTCTGGTTTGTAATTTGAAGTTGAACCACAACTTTTGTTTTAGCCACTTTGTAGAACACCTGGTGTTCTCCTTCTATCCTGGGGCAATTCACCTCTGACTCAGAAGTTGTCCTGTGGTAAGGCTCAAGGACAACAGTAGGAAAAACAACAGCAAAACTTTACTGCCAAACAGAATACTTCAAATTATTATTCTTTTACAGATGCCCTAGATAAAACTCAAAGACCAAAGCAATATTTAAACTTTCATCATATTCACTTTATCAGGGCTCCCATATCATTTCTGCTAAGCTGTGCTCCAAGTTTGAGTGCCGCTTCTATGCCTCTATGCATTTACACATATTTGTCCTTTATAAGCCATGTCACACTGTAATTTACTTTCTATTTACATGTTTATCTACTTGCAGTAGATTGAGAGACACTATGTGTCTGTTGTCCTATTCACCTCTCACTAGCTCTATCACTTTCCATGGCCTACACCAATGTCAATGAAGTTTTTTTTGATAATTTCTTTTAGAAAATGTAATTTCCTCATTCTACTCTCAAACACATAACTTTTAGGTAGGGTTCTTAACTTGGTCCTGGGCTCCTAATAGGTTCGTGGAATATCAAGCCCAGTATTTAAAAAAGTTATATTTAAAAAGTTGTATTTAAAAAGTTTATGTTTGTGTTCTTAGGGCCTCTGTTGTCTCTGTAGTAAGCTGAAGTCACATTGCACACCACCAGCCTCCTATGGTCTTTCCAAAAAGATAGGCAAAATTATTTATGTTCATTTATATAGCAATTATGGCTGTCCACATGAAATTTCTCATTTGACTCTGGTCTAAACTGGAGACAAAACTCTTATTACAGAAGCACTAGTTATAATTACAATTTTTAAAACTTCACCCTATTAAGAGCCGCATTATAGACCCTACTGGTTGCAATCACAATTTCCCCAGGTTGTAATTTTTTCCAGAAAAGTTCAAAAAGAGACTAAAAACATTTCCAATATGATGCCACTTGGTGTCGCTATGAGTCTGCATGTAATTGACTGAGCAACAATTTCCTTTTCATATATTCTAGACAAATGACAACTTTTTCATTTTAAAGAAATACTTTTGGGCTAACCTGGAATGGATCTATCAGAATTCAACAAACATTCTTACTTTTTAATTTAATTTTTTTTTCAAAACTTAACACTGATCAGCTTTGGGTTTATTTCAGAAGACACATTCCTGAACAAATAAGTCTTCACTAATTAAAAATAAAAAGCCTTAGTTAGCTATTGCATCCAAGTCTCTTGGTGCATTGAATGGAAGCAAAAGAACTAGAAGGAAACCCTTAAAAATGTTGTCAAGGGCAAATCAATGCAAAGTGGATTGGAATGTTTGGAATTGATTTCTTACAAATAGTAATTTGATTATTATTACGGATATAGTTTTATTCTATAGAAGATGTTGTAAGCACTTAGATCTATTAAAGTGGGTAAGAAAAAATATTTACTAAATATTTATGGTGTGAAGACATTGTGTTAAGTGATTTACATGTATAAAGTACAATCATCATCATTCTTGCCATTTTAATTCTTTTCTTTTTTTAATGTTTTGCAGCTTACTTAATCTTAATGACTCCTATGAGGCAGAGAGCAAATGTTCAAAGTACTCAGGGAAACCATTAGAAACAAAGGAAAGACAGGGAAAACATCTAGAGTTACATTTTCTGTTTTTGTGGTTTTATAAAGGCATTCTGAAGTTTGTTAAGCACACCGTGTTATATAACTACATATTTTTCTAGCACTTGCTAAGATCATCAGAATACTTCACAACTTTAAAAAAACATTGAAACAAATAAAGTCAAGGAGAAAATGAATGACTGTCTCTAGCTTTCTAATTCTGAGGATTCTAACCTCTATTCAGGATCAAACACCAGCTGGGTGAAGACTCAAGGGCAGCCCAGACACATGAGTGCCAGCTCCACCATGACTTTCAAAATCTTGATGTTAGTACAGATTTCTCCCTGAGGTGTAGAACTGTATACAAAGCTGCCTATTAGAAATTGTCTTTCAGATGTCTCAAACTTAACATATTTCAAAATAAAGGCATTTTCCGTCCTTGCACGTACTGCACCCCACCCAGCCCCCACCTGACCTGCCTCCTGTGAGTCTAGCCTCACTGAACTATCATCCAGCCAGTTCTCCATGCCAGAAACCCAGCAGTCATCTTAGACTTCTTTCTCTTTCCTCCTATCCCATCACTCCTGTCTTCCTGATTCTCTGTGCTGTAGCACCGATACTTCTCATAGTCTGTCTTCATCTTTCTATACCCATGGCCAATGATCTGGTTCAAGTCCTCATCATCTCTCTCCTGAACAAGGTCTATCATCTCTTAATTCTTGCTCCAACTTCTCCTTGACTTTTTCCTTCAGATTATTGCCAGAACCAGCCACATGCCTGCTCAGAATTTTCCAGTAGCTAACTATTAACTATAGGATAAAATACTCTTTCATGTCATATAAGGAAAGCCTTCAGTATCTACCCCACTCTAATATCTCACTAATCTGTTGATATTTGTGCTACAGCAATACTAAAGTACCCAGTAAGTACTTAATAAATTTTGGTTGAATTAATAAAGATAAGTGACAGTGTCATTTGATGGTAATAAATTCCCACGTCAACATCACCAATTGTCATCTCACCACCACAACTATTTTCTTTGAGTCCTAAAGATTTTACTGGGTTCAAGATTCCTCAAAAATGAATGAGTGATTACATGTGAGAAGCTCTGAGAGTATTAAGCTTTCCTAGTAAATGCATATATTTGTAGTTAGCCAACAAAGGAGGTTCATTATGCTGAGATGGATTCTGTGTTTAGAGTCTGGGGTGTGGGCAGAGAATACTGCAGGTACCCTTGACTTTCTTCACAAGGTGGCTTGGGGCCATGGCTGGGAAGAACTCTGCTGTATAATTCTTACTTCCAGAGACTGCTGGATAACCTTGGTAAGTTATTCTACTTCAGTTTCTTCCAAGCAAAGTTAAAATAGCAACATTAACCTACCCCCCACAGGCATGTTAATAAGTACATTTTTCCCCAAAGTGCAATGTACGAATTTTCATTAGTCATAGGGCTACAATAATAGTTAATTGTCCCTAGTTCTCCTTGTTATTTACTGCTCACTCAAGCAAAATATGTTACAGAAGGGACCAAGGGGGTGGGAGTTGCAAAATATGCTGATGTACCAAATCAGTTGCCAAGATAATAAAAAAAAATGTAATCAGAACTGCAGAAGACCTTCTGATTTCCATCCTAACTAATCATTAGAGATTCTATTGCAAACTCATTTTCCTATGTCTTATCTCTAAGTCAGCTCCTCTGCCAAGGACTTAAAGACTCCATTTATCATCTCCCTTAACAGGTACCTTGGCTGCCAGTGTGCCTTGGCTCTGGCCCTACCCAACCGATTGAAAGCAAAATTGATCCTGACTCAGAATATTGTGCTCTGGGTTTTAAATACAAATGCTTACGTGCTAAAATAATAGGCAATGCAACACTTACACTACACACTCTATACGTAACTTTTGCTCTCCCAGTTTCCTCTTCTGAAAAGCCAATATTATTGCCTTTAGAATTAACCAAATGTATTATACCACAAAAGATCCCCCCCTTTCTCTTTCCTTATACCAGGACATGAGAAGAAAAAGGTAGGACAAAGGGAACTTTCAGAAAAGTGTACCTCTAGACATCAAACATCAAAGCAGCTGACCAAGGCATATATTTTAGTTGATCCATCTCAATCTTTCCAATAAACTGACTGGGCAGTTGAGAGGCTGACTATTCTGACTGGTTCTGTACGTTAAAGAAACAGAAACAAATCAGTAATTTTACTGAGCTTCTCAGTAGAGATGGATCATCATGACATCAGAAGTATAAAGAAGTAGAGAAAGAATGTCATTCAGGAGGTGTTCACATGCTTGACCTCACTAACTAAACATATTGTGTATCCAGTATGGTTTTGGACTAGATTGGATTTATGCCTCCCAAAAATCTAGCCTGAAATTTTCCTTTTAAGTCCAGTAATATCTTCCTAACAAAATGGTTCTCTCTCTTGATATTTTATGTCTTAGTCAGATTGACAGCCACCACAATCATCTTTTTGCTTTTCTCCTTTGTTGCAAATTAATTGAAAATCATATTGATCTAGAATTATTAATGTTTGAATTTATAGATGTTAATGATAATAAAAATAGTGATTTTTGATAATGAGAAAACTGAGGCTTGAAAGGGTTTGCCCAAGATGCATAGTTCATGCCACAGATGAACCATGAGAATTGTTCAAGGAAAAAAAAGATCAGATTTGAAGGGACAAGTTTCATTTCATTTGGAAAATAATTTTCATTCTAATTTTGATTACAAATAAAATACTGGTCTATTTCATTTATGTGTTGAACCATATGGACTGACAATTTTGTAGGTTTAATATATTGTAATATGTTAACACTTGTATTTTATGCTAAGCTATCATGATCAGAAATAGCATGATTATTTCATAGTAGTTGAACAATTTTAAAGACAGTATCAGATCTAGATTATTAATTTATCTTCTGCTCATTCAACCTATTTAAACTTATCTTTCTTCCTACTCCACATTCCATCAGTCATAAACTCTGCCAATTTTAGTTCTCAATATTTCTGAAATGCTTTCTCTTTCTCGCCAATCCATCTATTTATCTATTTATTTAGATCAGGGGTTAGCAAACATTTTTGGTCAGTGCCAGACAGTAAATATTTTAGGCTTTGGGGGCCAAACAGCCTCTGTTGTGACTTCTCAGCCTTGCCACTATCCCACCAAAGCAGACATTGATAATATATAAATGAGTCTGTGTTCCAGTAAAACTGCATGTGCAGAGAAAGTTTGCACACTCCGCCTCCCTTTGATCATTTTACTACTATATGTCATCTGGATTACAGCAATAACCCTATTCTAAATCCTCAGTCCAATCATTAATAATGCTATTCTGATCATGCCATGGCCTGCTTAAAGCCCTTAATAGCTACTGTTGTCTACCAGAGGAAAAGTCCACGCTCTGTTGTATGTTGTAAAAGGCCACTCAAAATTTGATTTCTCTAAACCAGATACATAGGATTACACTCTTCATTTTACCTAAACTGAACTATGCTCAGCTCCAAAAATCTGCTATGAATGTCTGTCTCCTCCAGGTCTTTGAATATATGTTTACTAGGCTATCCTCCCTCATCAAAACCACCTCCTACTCTTCTAAATTTTATACATACTTTAGTTCTCATCTTAGATGTCATTTCCTCCAGGAAGCCTTCCTTAACCCAAGACTGGGATAAGTGTATCGCACATGTGCATGCATATTTTTTTTAGTCAGAATCATTGTTATGCTGTATTATAATATCACCCTCTCTCCTCAAATACAGATTCTGAGGGTAGAGAACTGTTTTATTTATCATTGTATTACTGGACCCATTTAAGTAATACAGTATTGGGAGATACAATAAATGTTTCTTAAATCACCCATTTGGGAGGATTGTATAACTATAATCTAACTAGAATGATAAGGATGATAATGCATATTAACACTTTAAAATCTGTGAACAACTGTACTATAGGATAACTCAAGTAATTTAATTTTTACACTTACCTTGGTAAGTAGATCTTTTAGAAAATCATATCTATTTTACAGTTGAAAGACCAAAAATAGAAATGCAATGAAACTAAAAGGTTCATCTAAGATTAGGGGATAAGTTAACATCAATACATTCAGATTTTTTTTTTTTTGGTAAAGAAACATTCTTCTTTTTTGAATTGAGAGAAGAAAGCTACTATTAGTCTTAAACCTAAAAATAACCTCACAAAAATGTGATTTAATATTATATAAGGTAGCCCTGTCTTTTCCCATCAATGCCATCAGTGTCTAATTTTTCTGCTCAAGAATATTGACATAGGTTACTGTCTATTTTCAACAATATGAAGGTAGTTCTCCCAAATCTGTCACAGTCTGCCTCCCCTCAAGGCATGGCCCAGTGTGCATGGAGACAAGTCTGGCATAGCCATTGCCTTTGTCCGGAACTGCAGAGAGAGGACAGGACAGCTCCCAGTAGGCCCTGGGCAGCGTTCTAGTGAATAATTCATTAGATTGCCACTGGCTTGGGAACATCCTTCTTACATAGATTACTTGTTTTTATCCACCCATTTATCTTCATTAAAGATTTTATTTCCTTCAAATACTTGCTTCCAATTTTCCTATATAAAGGTATGTTTTCCCCGGCTTTGAGGTTTGAGGTATATACTCTTTCCTACCCATACTGATGCTATCCACAAATTCCCAGTGCAATGAAAGTTTACATACTAAAATTGCTCTCACTATTGAGACATAACCAAATGTCACAATGTTCGGTCTTGACATCATTAGTAGAGGGTATAGACTAATGGAAATCACCCCTCTGGTCAACTATTGTGACTCTTTACTAGAGATTTCTTTTATGAGAAGATAATTATCAGTCTTCCCTTGTTAAGTACATGTTTCAACGTACATAGCTGAACTTCTAAACACGAGTCAATTAAATGTTTGAGCGCTCACATTCTAAAATTATAAAAAATTTACATATTCAGTAGCCAATGTTCATTTTATTTTCCTTTCCTCTGATTGCATTTCAATGGTGTTGAGGGAAAAATGAATATTGTTTTGTTATGTGTGCTTTTTTAACATGCTCATGATTATTATGATTCTGTTGCCATAATCTTTTTGTCATGCACTGAGTTTCTAACCTTATAATTTTACTAATGATTATTAATATGATTTGTGGGAAAATTACCATCTGGCATTATCCGAGCTCATTTTGCCTTACCTTTTTCTGAAGATATGGGTACCATGCTGCCAGTATCCAAACTACTATAAGAGTTTTGAAAAATCATTGTAAGTTAATTAAGTTTCTTGACTAATTTCCTTAATAGCATAGGGCATTTGTCATTTAGACCTATTGCTTGATATATGCCCATGTTTCCCAAGCATTTTCTCACTTATTCTTTGTAAATAGCAATTTTTACAAAGTATTCATTAGTTCCTAATTGTTCAAATTTATCTTCTTCATTATACCTGCTAAAAACCAATTTCAAAATGAGTTAATTTTTCCTGCTATTTTAGAGTTGTCATTATACCTTATCTTCTTTGTTTATTATAGGACTTAAATTATTCCACTGTATTTTGCCTTTGGTTTTAAGAACAGCTAAAATATCATTTGTGTGTCTTTAGCATAATCCATAATAACTAAAGTTAGGCATTTCAAAAACGAATGTTTTTTTCTTCTTTAAAAGTGTTATGCAGTAACATTTCAACTCCAACTTGTTAAATAAAGAATGTGTTAAGCAAGTTTGGCTGCTGAATCTTTTTTTTTTAATTTCAAAATATTAAGGGGGTACAAATGTTTTTGCTATATGGATACCTTTTATATTAATAATATAATGCTAAAGTCAGGGCTCTTAGTGTGCCCATCACCCAAATAGTGTTCACTGTACCCAATAGGTAGGTTTTTATCCCTCCCCTTCTTCCCCTCCTTCTTTCTCCTCCCCTTCTCCCTTCTTGATTTCCAATGACCTTTACATCTCTTGTAACTCACTCAGCTTTTATTTTAAATATATCTTGCTGTCAGTCAAACCAACATGGTTTAGTCTAGTATCCATACTAGAAGTTTCTTTGACCACTCCCCTCAGAAAATCTACTCGTAAGTAATGACATTTTAATTCTTTAAAAGTTACCTAGGCAATTTTTATCTTGATTTAAAGTTTTTGGATCTTTGTATTTTAATTTTTTTCATCTGTAACATTTGTTTCCATTTCTTAATTTTAATATCTACATTTCAATGAATTCTAACACAAGATAATTAAAACAAAGCATTTTAAATTTAATGAATATCCCCAAAACTATGCTTTTACGTTGTTTTCTGAGTCTGTACATTGTAGAGAGCAGAGTCTGAATACATAAGTCTGCGTTTGATCTTAGCCAAAAGGCAGAGAAGTGATGATGGCTCCATCAGCCTGATTTTCATATCTGAAGGAACAGTGTCTGGAAGAGCCTGTTTAGTCTAGGTGTACGCAGCAAGGGCTTATACAAGGTTTGCCATAGTGCCATAAACGATTTCAAATGTCATTAAAGACAACACTAACACACAATTATTAAACAAACAGGGTCCTTATCTCCTGTTGATTTTTAACTCTCATCATCTATGAATAAGGAGCCACTCTCTATCCTGCTAATTTTCCAATTCCAAGCCTAGGCTGACCGCCTTGCATTACTGGGAGAAATATCTTTCCTCTTGGGGTTCCCGATTCCCCTCCTTTTCCGCTGCAAGTCAAATGTAGGTCTTTTGCCAGAACACCGAGGCGAGCCTCGATTTCTGTTTGCACCTGCGACGTGAGTCCCACGCGCGTCCCCTCTGTCCACCGCCGCCTCCTCCCCGCAGCCGGGCCCTCCCCGCGCCCACGCGGTCGGTCCAGCTCTTCCATCTGGAGGAGCAGATTCTGCTTCCCTCGCAGCTTCTCTCAGAATTGACAGTTTCACTAAAAACAAACTAAAAAAGCCCCAAACTAAAAGAAAACAAACAAATAAAACAGTTAATATCTCCCTTCCAGTCTAGAGCTTCTCTCCAGCAGGTGGGCGCCCTCCCTCCCTGTCCTGCACCCACGTGTTCCCCCCACCCTTCCGCCAAGCCCGCCAAGCCCCCGTGTCCTTCCCATTCACTCGACAGAGTCACTCAAAAGCGCTGAAGACCCAACTATTTGATGTGAATTAAACGTGCCCCCTTCCCCTTTTCACATCACTACAATCACCTTGGACCCGCCCCTCAAATCCCAGCTCCTTAGGGCGGCACAGCCCTGGGGGTCTCCTGTAGTCAGAGTCCTGACAGCACATGGGCATTGAGGGCGAGGTCATCTGAATTGGGGATGTGTTTCTGTCCCCCTCTCACCCTCCTGGGTGTCACTAGTTTGTCACTTTTGCCATTCTGTCACTTCTGGGAGCACCTGAAGCTATGGGCAGAAAGTAATGGCCAGTTTTTTTCATAGATTTCCTTGTGAAATCCTTCCTTAATTTCTTGTGTGTGTGTGTGCCTAGCCCTACAGCATTTTCTTTTCATTCTCCTTGCGTGTTTCAACGCTCTGCAGTTCTTCGCCACCATCAGATGATCTATGACGCTCTGATTGCTACCCACGGCTGGGTACTGCCGGGCTTTCATGTCCTCCTTCTCAGTTTGCTTCCAATTTGCGAAACCTGAAATTCTGGATGATACTTTACAATCGTTTATGTCATATCAGAGGCATTTAGTCAGGGAGCTCAAAAAAATTAAAAAGAAAGAAAGCAAGAAAGAAAAAGAAAAAAAAAAAACTTCGTGTGGAGAAGGTTGCTTTCCCTGCCCTGTAGGCATGTAGGTTTCCGCTATTATTCTGATCAAGGCCTCCTGTTCCTGGGGCTCGGTGCTTTGGGTCCCACTGCTTCTCATTCAGAATCAGAGCAATTCATGGTGGGGCCAATCCTTCCCTGATAGTGAGGAAAGACTGTGTGGCCTATGAAATTTTGAATACCTATTTGACAGTAAATAGCAAGCCTGGAGTGGCATACAGGGATACATTTTTGAGTGCTATTAATATCTTAGAGTGGTTGACAGATGTATTATTTCCATAGATACCACAGGGCAGAAAGTGGGTTAGGTACTCTTTTATGCACTACGCACACCCTAGATGTTAATGCTGTTCTAAAACAGGGATGCACTACTGGTGACAAAGAACAAAACAGCACAAGATGCAAAGGTTAATGCTGGTGAGAACCAGAGTACAATGTAATAGAGAGCAAACTCTTCATAGAAAATGTATGCTGCTCTAGATGTTTTAATAAAAACTTGAATTAGCCTTAAAAAACATATTGCCTTGGAAAAATACATATGTCAGACTGGTATGAGGATGTTCAGCAAAATTGGAGGCTACTGGGAAGGGGGTTATTTAGACTGCCCAGCCTCTTTGAGCTTTCCCGGCACTCACACCCCGTGCCACAAGAGAATCCCAGCTTCATGAGTGATCTGTGATAGGAACCAGAACTGACATCTTGAACCCAGTGTTCTAACTCCCCCCACCCACCACCACTCTGTCTCTTTCCTTCTCTCTCTATCCATAGTTGTAGGGAAGGCGTTAGCTCTGGAAACAATCTGTGGATGTGTGCCAAATCTTTCCAATCCGTGCTGCATTTTCTTGGTCAAATTTCTTCCAGTTCAGTTATCCTTGCACCTTGGACATGACTCAAGGAATGGCTGTGTTTGTGTAAGTCAAGGATATTGAGCTTCTGGAACATTTTGACATTAGAAGCCCATTGCTATTTTGGCACATGGTGACAAAATTTGAGCATGAAAGGCTACTCTTTCCCTTTTGCTTCTAGAGAAACTGTTTTTAGGCCAGAAAGCGTAATGAGTCCATATGTCCTTCAGTGAATCTTTTATTTTTTTAATTTCAAAATATTAAGGGGGTGTTTTTGTTACATGGATGAATTGTATAATACTGAAGCCAGGGCTTTTAGTGTGCCAGTCACCAGAGTAGCGTATATTGTACCTGATAGTTACATTTTTATTCCTCACCCCCCTTCCACTCTCTCCCCTTCTTAGTTTCTAATGTCCTTTACATCACTATATGACCATGTGTGCCCATCATTTAGCTCCCATTTATTAGTGAGAACATGTGGTGTTTGTTTTTCCATTTCTGGGATACTTCACTTGGGATAATGTTTTCCAGTTCCATCCAAGTTGCTGCAAAAGGCATTACTTCACTCCTTTTTATGGCTGAGTAGTACTCCATAGTATGTATCCATGTATGTGTATACATATATGTTAAATATATACTTCACATTTTCTTTATCTACTCATCAACATATGTTGCTTCCATATCTTTGCAATTGTGAATTTTGCTGCAATGAACATTTAGGTACAGGTGTCTTTGATATAATGACCTCTTTTCCTTTGGATAGATACCCAGTAGTGGGATTGCTGGATCGAGTGGTAGATCTACTTAATGATCTACAGTATGAGGAATCTCCATGTTGTTTTCCATAGAGGTTATATTAATTTACAGTCCCACCAACATGTATAAGTGTTCCTTTTTCACTGTATCCACACCAACATTGTTATTTTTAAAAAAATTTTTTTAATAATGGCCATTCTAATAGGGGTAAGGCGGTATCTCACTGTGGTTTTAATTTGCATTTCTCATATGATTAGTGATGTTGAGCATTTTTTAAGTGTTAGTTGGCAATTTGTCAATCTTCTTTTGAAAGGACTCTGTTCATGTATTTTACCCACTTTTTAATGTTTTTTTAAAAATTTTTTTCTTGCTAATTTGTTTGAATTCTTTGTAGATTCTGGATATTGCACTTTTATTAGATGTTTTGTTTGCAAATATTTTATCCCATTCTGTAGGTTGTCTGTTTACTCTGTTGATTATTTCCCCTGCTGTGCAGAAACTTTTTCGTTGAATTAAGTCCCATTTATTTATTCATTTTTGTTGTTTCTGTAGTTGCCATTTGACTCTTAGTCATAAATTCTTTGCCCAGGCTGATGTCTAGAAGAGTTTTTCCTACATTTTCTTCTAGAATTTTTATGGTTTCAGGTCTTACATTTAAGTCTTTAATCTGTCTTGATTTGATTTTTGTATGTGATGAGAGATAGGAGTCCCGTTTCATTCTTTTGCATGGCTATCCAATTTTCCCAGCATCATTTATTGTATAGGATGTTCTTTCCCTAGTGTATGTTTTCTCTGCTGTGTAAAAAATCACTTGGTTGTAGCTATATGGTTTTATTTCTGGGCTCTTTATTCTGCTCTATTGGTCTATGTGTTTACCTTTACAGCAGTACCATGCTATAGCCTTGTAGTATGATTTGAAGTCAGGTAGTATGATGCCTCCAGATTTGTTCTTTTTGCTCAGGATTGCTTTGGCTGTTTGGTTCCACATGAAGTTTGGGATTATTTTTTCTAGATCTGTGAGAAATGACATTGGAATTTTGGTGGAAATTGCACTGAATCTGTAAATCACTTTGGGCAGTATGGACATTTTAACAATGTTGATTCTTCCAATCCATGAGTATGGGATGTTTTTCCATTTCTTTGTGCTTCAGTGAATCTAACACCTCAAACACGTGTGCCACAAGAGTCAGTGACCCTTAGCAACTGGGACTGCTATTCATTTCCTCTTCTCCGAAGGATAACAGCCAAACTGACTCTAGATTTGAGGAAACCTAGAGAAGGCGCAAACTCTCTGGTGAAGAAAGGAAGACACTCTCACAAGAGGGAACTGGGGCTCAGAAAAATTTAATCTGATTGGCAAGAGGGGTTGGCATTTTATTGTACTGCTCAAGACATATCAGTGGCAAAATAATTAAAATCATTTTGTTCCTGACATTTTTCTTCCTGCATAGTTCTTGTCAAAGAACCCAAATTATGCGATAAAGTAACTCATATGATTTTTATTTTGATATTTTGTACTAGACAATTCATGTAGATTGCACCTGCACCTGCTTTACCAAAATTCTTATTAATCTAGATTATCAAATAAAATTGGACCAGTTAGTTCTCTTTTACTTGCTAATAACAAAAAGCAGAAACTGGCAAAAAGGAAAATTGATAGCTTCAATCACTGCTATTAATTTCATCAGAGTTCAGTGTTTTTCTATTACTCGACTCTGCTTCCATTTGTTAGCCTTCATTCGCAGACTCTCTCTGGGGCCCCCAACAGTTACAGGCTCATATATTTACAAGTTGAAGTCTATAGATTTGAGAACATGCTTCTTTTCCAATAGTTTCAGAAAAAGCCTTATGCAGCCACTTGACCATGACCGAATCACACACCCATCGTTAAAGCCATTCATACATATGGTGAATCCTCTGTTCTGATGGGTTGGATGTGAATAACACACCTACCATAGTACTGGAGACTAGAAATGGGGAGGGTGTGATTTCCAATGGAAAATTCAGAGGATTACAGGGAAAAGAAGGGGAAATGGATGCTGGGGACTACCTATCTCTCCCTCCAAGAGAAAAATAATTTGTAAATATTCAGTATAAAATAATAAAACTTCCCCTAAATATAAATTATTATATTAAGGTAACTTTTGTTATTGTTTTGGGGAAAATTTATTTTATAAATGGAACTTGAGAAAGATTTTCATCATCTATCTCCATGCTATTGATTTTAGTAGGCTTTAAAACTTAAAGTGTTTTTGGATTATTTCAATTGCAAAGTATTTTACTAAATTAGTGTAAAACAGGGCATGACCATGAACATATGTTTTAACCAACACGACACAAATTTTCAAAGCTAACTCCGACACGAACACATTAAGATGTGTTGGATTTAGTTAGACATGCTGGGTTCAAATTCACTCATTTACTGGTTGAATGACCTTAGGCAGGTGACATATAAAACCCTTGAAACTTAGCTCCCCTATGTGTAAAGGAGGAATATCCATACGTGTCTCAGAGGTTACACTGATAACATTATATATATTGAGAAACTTGGTGCTGAGATTGGAATATCCCTTCTCTTCTCTTCTTTCCTGTTCATTCTTCATTTTCATTCTCTTTTAATCTTCTTTTCTCCCTTGATTTCCCAAATCTGCCTGGATCTTTCCTTCCCTTGTGACCAGAAGACCAGTTGACTGACTAGATGTTGGGTAAATCAGGAAGGTCGATTATTCGGCAAATAATTTGTGGCCCTTTCCCCAGGTCTGCTACTGATGGAAGAAAGTGACAATAAGAAAGTGACAATTACCCTCATAATACTCCACCCTTCAACCTAAAGTGTTTTCTCCTTGGTGTACAAAAATAGTTAAAACCAGGATATTAAAAAAACCCAGTGCTAATTAAAATGTGACTCATGAAAATCAACATGAAGATCCCCCTTTATGGTTCATGTAAAATGATAGGTCTTCAAAACGTTATGCTCTGAGTAAATTCTATGATTTTTTCCTAGAGCCACTTAACATTTGTTCAAAGAGGGTTGGAAAGTCAATGTAGCCCAAGCATCTCATTTTACAGATGAGAAAACCGAAGCCTAGAAAGGTAAAGAGATTTGCCTCACATGGTAGACCTGTTAGGGCTATTGCTAGGACCAGAATCTTGATGGAGACATAAGTTTTTATTCCATGATCTTGGGAACATCAATTCTCTGGAAGCCCCCATTCCCTACTTCTGATTCCTTCTTGATCTGAGTGATAATTGCTCTAACAAGGATCACATTTAGTTTCCTTTGGAGTTGGGTTCCTGTTTATGAGCTGGTGGCCAGTGGCAGGATCTCCTCCCTCCTCTCTGCTCTGCCCTCCCCACCCCTCACTCTCACCCCTGGACTCAGGTATCAGGTAATTCGACAGAGAATCTAGATGAAGAGAAGGCTTTCCTAAACTGGACCTCCTTCCTCTGATAGAGTCCCAAAGCTAATTAGAGAGATGCTAGGTTTTCTCCCTCATTTTCCTCGAATACATTGGCTTCTCTTTTGTTAACAAGTAACTAATATTTGCACCCATCCGATGCTGTTGTTGTAAGATTTAAAATGAGATAAACATGGAAGCACACTGAAAGTTATAAAAATAATTCAATGATGTCAAAATATGTGTTGATGTCTAAACAGAAGGCTAATCCTTTCCAAAACACTTGAGAGAGTTCCACTTACCAATTTTGGAAATGGCAGCAATCTGTGTAATGCTGGGTATGAAGATTTGCAAAATTCACCTTTTTTTGAATCTAGAAATCATGTCACTTTCCCCACCTCTTATTCTGTTCCTTCACTTCTGTGGGAAGAGAGGTGAGTGAAAAAATGATTTCCACCCTTAGATTGAGCAAATTAGTGAGAGATCTAATGACAAGTGGTAACTCCTAAGAAACAAGATTCAGCATTCCCAGCCCTTTTCTGACAAACTTACGCATTCTTCACTTGTTCCTGATTAGACAAAAACCTATCTTTTTGATCCTGTGTCACTGCAGCTCATGGATGCGAGAGGGAAGATCCAAGAAAAATAATTTTACAAATATACTAAAATAAAAAACCAAAAAAAAAAAAATAACCAAAACCAACTGTAGCAGGGCAGAGTAAGAATGTGAAGTTGAAAACCAGTAGCTAAGGCACCAGCCCTGGAGACTGGCAGCTGCCTTTGATGGTCCCAGCCCTGTTTGCTGTGCCCCAGGCAGGGAGTGAAGTAGGCTTTTGAAAACTTCTTTTCACACTCAAAGCATCTGTCTGCCTGAGGGCCCCATGTCCTGGGGAAGCAGCTCTGAAAGGCTCTTCTTATCCTCCTCACTAATGAAGGGGACGAGCTTGTCGCCTCAGGAGGAGCCCTTTCCTGGAGACATGTACCCCCTGTGAGGCAGCCTTGACGGGAGCATCTTTTTGACTGTTCACTTGAAATTGAGATGCGTTCATGAGCAAGTATCTTTCATGTGGTGGGGGCAGACAGACCCCACAGAAATGAAGATTTATTTTTCATGTGACCGTCCTTAGCAATTAAGTGTGAAAGGAATGCCAGAGAAAGAGCCTGCAAAGAGACTGTGCTTTATCTCTCTCGTGCATTCCTCACACAGGTTAGAGGACAGGCTGACTGCAAGGGATTGCCTCGGCTGCTAATATCTGTCCTGCCTTGTGTGAGGAAATGCTAGACCTGAGGGGCCCCGTGTGGACTGCAGGGAAAAGAACAGACCTAGGGAACAGATGGCATGATGCTAACTTGTTCTATGACCTTGACTAAAACCCATGTTCCCTCAGGATCTGGTGTCAGTTTTCATATATATATATATATAAATGATAAGATTTGATTAGGCAATTGCTAAAGTCCCTCCCATCAACAGTATCTTATATGTCCTTTAGTTGGATCTCAATGTCCTGGTCACACCATCACTGTTGTCATCTGCTGGGCATGGTGCTCCCACCTTGACATACATGATCCCATTTCATCCTCATTTCAGTCTTACATAGTCTATATTATTATTGTCATTTCAAAGATTAGGATACTGAACCCCTGAGAAGTTCCATGATTTGCTCTAGGTTACTCAGCAACGAAAAGGCAGAGCCAGGGAATATAGCCAAGATCCCTTGGATTTCAAACTCCATGTTATATTCAAAGACAATATATGTAACCTAAACATTTGTACCCCTGTGATATGCTGAAATAAAAGAAATTACAAAAAAATTGACAGTTCTTTTCTTTCTTCTTAATTACACAAGGGTAAGACTGTAAGACAGAAGCCATCACTTTGACATTGCTGTGCAGAGCAATTTTAGTTGATTTTCTGACAATCTTTTATTAGGATTTGTGAATGAAAAGACTTAAAACTAGTAACAAGTTGAGTCTGAAATACAGCCAACCAAGGCTCTCAAATCAAAGGCAAAGAATCTTCTGAGGGACTGTATTTTATTCATTGGAAGCCCTAAGGGCACAACTACAATGTGTAGAAGGAAGCCAGGGATGTCAGCTCAATAAAATAAACAAATTTCTAATTTAAGCTGTTCAAAGATGAGTAAATGGCCTCAGAAGACAGTGCATCTTCTCGCACCCCAAGTCTTCAGACGGCACAGGTAAGAGGAGGCCCTTTGTTGAGTGAAATTGCACCTGAAGGCCTTTGATAACCTTCCCACTGCTATGCTGCAGAGATTCTATGGCTCTGCTAACATGTGATGGACATTTTGGAGTAGCCAAGTACCTCAGGATGCATTTTTAAATTTATTTAGTCATTCATTTATCTTCTTTGTTGAGTGCGTCTGTGTACCAGACCCTGGTCTAAGCACTAGAGAGATAAGATAAATAAGATATATACCTTCCCCTTAATGAGCTAATAGTCTCACAAGGGAGAGATATATGTAAAATACAAATACAATAAAATATGACTGGTGTTATATTAGGAAACTGTATAAGGTATAATGTAATGCACAAACACAGAGGTAATCAGTGCTATCGGTTTTATATTTAATGCTTTATTTTCTTTGTTATTTTTGGCCTAATCTCTTGATTTTGGACATTCTGACTCAGGCACTAGCTTTTTCTGAACCAGCTCTGGATATCTGCTTTGCAAATTGTAAACAAGGAAAAAGACATCCCTTGACACTACCCAAATGGAAATTGTCCTGTTGGCTCTGGTAAGTCTAGCCTGGGAATATGAATTTGAGATTCAGCCATATAGATAGTAGCTGAAGTAATGAGAAAAGGTGATCTTAGACTGGGATAGGAGATAGATGGAGAAAGGAGAACCAAATAAAAGTAAACAATAGTAATAATTCATTCGTCCATGGATGTACCCTTGAGGTTAGTTTCCACAGATAGCATTTAGTATTTTTAAAAATGGAAATTAAAAGATAAATTTGTTATGAGCATGCAACAAGATATTTCATTTGAAAGTACATTCCCGATTTGGTTACTAACTATGTACCCCATACTTTGTTATTAATTATGCCATGACAGCTAACTAAGAGCAAGCCACTTCCATCTCCTATCCTACTGCAATAGTCCTACTGTGATATTGTCGTACTGCAATAGTCTCTTGACCAGCCTTCCTGCTTCCAGAAGAAAATTGTAAAACTTAAATCTGAGCATATAATTCCCTTGCTTCTAATCATCCAAAGGCTTCCATTTTAAACTTAGAATCAGATCCCAACTCCTTGTGTGGCCTACAGAGACTCATGTGGTCCTACCCCTGCAATTGATCATTTCCATCCCATTGCTCTAGGCCCATTGACCTGCTAGTCTCCCAATAAACGAGTTCATCCTGTATTGTGTCTTTCTGTTTGGTCTTCCTTTGGATCATACCATGGCTGAATTCTTCTTATTGCTTTGGTCTCTGTCCATATTTCAGAGAGAGAATCTTTATCTACTACATGCCTCTCTTCACCTCTAAGAACTCTGTTTCTCTTTACCCATAAGATTTACTGATGTTTAGTGAGTTGTTCAAAGTTGTTCATACTTTAGAAATTAGAACACAGAGATCCTGTATTTTTTTAAATAGTACTCAGATAAATTGACATCATTCTATCTCTGTAATATAAGAAGTATCCGCTTCTTCTAGGTTTGCTTAGGGAAAGTTTTCTGATGTACCTGCCACTGGTTCACCAATCATCATTAGATATGGAGGGTGGAGGCTTGGACTTCACACTATTTTTCATATTCCGCAAAGCTATTCTTGAGTAAAATGGAGCTATTGTTGAGTTGTAATTGTCGAACATAAGAAAAAAGGACTATGACAATTGGGGCTTTGTTTTCTAAAAGGCATGCCAAAACAAAATAAAACCATTGATTTAGTAGTCACCAGATTCTGCCACCAAGCACAATTTTGTACGAAAATGTTTCAGAGATGAATGGGAGGGAGAAAATCTGACAAATACATTTCAGTAACCATAATCAATGTGTGGATAGGTAAATAGATACAAATTAATGGCTTTTAAATGGTTATGGCAGATACTTTAAATGAGCCACACTGGAAATACATCAATATCCAATCTTCCAATCTTTTTTGCAGCAATTGGAGTTAAGAGACAGTGATAGTACTTTTAAATTAATGCGTTACTAGAGGGTAAGCAAAGAGCGAATTCCAGTAATTTTGATAGGTCATCTTTCCCAGTTTCATTTGTGCAGTTGACAGTCCTACTCAGTATTTAAATTGATTTTAAAATATTTTTTGTGTTTGCTATTATGAAAGTCATTAGTATAAAATTTAGAAAGACAACTAAGCAAAAAAGAATAAAATGAAAAGTACCTCCAGAGGTCAGCAGTGTAAAAAATTTTCCCATGGTTTGAACTTAAGAACTCCCACTGCAGATGAATCTGATTATCAACAGAGTGAGATGAATCCCCTGACAATAGCATTCTTTTGTCTCAGTTCTAAGTCACTCAAAGTCTGTCAAGTTTCACAAAATATACCTTTGAAATTTAGAAATTATGAGCGCTATTCATTTTAATGAAGGGATGAGAATATAGGTCACGTAAATGAAAGTTGACAATGGTCCAATGAATGATAAGTAAATAGAAGTCTGGATAGTTTTTTCCCTTTCACAGGACTGGTATTACTGACATATGCAAAAGGTCTCTTTTTAAAAATTTATTTCATTTTTAATTATTATGGGTACATAATAGTTGTATATCTTTATAGGATACATGTGATGTTTTGATACAGGCATGCAAGGTATAATAATCAAATCAGGGTAATTGGGGTATCCATCATCTGTATCCATCACCTCAATCATTTATCATTTCTTTGTATTAGAAACATTTCAATTCCACCCTTATAGTTCAATGAAAATATGTCAAGAGATATATTCTCATTCAACATTATACAGAGATAAAGGATATTGTCTTTATGTATTGCAAAATAAAGAAAATATCTGTATCTTTCAAGTAATAGCTGTATGTTTTACAAATGTTTTTGATAGCTACATTTCTCTAATTCTTGAATATTCCTTCTGGTGAAGTAGAGTCAATAGACTTTGTGTTGATAACTTACTCATTACTGGGATGATGCCTTGTGGGTTAGATAGGTATGAAGACTTTGAAAGTTTTTCTTGAAACTTCTGGTCTCAATTCTTCTCCAGACATTGAAGTTTGTGGTGCTTTTGTTGAAGTGAGAAGAAGTTTTTGGCATTATTTGGTTAACTTTACTCATAAACTCTATGGTCAAAGTGGGCATTTGTAATATGTTTAGCAAAGAGTTTTTTGCAGAATATCTGATAATGTGGAGTGTGAATCCATTGACACTTATACATGAGGTCATCACCATTATCACCCACAGCAGCTATATATAGCAAGTACCAACACAGCACTGGCCACCCAACATGGTTGGAAATGCCATATGGACCACAGGAAGATGTTGGTTTGCTCTTTCCAATAACCTAGACAGCATTATAGTCACTTTAGTGTATCTACTAACACAAAGAGATGTTACTGCACTAGGGTTTATCATAATCTTTTTCTTAATTAACTAAAGTTGCAAACATGCCACTTACATTTTAGTCAATAAATCTTTAATGTCTTATAATCAAGAAGAATTCAAAAATGAAATATGGGGGCTTTAATTTTAGACTGTGCACAGTATATGAAATTTTCAAGTTATTTCTCAAGAGCTTTAAAAACTGGTCATGAGGTTTTAGTATATTAAAATCAGAATTATTTTCAAAAGCCAAGATTTTAATTTCTTATTGAAATTCTCCTTAAGAGCAAGAAAATTTTAGTTAAATTCAAACATAGACTCTAAAATTTATTTTCTATAAAATTGTAAATGATAGTAAAGTGTAAAGCTAATATATATAGACAAAAAAAGACCCCAAGAGAAATAACTATTCTTTCTTTTCCAAAGAAGTCAAAGATCATTCAGAAACCCAATCAATAAACAACACCCTCTTGAAAAGATCAGTTAGAAGTAAATGGAAGAAAAACAATAAATAACATATAGTCATTGTCAACAAGGTAGCCATTTAAAGTAATCATATGTATATACCCAATAGCTATAAATTATTTCTTCATAAAACACAAAAAAAGGTGCCAGGTACTGAGAAGAACACTGGGAAATCAACAATGACAATAATGCTAATACTGGTAATGACAGTAGCTATCATTTACGGAGAGTCTTTATGGGCCAGACACTGTACCAAACATTCTCCATTTTGTTTTAACTCCATTTGAAATTAAAAAGCAGAGGATTAGAGAAATTAAATCTCTGATACAAATAGAGATCTATTTGCAGAGCATGTAGTTGAAGTCTGATCTGTTTGGCTCAAAAGATGTTCCACTGTATCCTAGTGATTCTAATACAAAGACATAGAAGACCAACAGGATGTACTTCAATGATCACAGGTCATAAAGGAGGTGAAAAAATAGAGATAATTATAAATCAATGTAATAATTGGTGTGATGCAGTGATATCTATAACATAATCTGCATGAGGGAGGAGGAAGTTTCTAACTGCCTCATGTGGTCCATTCACTGAGGAGATGATGATGCCCACATGAGTTGGAGTGTGAGTAGGAGGTCACTATATAGTAAGGGTAGGGAGATGTGCAAGTAAAGAGAATAGGGACATTGCATGAGGGAATGTGCACATGGTTTAGTGAGCCTTTGCAGAGAATGAATTTGTATAATGGATGGGGAGCTATGCTAGAAGAACAGGCAGGCTGAGGGCATGAAGAAGATTAGGTATGCCTTGCTAAGGGGTTTGCACTTTATTCTGTAAGCACTTAGGGGAAATTCAAGCTGAGAATTACTGCAATTAAGTTTGACATGCCAAATGGTCACCTTAGAAGCTGTGTGGAGAATGGGTAAGAACAGGGAGAACAGTTGCAATATCTAGGCAAGAAATCTAGAGGAACTCAACTAAGACAGTCCAAAAGTATAAATATGGGAGGATGTGTCCCATATTTCTTACTTGAGTGACTGAGTAGATGGTAGTATTACTAAGTTTGAGAACACTGGAAATGGAGGAAGTTTTAGAGGTGGTAAGTGTAATGAGTTCAGCTTTAAACATGCAGAATTTTAGGTGCTAGGGGGTATATATAGATTGATAACTCCAGTAAAGATCAGAAATCCATGGATGTCTGCAAAAGAGAAAAACTTTTGTGGCATTATAAGCAATTTAGGTAGTGAGTCAATTTCTGGCTTCAGAGTGAGTAAATACTGGGGAGAGTAGAGGTCAAGGGTAAACCCCAACTTCGTGTGTGTGTGTATTTTAAATTGTTTTTTATTTTTATTGATTAAGGGTGTACAGTTATAGTTTTGTTACATTGATATATTTCTTAGTGGTAAAGTCTGGGCTTTTTGTGTACTCATCACCCTAAAAGTATATTTTGTACCAAATAGGTAAGCTTTCATTCCTCACCACTCTTCCACTTTCTGGAGTCTCCAGTGTTCATTATTCCACTCTGTATGTGAACGGGTACTGATTATTTAGCTTTGACTTTTAAAGAGGAAGTAAAGGACAGTAAACCAAGGCAGTAAAATTACAAGGTTCCAACATGAGAAGTGGTGCTCAGTACAAAAGATTTTTTGTTTAGCCATTTGTATGTGCATTTGCTCTGTTGGAGAGTAAATACATGAAGATAAAGAAAACGTGGTTTCTATCCTCAAGAAGCTTATAGTGTAGTGGTGGGGGACAATTGATTTAAAAGAAGTGGAGACTAGCAGCATATAATGCCACAGAAAAGTAAAGTAGGAAACAGACTGAAAAGTCGTTCAATTTCTGATTGTCTTAGTCACTACAAATTGCTACACCAAAATACCACAGACTGAATGGCTTAACAACAGAAATTTATTTCTAACAGTTCTGGAGGGTGGAAGTCTGAGATCAGGGTGCCAGTATAATTGGGTTCTGGTGAGGACTCTCTTCCAGGTTGCAGACTGCAGACTTCTCTACTTCACCTGTATCCTATGATAACATAGTGAAAAGAGCACTAGGTAGCTCTCTGGCCTCTTATAATAAGGGCACTGATCTCATTCATGACAGCTCCACCCTCATAAACAAATTACCCCCCAAAGGCCCCACATCCTAATATCATCACATTAGAATTAGGATTTTAACATGAATTTGGGGTTGGGGAAACAAATATTTAGCCCATTGCAGCCACTAAGTGATTGGTCAGTGTGCTGGAGAGAGTAGCTTGGCATGGTCCTGAGGACGGTAGGCAGAGAGGTGAGTATGGAGTGATTTAATTAGTTCATATTATTGTATTAAAGAATTCAGCTATGAAAGGAAGGCAGATGGTGGGGTGATGATAGATAAAGAGCGTGGGAGACATAAATGAGAATGATTATTTTTAAGATGGAAAGAAATTTAGCAAACTTGGATTTCAGGGAGTTGCCCAGATTAACTAGTATGAGGCACAATAAAATGATGCTAAAAATGGCTTCAGTGAGGCTAGTATCCAAGTAGCAGACAAGGTTGAGAGCACAGTGCATTAATCGTAGGTTAAAAATATTAAATTAATCTTCAACATTTTGTTAAGTTGAACGAAAGCTAGGAAGGAGCTTGTATAAGGGAAACAAAAACATGGCACTTATTTTTGTGATGTTTCTTTTTATATTGGAAGTGCTTTTGTGACTCACTACCTAGGTTTCTGGAATCTTAACAGCTAAACTAGAAAGTTATTTATTGTAAAGACCGATCAGTAAAGTAGAAGGCTATATTTGTGTTGGACCTCATTAAGAAAAATAAACCACAGGTAAAGTGCTAGCTATTTAGGAGTTGGGATCTTCATAGAAACAGAGACATAGCCAGGGAATATAAGTTTACACAGAAGCCTTGAAGCCAAAGAACTTTTAATGATTTAAAGAATTGCTTTATTAAGAGAAAAAGTTTCCTGTGCCTTTTTTTTTTCTTTAGCATCCGTTCCATAGAATGTTTTTTCTTTTTATTTAGCAAAAATACTGTTGTTACTTTTAATTTTTGGTGTTTTGTCTACTTTTTCTAATCAGAGAAGTCAACTAGATGGCTTGAGAATTTTCCTATTGCATATGTGAATGTCAAGTAAATATATTGGAAGTATTTTAATTTTAACTAGTATTTATGTTTTCCTGAAAGATGCTTTTAAAAATATTTTTGGGTTTATTACACTTACTGTATTATGATTTTTTTCCTTCCTTTACTTCATTCTCCAGAAATGTCATTAGCAGAACAAGCTAAAAAGGCAAATGAAGATGTCTAGGGAAGCAAACTGCCCTTGCTTTTCAAACTTTGGATAAATTATACAACAAGGTTACTCTTCCAATTAGATAATGTCTTGGGAGATAACCAGTTACTTTCTAAATACAAGCACATTTGAATTTTAAAATGTTAGCTTTATAAAAGGTGATGCTTCTTAAATCTCTGTCTGGGCAAAGTATGAAAGATAGTAGGCCAATCTGGGTGTGGAAAATAGTATTATATAAGCCAAGTCAAGAGACTTTTGCAATAATAACTATAAATACACACGAAAACACATACATGCATGCATAAAATATAAAAATTTATATAAAACTTTTTAAATATTTTCCTTTGATCATTTTATTTTTAATTCATTGTTTGAATTTATTTCCTTTGGTGTTCCTCTATTAGTTTTGACTAGCAATAATGCCATTAGCATATTTTTGAGGGGTGAAGGTATTTACAGGGAGAATAAGAGTTTGTGTGCCATTTTTAGATTGGATGGAGAAGATATAATATTTCTAGGGTAGGAAATTGCTAAATATTTTAATATATGATTTCTCTTTGAAAGCTATCTATTTTTTGTGAGTAATTAATTAAATAACCATAAATTTTTGAAAATTTAGCAACTAAGATCTAAATATAATAATATATTGAATATATATATCTTTGCAAGTTTAATCTAAACACACATTATAAACAAGGGTCTTAACTTTTTAATTCAAAAACTTTCCTCCACCTGCTTTTGTATCTCTAATGAAGATATTAAAATAATTTATATACTTTCAAAACTACTTTTATTTTAAAGTCATTTCTGGAAATATTTACATTTTTCAGCAATATAAATCATAGTCTTCATTTAGCCTGACACTGCTGGCTCAGGAATATAGAATACAGTATTAGTTTCTGTAAGAATGAATTGACTTTACTATGAAATAAGGCTTTCTCGGTATCAGCCCTGCAGAAATATATTGGTTACAGCTAAAATGTATGGCTATGCTTACGCTAAAACATACAGACATTATAAAACTGTATATTGGTTTCCGTAACAATGTATTCTTTCCAATGGATTCATGTGGCTTTCAGCAAGAATGTATTGATTTCATTAAAATGTGCTCCTTGAGATAAACAAAAATTCAGTTAAAATGCATTGGTTTCTGTTAAAGTTCATTGACTGAAGTGAAGAACACTGTTATTGGGTAGCCTCAGGGTTTGGTTAAGTATTGAATAGAGAAGTATACATAAGTAATAATAAAGGCTGGGGAAAACAAAGATATTATAAACTGTATAAAGATGTAAAAATATTCAACACACATTATTAGATTGAATTTTCTCATAGGCACTAAGAGTTGGCTCAGGTGCTTTTCACAAAGTCACTTCAACCTCAGTGTATTCTGAATTCATAGGAACTCAAGTAACTTAAAGTATACAAAAACTCTGGTTCTCCTTCTGAACTGGGCATTAGGCCCATGAGGATGTTCTTCAGGTCACATAATGTCTGAAAATCTCACTTAAAAACAGAGTATGGTCCTTAGAAGAGTTAATGCATATATATATACATCTGTATTATACACACACACATACATTGAGAGGTGTGTATATATATACACACTCCCCAATCCCCAGACCTAAAATAGTTGCAGAGAGTAGGCTACACTCCAGAAAAACCCAGTTTGTTTTGTTCAATCCTGTTATGTTAGTCTGAAAGTGGATGTTCCCTGGTCCCACAGTTCCCAGGGTCAAGAATGAGTCCTGGTACCAAGGTGAGGCGATGACAGAGTGATCACAAACACAGAGCAATTTTATACAAATGGTTTATCACATAAAAGAAAGAATGAAAGGAAGGAAGGAAGCTACACAAAGTGAAAATACATTACACTAATCCTTTGCTGGTACATGTTTGGCAAATATCTTTTAACACTATGGTTTGCCTTTTCACTTTATTAATGGCATCTTTTAAATAAACACAATTTCTTAATTTTAATGTGCTCATCATCACTGCCTTATGCATTTCAATTAAAAATAAATCCTCCTTATCTTAATTCATGAATATAGTCTCTGGCATTATTTTCTAAAGAAACATTTTGATTTTCTTTTCATATATAATTTCATAATCTAATTGGAATTATTTGTCAATAGTGTTAGATAGGAGTTAACTTCAATTTTTTTTCTAATGTATACCAAAAGATCGCAGCACCTCCATGCCCGAGCAGTTCTACCTATTAAAAAATAAAATGTTCATATATGCATGTATATTTTTATACTGTATCATCTTCCATTGGCATATTTTCTATCCTTACACCAATATCAGAGTATTTTAATTACTGTAGTTTTATTATAAGATATAACCTATATAAAGTCCTGCCATCTTTTTCTTTTTCAAGGGTGTCTTGAATTTTTTGACCCTTTGAATATTCATATAAATTGTATAATCCACTTGTCAAATTTACTAACTAATTGGGATTGTGGTTAGGATTCCTTCAACCTATATAGCTCAGTTTGTAGAGA
>VBSM01003157.1:44429332-44455882 GCA_008086735.1 Cheirogaleus medius
TGATCAGGTCCCATTTATATATTTTTGTTGTTGCTGTGATTGCCTTTGGGGTCTACCTCATAAATTCTTTCCCTAGGCCAATGTCTACAAGAGTTTTTCCAACATTTTTTTCTAGAATTCTTATAGTGTCATGCCTTAGGTTTAAGTCTGTTATCCACTGTCACTTGATTTTTGTGAGAGGTGAAAGGTACGGATACTATTTCAGTCTTCTGCATGTGGCTATCCAATTTTTCCAGTATCATTTATTTAATAAGGATTCTTTTCTCCAGCGTATGTTTTTGTCTGCTTTGTCAAAGATCAGATGGCTATATGAGGATGGTTTTATATCTGAATTCTCAGTTCTGTTCCATGGTCTATGTCTCTGTCCTGTGCCAGTCCCATACTGTTTTAGTTACTATAGCCTTGTAGTATAGCTTGAAGCCTGGTAAATTGATGCCTCCTAATTTGTTCTTTTTGCTTTAGACTGCTTTTGCTATACAGGGTATTCTCTGGTTCCATACAAAGCATGGAATTATCTTTTCTAGATCTGCAGAAATTGATGTTGGTATTTTAATAGGGATTGTGTTGAAGCTGTTGATCACTTTGGGTAGTATAGACATTTTAACAAAGTTGATTCTGCCAACCCATGAGCATGATATTGTTTTCCACCTGTTTACATCCTCTGCTATTTCCTTCCTCAGTGTTGCATAGTTCTTCCTGTGTAGATCTTTTACCTCCTTAGTTAAATATATTCCTAGATATTTTATTTTCTTTGTTGCTATTGTGAAGGGTATTGAATCTTTGATTTGGTTCTCAATTTGACTGTTGTTGACGTATAGGAATGCTACTGATTTCTGTACATTGATTTTGTAATCTGAGACTTTGCTGAATTTGTTTATTCTAGTAGTCTCATGGTAGAATCTTTGGGGTTTTCTACATATAATTTCATATCGTCCCCTAAGAGCAATAGTTTGACCACTTCTGCCCCCATTTGGATGCCCTTGATTTCTTTCTCTTGTCTGATTGCTCTGGCTAGGACTTCCAGCACCAAGTTGAACAGAATTAGTGATAGAGGGTAACATTGTCTGGTTCCAGTTCTAAGCAGAAATGCTTTCAATTTTTTCCTGTTCGGTATAATGTTGGCTGTGGGTTTGTCATATATGGCTTGTATCATTTTTAGGTAAGTCCTGTCTATGCCTATTTTGTTAAGCGTTCTTATCATAAAAGGGTGCTGAATTTTGTCAAATGCTTTTTCTGCATCTATTTAGAGGATCATGTGGTCTTTGTTTTTACTTCTATTTATGTGTTGAATTACATTTATAGATTTTTTTATGTTGAACCATCCCTGCATTTCTGGTATGAAGCCCACTTGGTCATGATGAATTATTTTTTTGATAAGCACATGAATTTAGTTTGCTAGGATTTCACTGAGAATTTTTACCAGACCTACAAAGAAGAAATGGTATCTATCCTGCAGAAATTATTCCACAACATTGAGAAGGAAGAAATCTTTCCCAACACATTTTATGAAGCCAACATCAAAGAAAGGACACAACAAAAAAAGAAAACTACAGATCAATATCCCATATTCTGAATTCTTTTTCTGATTTTTTAAAATTATTTTTGAAATTCTCTTGTATCTCATTGAGTTCCTTTAGTATCAACATTTTGAATACTTTTGTCCAGGATTTTGTAAATTTCTTTTTGATTGGGATCTACTGCTGGAAAATTATTATGTTCTTTTGGAGACTTCATATTTCCTTCCTTTTTAATGTTTCCTGTGTCCTTACATTGATACCTGCACATCTGCTGTAATAGTTGCTTTTCCAATTCTTTGAATTTGCTTTTATAGGGGAGGATGTTTTCCTGAAGTTGTATCTATGGTGTTGGTTGGATAGGGCACTTTGGCTTTGATTCTGGGTGCCTGTAGTACAGTCTTTTTGTGATTTCCTCAGCTGTAAATAATGTCAATTATGTTTATAATTTCCTTATTGGCTTAGGGTGTGGGTGTTAGTGGATGCTATGGTGAAGTTTTTTTGGGGACCTGAATGCAAGATGGTGTAATCTTTATGCCCCAGTTTTGGTAAGTGGAGTTGAGCATGACTTTTGGGGGCTCCAGGGTGATATATACTGGCATCGGTATTAGTGGGTCCAGGCAGACCAATTCTTGGGCCTCCATGTGGCTTGCTTGGGTGATGAGAAGGACAACAGTGTGTGGGGTATGTGGGTGTGTTCTTGGGCCCCTAGGCAGTGTGCATGGTGTGGGCGATGGCAGTAGCAGTGGTGGGACAATCCTTTGGGACCCACATATATGCACCAGTGTTGGCAGTGGCTATGATGGGCTAGGTAAATTAGTCCCTAGGCTTGCAGGTGATGCATGCAGATGGCTGACAGCTATGCTGATAGAAGATAATTGGGCAGGGCTGACCTCAGAGCCTGGAAGGAGTGCTCAGGTGGCAATGGTTGTGAATGGTTGTGAAGGGTCCTGGATAGCATGCTAGAGTACTGGGAGGGCCAGAGCTGGGCTGGGTAGACTTGTTCTCAGGCCCCCTTGTGGTGCATGCAGGACACTGGCAGTGTTAGGCAAGTGCAAGATATAAATACATTCTTTTAAATAACTTGTTCTTTCCCCAGTGATTTGTCAAATACCATGTGAGATATTCCACACAATTACATGTAAAGGAGTATGTTTCTGAGATTTCTAGTGTATTCTATTGGTCTATTTGTCTATTCTTGCATATATACCATACAGTTATTATTATGGCTTTGAACTACATTAATACTGGGTAATAAATAATTCCTTCTCTTCAATCTTCTTTTTTAATGCTGAATTAATTTTTTTGTGGACATTATGGGTTTTGGACTAAGTTTGCAAATTTCTAAACAAAAACTGGAACTTTGATAGAAATCTATATTAGTTTCCTATTGTTGTCATAATAAATTACCACAAAGTGGCTCAAAACAACACAAATTTATTGTTTTACAATTCTGTAGGTCAGAAATACCACATAATCTCACTTGGATAAAACAAAAGCTGTCTGCAGGGCTGCAGTCTCTTCTGGAAGTTTTAGGGGAGAATCTGTTTTCTTGCCCTTTTCATCTTTTAAAGGACACCCTGAGCTCATGACCCCCTTTCTCCATCTTCAGGGACAGCAACATTGTCACATGTCCCTCTAACCACAGCCGGGAGAGGTCCCCTACTTTTAAAGGTCCTTGTGATCATATAATCACAAGGTGATTTGATAATCCAGGATAATCTCCCTATCTCAAAATGGATAACCTTAATCACATTTGCAAATCTCTTTTGTCATGGAAAGTGACATATTCACAGGTTCTGCGGATTAGGATGTGGACATCTTTAAGGGTCTCTTGTTTTGTCTACCCCAGAATTGCATAGCATTTACAGATAAATTTGGGGAGAATTCAAGGAAGCGTACTTCTCTTTTTATAGAGATCAGTCACTGTATCCTATATGAGAATTTAATACTTTTCCCCATAGTAGTGTTGTGCATTCTTGGTTAATTCCCAGATCCTCTATAATTTTTATTACTATTATAAATAGTATTTTATTTATAATTGCATCTTCTGATTGCATATTGCTAATGTGCAGAAATGCTATTATTCTTGTAATTGATTCAGTATCTGTCAGGCTTGCTAAAATCTCTTATCCATTTTAATAATTTGTATATTGATTCTACTGATTCTTTCAATTTTTTCTATCTTTCTTATTTCTCTAAGCCAGTGGTAAGTCAACTATGGCCTAGTGACAAGTCCAGCTTGATTGTTGATGCCTGTTTTTGTAAATAAAGTTTATACATTGCCTGTAGCTGCTTTTGTCTTACAATAGCAGAGATCAGTAGTTGTAACAGAGACTCTAAGTCACCCACAAAGCCTAAAATACTTACTATTTTTCCCTTTACACAAAAAGTTTGCCAGGCTCTGCTATACAACTTTTATTCTTTCTTCACATAGCTTATACAAGTGGGAGTAGCTGGTATACTTTATAGAGTCTTAAAAAGTAGCCAGAGACCCAAAACATTTACCTCTGCCTAAAATCCATTACAACACTTTCTTAAATCATACAAGTTTGGTATGATAAGGGTTAATACATTTCTTTTTAAAATAGCAACTGCTCCTAGGCTGTAAAATGTAATTTTGAAGCATGAGGCAGGTATTACAATGCTGGGAGACTTTAAGTAGTTCATTGACAAAATGAGACTGCCAGATATTTAGGTGTTGAGAAAACCTATAGGTGGGATCTCACAGAAATGGGAAAATTGATCATTCCAAACTTAACAGCTCTGATGTGTTGTGTAGGGCTGCCCTGCCCTTTAATTTCGAACCACTAAATTTGTATTGCAGAAATGCTCTCTCTATAAAGAATGATAATAATACTGAAGTAGGTATTGAGATAAATACTGCTTGAAGAGCTTGGAGCCTACCTTTTGTGCCTCCTCAAGTGGTCTTGAATTGAAAGACACTATTTCTGCATTGCTAAATGTGGTATACTTAGAAATCATAAATGAGTTTTTAACAAACAATTCTGTGAGTTGTATAAAAAAAGGAGAGCTTAAATGAAAGAATATGTGTGATAAGCACCTAGAATAAATTATTCTACCTTTAGCTTTTGTCTTGGAGGAGGTGAAGGTGGAAATTTCTTTGGTTGACCCACATCTAAGTTCATCCCACACCAACAACCTCCACCATGCGGCCTTAGCTAACCTCCCTCAAGACTAGAGTTGTATGCCTGAGGCATAATGGTTGGAAAGTCAGTGCCATATCTGTTCTGGTTCTGAGATTGGCCCCGTGGGTATGTTTCTAAAACATACCTTGATGATAACATCACCAAGGCAACCAGTGACTGGAAGGGTCTAAAGGGTACAGTGAAAATGACCATTCTGAACAGACAGGCCCAGATGGAAGTGGTGCCTTCTGCCTCTGCCCTGATCATTAAAGCCCTCAAGGAACTGCCACAAGAAAGGAAAACAGCAGAAAAATACTAAACACAGTGGAAATATCACTTTTGATGAGATTGTCAACATTGTCTGATAGATCACCACTAATCTTTAGCCAGAGAACTATCTGGAACCATTAAGGAGATCCTGAGGACTTCCTAGTCTATGGTCTATAGGCTGAAAAGTTGATGCCACCACCCTCACGACATCATAGGTAACATCGACAGTGGTGTGGTGGAATACACAACTAGTTAAAAAGTGCAAAGGACAACATTTTATATTTCATTTGACAACCCCTCTCCTCCAAAGTTCATTCACTTTAGCTTGACATTTAAAGTCCTCTATAATTTTCCCATATATTTGTCATTCTCAAACATGGCTGCACATCAGAATCACCCACAATGCTTTAAAAAAATTATAGATTCCTTGAGTTCCAGTTATATACCTATTGAATCAAAATCTCTGGAGGTGTGATCCTGGAGTCTATTTTTAAAAAGCTTACCACAGATTCTTATGTATGTAGCCCAAAATAATGTCCTAAAATGCCTCTTTGATCTTGCTTTCTTGTTATCCATTATTACTCATCATATAATTCTTATTCAGAAAAATTAGTTTATTTGTCCTTCCCTTATCAAGCTTTTTGTTTTTTCTATTATGGTGCAGACTCTTAAAATTTCCTTACTCTGTTGGCTTTTTTTCTTTCTTTGGAAGTGTAAAAATTTGGGGCCAACTAAAAAGTTAGAGTCAACAGTTCTCATAAGACTGCTCCCACTTCTGACACCAAATGGGAAGTTTAAGGGATCCCCCTAAAACATCCTCAGGTTTGATTATTTGCCAGAAGGACTCACAAAACTCACCAACAGCTGCTATACTCATGGTTACAGTTTATTACATCTAAGCTGCAAATTAAAATCACCCAAGAGGAGAGATTTATAGGGCAGCAGGGTCCAAACGCAGAGCTCTGGTTATCCTCTCCTTGTGGTGTCAATGGTGGTATTACCTCCCCCTGGTCACAATGCGTGATGATATACACAGAGAATTGTCAACCAGAGAAGCTCACCCAAGCCTTTAGTGTCAAAAGGTTTTTTTGAGTCAATCATACATTACTTGTGTGGCTGAACTTTAGTCTCCAGCCATTTTGGAGGTTGGGCAGATATCTTTAGTCTTCAGTTCCTTTGGAGTTTTCAATTGATAAGGCTTGGCACTAAGTCCCCATCATAAATCACATTGTTAGACTGCCTGGAGGCCAAAGCTCCATGGCAAACTCTCATCAAGCAGAGCATTCCAGGGGCCTGGAGATCAGCCACCAGTAGCCAAGGGCAAAGACCATATCTCCTGCTTCCCTCATTCAGCCTGTTGTCTCTCCTCTGCCTCAATATCTCTTCATAGAACTTGATTCTTTCAAAATAGGCATATTTTCTAAGTAACAGTTGATAGCAGTAAGGAAACAATTGGCAGTACCTGGCAAGAAGTGAAAGCATATTAACACATACTCCCACCCCAGCATACTTCTAGCACATGTGTAATTTAATCTTTACAAAAGACTTTAAAGGTAAGTATTATTTTCTGTACATATATGGACAAAGCCTCAAAGTAATCACAAAGATAGTGAAAGAACTAGAATTTGAAGCTGGGTCTTGCTGACTCCAAAGTCAATGCTGTTTCCTGTCTACCAGATGTGAACCTGGGTTGTTGTTACTCTCTCTCATCATGAATGGGTATTTCAGTGGAACGGGCAGCTGCTGCTTCTAAGAGTGATGGGAAGGGATAATAGTCTAGGTCAGCCTGAAGATCAACCAAAGTCATTGGGCAAGTATGGGCAACACTTTAGCTGGACATGATGAACTGCATTTTTCTCTCTGACCCCTAAATCTACTTTATATAAAGGACCGAGAGACCACTGGGAAAACTCTCTGCCTATGACTTTGTGATTACAATTTCCATTTATTGGAGAAAAGACAGAAAAATGCACTTATTAAAACTTACTATTAATAAATGCCCATACATTGTGATCCTTTATTACAATGCATCATAAAGTAGCTATGCTTATTTCCAACTTAACACATGAGCAAACTGAGACTCAAAGGAATGGAGGGCTGATGAACAGTAGAGCTGAAATCAAAATCAGCGTGAACCTGACTCCCCCGCTCCTGTCTATCTGCTATACCACACTGCCTTACTTGATCTCTGATCATAAATATTTCATGAAATGGAGGTTAAGTAGGTCACCAGGAGTAACCTTTCCCATTTCATTTTGTTACTTATGTGTAGGGGCACTGACACTTTTCCAGTGGTGTATATTCCTAGTATTTTGTGGAAAGGAGCCCTGTACTTGTTGTCAAGCTTTCAAAGCAAATAAAGGTTCTATCCATTGTGTTTTGAGTTCGACCAGGAGCTATCCTTTCCTGCAGAGATAGAGTTGGTTAGACCTGTGGGAGGAAGGAATGAAGGAAAGACTATTTTTCATGGCATGATCTAAATTTAGATCCTAATTATTCTATTACCTAACCTTCTAATAAAGCAACACTTCTGCAGCCTTCTTGAATTTGTAATTAAATTTGAAATTTAATTCCTCTTTAGAACATGGTTTCAAATCTAGGGGAAATTAAGAGGAAAAAGTGTTTTGAAATGCATAAGAGTTGCACATAAAGCAATCTATCCTACCAAGTTTTAGGGCTCAGAGCCCAGAGAAGGGTCCAATGCATTCATCTAAATGCTGGATATCTCTGAGTCACCCAGCCCATATCAGTATCCTCCTATAAATCACCTTTTGCCCCTAGAGGAGGCAAAAGTAGCCAAACACTATATTTAGTAGATCTTAGACTTGTAATTAAATGACAAAAAGTGAAGCAGGAGACAAGGTGACTAGCTAGCAATATGACTCAGCAGGATATACAATATCTACTTTGAAAATGTCACACCATTGTTATTTTGGGAGGAAAAAATGATTTGAATGAATGTAAGGTCCCCACCATTCGTTTCTTTAGGGATCAAGTCATATTTATTTCAGGGAATGAGCATAAAATCAATCGGTAGCATTTTTTGCCAGAAAACAAAATTTAAAGAGAAGATATTTAAAGTAGCCAAAAGAGAATTTTCTGGAAAGATATATTTTCTCTTGTATTAATTTGAAAATACTATATCCCAAACGATTTAACTGATCTTGAGAGACACTTTACTGAAACCATCATTTTGATTTTTTTCAAGAGCCTCCCATGGGGATTAGAGCTTTATTTTATTAATTTCTCAAAAATACAAATTAATATTTTATATGAATTACATTATGTAATATGTAATTTTAATTAGTATAGTTAATATTAGACTTTATCATATTGTGATGCAAATATATTGCTTTACTTTGTTAATTTCTGACTAAAGTCATTTAAAATATCTTGCATGGTAAAAATGTGTAATAAATCTTAATAAATCTTCTCATATTAGCAATATCTTCATAATAAATGTCATATTTCAAAACCAAATGTGAGGAAGTGATAATTTAGATTTAGATTGATCCTTGTAAGGAAAATTTTGTGCTTCTACTGAAAACTAAGCATGTTTTGAGCACACACTTCTGGGTTATCTTATCCTGATTATATGGGGACTCTGGGCCTTTCATTGCCTTTGATCTGTTTTATAACTGTGTAAACTGTAGATAACTAATAGCAATGCACAATAATTCTTGTCTATAGACATGCAAAAAATTTCTATCGAGTGGTTCAATTGACTTCTCTCCCTCCATGGAAAAAACCAGATTCCTCTCTATTTGCAAATTCATTTCAACATTCTTTTACTATATATAACTTTGTGCTTCTTTAACCTATTTTTTTAAACTGGATATAACAACTTATTGTTTCTGTCATTAATAATGAGTAAAAAATAATCTTTAACATGTATTCCTTTTAAATCTATGTGAGAGTCATGATTTTACCCTACTTTTGAAAATTATCCTTTAACAGGTGACACTTAAATGTCATCTCTTTAAAAAGCCAGAGTAGTATCTTTCTGTCCTTGCTGCATATTGAATCATATTGTTGCTTCTATTTTAATATCCTCTGGTATTGCTGCATTTAGTCTGTCATATTACTATTTAAATACTCACAGGTGTATGTTTTGTTTTTCTATCCCCATTGTAAGTTCTTTGATGGTTAATGCCTCTTTGTATCCCTTGCTGTATGGTATAGCATAGTATGTTAACATCGTATGTTACACATAGTATGTTACAAATAGCATGTGATCAGCTTGATAACTGTGAGTTGAATAAAGTAAAAGTGATGGGTTTCATACTTAATCCAGTCTCAGTACTTCTCTGTAGCTCTTTGCAAGTGTTATAAGACTTGTAGCTTCATATCATAGATTGCAAATGTCTTAGGAGTCCTATGCTTCAAGTATGAAAAAGGCAACTGGGTATTTTGTAATGGCTTTTTATTTTAATTTTTTATTGTTTTTAATGTTAGTTTTATATGAGAGTAGTAGTCAGTGAGAAAAAGTCTATCCTACACTTTAAATAGATTTCATTCTTTTCAGATGTTTGCTTTTCGGTTTTAAATTACTTGGAGATGTTTCAGCTCTAAAGTGTTTTGTCTTTTCCTTGCATAAGATCTTTCAGTGAATTCTGATCACACTCAAAATCCAAAGTCCCTGCTATTTATACAAAAGTGCTTCACGGTATGACCTCTGGCGCCTCTCAACCTTGTCATGGGCTTTGCCTTCATAGTGTGCTCCAGACCTTCTGCCTTCTTGCCCCTGCCCTTTGAGAGCCGTGTGGCTTTCTTCCTTGCTTCCTGCAGGTCTCTGGTCAGATACCGATTTAAGAAACCTTCCCATTAATCTTATATTTAACATTATCCCTGTTGCTCTTTGCCCCTTACTTTGCTTTACCTTTTCTTCAGAGCTCTTATCATCCAGTGCCCAGGGTACCCTGCCTTCATATTATTTATCTCTTTGTTTATTGGTTTTGACTCTTTTATGCAAATGTGCCATAGGAAAGACTCTGTATTTTTTCCACTGCTGTGCTATTTCTAGTTAGTGTCTGGCCCATATCAGGTATTTGATACATATTTGTTAGACGAATGAATGAATGCATGATATTTAACCTATATTACAAATTCAATGACACCCCTCCAACCAAAATACCAAAGGATTTTTAAAAACTTAATCAAATGATTCAAAATTTAACATACTAGAATGTAAAATATGCATTTTTTAAATTTTATTTCAAGAAAATATGAAAGTACGAACATTTTGGTTACATTTTATATCTTTGCCTCTCCCTAGCAAGGGTTAGAGGTATGCCCTTCCCCTCCACAATGCTCACCACTTTTTGAAAAGAAATTCTACTTGCAGGAAATTACTCTATAAAAATAAATAAATGTTCAGACATCTATACAAGGATGATCATCACAGAATTACTTGTACAGTGGAAAATAGAATAAATTTTAAGTTCATTAATTGGAGCTAGGTTTTATAATTAATGGCATATGAAATTTTAAAAAATCTCCTCGATAAGATATTATAATAAATGGAAAATGTCATCTAAGAGAATATATAGTATAAGATTATTGAAATATATGGTTATGTATATACTTACATATATGACAAACATATCTTTTTCAAGAATATACATGAAGATATTAACAGTAAGTATTTCTTATTGGTGGGACTAGAATGACCTTCACTTACCTTAAATCACTTTATTTTCTCTCATAAACATAAATTATTTTTAAAATGAACAAAATCATTTTTATTTCAGAAAAGAATGGTATCTAGTCCAATCCCTTCATTGTGCAAATAAAAAAATTGGTCTCAAGATACAAATTATATGTATGTGTCTGTGTGCTTAAGTATTGAAAATAGGGATAAAGATATTTATCCAATATAATCCATTTGGAAAAGAAAATCAGGTTTGGTTTTACTGAAAAGCTGGGAGTTGTTTTATTTTTCTTGAACCAAATAGCTATTTTTTATGAACCTCAAGCTCAGCTGTCATATTGCCTTTTGGCAAGACACTAGATTCAGAGGAAAATGTACTCTGCAAATAGAGTGTGTCTATCATAGACTACTAATGCAGCAAAATGAAATCATACAAATAATCTCTTTAGATAGATTCTAGTGAATCTGCTAGCTCATTTCAATCCAAATCAAATATATATTAAAATATTAATGCAAGGATTAAACTATATAAGTAGCAGGTCAGACTGGAGGAAGATTAAAGAGAATACAAGAATCAATCCTCAGGCATCAAGTTGTAACTTCGGGGTATGAGCTCTCAAGAAATAGCTATTTGCATAAACCAGCAGTCACAAAGGAAAAAAGTTCTCAAAAGATAACAACATTAATAATTCCCTGGGTTTATTGGCTGTGCATAAAAAATAGCTATTTATTGTTAATCTTAAATGGCTTTTGTTCAACATACTTGTTTGAATTTAATTCCTTGATGATTGCAAGTGATTCATATAATGTTGGGTTAAAAGAGTTTGAATAGTCAAGCGCTTGGGATGTTCAATCTTGAGAAGCCTAAACTGTGGAAACATTATGTGAGATGATGTAGTCAATTTAAGAGAAACATCTGAGGCTTCAGGGAGGCCATACAGCAACTTTGTACGTGGTGCAGAGGGGTGTGCCCTCTGGGTGGACACATGGGTTAGCAAGCCTATTCTCTGAGCAGATTGGGGAAAAACAAACAGAAAACAGCATAGCCATGGTAAAGGCTAAGAGAAAAGGGAACTTCTTTAATTTCAGTCTTGAGGTTTTGCGAGGAATAAATTTGTGAGTAGCATAGACAGAAAATGGATTGCACAAAGCCTAACTAGAAATTCACGTCACTGGCCTGCTGACAGTGTAAATTCTGTATGCCTCTCAGTCTGTCCCAACTTTTCCAGTTTTGTTCCTTCTTTCATCCCCACATTGACTGTATTTTCTTGTTTCTTTAATGCTCTATTCTGTTTTACTAGTTTCTCAACACAGTTTTAGAACTTTCTATGGTCTTGCTATATGCTTATTATTTTATACTTATTTTCTATTTCTGCTTTGGTTAACCTCATCTGTTCATTCTTTAGGCTTCTTGTTTCTTTATTCTCTATTTTAATTTTTCTTCTTTTAAAATTCTTGTTTCTAACACATTTGTAAAGCATTCTATTTTAACTCCATGTATAAATTTATAACATCCTAGTTCACGCTTGATTTGATTCTTAAAATTTAACTTTTTAATATTATTGGGTTTTTTGTTGTATTAAAAATTTTACTCCATTTAATTTTCTCTTACCTTGTTCTTTAATCTTCTGTTGGCTGTCTACCATCCCTGTATCAACATACTTTAATTTTATTTTCTAAGTTTTTTTTCTTTTCTCCTTCCTCCACCTATAAATAATTTTAAAGTGAACTATAGGATGTTCAGCCAAAGGAGTGGTGATAATGCAGACATTCCCCGCCACAGACAGGAGCTGGTGGAGGCACTCTCCTACCACTGTCTTTGAAGCTTCCCCCAGTTCCCCCTAATGGATTTCCTGGTCCACTTAAGGCTGGCTCTTCAAAAACCTCACCGTGATACCCCAATTTTCCCACTGCCTATAATTCCGTTAATGTGTTAGACACTTTTGATTTCCTGGAATAGTGTTTCTTCCTAAATTCTCATACCATCCAATCTTTACCTAAGTAACATGCATTTAAAATCTATCGTCTCAAATATACTGCACATGCTATTAATTTTGAGACGAACATCCAAGAGAAAATACAATGTGACAGAGCTAATAAATCATACCAGAGATGAGATACTTCAGGCAGCAGCCCTGTCTGACAAGCCTTGCCCTTGGAAAAGAACAAAGTGGTGTTGAGCTGCACATGGGCATTTAAGGAGTAATGCCCTCATCTCCACGTTGGTTTCACGTCTCTTCTAGTAAAGCATAAGTGAGTCCTACTTTTTAGCATTTCCTAGAGCTCTGCCTAAATCCCTGGCTCTCGTTATAATGCATGAAGCAAATCTATTAAGAACAGCCTTTTTTTTTTATTAAGTGACAAACATAAACTTGCTTAATGATAATCTTGATTTGTTAGGATTTGTATTTAGCAATTTGAATCTGCCTGGTTTGTCACTACCTAAGAAGAAGAAAGGCCCATTTTCTTAGATATGGATGATTTTCCCCAGGGAAAGTTCTGATATGGAGGAGGCCTGCACTGGGCTTCTCCTGTCTCTAAGGAAGTGCAAATCCTCAGAGTCCCTGTAGCTCCATGATTAGCATCCAGGTTGTTAGTGGAAACACCAGCATTGAGCACATTGTCCTCATCCAGATGTCTTGTGTTTTCACACTTTGAAGCTAGTTCCCTATTTTTCTTAATCTGCTTAGCAGTGTCTCACACATACATAGTGATCCAAGAAAGGCAATTTCTATGTTTAAATAGCTGAGTAAATTTTTGTGTCTTTTCCTGTGTGTATGGCATATAGTGTCAACTCAATATTAAGCTTCCTGAGAACAAGGGTGATGCTTTTTAGCCTTTGTATCCCCATAAAAAGCCAATTCATTAAGCAAGAAACAGCAACTGCATAGAATGTTATTGACCTCCTTTCTTTATCCTCTGTATTTTTGGATGTTTTACTCCATATTATAAAAGTGAGTGAATAGCAAGCATCATTTGAACAATGTCTTGAATGGTGTATCAATAAACTTTTACTCTTCAAAAAACAACCACAGAATCTCAGTTGTATATAACAGTAAATATGCATTTCTCATGCATCTGTGGGGTTCATCCCATCCAAGCTTGGCTTGCCTGGAGGGCTCTGCTAATTTTGGCTGTGCTCACTTAGGCAGCTGAGGGTTGGATGATCTCGGCAAAACTTGACTGATGAAACTTAGCTCCATATGTCTCTTATCTGACAAGGGCCAGCCTTCTCATGGTACTGATAAATGTGTGAGAGAATGATCCCCAAGCAAGACTCTTGTCAAGTCTTCACCTCTTGTAACATCATGTTGGTCAAAGCAAGTCCATAGCTGAGCCCAAAATCCAGATTCAGGGCAGGTGACCCTCACCCAATGGGAGTATCCTACATAGTTGTTAGGAAAAGAGTATGGGAACAGGGAGGTGTGAAGAATCAGGGCCAAATGATACCATCTTCCATACTATGTGGAATGTTAATGACCAGTGACCTAAGATAAAATTGTAAATGTGCATTAAAGGAATGGTCACATAGTGCCTTCTACTATTGTGCCCACTGATAACAACTTCACTGACTCTTGGCCAGACTGACTCCTTATACTTCCCAAATCAATAAGGCCTTTTTCATCCCTTTTTTCACATTGCTCTTAATCCAAACATACAGGTATCACCCCTCCTCACATCTACCTGTCTAAATCTTACTCATCCTTCTTCATTCTTTGAGGCACAGATTAAGACCCATTTTCCACATGAAGTCTTCCTTGAGCTTCATACTAAAAGGTTCCTACCATTTTGTTTAACTTCCATGGCCTTTGCATCTCTAGCATACTACTTATTTATAATTTGTATGCTATTTTATTCTAATTTCTATGTATGGTGATTTTTATCCATTTTAACCATTTTTATGGTTATTTCTATGGGCTCCTTAAAGAGGAAGTGGGGAAAACTCTAGCTTTGAAGAAAGGAAATTTGAGTTCTGGTGTGAACTCTACCATTGACCAAGTAGGGAAGCTGTTTTAATCTGTCTGGGCATTGCCTTCCTTAAACTGAGGGTAAACAGATGGTATCTAATATAAGGCACTCTGTTGTGTTTCTTAGGTTTCTGTCCAGTTCACCATAGCATCTCATTTAGCACACTGTTAGGCACAAAGTAGGTTCTTAATATATGCTTTTAGTTGATTGGTAAAATGATTATTTTACATGCACTGAGATTTATAAAATCTAATCTTATGCAGCATGCAAAGTCAGGACTAAATCAAGTGCAGTGAAGAAAGTTACTCAGTGGGGAAGACTGAGCTGGCCCAGAAATGTTAAAGTTAGTTTGATGACTTTTCTATTAGTAATAATCACTTAAAGTCATGGTAAACTTAGCCAATCATCTTATGGCCACATTGTAACCTATTAAGCTTTCAAGAACTTAAAGATGTCATAATATTTTTAATCAATGGATTCATGATCATAAATTGGTGAAAACTGCATATTCTAGATTAAAATATAGATCATATCAAAAGCTGACCACAGTAGGGCCACTACAAAGTTATAGAGAAAACAGTATGATAATGTAGATAAGAATGCTGCCACGTTTTCCAAAAATTAAAAAATAAGATAGAGACTCTCTTGATAGTTATAGCTTCAGCATTCTTGTAAGGTTGCTTGTAAGGGTAACAATGGCTCCTTATTTGAGTTTTGATTCAGCAAAAGTAACCACCCAATAGAGAAAGTTTACCCTCTATTGTTTGTCCTCTATTGAGAATGTGTATCTTTCTCTCAACTATAAACTTTGGCAAGCTAGCTATTATCATTTCATGTCAAGTAAGATTGGTGGGGCTTGTTTTAGTATGGAAGAGTCTCATCTAAGCTATTCTTGCTTGGATTTCCCCCTTGCTCTCTTAGCAGGCTACACACCATTTTTTGATTGTTTAGGCCCCTATGATACGTGCAGCAAACGAGAGGTGACTTCTTATCTATAAGCAGAAGCTGCCTGATAAACAGCAGGGATGAATAATTTATAAGGTAGCAGTATGGAAAGTGGCATTTCACACTTCTTTCCATGTAAAATGTCACATGAATTCCAAACAGGCTAAACAGTTTAGTATAAAATGGAAACCTAAAATTGCTAGCAAAAGAGAGAGAGAAGAGAGGGTTCTATAATGTAATGTGGTAATTATGATATTACTCAAGAAGAATTCTGATCCAAATATTGCCTTCCATTGATTAAATGTGAAAGCAAATTACAGTTTCTCAAATCAATGTTAAGAAATAATTATTATACACATGGAAATAGCATCAATAAGGCAAATAGGCTTGCGTTTTCTTCCACTCAATTTCAGTCAATTTACAGTAAATGAATCCTGAAAAACTGCATTTTTCATTTTCTAATCATGCTGTAAGTCCTCCATTAAAAGAGAACCAAAAAATGGGGTTTGATATATTATTATGCATCATATTGCATAGTTAACATTAATCCACTTAATCAGAAAATCCAATCAAACTGGGTCTCTGAATTCAAATCATCAGGCTGTTAATGGCTCTTTATTACAAAAGATGGTTAGTAAAATTAAACTGAAACCATAGTAGATCAAACTCTTAAAAGTAAGATTGAATTTTTATTCCATTGTATAATTAATATTTAGTAAATTGATATTTTGGAAAGTTAAAAATTTAGAGTTACCTTATTAAATTCTTGAAGTTATTACTTAATCTGTCCTATAGTAATATATCATTTTTGAAAAACATGTAAAAAATTTAAATTCCTCAAAGAAATCTGAAAAATACCTTCATATGTGAAATATTATAGGGAACACTCTGCGGTGTAGAAAACTATTAAATTATTGTTTTTGTCTTTAAGGACCCATCATTCAATCTGGGTGCAGGAAGAGAACTAATGAATTATATATAATGAAATGGATTACTGTTTGGTGCTGCGGATTACTCAATAGAAATTCAGAACAAAGTGAGATCAAGCAGTTCTGGAACAGTCATGGAAAATATCATAAATGACCAGAAAGTTTGGAATTTTTTCTCAATCCTTCCCTTTCTGTCTCCGGTTTACCAATAATTCCAGAAAATTCTACTGGCCAAGTAATTTTGTCCCCATTTCCTCATCCCTACTGCCACCATCCTGAACTAAGGCAGTGTTGTTCTAAATGGTAGACTTCACTCCAATCAGACTTTCCTAACTTATCTCAATACTCCAGCTCGGGCAATCTTCCTAAATATTCCCTGTCATGCAAAGAGCACGACCCAATCTAGCTCTCTAGTCCAATGCACAAGGTCCTTCTTGGAAGGTGCCTAACTTGTCCACATACACAGAATCAGTAAGTGGTAGAGCTAGGACTCTTATCCATGTGGTTTGCTTCTAAAGCACATGTGTTTATCTAAAATACCATATTATAATCACACCTGGATTTGTCTGCCTGCCATGAAACCGTAAGTTCCTTGAGGATGGCACCTGGACTCTATCTTATTCATCTCAGTATCACCAGTTCCATGCCTTCAATAACTACCTGCCTGTTGCATAATTGCAGAAAACTTTTTTTTTTAAGAAACTGCATCTTGCTCTGTCACCCAGGCTGTAGTGCAGTGGTATCATCATAGCTCACTGCAGTCTTGAACTCCTGGGCTCAATTATTCCTTCTGTTTCAGCCTCCCAAGTAGCTGGGACTACAGGCATGCATCACCACATGTCTGGCTAATTTATCTATTTTTTTTTCAATAGAGACAGAATCTTGGTATATTGCCTAGGCTGGTCTCAAACTCCTGGCCTCAAGCTATCCTCCTTCTTGGGCCTTTCAAAGTGCTGGGATTATAGAAGCTACCATGTCTGTCCTAAGAACTTTCATGTTGAAGGTAGAGGATCCCATCAAGAAAACAGAGCCTATACCAGATACATTAAGAGAGGATATTTAATAGTGAGGATTAGTTGTAAAAGTCTTGGAAAGGTTAAACAGATTTTAAAAAAAGGGATAGGAAGGCAATCAAAAATCAGCATCAGCAGAAAGCTGGACCAGCCTTGCTTAGGGCTAGGGGCACAAAGAGAAGATGAAGTTACCAGAGCCAAAGGGACAGGGCTGCCTGTGGAATCTGTGGTCATAGGAGGGACTGTTGGGCAGAAGCAGGAGATGTGGTAAGAAACAGTAGTTCCAGAGAAGGAGACAGCGCAAAGACACTGTTTCTCTCCTCCACTGCTCTCTATTGTCTAAATGCTATTGGCTAAACCCAAGGGTAATCCAGTTGTCAATGTAGCCTAAGAAATGTCATTTGCAGAAGTAAGAAGGAGGGTAAGGGCAGGAAACAGATTTTACTAAATCATACCTTTTTCCAAACAGGCACAAATCTGGCAGAGGGGGAGATACTGAGGGGGCAAACAGTGGACTCTAAGACACGGGTGGAAACAAACATCATACCATATGAAGGGCAGAATGAAGAAAGCATTCAGGTTGGAAGAGATATACAAACATGTGTATGTGGAAGAACAGAGGCGTATGTTTCAATAGGCAGGGAGAGGACAATTTTGGAGATATTTTTAAACCTATGTGGAAAATTTATACACAATATCACTAAATGTTTGGAAATAGAAAGCATTAAGTGCACTCTTTAGTAGAATATGAAAATATCATGTATACAATAGACACTAGAGGTAAATTAGAATAGTTGCCAAGCACATAATAGAATCCTAAGACTCAAATAGTAGAAAGTTGTGATATCAGCTCTGACAACCTCCTTCTTCTAAAGAGGCATCTTCTGAAATCACTTGGTAATAAAATTCAGTTTGTGTTCCTGTGCAGCGTGTAGACACACACCTACAGTATCAATTCTCCAGAAAAGGGCTTTTGTAATCTGTACTATTAATAGTGCTAATGGTGCTTTTCATGATCAGGCAACTTGAGGGTATGCTTCCCAAAAAGGTTTAATTGAGAAAATATCTACTTTTTCCTGATGTTCGGTCAGCACCACTGGGGCTGGCTACATGATTTGCAGGGTGCAAATTTTGATCCCTTGCTAAAAATTTTTGAAAATGGTGTAATAATGGTACCAAAAAATATAAGGCTTCTTTCTTTCTTCTGCAGTCTCTCTCAATGTGTCATGGCATTTTTTATTTGTTACTTGATGTTGTTATAGGTAAAAAAATAAAAATATAAATTATTTGTATGAATTATGCCATTCATCTTTATATTGTACAATGCGGGTTTTAAATACAAATACCAGAACATTGAATTTGAATGTGGAATCACTGATATTACACCATTTTTATTTCATAGCTTGTACATGTGTATGTATAAATGCTGCACAAAACTAACTCAAATGTTTTTATTTCACTTCTTGATAAACATTCTACAAATACTTTCTACCTTTGACATACTTATGAACAAGGCAGTACTGACAAGAAAAGGAAGTACTTGTTGCCTTGACTTTCCTTTTTCTACTTTGTGGTCATTTTCAATATAAGTGGCTGTCTAATGCAAGCAAATAGATAAGTAAGAAATAATATGATAGGGTTCCTTGGCTTTTCGTGTTTCTTGGCACACTGTTGCCTCTTTCTGCCTTGAAAGCAAGTTCTGGTTCAAACAGAAAGTGTGACCTCTCTGGGCTGTAACTCCCCTCACCCACACCCCTGATTACTGATAGACATAATATGCTTTTGCTGTCCTTGCTTTCAGTCTCTCTGAACTCCTGCAAACCATGGGTCCACCAGAATTGTGTGTTCATGGAGCACTGCCCACACAGTAGGCCAGTGGGGCAGCAAGGAGCAGCAGACATCACACTGAGGGTCTCTCCTCTGCTCACATGCATGCTCCATTGTCCCACTGGACTTCATGTACAAAAAACACGTTCAGAGGTATCATTATTAGGGATTTATATTGGGATACAGCAGAAATTTAAACCAAGTGTAGGCTGCTCTGTGTGGTGGCACAGGTCACATATTTATGAAGCTATCCTCATGCCAGGGAGGTGTTATCATCCCCATTTCATAAATCAGGAAACTGAGGTGCTGTAACTTTTAAGACACTCTGATGGAAAGTGGGAGATCTGGGATAAGAATGAGAACATTGGTCTCCAAAGCTCATGTGCTAACATAGAAGCTACTTCAGTTTCTCCACACCCTGCCTTCCACTTGCTGCATTTGGAGCACCCTGAAGGCAGGTGACCCAGCTGTGGGTAGATTGGTTCAATGACTGATTAGACACTCCACAATCAATATGTGATTATTTATTTTAATTTTTCAATGCCCTTCCCATGCTTCAAGCCTTTACATGAGTAGAAAATATCTGCTTTAGTAGTGGTATTTATTTAATTTGATCTCTCATTTCCACACAAAACCACTCCTATACACTGAGGTGTAAGTGTAAAAATAGATTAGTTTCTAAGGCACACTTTCTGTCCTCAGGAAACTTGAATATGATGGAAAAACGAAGATTCCCCTTAGAAGAATTTCACCCATTTCACCTCCTTTGACCTTCCTTTTACAGGTTTAATTTCTCCTAATTGCTCCTTTGTTCTTATCAGGAGCGTTTTCTAAGTTTCATGATTTTTTCAATGTCAATTTCATTGTGCTTTCATAATTTTCTGTCCCCATACATTTTTATGGTTTGTAAAACCTTTGTTGACTAATCCGATTCTTCAAATTAAGCATGTCCAGGTGTTTCCCTGTCCCCTGGACTCTGATGCCCCCAACAGAGATGAGACATGGATTCTGCTTGGGCGGCTCTTCACCAAGAATCCAGCGAATTCTCTCCTTTTCCGTGAACTCTTCTGCGGCTTGCGTGCAGTGATTATGCTGACAGCAAGATTTGTTCTCCCTATTTAAAGATAGAAAGCCATTTAAAATATTTTAAGAAATGAAAAACTGCTCAGAACACATTTTATTAAGGATACACTTAGGGGGATTTTGAGGTGGCTGTAGGGAAGAAGTAAACAGTCGCAGCTCTCGATCACTCCTTCTGAACAAAATCTTCTTTTGGATATAGAACACGTCTTGAAGCACATTTAGTATATTATCACACATTCTGTAAGTAATTAATTATAATATTTTAAATGGCTGTAGAGGACAACCTGAGACTCCAGTACTTTTGGAAAAAAATTTACATATCTACTGAATGGCATAATAGCTAGTTTCTGAAAATATTAGTCTTAGAAGAATCATTCCATCCATATTTTACTCTTTGTAATTATGTCTGAAACTTGTCCAGTGGTGAGGGTTTTTAAAATATGTAAGTATTCAAAGGTCATGAACCAGATTACTTTTTTTATAACAAAAAGTACAAAACTTCCCCACTATACATGATCTGCAAGCTAATTCACTTAGTTGCTCTGGTTAGCAGCCATAGACTGTGATTCCAACCCTGTTAATAGATGCTTATAGTCATAGGGGCAGGAAAAACTGACTCATTCAATGTTTATGTCATTAACACCTGCTATAGGCAAGGCAGTTTTAAATGATGAGTGCAGGGGAAGATCGTAAAGATATAGCCTGTGTTGACCTTGAGCAGTGCAAACATCCATCCCTGTTTGCCCAGGTATGAGAAGATTTCTGGCACAGAAGACTTTCAGTTTCAAAACGTGGCAGGTCCTGGGAAAACCAGGAGAAGTTGGTCACCCTACTTTTACTCAAAGAAGTTACAGTTGGAAGGGGAAGTGCAAAAAAATATATATGAAAAATAAAAATAAAGTGCTCTCAATTGTGGAAAAAGGGAAATTGTTTTCAGCTGAAAGGATTCTGGATCACGTGAGTGTAAATCCCTTGCTATAGCTGAGGTCCAAGGGGAAAGAGTGAAATGAATGGCATTTTGGCAAGATAGAACTTAATGCAGTCCCGGCATTTCATTCTTCTTCTAGATCGCCTTTGAAGTGGCCAAAATGATATAAAACTAGGAGAAGAAATGTTGTTATTACTAAAAACTAAGGAAGACAGCCAATCATTTGAGAGAAATTGCAAAAAATCCTTTGCTATATAGGGAGCATTTTGGGCCAAATTGAAGGAAAGCTTTGAAGGCTGTTTAACAACGTCCCTTCTGAGAAGATGGTACATGTTCGGAAATTAGGGAAGCAAATCCCGGCAGCACTCCATGAATATTCCTTTGCTAGGAAGGGTGAAGGGAAAGGTGAGGGTTGTCTGTGAGCAGACAGAGAGCACAGTACCCCCAGATGCACTCTTGCTGCTGGGATTAAGGAGCAATTCAAGGCAAACACTCGAGGACACCCAGGGCGCCAGCCTCGCTATGCCAAGCAGAGAGCTGGGAGTGAGTGAGGCTTTCTTCCAGGCAGTGAACCTTCCTTGGTGAAGTAGAATTTCCTTTTGAACAGCAGACTCGTAGAAAGCCTTGGTCTGTGTACCTGTCACAGAGAGCAGGACAAACACAAATTTGGATACAGAAAGCTGACCTGTGAGCCACACAGAGAAGAAACCTAACAGCCTTGGCTTTGATTGTCACAGTTAAGATTTTCTTCCTACTTCTTTTATGCTGCTAGCTCTACTAAATGGGTAAAGCAAATTTAAATTAAAACAAGGACAATGACATACAAAAAAAAAAAAACTTCTTGAGCTGAAAATTTGAGAGGCTATTTCTAACAGGAAGCAGATGGACAGTGAGGAGACACAAGGAGCGCCCACCCACTCTATTTACGTGAAAACATGAGGCTAGGAGAGCCCTCTCCTCTCCCAAGGATGTGTAAGCAGAAAACAGCCAACAGGAGGCCTGGGAAATGATTTTGCAGCTAAAATAAGGAGAGGGACATCGTATTTAACATCCAGGGAAAGAGCTAGTTTTGAAAAGATTTATTACAGGAAATAAATTATATTTGGGCAATACCTGCTTTATGAGCTCAGTAAAATATAAGACAAGAAGGGCTCTTTATAGAAGTGAAAGATGACATAGGATTGTATAAGACTGAGGTAAAACAGAAGCTATCTGAAAACTAAAACACACAAAAAGGAAGCTAAACAAAGTAAAATAATTTAAGAAAATTAGAAAAGCAATTTTGGAATTTAAAACTGCTTTAGAAGTCATGAAAGAACAGAACTTACACTGCAGAGTTTTTAACTACTGGATGGAAAACACATGTGAGGAACCTAACAGAACACAAAGGACATGGATAGAGAAAGGAAACAGTTGAGATAAATAGTTGATAGAATAGATTTAGAGTTTCAATATATACATAGCTGATGTTTCTGAATAAAAGACTAAAACAAATAGAATTATTTGAAGATGTGAAATAAGTAATTTTCTGACCTGAAAAAGTACCCAACCCTTCATATAAAAAGAGCTCAAGGAGTACCTGGAAAAAGTTATGAAACATGGAAAATGTTATGAAAAGAGATCAAAATCTAAATTTTCCCCGTGAACCTTTGGAATTTCAACAATAAAATGGAAAGAATTCTAGAAGAATACTCACAGAGTTTTGCAATGGCCCTGACCAAAAAATAAATATTAAAAAATGAGTAACTTTCCTATGTATTAGTCAAAACAATGTATTGAAGATAAAATTTAAAAATACAATTGATAATAGCAATCAATATAAGATGGCCAGGAATAAACTTAAGAAGAAGGTGTGTATGTACATTAGAATTTTTATGCATAATACCATAAAACTTGACTGAGTAATATAACTGAAGACGAGAATAAATAAAGATTTAGTCCTTACTCTTAGACGTTAAGATTCAATATTGTATGGATATCAATTTTATCCAAATTTAATGCAATATGATAAAATCTCAGTAGAATTTTTAAAACGTGGCAAAATGGTTCTAAAATATGAGATCATCAATGTGCAAAAGGAGAGCAAAAATATTTTGAAAATGAGGAATAATGAAAAGTGAATTTTTTATTAGACCATTAAAATGAATGACACAGCTGACTAGATAGAGAAATCAATAAATAAAAATAGAAAAACCAGATACAGGCACAAACACAGAAGTTTGTAGTATATAATCCAGTTGGTATCAAAATCTATGGAAGAAATGTGAATTATTTATTAAATGTTATTGAGAGTTAACAATTAGAAAAATAGAATGTTACTTACTTCTTTATACCATACAACAAAATTAATTCTAGATGAATTACACTATCAATAATAAAACCATAAATAATGAATATAATATGGAAATAAGTATGTCCACATAGGAATGTGGATTTGACTATATGTTATATTAAAATCTTTGTATTATGAAACATAGTAATTTAGAGTTCAAGAACACAGTAAAAACATTTAATGTACATATGAAGAACTACTGAAATCCACAAGAAAATCTTGAACAACCTATTAGAAAAAATGTTTAATGGACACTTAAGATTAATTTGTAAATAAGTAAAGTAATAATAAGAGTGATCAAAAAACAAAAGGAAAAACATTTTTATATGATTTTAATAAAAATATAATTTTAAAATAGCATTTTCTAAATATTATTAATTTGGTAAACATTTTTTTTAAGTTTATTTTATTTTTTGACATGGAGTATCACTCTGTCACCTGGGCTAGAGTGGGTGGTGAAAGCCTAGCTCACAGCAACCTCAAAGTTCTGGGCTCAAGCGATCCTCCTGCCTCAGCCTCCCGAGTAGCTGAGACTACAGGCATGCACCACTATGTCCAGCTAATTTTTCTATTTTTAGTAGAGACGGGTTCTTGCTCTTGCTCAGGCTGGCCTGGAGCTCCGGATCTGAAGCCATCCTCTCGCCATGACCTCCTAGAGTGCTAGGATTACAGGTGTGAGCCACTGTGCCCGGCCTGGTAAATATTTAAAATACTAAGAATCGTTGTATGTGGAGTGAACTCATATACTGTTGATAGAGTTGAAAATTTGCATCATGCTTCTGGAAGTGAATATAGAAAGGTATGTTAGTGCCAATATTTTCAGAACTCTGTAAATTTTGGTTCAGAAATTTTATTTTTAGTTGTTTTCTTAAGAAAATAATGAAAAATATTTATTTAAAGCAATAATTGCACAGTGAATTATAATGATGAAAACTGAAAATAATCTAAATAAGCACCTATATGCTATCTTTTAAGAAAGTTATGATACATGTTTATAATAGAATATTACATAGTCATGAAACATGTGTTTTCAAAGACTCTAATAGGTAAATTGATGTGCTGTGAATGAAACCTGTCTTGTATATTTTCAAAATTTTCTATAAGATATTTTATTTACATAGTATAAAATTACATTATTTTGTAAAAGCCAAAGAGTCTGCCTCACCTATGTGATTCAGTAACACAATATTTTCAGTGAAAATCAGCTTGTAATTACTACTTAAAACAATGTATTCTGATTTTCTCAGAAATACTACTTACTATAACTTTGGAGGAAATAAATAACGTAAAGCTTAAAATTGCTATGTTTTCAGGTCAAGATTTGAGCATAAGCTGTATTTTATGTATCGGACTTGCTTGTTCTTATTATGATGACTTACAAAGGCTTTTAAAAGAATATATTAAAACAATAAAAAATTTAAAAAATAAAGAATATATAGAGAAGATATAAAGAATTACTCCACATGGTCAGAAGAGGGAGCTTTTAGATAGCAAAGAAACTAAACATTTAAGCACATTATTATCAGAAATGTAATATTATTTGAAGTCTGTATATTGAATATTAATGAAAAAATATGCAGCCAGAGAACTATTTCTTTACAAAGGCTTAAAAAACTTTTTTTATTTCATGATTTAATGAAATACTGAACTTACCATTTTTATTAATTGAGAGAAGGTAGTATCTCAACTCTAACCACTGTCCTCCAACTCTTTGCACATTTGACCTTTTTAAGTGCTGCCAACATACAAAGGTTGGCTGACTGAGGCATTTGCCTCTGCTTTATCTATTCCTCTTTGCATGTAGTGGAATTTGATAATGAGCCAGGGGACCTGATAGTGGACACAAGTTAATCAACAACTAATCAGCAAAAAAATTAAAGTTTTATTATCTGTTATTGAGTTAAGGTACAGAGGTAAAGTTCTCTGACCAAAATAGTTCATTAAAGATAATGATATACATATAAAAATTGAAAATAAATCAATCTAATCCAAGTCTTTTTTTCTATATCGACATTCAGATTTTAAAACTAGTCTTTCTGTTCATAGTGCATGTGCAAGCTCTTTATAAACCTAACAGTGTTCAGAAGCACTGTAGTAAACTATAGTAAACCAAGAAGCAGAAGTGCATTCTGTTATTATAAAAATCATGAGAGTTATAAATATAACCTCAAGGGCAGAATGTAACAATAGTGCGGAAAATTCTTTTTAAATTAGTATTGATCACATAGAAATTCTGCATTCAATTCTTGGCTCTACATTTGAAGTAGAAAATTCAAAGCAAGTTCATACCACAGTTATAAGTAACATTCAAATTGGGAAAATAAATTATGAAAAACTCTCTAAGGTTAATTTTTTTCTTAGATAAGCTACTTCAAGGAGAGAATTCGAAATGGTTGATCAACATTTTTAGAATACAGTATAGGAAAGTTGATCATGCCCAGGGGTTGGGACCAGGTGTTTTCCATTCTTTAAGTGAAAAAAAGATAATAAATTGTTAATTTCAGTGAATGCTGCAAAAAAACAATGAAAGTGAGTAACCCGGGGAGTGTAAGAGTCTCCCATTCTTCAGTGTGGATCATGCTCACCTGGCATGAAGCCTGAACCTGAACAGCCTTAAATCTGGCCTCTTATTTGCATACAGCCTGGCTTAGATTACCCTAAACCTTTCTGAATTTAGGTGTGCTACTGACTTAAATGTGACAAGAATGTTTGGTAGGGTCAGAGCACTAAGCCAAATAACAAAGACCAGTGAAGTTTCTTACAGTGTGAGGAAGGAGGAAGACACCTGAAAAAGAAATCTGTCATCTCATGAATAGAAGGAAGGTGGAATGTTTGGGCAGAGAGAAAATAGATGGTTACTATTCAATTCAAAAAGAAAAGATATCCTGTCTCGTGGTTGAATCCTTGGGGTTTTCTAGGTATAATATCATGTCGTCAGCAA